>CM029396.1:20105000-21305000 GCA_017139565.1 Luffa aegyptiaca | reverse complement strand
ATATATGATATTTAATTGGGTAAATTAATTAATTATGGAATTAATTAATTATTTATTAAAATTAGAGACCTTTTCCTATTAGGAAAGAAAATATTTGAAAGAGTTCAAATAAATTTAATATGAATTGGATTCATATTAATTTTAATTTTAATAAAATCCCTAAGATTAAATATAGGGAAATTGTAATGGGTAGCAAAAAATATTAGGACATTTACAAATTTAGCTATGTTTTTTGAGATTTGCAAATATAACAAAAATTTTAAAATCTGATTTTCGTTTTTTTTATTATTCCAGTTTTACCCTTGTTGGTATATCAACTGATATATTAGTAGTATATCAGAAGATATACTTTATGTTTATTGATATACAAGATATAAAGTATATCAGTGAACTGATATACCAAACTTAATACAATTATATATCTAATATATACTTGATTTCATAAACGTAACCTATGATATACCTGAGTATTGATATAAGAATGATATACCTGATATATGAAATGTTACTTTTTTTTACTTATATTTGTTATGTTTCATTTCCTCTTTATTGAATTGTGTTGTGTTATTTACGTATTTTAAACGAAATGTTTGTTTTTTATAACATAAAATGTTTGTCTTATATACTTGTTATGAACGTTGATATACCATTGATATACCTCTTTTGTTATACTACTCAAATAATTAATAACATTGATATACTTGATTATGAGTGACTAAATATATCAATAATAGACTTTATTTTTTTAAAAAAATCATCACTATATATTTTTAATTATCAATGACATGCTTTATTTTAAGTATATTTTTTATATTGAATATGAACTGATGATATACTGTTGATATATAATTCATATTAGGAATACCATTTCACTAATATATCAGAGTAGATTAGTAGTATATGTACTTTTTTTTTTTTTTTGAAAAAAGTAGTATATGTACTTCAATTTAGGTATATCTGATATACTGAATATAAAATAACGATATACTGTTAATATACATCATATTAGGAATATCATTCCACTAATATACCATAGTAAAGTATATCAGTTTTATATCAGATATATTTCATTTTAGGTATATCAGTAGTATATCAACAGTATATTTGATATACCACTGATATACTTCATAACACTAAAACACGGGAAAATTTTGGAAAGGGTATTTTTGACTTTTTCTATTCACGTTTTGGGCTGGGCTGAATCTTTTTGCCATAATTGCAAACCTCAAAAAGTGCAGACACGCTTGCAAATAAAATTTCCCCTTTTGCTATTGCTGCAATCACCCCTTAAATATATGATATTTAATTGGGAAATTAATTAATTATGGAATTAATTAATTATTTATTAAAATTAGAGACTTTTTCCTATTAGGAAAAGGTCTCCCTTTTCCTATTAGGAAAAATGTCTTGGCCTTTACTATATATAGGACCCCTGGGGTGGGGTGAAAGGCATCTCATTCATTCTCCTACTCTCAAAGAATTCTCCCAAAGGCTCCCACAAGTCTCCTGCCTCTAGAAGTCTCAGAGTCATACCGGTGTAGCCATAGTGGTGGTGTTCACACTAGTTCGTGATTAATTCACAAGCAGTTGGTGAATTTAATCTGAGTCGTCAACGAGAGTAAGTAATTTGTTACTTTATAAATTAGATTTAGATCTAATATTTTTGTATGCTTAGCCTTAATATATATTTAGAATAGTTCTAATATTATTGCCAATGTATTGGTATTTTAGATTAAACAAAATTAATTACGAATCGGTCCCAATCACGCTTCCGCTTTACGGAATTATGGAATTCCAATCCTTCAATTGGTATCAGAGCCGATCGTAGATCTAATTTTGTTTCTCTAAAATTTGCATTGGCTATTGGTGGGATTGATTAATACATAATGTATGTATGATTTGCATTGAACTGTTTAGGTTAATTTTATGGCCATAGATTTTACTGTTTTTATGTGATTTGATCATGTAAGGGCCCGGTGTTTCAGGTATTTTATGTAAAATCGAGTCCTATGTAAGTTCGGGTCTAGAATAGGTTTTTATGAGATAAAAATCGGAGAAATTGCGACGCTGTCACGATTACAGCACGCGCTAGAAATTCGCAACAGGACGGTTCAAGACTGTTGGGCGGTCCGATTCACGCGGTCTGGTTCGGTTGGGACCGATTTGGTCCGGTTCAGCTGGAATTTAGCTCGGTTCGTGGTTTTCATAGCTGGTTCGAAGTGGTTCGGGTCGGTTCGGGCGGTCTAGACCAGTATTTGGAGCTGCAGAAGGATTTTTAGGATAGAATTTAGCTATAATTATTGTAATTTATGCTTTATTTTATCCTAGGGGCCAAAATTAACCAGTTCAATTGCTATTTATTTGCTTTATGGATGTCATATAGCTTAAATTCCCACCATAGGTTAAGCATGTTTCATGCATATTTATGTTATAAATGTTATAATATATGATAATTATGCATGAATTTATATTTCATGAGTTATTTAGTATAATTGTTATATTAAATATATGAAATTGGAAAAGCATGATGCATGACATTAATTAGATAAATATAATTGTTATATTTTATTAATGTAGCATGCATGCTTAGCATTATTTTCATGAGAAATAATATAATTAGTTATATTATGAATGAAAATAATAAATATAAATCAATGCTTGTTTTCATGTATGATTTAATATAAAATGTTATATTAATTAAATGAAAATGGAATTGCATTGAGCATGACATTAATTAGATTAATATAAGAGTTATATTATATTAATGTCAAATTTCATGTAATTTAATTTCATGGATGTTTAATTAATATAATCGATATTAATTAAATGAAATTGAAATTGCATGAAGCATGACACCACTTTAGATTAATATAATCGTTATATTATCATTATCGGCGTCATAATAATATGGTGTTGAATAATTAGAATATGATTGTTATTTTTCCAACACCATAGAAGCATGTTATAGGGCTAATCATTAAAATTTTATAATAAGTTATAAAATTGATTAGAAACTGTCAACCTATAACAAAGAGTTGCATGCAAACATAGGACCTTAGGTTAAAATGAATTAATTTTAAAATGTTTAAAATTAATTAGACCTAAGCTCATTATTATTCTAATAGGATTAGAATTATTTTCTTACTTAGAATTAAAAATAGTTTTAATTGACTAAGTAGGAAAAACATTACTATGATTATAAGGGAACTCCACCGGTTAAGTTCTGTCTAAGGCTGGGGGTACTTAAGATGACGGTTTACGAAACACCTCCTACCTGGGAACTAACCCGGAATACCGGAGTTGAATTAATCATAGTTAAATGTTAGCATGCAATATCACTAGGCTTATTAAAAGAGTTTAATTCACCTAGATCTTTAGAGTAAAGAGTTTACTTTACTATGGTTATAAGGGAACTCTCCCGATGAAGTTCTGTCTAAGGTTGGAGGTACTTAAGATGACGGTTTACGGAACACCTGCTACCTGGGAACTGACTCGGAACTTGAGTTGAATTAATCATAGTTATGTTAGCATGCAATATCACTAGGTCAATTAAAAGAGTTTAATTCACCTAGATCTTTAGAGTAAAGATTTATCATAACTATTGGTTATAAGGGAACTCTACCGATAAAGTTCTGTCTAAGGTTGGAGGTACTTAAGATGACGGTTTACGGAACACCTGCTACCTGGGAACTGAGCCGGAACTTGAGTTGAATTAACCATAGTTATATTAGCATGCAATGTCTCTAGGTAATTAAAAGTGTTTAATCCACCTAGACATTAGAGAAAAGTCCTATATATATAAAAGTTATATACAGGCATAGACTTAGATAGATTCACTTAGCCAGAATTTACCTAAGTAATAGACCCTATAATTATAAAAATACTTAGTGGGAGGAAATATATCAAAACAAGATTTTCATAAATCAAGTTTTGCTCTCACGTCCTCAAAAGTTCACAACGTGAGGTTCATGCTTGGCCTCGAGTCACCCTGGGAGTGACCCCCTACAGATGGTGTTTGCATGGATCAATATCAAGGTGAATGAGGGAGTATTTTATAGTAAGTGGGAGCAGGAACGTGTCAACGTATCCTACGGTCTCCTCCATTAGGTTGCACCGTGAGATCCCAATGATCTGCCTGCGAGTCGCCCTGAGAGCGATCACCCTACGGAGGGCTTGATCATGGGAGTCGGAACAACGCAAACTCCAGAAATGGATAGGGTTTCTTAGGTCCATTTCCAACTTTGACTTTCCCTACGGTAGCATTGTTGGGGCCGACCTCTGAAATCTGAAAAATGGAGGGTCACACTTACGGGAAATTGTTAAGGTGTTAATAATTTCCTGACCGAAAAAACGGTAGCTAAGAACTATTGGAATATGAGTTATTCCGAGAATAGGGATTAGCTGAGATTGTCTCAATTCAGAGGAGGAGTAGCTGACTACCCTACGGTAGCTGTTGTTCTAAACCTCTGAAGTATCGTTGCAAAATGAATGTTTATTCTATGGGTTGATCATTACTTTTGCTAAATTGATTGGATTAAAATAATATTTATATTTTGTGTAATGGGTTAATGTAACAATACTTATTAAGTTAGTTTGTTTGTTCTCAGCAATGAAACGTTCTTTATATTCCTCGAATAACGCCAACTACAAAACTGGTATTTCTAATCCAACTAAGAAAATGAACTTAAGCACTAAATGCGTGGAATTGGTCTTAACTGAGGACGGTCCTCAAGCCCATATGTCTAATTTATCCGAAATTGTTCATGAAGAATATGACATAGACTGCTTAGCACATCTCAATGAAAATAAATTTGATTTATTGATCATTGAAACGTGTATAGTGGAAAATGATGACACAGCCTGGATCCTAGATTCAGGTGCCACTCATCACGTATGCTCTTCCTTTGAGGGAATGAGCTCCTGGCAACAGTTGGATGCTGGGGAAATGACTCTCAGAGTTGGGACTGGGGAGCTCATTTCAGCTAAAGCAGTGGGAGATATTAAAATGTTCTTCTCCAGGGAACGCTATATGTTATTAGATAACGTATATATAGTTCCCAGAATAAAAAGAAATTTGATTTCTATTTCTTGTTTGCTAGAACAAGGGTATTCAGTGTCCTTTTCTGTGAATGAAGCTTTCATTACTAAAAGGGGTGCTGATATATGTTCTGCAAAAATGGAGAACAATTTGTATGTCTTAAGACCAATAGAGTCTAAGGCTATTTTGAACAATGAAATGTTTAAAACAGCTGAGACTCAACCAAAAAGGCAAAAAGTTTCTCAAAGTACCTATCTTTGGCACTTGAGACTTGGCCACATAAATCTCAATAGGATTGGGAGATTGGTTAAGAACGGACTTCTCAGCCAGTTAGAAGATGGTACTTTACCTCCATGTGAGTCATGTCTCGAAGGTAAGATGACCAAACGACCTTTTACTGGAAAAGGTTATCGTGCCAAGGAGCCCTTAGAACTCGTACATACGGATCTCTGTGGTCCAATGAATGTAAGAGCTCGAGGAGGGTATGAATATTTCATCTCTTTCATAGATGATTATTCAAGGTATGGTTATTTATACCTAATGAGTCATAAGTCTGAAGCCCTTGAAAAGTTCAAGGAGTACAAGACTGAAGTTGAGAACTTGTTAGGTAAGACCATTAAAACACTTCGATCTGATCGAGGTGGAGAGTATTTGGACTTAAAATTCCAAAACTATTTGATAGAACATGGAATATCGTCCCAACTCTCAGCACCAGGTACACCTCAACAGAATGGTGTATCTGAAAGGAGAAACAGAACCTTGTTAGACATGGTTCGATCTATTATGAGCTATGCTCAGTTGCCTAGTTTTTTTTGGGGTTATGCAGTAGAGACTGCAGTTTATATTTTGAATGTTGTTCCCTCAAAGAGTGTTTCTGAAACACCATTTGAGCTTTGGAAAGGGCGTAAAGCTAGTTTACGTCATTTCAGAATTTGGGGCTGCCCTGCACATGTGTTAGTAGCAAACCCAAAGAAATTAGATTCACGTTCAAAATTATGCCTATTCGTAGGCTACCCAAAAGAAACAAGAGGTGGATACTTCTTTGATCCAAAAGAAAATAAAGTGTTTGTATCGACAAATGCTACTTTCTTGGAAGAAGACCACGTTAAAGAACACATACCACGCAGCAAAATTGTGTTAAGTGAACTTTCTGGTAAAGCTACAAATAAATCAACAAGAGTTGTTGATGAGGCTGAACCTTCAACAAGAGTTGTTGATGAGCCCAGTTTAGAGGCTGGACCTTCAACAAGAGTTATTGATGAGCCCAGTACATCTGGTCAAGCCCATCCTTCTCAAGAGTTGAGAATGCCTCGACGTAGTGGGAGGGTTGTTATTCAACCTGAACGCTATCTGGGTTTAGCAGAAACTCCAACTGTCATACCTGATGATGGGGTTGAGGATCCATTGACCTTTAGACAGGCAATGAATGATGTGGACCATGACCAATGGGTCAAAGCTATGGACCTAGAGATGGAGTCTATGTACTTCAATCAAGTCTGGGATCTTGTAGACCTACCTGAAGGGGTTAAACCCATAGGGTGCAAATGGATCTACAAGAGAAAACGAGACGCAGCTGGGAAAGTACAGACTTTCAAAGCTCGACTTGTGGCAAAGGGTTATACCCAAAAGGAGGGGTGGACTATGAGGAAACCTTCTCCCCAGTTGCCATGTTAAAGTCGATAAGAATTCTCTTGTCCATTGCCACCTTTTATGATTATGAGATTTGGCAAATGGACGTCAAGACTGCCTTTCTGAATGGCAATCTTGATGAGAACATCTTTATGTCTCAACCAGAGGGGTTCGTTGCTCAAGGTCAAGAGCAAAAAGTTTGCAAGCTTAGACGATCCATTTATGGGTTGAAGCAAGCTTCCAGATCTTGGAATATAAAGTTTGACACTGCTGTCAAATCTTATGGCTTTGACCAGAACGTTGATGAGCCTTGTGTTTACAAAAGGATTATCAACAGTTCAGTAGCTTTTCTGGTGTTGTATGTAGATGATATTCTTCTCATTGGAAATGATGTAGAATATCTAGCTGACATTAAAAAATGGCTATCGACTGAGTTCCAAATGAAAGATTTGGGTGAAGCTCAGTATGTTCTAGGGATTCAAATTATCAGGAATCGTAAGAACAGAACGTTAGCCCTGTCTCAAGCATCATATATAGACAAGATGTTGTCTAGATATAAGATGCAGAATTCCAAGAGGGGTTTACTACCCTTTAGGCATGGAGTTCATTTGTCTAAGGAACAGTGTCCTAAGACACCTCAAGAAATTGAGGATATGAGACACATCCCTTATGCTTCAGCTGTGGGCAGTCTTATGTACGCCATGTTGTGTACTAGGCCTGACATTTGCTATGTAGTTGGGATAGTCAGCAGGTACCAGTCCAATCCAGGGTTAGACCACTGGACTGCAGTTAAAAACATCCTCAAGTATCTTCGGAGAACGAGGGGCTATCAGCTTGTGTATGGCTCTAAGGATTTGATCTTTACAGGATACACAGACTCTGACTTTCAGACTGATAAGGATTCTAGGAAATCCACATCAGGGTCAGTATTTACCCTCAACGGGGGAGCTGTAGTCTGGCGTAGCATCAAGCAAGGATGCATTGCAGACTCCACCATGGAGGCCGAATATGTCGCTGCTTGTGAAGCAGCTAAGGAGGCTGTATGGCTACGGAAGTTCTTGATGGATTTGGAAGTTGTTCCAAATATGAACTTGCCAATCACCCTTTACTGTGATAATAGTGGTGCAGTGGCAAATTCTAAAGAACCTCGCAATCATAAAAGAGGCAAGCACATAGAGCGCAAATATCATCTCATCAGAGAGATCGTGCAACGAGGGGACGTGATCGTCACGAAGGTAGCCTCTGAGCACAATATTGCTGATCCATTTACGAAGGCTCTCACGACTAAAGTGTTCGAGGGTCATCTAGAGGGTCTAGGTCTGCGAGATATGTACATAGAATAATCTAGGGCAAGTGGGAGAAGTGTAATGGGTATTGTGAATGCCCTAGTTTATTGTATTTATCTGTATTTGTACTTTTCATGTATTATACAGTATTAATACAAACTACTATTCCTACTTCAATTATTATTCATTCAATTTTGATTTTTGATGTACATTGCCCACTAGAGTTTTAGTTCAAGTGGGAGTTGTTGGGTTTTATGCCCTAAAACTCGTAGATAGTAAATGAAACAAATTAATCGATCTCAATAAAGTGTTATTTGAGTAATTCAGTAATTTGGTTATTGAATAATCGAGTTTGCATTAATAAACCCTAAATCCAATAAACTAAGATCCAAGGTTGTTTAAATGAAACTTGGACTAGTATGTGGGGACATACGGGGATCAGTGTCCAAGTAACAACCTAAATGGTCTATAGTATAGGGATAAGGTTGGGTACCTTATCCTGGTGACACTATGTGATACAGCCCACCTTGTATACGATACAGATGCAATGATCCAAAGCATCCATGTAGGAGACATGCGGGTAGGGGTATCCTATGCAATGAGTTTGCATAAGACCGGACCGCGAAATAGTAACCACTAGATGTAACGTCGTTAACTAGTTTAGGTTTCTATTTCAATAGGATGACCTAGGTAACTCAATCTCAATCCTGAGTCTGTTATGAACCCCTTTCAGGAGGGACTGTCCTTAGATTTGTATGGGTGAGAGTGGCCAGTTCGCCGACTCAATAAGCCTACCATTTCAGGGGCAAGACCGAATGGGGGCTGGGAACATAACAGTACAAGATGGAATTCACTCCTTCCCCTATTGGGGTAAGTAGATGTGTGTTCCCTTAAGGGCTGATTCTAGGGCTTGAACAAAGGCGCGCCGTTCTCTCCTAGCCTGAGAGGAACTCCTGTTTAGTGGTTGGACCCTAAACAACTTGTTCATTAGAGGAATCAGTGGTACTTAAGGAACCAAAGGTAACCCAGGGGTAAAACGGTAATTTGACCCAGCTGGTGTTACGAACACACGTGAAGGATTGACTTACTGCTTGGTCGATATCCGTGGACACAGAAATATTTTATAGTGAGAAGAGTGCAGCTGTGGGTCTTTAGTGGAGTGACCCACAGTTAACGAATGTTGACTAAACTTGGTCAATGAGTTTGGCCAATTAGTCTCGTATCGTTGGAGCTTCTGATCTGTAGGTCCATTAGGTCCCACTGGTAGCTCGTAAAGAGACTTGAGGCAATTAAGTATAAATTGTAAATTGAAAGTGTTCAATTTATTTGGGGAATCGTATAATGTATATTGATGCATTATAATATAAAGTTTATGAAACTTTATAATATAATTTTTGAATTAATTAATTCTTGAGAGAAAGTATTTGAAAGAGTTCAAATAAATTTAATATGAATTGGATTCATATTAATTTTAATTTTAATAAAATTCTTAAGATTAAATATATGATATTTAATTGGGTAAATTAATTAATTATGGAATTAATTAATTATTTATTAAAATTAGAGACCTTTTCCTATTAGGAAAGAAAATATTTGAAAGAGTTCAAATAAATTTGATATGAATTGGATTCATATTAATTTTAATTTTAATAAAATCCTTAAGATTAAATATATGATATTTAATTGGGTAAATTAATTAATTATGGAATTAATTAATTATTTATTAAAATTAGAGACCTTTTCCTATTAGGAAAAAGGTCTTGGCCTTTACTATATATAGGACCCCTGGGGTGGGGTGAAAGGCATCTCATTCATTCTCCTACTCTCAAAGAATTCTCCCAAAGGCTCTCACAAGTCTCCTGCCTCTAGAAGTCTCAGAGTCATACCGGTGTAGCCATAGTGGTGGTGTTCACACTAGTTCGTGATTAATTCACAAGCAGTTGGTGAATTTAATCTGAGTCGTCAACGAGAGTAAGTAATTTGTTACTTTATAAATTAGATTTAGATCTAATATTTTTGTATGCTTAGCCTTAATATATATTTAGAATAGTTCTAATATTATTGCCAATGTATTGGTATTTTAGATTAAACAAAATTAATTACGAATCGGTCCCAATCACGCTTCCGCTTTACGGAATTATGGAATTCCAATCCTTCACAAAGTTCGTCCCAATGAGAATTTTGTTGGGTTTTATGCCTTAAAACTCGTAGATGGTGAATGTAAACAAATTGTATACTTGTTTCAATAAAGTGTTATTGAGTTTCTACAATAAAGTGTTATTGTTAAATATTGCACAATTTGACCCAAATCCAATAAACTAAGATCCAAGGTTGTTTACATGTGACTTGAACTAGTATGTGGGGACATACGGGGATTGGTGTTCATGTAACAACCTAAAAGGTCTATAGTACAAGGATAATGTTGGGTACCTTATCCTGGTAACACTATGTGATACGGCCCGTTTTGTATTCGATACAGACGTATTAATCCAAGGCGTCCATGTAGGAGACATGCGAGCGGGGGTATCCTATGCAATGAGTTTGCATAAGACCGGACCACGAAATAGCAAACCACTAGATGTAACACCGTTAACTAGTTAGTTTACTGTTTCAATACGATGACCTAGGTAACTCAGTCTTAATCCTGAGTGTGTCATGAACTCCTTCTCATGAGGGATTGTCCTTTGATTAGCATGGGTGAGAGTGGCCAATACGCCGACTCAATATGCCTTCCTTTTTGGGGACAAGACCGAGTGGGAGGCTGGGGACATGACAACACAAGAAGGAATTCACTCCTTCCCACTTCTAGGAGAAGTAGATGAGTGTTCCCTTAAGTGGTGACTCCGGGACTTGAACAAAGGGATCCCGCCCTCTCACTGGCCCGAGAGGAACTTTATGTTTATTGGTTGGACCATAAACAGGTTGTTCATTAGAGGAGCACTGGTACTTAAGGAGACAGATGTAACACAGGGGTAAAACGGTAATTTGACCCAACTGTAGTTACGAACACTTGTGAAGGATTGACTTACCGGTATAGGTCTATATCCGTGGACACAGAAATGTTCTACAGTGAGAAGAGTTCAACTGTGGGTCTTTAGTGGAATGACCCACAGTTAATGAATATTGGTTAACCTGATTAATGAGTTTAATCTATTAACCTCATATCATTGGAGCTTCTGATCTGTAGGTCCATTAGGTCCCCCTACTAGCTCGTAAAGAGTAATTAGGAACAAATATATTTTGAGAGAATTTGAATAGTTCAAATTCATATTGGGAATTAAGTTAATTGTATGAGATACAAATTAATATAATGTATAATGATGCATTAAAATATAAAGTCTAATTTGAGATTAAACTTTATTAAATTGAGAGATTGATATATTTGAAAGAGTTCAAATATATGTCTAATTAAATATAGGGTATTTAATTAGAAGATGAATTAATTAATTATGAATTAATTTAGTTTAAATTAAATGAGATTTAATTAAACTATAGTCTATGAGAGAAATAAATATTTGAAGAAGTTCAAATATTAATATGAATTTGATTCATAATAAATTTATAGGATATAAGAGAATTTGAAGGAGTTCAAATTTTAATATGAATTTGATTCATATTATAGAATTAATTAATTGAAGACCTGAAATTAAATATATGATATTTAATTGGGTAATTAATTAATTAACTAATAGAAGGTCTGAAATTAAATATATGATATTTAATTGGTGATTAATTAATTAGAAATTAATCAATTATGGAAATGATTAATCACTTGTGGAAGTAATTAATCATTTATGGAAATGATTTAATCACTTATGGAAGTGATCAATCATTTATGGAAAAGATTAATCAATTGTGGAATTGATTGGTCATGGAATTGATTAACTATGGAAAAGATTAAATCAGTTATGGAAATAATTGATTTTAAATGAATATTTTATTCATGGCCTTTCTCCTATAAATAGAACACTAAACCTAGGGTTTAGGTACAACAACATAAGGCCACAAGAATGCACTCTTGCATTCTCTCTAGCCTCCCTCTCATATTCTCTCAACTCAGGAACTTTAGGGAGAATTTTCTCTCTAGAGTTTTTTCCATTCAAGATTAGGTAGTCCCACAACTACGTTCCTAATCTCAGAGTTATAGCGGGGAAGATCAAATGGTGGTGTTCTTCGTTGTTGCAGAACAATCAAGAATCATCTGTTGAAGTATTCAGAGTCGTCAACGGATGTATGTTTCTCATCGCTTAACCTTTTTGCCAATGTATTGGTATTTTGTAGAACAAAATTAATTTACGAATGGTCCAATTGCTTCCGCTGTAACGGAATTGGGAATTCCAATCCTTCAATTGGTATCAGAGCCGGTCGTAGATTTTAATTTTGTTTCTCTAAAATTTGCATTGGTTGATTGGTGGGATTAATTTATGCATTGGATGTATGAAATTTTGCTAGTAGATGTTTAAGGTTTTGACATATAGATTTGCAATTTTAAGTTGATTTGATCAATGTAAGGGCCCTTTGTTTTGGGTATTTTAATTGCAATCGAGTCTGTAAGTCCGTGTCAATGGTTTTTGGTGAAATTCCATGGAGATTTGAAGAATTTGGGGCCAAAAATCGAAGAACATTGCTGCTGGAAATCGTATTTTTTTGGGAAAACAGAGGGCTGTAATCGAATTACAATAAAAAAACAAAAACATTCAAAATTGTTAATAGCACGTGCGGTTGGGTTGTTTGGAGCAGCGTCTTATGAATTTCCAGGTCAGGGGTTCGAAACTGAATGCGTGCATTGAGCACATTGAATTTTTTTTCGCTTGCTGCATTAAAAAAAAAAAAAAAAAAAAAAAAGAAGAGAGCTGGTCGAGACTCGAACTCCAGCACGCGCATGCGCATCAAGATTTGCAAGCACAGCGTCAACCACTGAGACGTCACCGGTTTTGTTATAATAGTGAGCGTTTTTAAATGTTATAGAATTTATCCGCGTGAGATGAGCCGGTTTCCAGCGGTCTATGTCCGATTCTTGATCGGTTTGGCCGGTTTTCAACTATTTTCTCGATATTTGACCGGTTCAGGCGCGGTTCTTGACAGATTCAGCATATTTTGACCGGTTCTCGAGTATTTTGACTATGTTTCTTCAGTTTTTGGACCGATTCTGCTGGTTTTAGGCCGGTTCAAGTGGTTTTTGGAGCTGGTTCAGCACGTTTCAGGCCGGTTCAAGCTGCTTTGAGGCTATTTCGAGGCGGTTCACGGCTAGATAGGACAAATTTAGATTAATTAATGTAATTTTTCTATTGTATTTTGTCCTAGGATGCCAAAACCCGTCTACTTAGCTATTTATTTTGCTTTATGGATGTCATATAGCTTAAATTCCCACCATAGGTTAAGCATATTCATGCATTTTTTAATTATAATTGTTATAATATAAGTATTATGCATGAATTTAATTTTCATGGGTATTTAATATAAATTTTTCTGATTAAATGGATGAAAATTGAGAAGCATTGAGCATGAAATTACTTTAGTTTAAAAATATAAGAGTTATATTTATATTAGTAATTTACATGCTTTATTTTCATGAGCAATTAATATAAAGTGTTATGTTAATGTATGAAAATATGAATGCTTAATTTTGATTTTCTTGAGTTATTAATTTAAGAGTTAGATTAATTGAAGAAAATTAATTTGCATTGAGCAAGAAATTACTTTAGTTTAAAAATATAAGAGTTATATTTATATAAGTAATTAACATGCTTAATTAGTTTTCATGAGCTATTAATATAAATGTTATGTTAATGTGTGAAAATGGTAATGCTTAATTTTAATTTTCTTGTATAATTAATTTAAGAGTTAGGTTAATTAAAAGAAAATTAAATTGCACTGAGCATGACATTACCTTAGATTAATATAATTGTTATATTTTTGGTATGTCATGTATGCTAATGTATGGTTTTATAAATTAATTAAAATTTGATTGTTAATTTATTCACCATAGTAGCATGTTATAGGGTTAATTCATTAAAATTTATAATAGTTATAAAATTAATGAATAGAAATCGTTAACCTATAACAAAGAATTGCATGCAAACATAGGATCTTAGGATAAATGAATTAATTTTAAAATGTTTAAAATTAAGTAGATCTAAGATCACATTTCTAATAGGGTTAGAATTATTCTTACTTAGAATTAAAATTAGTTTTAATTGACTAAGTAGGAAAAACATTACTATGATTATAAGGGAACTCCACCGGTTAAGTTCTGTCTAAGGCTGGAGGTATTTAAGTTGACGGTTTACGGAACACCTCCTACCTGGGAACTGACCCGGAATACCGGAGTTGAATTAATCATAGTTAAATGTTAGCATGCAATGTCACTAGGTTTATTAAAAGTGTTTAATACACCTAGATCTTTAGAGTAAAGATCTTACATTACTGTGGTTATAAGGGAACTCTCTCGGTAAAGTTCTGTCTAAGGTTGGGGGTATTTAAGTTGACGGTTTACGGAACACCTCCTACCTGGGAACTGACCCGAACCTTGAGTTGAATTAACCATAGTAATGTTGACTTGCAATGTTGGGTTTATTAAAAGAAGTTTAATTCACCTAAAACATTGCGGTTGAATCATTTCCATAATTGTTATAATAGGATCAGACTTAGATAGATTGACTTAGCCGAATTTTATCTAAGTTAAACAACCCTAAATTAACCTTAAGACATTTTCAGTGGGAGGAAAATTACAAAACGAGATTTAAATCAAGTTTTGCTCCTACGTCCCTATATTCACAACGTGAGGTTGATGCTCGGCTTTGAGTCGCCCTAGGAGCGGCCTCCCTTCGGAAAGTGTTTGCATGAATCAATAACAAGGTGAATGGGAAAAATGTCTAGAGTAAGTGGGAGCGGGACACGTGTCAACGTATCCCTCGGTCTCCGCCCCTAGTTCACACCGTGAGAGTCCTATGATCCTCCTGGCGCAACCATCCCTTCGGAGGGCCTGATCATAGGATTCGGAACATCGTGAACTCCTGAATGGGATAGGAACTCTTAGGCTAATTACCAACAGTTGTCTTTCCCTTCGGTAGCCTGTTAGTGCGTGCCTCTGAGATCTGAAAGTGGGAGGGTTACACTTACGAGGATGAGTTAAATGTGTTAACTAACCCTTGACCGAACAACGGTAACTAAACGCTAACGGAATATGAGTTATTCTGGTGTTAGAGTTTGGTTGAGATTGTCTCAATTCAGAGGAGGAGTAGCTGACCACCCTTCGGTGGCTGTTGTTCTAAACCTTTGAAGTACCGTTGCAAAAACTAAATCAATAGTTTTATAGGGTTTCTTTGATTGCTTATTTGTTTTTGCAGAATTTGATTGGATTATTTGTAATGGGTTAGTGCTATTAAGTAATTTGTTACTTCAGCAATTATATAATAGTTTTATGTATTGTCTTACGTCATTTTATAAATAACGGTAATACAACAAGCTTAAACGACAAATTGGGGTAAATAAGTCTAGGATTATTCTTAACTGAGGAATGTCCTCATGCCCCATATGTCTAATTCATTAAGAATTGGTCTTGGTGAATATGACATAGAACCCTGCTTAGCAAAAAGAGAACTTGTTCAAGACCGTAAGTTTTATTTACCTGTCTTGAAAATGTGATTAGTGAAGAATAGTGATTCTCCCTGAATACTTGATTCAGGGGCCACAAATCACGTGTGTTCTTCTTTTAAAGGAATAAGTTCCTGGCAAGAGCTTGCTGCTTGTGTAATAACTCTCAAAGTTAGAATTAGAGAGATTATTTTGGCTATATCAGTGGGGAACATTAAGTTATTTTTCTCAGTGGGAGAAAATACATATTATTAGATAATGTGTATGTAATTCCTAAGATCAAAAGAAATTTGATTTCTGTGTCTTATTTGCTGGAACAATGTTACTCTTTAACCTTTCTCTGCTAACGCAGTTTTGTTTCAAGAAAGGGAGTTGACATTTGTTTAGCTTTACTGGAAAGTAACCTAAATGTTTTAAGACTAATCAAGAGTAAAGCAGTCATGAACACTGAGTTGTTTAAGACTGCTACTACTCAATGTGAAAAGAGGCAAAGTTTCTCCTAAAGGAAAATACATTTCTTTGGTTTTAAGGTAGACCATATTAATCTCAATATGATTGGGAGATTGGTCAAGAGTGAACTTCTAAGCAAGTTAGAAGATGACTCTCTACTACCTTGTAAGTCATGCCTTATGGGCAATATGACTGATAGGTCTTTTACTGGAAAAGATCTAAGAGCTAAAGAGCCCTTGGAGCTTGTACATTTGGATCCTTGTGGTTCAATATGTTAAAGCAGTGGGAGGGCATGAATAATTCATCTTTTTTTTGGATGATTATTCAAAGTTATGAGTATCTTTACCTAATGCAACTTAAGTCTGAAGCTCTTGAGATATTCGAAGGGGCTTAGGACTGAAGTTGAAAACTTGTTAGGTGAGATGATAAAAACACTTCGATCTGATCAAAGTGTTGAGTATAGGGATTTGAGATTCCAGGACTATTTGATAGTACATGGGATCACACCCTAAATCTCATTTAGGAGAAATGGAACCCTATTGGATATGGTTCATTCCATGTTGAGCTATGCTCAATTGTCTGACTCGTTTTGGGGTCATGCAGTGTTGACTGCATTGCATACTGCAGTAGGCAACCCCAAAGAAAACGAGAAGTGGATACTTCTTCAATTCACAAGAGAATAAAGAATTTTTATCGACAAATGCTAAATTCTCAGAAGAAGTCCACATCAAAAATCATAAACCACAAGAGTAAAGTCGGTTTAAGTAAGTTAACTAATGAAGCTACAGTAACATCCACAAGAGTTGTTGATGAGGTTGGCTGTTCAACAAGAGTTGTTGATGGATCAATGCATCTAGTCAGACACATCCATCTCAATAGTTGAGAGTGCCTCGATGTAGTGGGAGGGTTATATTATAACCTGAACGTTACATGGGCTTGATTGAAGCCTAGGTCATCATACTTGATGATGGCATTAGAGGATTCATTATCTTTTAGAAAGAAAATGAATGATGTTGACAACGATCAGAGGATTAAAGCCATGAACCTAGAAATGAAGTCTTTTGTATTTCACTTCCATCTGTGATCTTGTAGATCTGTTTGATGGGTAACACCTATTAGTTACAAGTGGATTTACGAGAGGAAACGAGACATTCATGTCTTAACCAGAAGGGTTCATACAACAAGATCAAAAGCAAAAGGGTTTGCAAGCTTAAGTGATCCATTCATGGATTGACCTAAGCATTTCGATCTTGAAATATAAGATTTGATATAGTGACCAAATCTTTTGGCTTTAATCAGAACATTGATGAGTCTTGTGTTTACAAGTGATCATCAATAGTTCAGTAGCTTACTTAGTGTTGTATATGATTTATATCCTAATCATTGGGAATGATGTAGGTTATCTTACTGACTAGTAAAAGGAGCTAGCAGCTCAATTCCAAATGAAAATTTGGGAGAAGCTGAGTTTGTTCTTGGGATCCAAATTGTTTAGGAACCGTAAGAACAAAAAGCTAGCCTTGTCTCAAGTATCTTATATCTACAAAATGTTAGTTAGATATAAGATGCAGAATTCCAATAAGGGTTCACTACCTTTTAGACATGGAATTCTTTTGTCTAAGAAAATGTTTCCTAAGACACCTCAAGAGGTTGAGGACATGAGACGAATGCCCTATGCAATAGGGATTGTCAGTAAGTATCAATCTAATCCAAGATTTGATCACTGGAAAACCGTTAAGAATATCCTTAAGCATCTTAGGAGAACGAGGAACTATATGCTCGTGTATAGGACTAAGGATTTGATCCTTACAGGATACACTGACATGGATTTTAAGACTGATAAGGATTTAAGGAAATCTACATCAGCATCTATGGTCAATCTTTACAAATGAGCTATAGTATGACATAGGTACAGTCTTGACCATATAGGCCGAAAATATAGCTACTTGTGAAGCAGCGATAGAGACTGTATGGCTTAAGAAGTTCTTGACTGATTTGGAATGTGTTCCAAATGTAAACTTGCCCATCACACTTTATAGTGATACAGTGGTGTTATGGCAAATTCAAAAGAACCTCGCAGCCCAAGACAAACAGACACATTGAATTGAATGGGATTTTGCTGATTAATTCACGAAGGCTCTCTCGGCTAAAGTGTTTGAGGGTCATCAAGAAGGTCTAGGTCTACGAGTTATGTACAAAAATGAAATCTAGGGCAAGTGGGAGAAATGTAATTGGTATAGTGATACCATTATGTAATGGGTATAGTGATGCCCTAGTTTATTGTATTTGTACATTGTATATGTTTTATACATGTATTTATACACCTGCTGCTGTATAGATTATTGTACATCCCACTAAACTAGAGTTTTAGTTCAAGTGGGAGTTTGTTGGGTTTTATGCCCTAAAACTCGTAGATAGTGAATGTAAACAAATTGTATACTTGTTTCAATAAAGTGTTATTGAGTTTCTACAATAAAGTGTTATTGTTAAATATTGCACAATTTGACCCAAATCCAATAAACGAAGATCCAAGGTTGTTTACATGTGACTTGAACTAGTATGTGGGGACATACGGGGATTGGTGTTCAAGTAACAACCTATAAGGTCTATAGTACAAGGATAATGTTGGGTACCTTATCCTGGTAACACTATGTGATACGACCCGCTTTGTATTCGATACAAACGTATTAATCCAAGGCGTCCATGTAGGAGACATGCGAGCGGGGGTATCCTATGCAATGAGTTTGCATAAGACCGGACCACGAAATAGCAAACCACTAGATGTAACACCGTTAACTAGTTAGTTTACTGTTTCAATACGATGACCTAGGTAACTCAGTCTTAATCCTGAGTGTGTCATGAACTCCTTCTCATGAGGGATTGTCCTTTGATTAGCATGGGTGAGAGTGGCCAATACGCCGACTCAATATGCCTTCCTTTTTGGGGACAAGACCGAGTGGGAGGCTGGGGACATGACAACACAAGAAGGAATTCACTCCTTCCCACTTCTAGGAGAAGTAGATGAGTGTTCCCTTAAGTGGTGACTCCGGGACTTGAACAAAGGGATCCCGCCCTCTCACTGGCCCGAGAGGAACTTTATGTTTATTGGTTGGACCATAAACAGGTTGTTCATTAGAGGAGCACTGGTACTTAAGGAGACAGATGTAACACAGTGGTAAAACGGTAATTTGACCCAACTGTAGTTACGAACACTTGTGAAGGATTGACTTACCGGTATAGGTCTATATCCGTGGACACAGAAATGTTCTACAGTGAGAAGAGTTCAACTGTGGGTCTTTAGTGGAATGACCCACAGTTAATGAATATTGGTTAACCTGATTAATGAGTTTAATCTATTAACCTCATATCATTGGAGCTTCTGATCTGTAGGTCCATTAGGTCCCCCTACTAGCTCGTAAAGAGTAATTAGGAACAAATATATTTTGAGAGAATTTGAATAGTTCAAATTCATATTGGGAATTAAGTTAATTGTATGAGATACAAATTAATATAATGTATAATGATGCATTAAAATATAAAGTCTAATTTGAGATTAAACTTTATTAAATTGAGAGATTGATATATTTGAAAGAGTTCAAATATATGTCTAATTAAATATAGGGTATTTAATTAGAAGATGAATTAATTAATTATGAATTAATTTAGTTTAAATTAAATGAGATTTAATTAAACTATAGTCTATGAGAGAAATAAATATTTGAAGAAGTTCAAATATTAATATGAATTTGATTCATAATAAATTTATAGGATATAAGAGAATTTGAAGGAGTTCAAATTTTAATATGAATTTGATTCATATTATAGAATTAATTAATTGAAGGCCTGAAATTAAATATATGATATTTAATTGGATAATTAATTAATTAACTAATAGAAGGTCTGAAATTAAATATATGATATTTAATTGGTGATTAATTAATTAAAGAATTAATTAATTAGAAATTAATCAATTATGGAAATGATTAATCACTTGTGGAAGTAATTAATCATTTATGGAAATGATTTAATCACTTATGGAAGTGATCAATCATTTATGGAAAAGATTAATCAATTGTGGAATTGATTGGTCATGGAATTGATTAACTATGGAAAAGATTAAATCAGTTATGGAAATAATTGATTTTAAATGAATATTTTATTCATGGCCTTTCTCCTATAAATAGAACACTAAACCTAGGGTTTAGGTACAACAACATAAGGCCACAAGAATGCACTCTTGCATTCTCTCTAGCCTCCCTCTCATATTCTCTCAACTCAGGAACTTTAGGGAGAATTTTCTCTCTAGAGTTTTTCCCATTCAAGATAGGTAGTCCCACAACTACGTTCCTAATCTCGGAGTTATAGCGGGGAAGATCAAATGGTGGTGTTCTTCGTTGTTGCAGAACAATCAAGAATCATCCGTTGAAGTATTCAGAGTCGTCAATGGAGGTATGTTTCTCATCGCTTAACCTTTTTGCCAATGTATTGGTATTTTGTAGAACAAAATTAATTTACGAACGGTCCAATTGCTTCCGCTGTAACGGAATTGGGAATTCCAATCCTTCAAATTTTTCATATGGTTTGGACTAACTTGAACAAAACTTTGCTCCGTTTGAGTTTTTGGAGAGTTAGGAACTCAAAGTTTGGCCCAATGAGAGTTCTTTAGGTTGTTTGGACGACACATGGTCAAAACTTTGCTGTGTTTCAGTATTTGAGAGGTCGGAACCCAAAGTTTGTCCCAATGAGAGTTTTTCATATGGTTTGGACGAACTTGGTCCAAACTTTTCTCCGTTTGAGTTTTTGAAGAGTTAGGAACTCAAAGTTCGGCCCAATCTCAGTTCTTTAGGTGGTTTGGCTTTGCTCCGTTTCAGTTTTTGAGAGCTCGACACCCAAAGTTCATCCCAATGAGAGTTTTTCATATGGTTTGGACGAACCTGGTCCCAACTTTGCTCCGTTTGAGTTTTTCTGAGAGTTAGGAACTCAAAGTTTTGCCCAATGAGAGTTCTTTAGGTTGTTTGGACAACACATGGTCCAAACTTTGCTCCGTTTTAGTTTTGAGAGCTCAAACCCAAAGTTCGCTACAATAACCGTTTTTCTTATGGTTTGGACGAACCTTGTCAAAACTTTGATTCGTTTCAGTTTTTGGAGAGTTAGGAACTAGAACTTAAGCCCAATGAGAGTTCTTTAGGTTGTTTGGACGACACTTCGTCCAAACTTTGCTCTGTTTCAGTTTTTGAGATTAATATGGTCTACCTGAAAACCAAAGAAATGTATTTTCCTTTAGGAGAAACTTTGCCTCTTTTCACATTGAGTAGTAGCAGTCTTAAACAACTCAGTGTTCATGACTGCTTTACTCTTGATTAGTCTTAAAACATTTAGGTTACTTTCTAGTAAAGCTAAACAAATGTCAACTCCCTTTCTTGAAACAAAAACTGCGTTAGCAGAGAAAGGTAAAGAGTAACATTGTTCCAGCAAATAAGACACAGAAATCAAATTTCTTTTGATCTTAGGAATTAAATACACATTATCTAATAATATGTGTTTTCTCCCACTGAGAAAAATAACTTAATGTTCCCCACTGATATAACCAAAATAACCTCTCTAATTCTAACTTTGAGAGTTATTACACAAGCAGCAAGCTCTTGCCAGGAACTTATTCCTTTAAAAGAAGAACACACGTGATTTGTGGCCCCTGAATCAAGTATTCAGGGAGAATCACTATTCTTCACTAATCACGTTTTCAAGACAGGTAAATGAAAATTACGGTCTTGAACAAGTTCTCCTTTTGCTAAGCAAGGTTCTATGTCATATTCACCAAGAACAATTCTTAATGAATTAAACATATGGGGCATGAGGACATTCCTCAGTTAAGAATAATCCTAGACTTATTTACCACAATTTGTCGTTTAAGCTTGTTGTATTACCGTTATTTATAAAATGACGTAAGACAATACACATAAAATTATTATAAAATTGCTGAAGTAACAAATTACTTGTATTATTAATTGCACTAACCCATTACAAATAATCCAATCAAATTCTGCAAAAACAAATAAGCAATCAAAGAAACCCTATAAAACTATTGATTTAGTTTTTGCAACGATACTTCATAGGTTTAGAACAACAGCCACCGAAGGGTGGTCAGCTACTCCTCCTCTGAATTGAGACAATCTCAACCAAACTCTAACACCAGAATAACTCATATTCCGTTAGCGTTTAGTTACCGTTGTTCGGTCAAGGGTTAGTTAACACATTTAACTCATCCCCGTAAGTGTAACCCTCCCACTTTCAGATCTCAGAGGCACGCACCAACAGGCTACCGTAGGGAAAGACAACTGTTGGTGATTAGCCTAAGTGACCTTATCCTATTCAGGAGTTCACGGTGTTCCGAATCCTATGATCAGGCCCTCCGAAGGGATGGTTGCGCCAAGACAACCTGCAAGCGGATCATAGGACTCTCACGGTGCGAACTAGGGGCGGAGACCGAGGGATACGTTGACACGTGTCCCGCTCCCACTTACTCTAGACATTTTTCCCATTCACCCTGATATTGACCCATGCAAACACTTTCCGAAGGGAGGCCGCTCCTAAGGCGACTCGAAGCCGAGCATGAACCTCACGTTGTGAATATAGGGACGTAGGAGCAAAACTTGATTTAAATCTCGTTTTGTAATTTTCCTCCCACTGAAAATGTCCTAAGGTTAATTTAGGGTTGTTTAACTTAGATAAAATTCGGCTAAGTCAATCTATCTAAGTCTGATCCTATTATAACAATTATGGAAAGGATTCAACTGCAATGTTTTAGGTGAATTAAACTTCTTTTAATAAACCCAACATTGCAAGTCAACATTACTATGGTTAATTCAACTCAAAGTTCGGGTCAGTTCCCAGGTAGGAGGTGTTCCGTAAACCGTCAACTTAAATACCCCCAGCCTTAGACAGAACTTAACCGGTGGAGTTCCCTTATAATCATAGTAATGTTTTTCCTACTTAGTCAATTAAAACTAATTTTAATTCTAAGTAAGAATAATTCTAATCCTATTAGAAATGAGATCTTAGGTCTAATTAATTTTAAACATTTTAAAATTAATTCATTTATCCTAAGATCCTATGTTTGCATGCAATTCTTTGTTATAGGTTAACGGTTTCTATTCATTAATTTTATAACTATTATAAATTTTAATGAATTAACCCTATAACATGCTACTATGGTGAATAAATTAACAATCAAATTCTAATTAATTTATAAAACCATACATTAGCATACATGACATACCAAAAATATAACAATTATATTAATCTAAGGTAATGTCATGCTCAATGCAATTTAATTTCCTTTTAATTAACCTAACTCTTAGATTAATTATACAAGAAAATTAAAATTAAGCATTACCATTTTCATACATTAACATAACACTTATATTAATAGCTCATGAAAATTAAGCATGTAAATTACTAATATAAATATAACTCTTATATTTTTTAAACTAAAGTAATTTCATGCTCAATGCAAATTAATTTTCTTTAATTAATCTAACTCTTAAATTAATTACCCAAGAAAATTTTCATACATTAACATAACACTTTATATTAATAGCCCATGAAAATAAATAAGCATATAAATTACTTTCATAAATATAACTTATTATATTTTTAAACTAAAGTAATTTCATGCTCGATGCAAATTAATTTTCTTCAATTAATCTAACTCTTAAATTAATTACCCAAGAAAATTAAAATAAGCATTCACATTTTCATACATTAACATAACACTTTATATTAATTGCTCATGAAAATAAATAAGCATATAAATTACTTTCATAAATATAACTTTTTATATTTTTAAACTAAAGTAATTTCATGCTCGATGCAAATTAATTTTCTTCAATTAATCTAACTCTTAAATTAATTACCCAAGAAAATTAAAATAAGCATTCACATTTTCATACATTAACATAACACTTTATATTAATTGCTCATGCAAATAAATAAGCATATAAATTACTTTCATAAATATAACTCTTTATATTATTTACTAAAGTAATTTCATGCTCAATGCTTCTCAATTTTCATCCATTTAATCTTAACAATTTATATTAAATACTCATGAAAATAAAATTCATACATATTTCATACATTATAACATTTATAATAATAACTATGCACGAATATGCTTAACCTATGGTGGGATTTTAAGCTAAATGACATACTTTATGCAACAATCAATTAATTTAATACATACATCACATGCATAATTAAATTAAAAGTACCAAAATTGACCGGCATATTTGGTATATCCTAAGAAATTGAAAGCAATTTAAATTACAATAATTTAAATCCAAGACATATCTTGGTCTTCAAATATTTTCCTTTTTTGGCATTTACAATTGATCTAATCAAAAGTATAAATCTAATGCCAACAAATATGCCTAAATAATCAATTTTGTAAATTAAAACAATATCACATATATGAAATTAAAATACCCACCATTGAACCAATGCTAATTTTAGAGAAACGAAATTAAATCTACGATCGGCTCTAATACCAATTGAAAGAATTCCCCAATTCCGTTAAAGCAGAAGCGTAATTGGGACCGATTCGCAGTTAATTTTGTTTATCCAAAAATACTATTGCATTGGTTAAAACATAGAACAAATTCTATAGAAACTTAAGGCTAAGCATACAAAATTTAGATCTAAATCTATAATAAAGAAAAGAGAAGCAAAGCTCCGTTGACGACTCTGAATATTTCAACGGATGATTCTTGATTGTTCTGCAACAACGAAGAACACCACCATTTGATCTTCCCCGCTATAACTCTGAGATTAGGAACGTAGTTGTGGGACTACCTAATCTTGAATGGGAAAAACTCTAGAGAGAAAATTCTTCCTAAAGTTCCTGAGTTGAGAGAATATGAGAGGGAGGCTAGAGAGAATGCAAGAGTGCATTCTTGTGACCTTATGTTGTTGTACTTAAACCCTAGGTTTAGTGTTCTATTTATAGGAGAAAGGCCATGAATAAAATATTCATTTAAAATCAATTATTTCCATAATTGATTTAATCTTTTCCATAATTAATCAATTCCATAACCAACCAATTCCATGACCAATCAATTCCATAATTGATTAATCTTTTCCATAAATGATTGATCACTTCCATAAGTGATTAAATCATTTCCATAAATGATTAATTACTTCCATAAGTGATTAATCATTTTCATAATTGATTAATTTCCAATTAATTAATTCTTTAATTAATTAATCACCAATTAAATATCATATATTTAATTTCAGACCTTCTATTAGTTAATTAATTAATTACCCAATTAAATATCATATATTTAATTTGAGACCTTCAATTAATTAATTCTATAATATGAATCAAATTCATATTAAAATTTGAACTCCTTCAAATTCTCTTATATCCTATAAATTTAATATGAATCAAATTCATATTAATATTTGAACTTCTTCAAATATTTATTTCTCTCATAGACTATAGTTTAATTAAATCTTATTTAATTTAAACTAAATTGAATAATTAATTAATTCATAATTAATTAATTTATCTTCTAATTAAATACCATATATTTAATTAGACATATATTTGAACTCTTTCAAATATATCAATCTCTCAATATAATAAAGTTTAATCTAAAATTAAACTTTATATTTTAATGCATCACTATACATTATATTAATTTGTATCTCGTACAATTAACTTAATTCCCAATATGAATTTGAACTATTCAAATTCTCTCAAGATATATTTGTTCCTAATTACTCTTTACGAGCTAGCAGGGGGACCTAATGGACCTACAGATCAGAAGCTCCAATGATATGAGGTTAATAGATTAAACTCATTAATCAGGTTAACCAATATTCATTAACTGTGGGTCATTCCACTAAAGACCCACAGCTGAACTCTTCTCACTGTAGAACATTTCTGTGTCCATGGATTTAGACCTATGCCGGTAAGTCAATCCTCCACGAGTGTTCGTAATCACGGCTGGGTCAAATTACCGTTTTACCCTTGTGTTACATCTGTCTCCTTAAGTACCAGTGCTCCTATAATGAACAACCTGTTTATGGTCCAACCATTAAACAGAAAGTCCCTCTCGGGCCAGTGAGAGGGCGGGATCCCTTTGTTCAAGTCCCGGAGTCACCACTTAAGGGAACACTCATCTACTTCTCCTAGATGTGGGAAGGAGTGAATTCCTTCTTGTGTTGTCATGTCCCCAGCCTCCCACTCGGTCTTGTCCCCAAAAAGGAAGGCATATTGAGTCGGCGTATTGGCCACTCTCACCCATGCTAATCAAAGGACAATCCCTCATGAGAAGGAGTTCATGACACACTCAGGATTAAGACTGAGTTACCTAGGTCATCGTATTGAAACAGTAAACTAACTAGTTAACGGTGTTACATCTAGTGGTTTACTATTTCGTGGTCCGGTCTTATGCAAACTCATTGCATAGGATACCCCCGCTCGCATGTCTCCTGTTGGGTTTTATGCCCTAAAACTCGTAGATAGTGAATGTAAACAAAATTTATACTTGGGTTTAATAAAGTGTTATTTAGTTTCTGCAATAAAATGTTATTGATAAATATTGCACAATTTGACCCAAATCCAATAAACTAAGATCCAAGGTTGTTTGTATGTAACTTGAACTAGTATGTGGGGACATACGGGGATCGATATTCAAGTAACAACCTAAAAGGTCTATAGTACAAGGATAAGGCTGGGTACCTTATCCTGGTGACACTATGGATACGGCCCACTTTGTATTATGATACAAACGCTATGATCCAACGCGTTCATGTAGTTGACATGCGAGTGGGGGTATCCTATGCAATGAGTTTGCATAAGACCGGACCGCGAAATAGTTAACCACTAATTGTAACACCGTTAGTTGGCTTGGTTTCTATTTCACTAGGATGACCTAGACAACTCAGTCTCAATCCTGAGTGGATTATGGACTCCTGTTCACGAGGAGTTGTCCTTTGATTTGTATGGGTGAGAGTGGCCAGCACGTTGACTCAATAAGCCTACCATTTTGGGGACAATACCGAGTGGGGAGCTGGGAACATAATCACACAAGATGGAATTCACTCCTTCCCGACTCTAGGGTAAGTAGAGGTGTGTTCCCTTAAGTGGTGTCTTCGGGACTTGAACAATGGGCCCAACCCTCTCTATGGTACGAGAGGGACTTCTGTTTGTTGGTTGGACCTCAAACAGGTTGTTCATTAGAGGAGCACTGGAAACTTAAGGACAAAGATGTAAACCAGGGGTAAAATGGTAATTTGACCCAGCTGGGATACGAACACACGTGAAGGACTGACTTGTAGTATTGGTCGATATCCGTGGACACAGAAATATTCTGCAGTGAGAAGAGTGCAGTTGTGGGTCTTTAGTGAAGTGACCCACAGTTAACGAATGGAGACTAACTTGGTTAATGAGTTTAAGCCGATTAGACTCGTATCGTTGGAGCTTCTGATCTGTAGGTCCATAAGGTCCCACTGGTAGCTCGTAAAAAGACTTGAAGCAAATAAATATAAATTGTAAATTGAAAGTGTTCAATTTTTTTTGGAGAATCATATAATGTATATTGATGCATTATAATATAAAGTTTATGAAACTTTATAATATAATTTTTAAATTAATTTCAAAAATTAATGAGAGAAAATATTTGAAAAGTTCAAATAAATTTAATATGAATTGGATTCATATTAATTTTAATTTTAATAAAATTCCTAAGATTAAATATGTGATATTTAATTGGGTAATTAATTAATTATGGAATTAATTAATTATTAAAATTAGATATTGTTCAGATAATAGATTTGAACTTATTTCTAGACCTTTTCCTATTAGGAAAAGGTCTTGGCCTTTACCTATATATAGGACCCCTGGGGTGGGGTGAAAGGCATCCCATTGTCTCTCCTTCTCTCAGAGATCTCTCCCAAAAGACTCCCACAAGTCTCCTGCTTCAAGAAGTCTTAGAGATATACTGGTGTAGCCGATTGGTGGTGTTCGCACAAGAGGGTTGCTGCGTTTTCAATCTTATTGGCAAGAAAAGGCAAATTGACCAAGGCTTTCTACAAAAGTAAGTTTTCTATGAAATCCTTGATCACTAGGATCAATCTAGTTGATCTTTTATCATGTTTATAGCCTATGTACAGCTCATTAAATATAGATTTATTGCTGTAATATTTTGCAAATTGTATTGGTATTTCAATTAGAATCTAAGACTCTGAGTAGGTTCGGTAATACTTTCCGCTGCGTGGGGCTTTTATCCCTTCAATTGGTATCAGAGCCAACTCAGTTGTTCTTGATTTTTAAATTGAAATTTGCAATTTGTTCTTGGTGGGATTTATGCATTATGAATGTTATGGTTTGCGTATAAATGGTTTCGATTAATTTGGCCATAGATTTACAATTTTTGATGCGATCAAATGTAAAGGCTCCTGCGTTTTTGGGCAATTTAAATTGTAAATTGAGTCTCTGTAAGTCCGGGTCTAGTTTAGATTGAAGAACGATGAAGATCGGGACCAAAGTTGGCCAAAAGCGGCGAAAAACGGCGAAGATTTGCGGCTGGAACAGTGCAGGTTTTTTCCAGAAATTCGAATTATTAAATAAAAACAAATAAGGTAAATAAAACTTGCGTAATCCAAGACTGGAAATGAGGACGCGGCATGGTGGTATGGCCGTTCGCTTATTCTCCTCAAGGGCATGGGTTCGAGTCTTGATTTGTACAGATTTGCGCGAATTTTTTTTTTCTGCGTGCGGTTCATTGGTATTTGACCGGTCTTTGACCGGTTCAGCGCGGTTCAAGGGAATTTCACCGGTTCGTTGACTTTCTAGCTTGGTTCGTTAACTGGGCGGTTTTTTGAAGCTGGTTCAGTTGTTTTCCGGTCCGGTTCGAGCAGTTTTGGCAATTTTAAAGCGTTTTTGGTCCGGTTCGGGGCTGCATAAGGCTGTAATAGGATAAAATAGCTTAAATTATTGTAATTTATGTGCTTTATTTTATCCTAGGGGCCAATTAATCGGTTTATACGCTATTTAAATGATTTATGGATGTCATTTAGATTTAAAATCCCACCTTAGGTTATAAAGCATGCTCATGCATTTTATATTATAATTAGTTATAATGTATGGATTGGTTTATTTTCATGAGTTTTTAATATATAGTTGAGTTATATTAATATCATGAAAAAGGATAAGCATGATGCATACAATTACCTAGTTAAATATAAATAGTTATATTTAATAAAATTGTTTGCAGCATGCTACTTTGATTTAACCATTTTTGGCAATATTTTAATTGTTAATTTATTAATGGAAATCAAAGTTGCATTGGGTATAAAACATCCATAGTTTAATATAATTGTTATATTAATTTCATGCAATGCAAGGCAATATATATAGTTTTATTATATTAACTTGAATATGATTGTTAATTATTTTAAAACTATCGTATGCATGATTGTAGGGCTAATAATTAAAATTTTGAATAGTTTAAAATTGATGATTAGAAACCGTCAACCTATAATAAAGATTGCATGCAAACATAGGATCATAGGTAAATGTATTAATTTTAAAATGTTTAAAATTAATTAGACCTAAGATCTCGTTAATTCTAATAGGATTAGAATTAAGTCTTGCTTAGTTTTTAAAAAATAGTTTTAACCTACTAAGTAGGACAAACATTACTATGATTATAAGGGAACTCTACAGGTAAAGTTCTGTCTAAGGTTGGGGGTACTTAAGTTGACGGTTTACGGAACACCTCCTACCTGGGAACTGACCCGGAATACCGGAGTTGAATTAATCATGGTTAAATGTTAGCATGCAATGTCACTAGGTTTATTAAAAGAGTTTAATACACCTAGATCTTTAGAGTAAAGACTTTACATTACTATGGTTAAAAGGGAACTCTCCCGGTTACGTTCTGTCTAAGGCTGGAGGTATTTAAGCTGACGGTTTACGGAACACCTGCTACCTGGGAACAAACCCGGAACCTGAGTTGAAATGACCATAGTCATGTTAGCATACGGTGTTGCTAGGTTTGTTAAAAGAGTTTAATTCACCTAGAACATTACAATTCTCATTATAATAGTTATAATAGGATTAGACTTAGATAAATTGAATTAGCCGGATTTATCTAGGTTAATAAACCCTAAAATATACGGTAGGTCACTTTAGTGGGAGGTAAAATCAAAACTTGATTTAAATCGAGTTTTTTGCTCCTACGTCCCTATATTCGCAAAGTGAGATCCATGCTCGGCTTCGTGTCGTTTTAGCGCGACCTCCCTTCGGAAAGTGTTTGCATGAGTCAATAACAAGGTGAATGGGGAAAGTGCCCATAGTAAGTGGGAGCGGGACACGTGTCAACGTATCCCTCGGTCTCCACCCATAGGTCACACCGTGAGAGTCTTATGATCCGCCTGCGTGTTGTCCTGGAGCAACCATCCCTTCGGAGGGTCTGATCATAAGATTCGTAACACCGTGAACTCCTGGAAAGGATATGGTCACTTAGGCTAATTACCAACAGTTGTCTTTCCCTTCGGTAGCCTGTTGGTGCGTGCCTCTGGGATCTGAAAGTGGGAGGGTTACACTTACGAGGATGAGTTAAGTGTTGTTAACAAATCCTTGACCAAATAACGGTGGCTAATGCCTATAGGAATATGAGTTATTCCGGAATTAGAATTAGCTGAGAAGTGTCTCATTTCAAAGGAGGAGTAGCTGATCACCCTTCGGTGGCTGTTGCTCTAAACCTCTGAAACATCGTTGCAAAACTAAATCAATAGTCTTAGGGTTCTATGATTGTTTGTTTTTGCTAAACCGATTGGATTGCATGCAATTGTTTGTATTGCTCTTGTAATGGGTTAGTGCGATTAATAATCAAGTAATTTGTTATTTCAATTCAATGATTAAATATGTGCATAGTCTTACGCCTATAACGGTGATTATACAACAAACCTAAACGATTAATTTGTGGCGAATATTTTAAGATTAGTCTTAACAGAGAAATGTTCTCATGCCCCAAATGTTTAATTCATTAAGAAGTGTTATTAATGAATGCGACATTGAGCCTTGCTCAGCCAAAGAAGACTTGTCCAAAGACAGTAAATTCAATTTACTAGTCTTGGAAGCGTAATTTGTGAAGAATGGTGATTCTACCCGAATACTTGATTCATAGTCACAAATCACGTTTGTTCTTCTTATTGAAAGGAATGAATCCCTGGCAACAGCTTGATGCTATTTAGATAACTCTCAAAGTTTTGAACTAGAGAGGTTATCTTGGCTGTAGCAATGGGAACGTTTAAGTTATTTTTCCCAGTGAGAGCAAATACATATTATTAGATAATGTGTATATAATTCCTAAGATCAAAAGAAATTTGATTTCTGTATCTTATTGGCTGGAACAGTGTTACTCTTTACTTTTCCCTGCTAACGCAGTTCATTTCAAGAAAGGGAGTTAACTTTTGTTCAGCTGAATTGAAAAATAACATAAATGTTTTTAAGACTAATCAAGAGTAAGGCAATCATAAACACTACGTTGCCTGAGGCTGCTACTATTCCAAGAAATGAAAGGCAAAAGATTTCTCCTAAAGGAAATACCTTCCTTTGGTTCTTAAGGTGTTAGGCTAGTTTTGATCTCAATATGATTGGGAGCTTAGTCAAGAGTATACTTCTAAGTTAGTTAGAAGAACACTCTCTAATACCAATTAAGTCATGCCTTATGGGCAATATGACTGATAGATCTTTTACTTGAAAAGAGCAAAAAGAGCCAAAGAGCCCTTAGAGCTTGTACATTTGGATCCTTGTGGTCTAATATGTTAAAGCAGTGGGAGGGTATGAATAATTCATCTATATTATAGATAATTATTCAAGGTATGTGTATCTCAACCTAATGTAACTTAAGTCTAAAGCTCTTGAGAAATTCAATGTGGTTTGAGACTGAAGTTGGAAACTTGTTAGGTGAGATGATAAAAACACTTCGATCTGATCGAGGTGTAGAGTAGATGAGACTTGAGATTCCAAGACTATTTGATAGAACATGGAATTACATCTCAACTACCCCTGAAGCACCTTAAGGAAACAGTGTATCAGATAGGAGAAATAGAACCCTATTGGATACGGTTCGATTCATTATACGCTTTGCTCATTTGCCGGACTCGTTTTGGGGTCATGTAGTGTTGACTGCAGCACATATTTCGAACAACGTTCCATCAAAAGTGTTTCTGAAACATCTTTTGGATTGTGGATAAGACGTAAAAGTAGTTTACGTTATTTTGGGGAGTTCAACACACGTGCTTGTGACTAACCCAAAAAGAAATTGGAACACTGTTCAACAGTATACCTATTCGTAGGCTACCCCATGAAAACGAAAGATGTGGATACTTCTTCAATCCGCAAGAAAATAAAGAATTTGTACCGACAAATTCTACATTCTCAAAAGAATACCGCATAAGAAATAATAAGCCACAAAGTAAGGTCGTTTTAAGTAAATTAACTGATGAAGCTACAGAAATATCAACAAGAGTTGTTGATGATGCTGGACCTTTAACAAGAGTTGTTGATAAGGCCAATAGAACTGGTTAGTTACATCTATCTCAAGAGTTGAGAGTGCCTCAATGAAGTGGGAGGGTTGTTCTACAATCTGACCGTTCCATGGGCTTAGTTGAAGCCCAGATCATCATACTTGATGATGGTTTTAAGGATTCATTGTCTTAGAGCAGGACAATGTTTGATGTTAACAAGAACCAATTGGATTAAAGCAATGGACCATTAACAAGAGTTGTTGACCGGGTCAACACAACTGGTTAGTTACATCTATCTCAAAAGTTGAGAGTGCCTCAATATAGTGGGAGGATTGTTCTACAATCTGACCGTTACATGGGCTTAATAGAAGCCCAGATCGTCATACCTGATGATGATTTAGAGGATTCATTGTCTTAGAGCAAGGCGATGAATGATGTTAATAAGAACCAATTGGATTAAACTGATGGACCCAGAATTGAAATATGTGATTTCAATTCCATCTAGAATCTTGTAGATCTATCAAATGAATCTACAAGAAGAAATGAGACATAATCTTATGGTTAGACTTATGGCAAAAGGGTTATACCCAGAGACAGGGGACTGTAAGAAATTCTTATCTCCTGTCGTCATGTTGAAGTCTGTTAGAACTCTTGTCCATTTAGAATGGACGTCAAGACTACCCTTTTGAATGGTAATCTTGAGAATAGTATCTACATGTCTCAAGCAGAATGGTTCATTTAGCAAGATCAGAAGCAAAAGGGGTTTGCAAGCTTAAGTGATCCATTCATGGATTGACCTAAGCAATTCGATCTTGGAATATAAGATTTGATACTGTGATCAAATCTTTTGCCTTTGATCAAGAACATTGATGAATCTTGTCTTTACAAGAAGATCGTCAATAGTTCAGTAGCTTTATTAGTATTGTATGTGATTGATATCCTAATCATTGGGAATGATGTAGGTTATCTTACTGACTAGTAAAATAAGCTAGTAGCTCATTTCCAAATGAAAATTTGGGAGAAGCTAAAGTTTGTTCTTCGGATCCAAATCGTTAGGAACCGTAAGAACAAAAAGCTAGCCTTGTCTCAAGTGTCTTATATCTACGAGATGTTAGTTAGATATAAGATGCAGAATTCCAAGAAGGGTTCATTACCTTTCAGGCGTGGAATTCATTTTGTCTAAGAAACTGTTTCCTGAGACACCTCAAGAAGTTGAGGACATGAGACGAATGCCCTATGCAATAGGGATTGTTAGTAAGTATCAATCTAATCCAAGATTTGATCACTGGAAAACCGTTAAGAATATCCTCAAGTATCTGAGGAGAAAAAGGAACTATATGCTCGTGTATGGGACTAAGGATTTGATCCTTACAGGATACACTGACATGGATTTTAAGACTGATAAGGATATCTGTCTGACGTAAAAGAATGGATACCGGCTCAATTCCAAATGAAAGATTTAGGAGAGGCCGAATATGTTCTTGGAATCCGAATAATCCGGGATCGGAAGAACAAAACGGTAGCCCTGTCTCAAGCAACGTATATTGACAAAATGTTGTCCCGATATTCGATGCAGAACTCCAAGAAGGGCTTATTGCCTTTCAGGCATGGGGTTCACTTGTCTAAGGAATAGTGTCCTAAGACACCTCAAGAGATTGAGGATATGAGACAGATTCCCTATGCCTCCGTTGTGGGCAGCTTAATGTATGTAATGCTTTGCACGAGGCCTGACATCTGTTATGCTGTAGGGATAGTCAGCACATATCAATCAGTATCCATGGTCAAACTTTACAATGGAGCTATAGTGTGACATAGTTACAGTCTTGACCATATAGGCCGAAAATATAGCTACTTGTGAAGCAGCGATAGAGACTGTAAGACTTAGAAAGTTCTTGATTGATTTGGAATGTATTCCAAATGTGAACTTGCCCATCAGACTTTATAGTGATACAGTGGTGCTGTGGCAAATTCATAAGAACTTTGCAGCCCAAGACAAGCAAGCACATTGAATTAAATTGAAATATTCACGAAGGCTCTCTCGGCTAAAGGGTATGAGGGTCATCTAGAAGGTCTAGGTCTACGAGTTATGTGCAAAGGTGAAATCTAGGGCAAGTGGGAGAAATGTAATGGGTATAGTGATACCATTATGTAATGGGTATAGTGATGCCCTAGTTTATTGTATTTGTACATTGTATATGTTTTATACATGTATTTATACACCCACTGCTGAATAGATTGTTGTACATCCCACTAAACTAGAGTTTTAGTTCAAGTGGGAGTTTGTTGGGTTTTATGCCCTAAAACTCGTAGATAGTGAATGCAAACAAATTTTATACTTGTGTTTAATAAAGTGTTATTTAGTTTCTGCAATAAAATGTTATTGTTAAATATTGCACAATTTGACCCAAATCCAATAAACTAAGATCCAAGGTTGTTTGTATGTAACTTGAACTAGTATGTGGGGACATACGGGGATCGATATTCAAGTAACAACCTAAAAGGTCTATAGTACAAGGATAAGGCTGGGTACCTTATCCTGGTGACACTATGGATACGGCCCACTTTGTATTATGATACAAACGCTATGATCCAACGCGTTCATGTAGTTGACATGCGAGTGGGGGTATCCTATGCAATGAGTTTGCATAAGACCGGACCGCGAAATAGTTAACCACTAACTGTAACACCGTTAGTTGGCTTGGTTTCTATTTCACTAGGATGACCTAGACAACTCAGTCTCAATCCTGAGTGGATTATGGACTCCTGTTCACGAGGAGTTGTCCTTTGATTTGTATGGGTGAGAGTGGCCAGCACGCCGACTCAATAAGCCTACCATTTTGGGGACAATACCGAGTGGGGAGCTGGGAACATAATCACACAAGATGGAATTCACTCCTTCCCGACTCTAGGGTAAGTAGAGGTGTGTTCCCTTAAGTGGTGTCTTCGGGACTTGAACAATGGGCCCAACCCTCTCTATGGTACGAGTGGGACTTCTGTTTATTGGTTGGACCTCAAACAGGTTGTTCATTAGAGGAGCACTGGAAACTTAAGGACAAAGATGTAAACCAGGGGTAAAACGGTAATTTGACCCAGCTGGGATACGAACACACGTGAAGGACTGACTTGTAGTATTGGTCGATATCCGTGGACACAGAAATATTCTGCAGTGAGAAGATTGCAGTTGTGGGTCTTTAGTGGAGTGACCGACAGTTAACGAATGGAGACTAACTTGGTTAATGAGTTTAAGCCGATTAGACTCGTATCGTTGGAGCTTCTGATCTTTAGGTCCATAAGGTCCCACTGGTAGCTCGTAAAAAGACTTGAAGCAAATAAATATAAATTGTAAATTGAAAGTGTTCAATTTTTTTTGGAGAATCATATAATGTATATTGATGCATTATAATATAAAGTTTATGAAACTTTATAATATAATTTTTGAATTAATTTCAAAAATTAATGAGAGAAAATATTTGAAAAGTTCAAATAAATTTAATATGAATTGGATTCATATTAATTTTAATTTTAATAAAATTCCTAAGATTAAATATGTGATATTTAATTGGGTAATTAATTAATTATGGAATTAATTAATTATTAAAATTAGATATTGTTCAGATAATAGATTTGAACTTATTCCTAGACCTTTTCCTATTAGGAAAAGGTCTTGGCCTTTACCTATATATAGGACCCCTGGGGTGGGGTGAAAGGCATCCCATTGTCTCTCCTCTCAGAGATCTCTCCCAAAAGACTCCCACAAGTCTCCTGCTTCAAGAAGTCTTAGAGATATACTGGTGTAGCCGATTGGTGGTGTTCGCACAAGAGGGTTGCTGCGTTTTCAATCTTATTGGCAAGAAAAGGCAAATTGACCAAGGCTTTCTACAAAAGTAAGTTTTCTATGAAATCCTTGATCACTAGGATCAATCTAGTTGATCTTTTATCATGTTTATAGCCTATGTACAGCTCATGAAATATAGATTTATTGCTGTAATATTTTGCAAATTGTATTGGTATTTAGATTAGAATCTAAGACTCTGAGTAGGTTCGGTAATACTTTCCGCTGCGTGGGGCTTTTATCCCTTCATCTCCTACATGGACGCCTTGGATTAATACGTCTGTATCGAATGCAAAGCGGGCCGTATCACATAGTGTTACCAGGATAAGGTACCCAACATTATCCTTGTACTATAGACCTTTTAGGTTGTTACTTGAACACCAATCCCCGTATGTCCCCACATACTAGTTCAAGTCACATGTAAACAACCTTGGATCTTAGTTTATTGGATTTGGGTCAAATTGTGCAATATTTAACAATAACACTTTATTGTAGAAACTCAATAACACTTTATTGAAACAAGTATACAATTTGTTTACATTCACTATCTACGAGTTTTAGGGCATAAAACCCAACAGAATCACCCTGGCCTTAACACATCTGTGGAAAAAAGCAGAATTGTGATCACCCAACGAGAGCCACTGAACCCGAGACTTCTGACGAAGAGAAGACTCATCCCTCCTAACCCAATCCCAAAAAGACTGGGAAGCCCTAGCAGCTTGGTCCACCAGAACAGAAGAGAGAGGGTCCAATCCAACAGCCATTTGAGCATCCTCCATACGCCTTCGAGCCTCAACCACCTCCCTACTAATAATAGCAATAGAACAGCCAAACTTCCTCCGAAGGACAGATTTAAGCGCCTTAAGGTTACGCCCAAACCCAATCAACGGGGAAACATCTTGGTACAGAACCCAGCTCCCAGCAACAGCAGCTAGAAACCCATCCTCCTTAGCCTAATGACTAAAGAAACGAAAAGTAGGGGGCCTACGAGCCACACTCAAACCTGCATCAAAAACCAAGGGGCAATGATCAGAAATCCCCCAACCAACTGCCTGGACCTCACACAGTGGAAGAGTAGTCACCCACTCCTCATTCACTAACACACGATCCAGCCTGCGCATAATATCCACTGGGCCTCTTGGGCGATTGGACCAAGTAAACCAACTCCCTTTGACTCTCAATTCTACCAAATCAGCCTGAATCAACATGTCATTAAAGGCCTCCATCTCTCAAAGATCTGGACTCCCCCCAAACCCTTCAGACGAGCAGCGAATAGCATTAAAGTCCCCCATCACAAGGCCAGGCGTACTCCAAGCCGAGCAAACTGCAATAATCTCCTCCCATAAAATACGCCTTTCTGCCTCCAAATTGGAGCCATACACACACACCACCTCCCCCAACACAGCAAATGAACTCCCCAGGCCTGGTTGACCTGAAGGGGTCGCAGAACCAATCCCTTTGTTAGAATGAGGAACCATACCCACCCCCTTCAAAGTAGTGGTCGAACCAAGGGAACCACTCGCAATTGGAGGCCTAGCTGACACACCCTGACCATAAGTAGAAGCAGAGGGGGGCTCTACAGGCTGAACCCCAACTTGAGGAACTGGGCCTAAGCCCTTCAAGGTCGCATCCGAAGGGCAAGCCGACACACCCCGGCCACTAGCAGAAGGGACACTGGTAGAAGGGGCATTAGTAGAACCAACCCCAGCCCCCTCCCGAACCTTCTCCGACTGGACCTGACAACTAGCACTGGAATGACCAAACACACCACACGGCCCACACCTCCTAGGCTTCCAAGAATATTCAACAGCTACCCCAAAACTTTGCCCACAAATACACACCTCCACGGTATTCGGTAACTCATCCTGCGGCCCAATCTCCACACAAACACGTGCAAAAGACAATCGCCTCCTCTCCTCAGTTGCCTTATCAAGGCACACCGGCTTGCCTATGGCACTAGCAACCACACTCAAACCTCTAGTAGTCCACAGTTCTAATGGTAACTTAGACAATTTAATCCAAATAGGCAATCTATCAAAGGAAAAAGATTCTTGCCACCATGACTCTTTTACCACCATCACGCCATTTCTTACCACCATGACTCTTTTATTCACACACTCTTTGCTCATGTGTCCATACCCTTTGCACTTCCAACATTGAATAGAGCTAGTTTTCTCCCTTACCTCCTTTGAAGCTTCAACCTTCTTAGTATTAGAGCTTTCGGCCTCCACTCTTTTGGCAGCCACAAATTTCCCCTTTGATTGCATTGATTCATTCCTATTTACAAAACCATCCTTATTCCACGTATTAGAACTTGAAAATGTGTGAGTTTTAGATACATACCTTTTTGAACGCTCCTTTTCTTCCTTCAATTGAGCTTCAATTTTGATAGCATAATGATACATATCTTCCATATAAGGTGGTGGATTTCTATCAACAAGATGAGCAATTTCTTGATTCAAACCTCCAAGGAATCTAGACATGGTGTCTTCCTCATCTTCTCGAATTTTTTCTCTTCCAATCAAAGTCTCCATCTCTCGATAATATTCAGCAACATTTTTTGTACCTTGCCTCAAAGCTTGCAATTTAGTTTTCAAATCTCTTTCATAATGTTTTGGAACAAACCTTTTCCTCATGGCTTCTTCGAGTTCTTCCTAAGTTTCTATTGGATCCTCCTCTTTCCTCCTTCTCTTGGACTTGAGATAATGATACCATTCAGATGCATAGTTGGTAAATTCGGCAATGGCAAGTTTCATCTTCTTATTCTCACTAAATGTGTTGCAATCAAACACATGTTCTATCTTTCTTTCCCATTGCAAATATGTCTCCGAATCCGTCGTTCCAGTAAAAGGTGGGATCTTGAGTTTAACTCCTCCATCTCTATCTTCATGCACTCTCTCCATCCTTCTAGGTTGCATCACATTGGCGAGGTTATTTCTTCCTCTCCCTCTCACATTTCCTCTACCTCCAAGCTGTCTTTCATGTGCATCTAAGTCAAACATACCTTCATCTTCTTGGAATGGCCGTACTTCCCTTTGTTGTTGTGCCCTCCTTTCTTGTCTATCTTCCCTCATCAATTCTAACATACCTTGAATTGCTTGAAGAATAGCAACATTTGGATCTATCACTTCTGGAACTTCCTCTCCATCATGCGACATTTTGTATTGAGTAACAAGGACCTTTCCACACTTCTCACAAAGATTTCACTCAAGGACACTCGTGTTTATCACTCAAGGGTAGGCTTTTGGTACTAGGTCAAAGATGTAAGCGTTGGCTTAAATTTTGGTGCAATCTTGTTGTAAGCTTGATATAACTAATTCAAATGATCAACTTTTCACAACCTAAACTAGAGCAACTCAACCTTAAGACCAGCAACTACAAACTTTGAACAAACATACAATATAATGACACTAACTTTTGGTGTGCCTCGGATCTTCGAATAAAAGTTTTTTCCTTTTTTTTTGTTTTTTTTCTCTTTTTTTTTCTATTTGCTACTGATTTTTTTTTTCTTCTTTTGCTACTGATTTCTTTTTCTTTTGCTACTGATTTTTTTTCTTTTTTTTTTTTGATAATCCGAGAGCAAGACAAGAGAATACAAATTTGTAAAAAAAATAAAAATAAAAATAAATGACAAAAAGCAAAGATATTTCACCTCTAGAGTCGGCCAAAGGATGTTGACCAAGACTCTGATACCAAATGATAAGCACCCAATATGCTTAAGTTTACAAAGCTAGAGGTTCTTCTAGGATCCTTGTAAACGGACACAAATAAGACAAACTTATCGAATGATTCCAACCAAGAGTTTAGTTAGAAGATGAATCACGCTTAGATCAAACTTAGAATCTATGATGGTCACTCAAAGATCCTAAGACGACTCACTCCAGAATTAGATTGATCAAAACTAATCCAATGAATCGGTTGAACATCAAACCTAGAACAAGATTTGAAAGAAAAGATAACACCAAATGGGTTGAATAAGCAAAAGCTTTTTAATATCCATAATCTGAGTTTTCAAGAGTATTACAAGCCATTTTAAAGGCCAAATGGTCGTGGATAGACCAAGGAACTCAAAAGTCATTCATTTACACTTAATTGCAAATTGTAGAAAATAAGACCTAGGAACTTAAAACTTGATTGCACATCAAACGAGTAGCCATATCTTAAAACTAAAAAGATAGAATTGCTTTAAATTGTCTTAAATATGTGCTATGGAATCCGCTCCTCATAATGGCAACGTTTGACAACCTTTGACATCACGAAATCCCAAGAGATGCAAGTTGGACAACCACCTCTTCACAAATTCTGCACACTGTTTTCGTCCCCCGTGCCATCTTCCAAACTACACAACTTTTCCCGTGCCATGTTGACTCCATTCTCTTCTTGACTTGCTGAACTAACATTATACAAAAGTTTGGATTCAAAATTCTTTGCCTCTTGCTGTTCATTTGCTAGCTTTTGAACATGCAATGTGAAAGCCTCTTGTATCTTCTTTGCCTTGCTCCTTGTGATTGGTCCTTCAGGTACATGCAATGGATTATTGATTAAATCCATACCAGCACCGTTTGAGTTTTTGGAGAGTTAGGAACTCAAAGTTCGTCCCAATGAGAGTTTTTCATTTGGTTTGGACGAACTTGGTCCCAACTTTGCTCCGTTTGAGTTTTTGGAGAGTTAGGAATTCAAACTTCGGCCCAATGAGAGTTCTTGAGGTGGTTTGGACGACACATGGTCCAAACTTTGCTCCGTTTCAGTATTTGAGAGCTCGGAACCCAAAGTTCGTCCCAATGAGAGTTTTTCATATGGTTTGGACGAACTTGGTCCAAAGTTTTCTCGATTTGAGTTTTTGGACAGTTAGCAACTCAGACTTCAGCCCAATGAGAGTTCTTTAGGTGGTTTGGACGACACATGGTCCAAACTTTGATCCGTTTCAGTTTTTGAGAGCTCGAAACCCAAAGTTCGTCCCAATGAGAGATTTTCATATGGTTTGGACGAACTTGGTCCAAACTTTGCTCCGTTTGAGTTTTTGGAGAGTTAGGAACTCAAAGTTCGGCCCAATGAGAGTTCTTTAGGTGGTTTAGACGACAAGTGGTTCAAACTTTGCTCCGTTTCTGTATTTGAGAGCTCGGAACCCAAAGTTCGTTCCAATGAGAGTTTCTCATATGGTTTGGACGAACTTGGTCCCAACTTTGCTCCGTTTGAATTTTTGGAGAGTTAGGAATGTTGGGTTTTATGCCCTAAAACTCGTAGATAGTAAATGTAACTTTTTACCGAACATTAATAAAATAGTTTATTTTGTTTGTATTTAGTAGATATTGTCTTATTAACCCTAATCCAATAAACAAAACATCCTAAGCTGATAGTATGAGGCTTGAACTAATATGTAGGGACATACGAGGATCAATGTTCAAGATTCAGCCTAAAGGGTCTATAGTATAGGGATAAGGCTGGGTACCTTATCCTGGTGACACTATGGATACGACCCACTTTGTATTATTATACAAACGCTATGATCCAACGCGTCCATGTAGTTGACATGCGAGTGGGGGTATCCTATGCAATGAGTTTGCATAAGACCGGACCGCGAAATAGTTAACCACTAACTGTAACACCGTTAGTTGGCTTGGTTTCTATTTCACTAGGATGACCTAGACAACTCAGTCTCAATCCTGAGTGGATTATGGACTCCTGTTCACGAGGAGTTGTCCTTTGATTTGTATGGGTGAGAGTGGCCAGCACGCCGACTCAATAAGCCTACCATTTTGGGGACAATACCGAGTGGGGAGCTGGGAACATAATCACACAAGATGGAATTCACTCCTTCCCGATTCTAGGGTAAGTAGAGGTGTGTTCCCTTAAGTGGTGTCTCCGGGACTTGAACAATGGGCCCAACCCTCTCTATGGCACGAGAGGGACTTCTGTTTGTTGGTTGGACCTCAAACAGGTTGTTCATTAGAGGAGCACTGGGGACTTAAGGACAAAGATGTAAACCAGGGGTAAAACGGTAATTTGACCCAGCTGGGATACGAACACACGTGAAGGACTGACTTATAGTATTGGTCGATATCCGTGGACACATAAATATTCTGCAGTGAGAAGAGTGCAGTTGAGGGTCTTTAGTGGAATGACCCACAGTTAACGAATGGAGACTAAATTGGTTAATGAGTTTAAGCCGATCAGTCTCGTATCGTTGGAGCTTCTGATGTGTAGGTCCATTAGGTCCCACTGGTAGCTCGTAAAAAGACTTGAAGCAAACAAATATAAATTGTAAATTGAAAGTGTTCAATTTATTTGGGGAATCGTATAATGTATATTGATGCATTATAATATAAAGTTTATGAAGCTTTATAATATAATTTTTGAATTAATTTCAAAAATTAATTCTTGAGAGAAAATATTTGAAAGAGTTCAAATAAATTTAATATGAATTGGATTCATATTAATTTTAATAAATCCCTAAGATTAAATATATATATTTAATTGGGTAATTAATTAATCATGGTTAAATGTTAGCATGCAATGTCACTAGGTTTATTAAAAGAGTTTAATACACCTAGATCTTTAGAGTAAAGACTTTACATTACTATGGTTAAAAGGGAACTCTTTCGGTTACGTTCTGTCTAATGCTGGAGGTATTTAAGCTGACGGTTTACGGAACACCTGCTACCTGGGAACAAACCCAGAACCTGAGTTGAAATGACCATAGTCATGTTAGCATACGGTGTTGCTAGGTTTGTTAAAAGAGTTTAATTCACCTAGAACATTACAATTCTCATTATAATAGTTATAATAGGATTAGACTTAGATAAATTGAATTAGTCGGATTTATATAGGTTAATAAACCCTAAAATATACGGTAGGTCACTTTAGTGGGAGGTAAAATCAAAACTTGATTTAAATCGAGTTTTTACTCCTACGTCCCTATGTTCGCAACGTGAGATCCATGCTCGGCTTCGTGTCGTTTTAGCGCGACCTCCCTTCGGAAAGTGTTTGCATGAGTCAATAACAAGGTGAATGGGGAAAGTGCCCATAGTAAGTGGGAACGGGACACGTGTCAACGTATCCCTCGGTCTCCACCCATAGGTCACACCGTGAGAGTCTTATGATCTGCCTGCGTGTTGTCCTGGAGCAACCATCCCTTCGGACGGCCTGATCATAAGGTTCGTAACACCGTGAACTCCTGGAAAGGATAGGGTCACTTAGGCTAATTACCAACAGTTGTCTTTCCCTTCAGTAGCCTGTTGGTGCGTGCCTCTGGGATCTGAAAGTGGGAGTGTTACACTTACGAGGATAAGTTAATTCGTTAACGAATCCTTGACCGAACGAAGGTGGTCAATGTCTATAGGAATATGAGTTATTCTGGTGGTAGAGTTGACTGAGAAGAGTCTTATTTTAGAGGAGGAGTAGCTGATCACCCTTCGGTGACTGTTTCTCTAAACCTCTAAAGCATCGTTGCTAAACACAATCGATAGTTTGTTAGGGTTCTTTGATTGATTGTTTGCAAGATTGATTGGATTTATGCAATTGTTTGTTTTCCTGTTTGATGGGTTAGACAAAGATAACTAATACGGTAAAAGTTTATTTTTTCTAAGAATGTCTTCCTCTATCATCGCTTTATTGAAAAATGAAAAATTAACCGGCGGGAACTTTCCTACGTGGAAATCCAACCTTAATACGATTCTGGTTGTTGAAGATCTCCGGTTCGTCTTAACGGAGGATTGTCCTCCAGTTCCCCCTCGCAATGCATCCCAAGCGATAAAGGATGCGCACGACCGCTGGACTAAGGCCAACGAAAAGGCCCGTGTCTATATCTTGGCTAGCTTAACTGAAGTTTTGACCAAGAAATATGAGAACGTGGAAAGTGCAAGGGAAATTATGAATTCCCTTCAGGAGATGTTTGGATTACCATCCTACCAACTCCACCACGAGGCTCTACAAAAAATCCATAACTCCCGCATGGAAGAGGGACAATCTGTTCGAGAACATGTTCTTGACATGGTAAACCAATTCAATATTGCAGAAGCTAATGGTGGGGTCGTATGCGAAAGAAGTCAGGTTGCATTTATATTGCATTCACTTCCACAAAGTTTTATGCAATTTCGAACAAACGCTAGCTTGAATAAGATTCAATTCAACCTGATTGCCCTTCTAAATGAGCTACAGGTTTATGAGTCCATGCTGAAAGGCAAGGGCAAAAATGTGGTTAAAGGAGAGGCCAATGTGGCCCATTCCAAAAAGTTCCTGAAGGGTTGATCCTCAAGAACTAAACCTGTACCTCAAGCTTCTTCTTCTTCAAAGAAGATACAGAAGAAGAAGGGTAATAAGGGGAAGGACAGATTTAAGCGCCTTAAGGTTACGCCCAAACCCAATCAACGGGGAAACATCTTGGTACAGAACCCAGCTCCCAGCAACAGCAGCTAGAAACCCATCCTCCTTAGCCTAATGACTAAAGAAACGAAAAGTAGGGGGCCTACGAGCCACACTCAAACCTGCATCAAAAACCAAGGGGCAATGATCAGAAATCCCCCAACCAACTGCCTGGACCTCACACAGTGGAAGAGTAGTCACCCACTCCTCATTCACTAACACACGATCCAGCCTGCGCATAATATCCACTGGGCCTCTTGGGCGATTGGACCAAGTAAACCAACTCCCTTTGACTCTCAATTCTACCAAATCAGCCTGAATCAACATGTCATTAAAGGCCTCCATCTCTCAAAGATCTGGACTCCCCCCAAACCCTTCAGACGAGCAGCGAATAGCATTAAAGTCCCCCATCACAAGGCCAGGCGTACTCCAAGCCGAGCAAACTGCAATAATCTCCTCCCATAAAATACGCCTTTCCGCCTCCAAATTGGAGCCATACACACACACCACCTCCCCCAACACAGCAAATGAACTCCCCAGGCCTGGTTGACCTGAAGGGGTCGCAGAACCAATCCCTTTGTTAGAATGAGGAACCATACCCACCCCCTTCAAAGTAGTGGTCGAACCAAGGGAACCACTCGCAATTGGAGGCCTAGCTGACACACCCTGACCATAAGTAGAAGCAGAGGGGGGCTCTACAGGCTGAACCCCAACTTGAGGAACTGGGCCTAAGCCCTTCAAGGTCGCATCCGAAGGGCAAGCCGACACACCCCGGCCACTAGCAGAAGGGACACTGGTAGAAGGGGCATTAGTAGAACCAACCCCAGCCCCCTCCCGAACCTTCTCCGACTGGACCTGACAACTAGCACTGGAATGACCAAACACACCACACGGCCCACACCTCCTAGGCTTCCAAGAATATTCAACAGCTACCCCAAAACTTTGCCCACAAATACACACCTCCACGGTATTCGGTAACTCATCCTGCGGCCCAATCTCCACACAAACACGTGCAAAAGACAATCGCCTCCTCTCCTCAGTTGCCTTATCAAGGCACACCGGCTTGCCTATGGCACTAGCAACCACACTCAAACCTCTAGTAGTCCACAGTTCTAATGGTAACTTAGACAATTTAATCCAAATAGGCAATCTATCAAAGGAAAAAGATTCTTGCCACCATGACTCTTTTACCACCATCACGCCATTTCTTACCACCATGACTCTTTTATTCACACACTCTTTGCTCATGTGTCCATACCCTTTGCACTTCCAACATTGAATAGAGCTAGTTTTCTCCCTTACCTCCTTTGAAGCTTCAACCTTCTTAGTATTAGAGCTTTCGGCCTCCACTCTTTTGGCAGCCACAAATTTCCCCTTTGATTGCATTGATTCATTCCTATTTACAAAACCATCCTTATTCCACGTATTAGAACTTGAAAATGTGTGAGTTTTAGATACATACCTTTTTGAACGCTCCTTTTCTTCCTTCAATTGAGCTTCAATTTTGATAGCATAATGATACATATCTTCCATATAAGGTGGTGGATTTCTATCAACAAGATGAGCAATTTCTTGATTCAAACCTCCAAGGAATCTAGACATGGTGTCTTCCTCATCTTCTCGAATTTTTTCTCTTCCAATCAAAGTCTCCATCTCTCGATAATATTCAGCAACATTTTTTGTACCTTGCCTCAAAGCTTGCAATTTAGTTTTCAAATCTCTTTCATAATGTTTTGGAACAAACCTTTTCCTCATGGCTTCTTCGAGTTCTTCCTAAGTTTCTATTGGATCCTCCTCTTTCCTCCTTCTCTTGGACTTGAGATAATGATACCATTCAGATGCATAGTTGGTAAATTCGGCAATGGCAAGTTTCATCTTCTTATTCTCACTAAATGTGTTGCAATCAAACACATGTTCTATCTTTCTTTCCCATTGCAAATATGTCTCCGAATCCGTCGTTCCAGTAAAAGGTGGGATCTTGAGTTTAACTCCTCCATCTCTATCTTCATGCACTCTCTCCATCCTTCTAGGTTGCATCACATTGGCGAGGTTATTTCTTCCTCTCCCTCTCACATTTCCTCTACCTCCAAGCTGTCTTTCATGTGCATCTAAGTCAAACATACCTTCATCTTCTTGGAATGGCCGTACTTCCCTTTGTTGTTGTGCCCTCCTTTCTTGTCTATCTTCCCTCATCAATTCTAACATACCTTGAATTGCTTGAAGAATAGCAACATTTGGATCTATCACTTCTGGAACTTCCTCTCCATCATGCGACATTTTGTATTGAGTAACAAGGACCTTTCCACACTTCTCACAAAGATTTCACTCAAGGACACTCGTGTTTATCACTCAAGGGTAGGCTTTTGGTACTAGGTCAAAGATGTAAGCGTTGGCTTAAATTTTGGTGCAATCTTGTTGTAAGCTTGATATAACTAATTCAAATGATCAACTTTTCACAACCTAAACTAGAGCAACTCAACCTTAAGACCAGCAACTACAAACTTTGAACAAACATACAATATAATGACACTAACTTTTGGTGTGCCTCGGATCTTCGAATAAAAGTTTTTTCCTTTTTTTTTGTTTTTTTTCTCTTTTTTTTTCTATTTGCTACTGATTTTTTTTTTCTTCTTTTGCTACTGATTTCTTTTTCTTTTGCTACTGATTTTTTTTCTTTTTTTTTTTGATAATCCGAGAGCAAGACAAGAGAATACAAATTTGTAAAAAAAATAAAAATAAAAATAAATGACAAAAAGCAAAGATATTTCACCTCTAGAGTCGGCCAAAGGATGTTGACCAAGACTCTGATACCAAATGATAAGCACCCAATATGCTTAAGTTTACAAAGCTAGAGGTTCTTCTAGGATCCTTGTAAACGGACACAAATAAGACAAACTTATCGAATGATTCCAACCAAGAGTTTAGTTAGAAGATGAATCACGCTTAGATCAAACTTAGAATCTATGATGGTCACTCAAAGATCCTAAGACGACTCACTCCAGAATTAGATTGATCAAAACTAATCCAATGAATCGGTTGAACATCAAACCTAGAACAAGATTTGAAAGAAAAGATAACACCAAATGGGTTGAATAAGCAAAAGCTTTTTAATATCCATAATCTGAGTTTTCAAGAGTATTACAAGCCATTTTAAAGGCCAAATGGTCGTGGATAGACCAAGGAACTCAAAAGTCATTCATTTACACTTAATTGCAAATTGTAGAAAATAAGACCTAGGAACTTAAAACTTGATTGCACATCAAACGAGTAGCCATATCTTAAAACTAAAAAGATAGAATTGCTTTAAATTGTCTTAAATATGTGCTATGGAATCCGCTCCTCATAATGGCAACGTTTGACAACCTTTGACATCACGAAATCCCAAGAGATGCAAGTTGGACAACCACCTCTTCACAAATTCTGCACACTGTTTTCGTCCCCCGTGCCATCTTCCAAACTACACAACTTTTCCCGTGCCATGTTGACTCCATTCTCTTCTTGACTTGCTGAACTAACATTATACAAAAGTTTGGATTCAAAATTCTTTGCCTCTTGCTGTTCATTTGCTAGCTTTTGAACATGCAATGTGAAAGCCTCTTGTATCTTCTTTGCCTTGCTCCTTGTGATTGGTCCTTCAGGTACATGCAATGGATTATTGATTAAATCCATACCAGCACCGTTTGAGTTTTTGGAGAGTTAGGAACTCAAAGTTCGTCCCAATGAGAGTTTTTCATTTGGTTTGGACGAACTTGGTCCCAACTTTGCTCCGTTTGAGTTTTTGGAGAGTTAGGAATTCAAACTTCGGCCCAATGAGAGTTCTTGAGGTGGTTTGGACGACACATGGTCCAAACTTTGCTCCGTTTCAGTATTTGAGAGCTCGGAACCCAAAGTTCGTCCCAATGAGAGTTTTTCATATGGTTTGGACGAACTTGGTCCAAAGTTTTCTCGATTTGAGTTTTTGGACAGTTAGCAACTCAGACTTCAGCCCAATGAGAGTTCTTTAGGTGGTTTGGACGACACATGGTCCAAACTTTGATCCGTTTCAGTTTTTGAGAGCTCGAAACCCAAAGTTCGTCCCAATGAGAGATTTTCATATGGTTTGGACGAACTTGGTCCAAACTTTGCTCCGTTTGAGTTTTTGGAGAGTTAGGAACTCAAAGTTCGGCCCAATGAGAGTTCTTTAGGTGGTTTAGACGACAAGTGGTTCAAACTTTGCTCCGTTTCTGTATTTGAGAGCTCGGAACCCAAAGTTCGTTCCAATGAGAGTTTCTCATATGGTTTGGACGAACTTGGTCCCAACTTTGCTCCGTTTGAATTTTTGGAGAGTTAGGAATGTTGGGTTTTATGCCCTAAAACTCGTAGATAGTAAATGTAACTTTTTACCGAACATTAATAAAATAGTTTATTTTGTTTGTATTTAGTAGATATTGTCTTATTAACCCTAATCCAATAAACAAAACATCCTAAGCTGATAGTATGAGGCTTGAACTAATATGTAGGGACATACGAGGATCAATGTTCAAGATTCAGCCTAAAGGGTCTATAGTATAGGGATAAGGCTGGGTACCTTATCCTGGTGACACTATGGATACGACCCACTTTGTATTATTATACAAACGCTATGATCCAACGCGTCCATGTAGTTGACATGCGAGTGGGGGTATCCTATGCAATGAGTTTGCATAAGACCGGACCGCGAAATAGTTAACCACTAACTGTAACACCGTTAGTTGGCTTGGTTTCTATTTCACTAGGATGACCTAGACAACTCAGTCTCAATCCTGAGTGGATTATGGACTCCTGTTCACGAGGAGTTGTCCTTTGATTTGTATGGGTGAGAGTGGCCAGCACGCCGACTCAATAAGCCTACCATTTTGGGGACAATACCGAGTGGGGAGCTGGGAACATAATCACACAAGATGGAATTCACTCCTTCCCGATTCTAGGGTAAGTAGAGGTGTGTTCCCTTAAGTGGTGTCTCCGGGACTTGAACAATGGGCCCAACCCTCTCTATGGCACGAGAGGGACTTCTGTTTGTTGGTTGGACCTCAAACAGGTTGTTCATTAGAGGAGCACTGGGGACTTAAGGACAAAGATGTAAACCAGGGGTAAAACGGTAATTTGACCCAGCTGGGATACGAACACACGTGAAGGACTGACTTATAGTATTGGTCGATATCCGTGGACACATAAATATTCTGCAGTGAGAAGAGTGCAGTTGAGGGTCTTTAGTGGAATGACCCACAGTTAACGAATGGAGACTAAATTGGTTAATGAGTTTAAGCCGATCAGTCTCGTATCGTTGGAGCTTCTGATGTGTAGGTCCATTAGGTCCCACTGGTAGCTCGTAAAAAGACTTGAAGCAAACAAATATAAATTGTAAATTGAAAGTGTTCAATTTATTTGGGGAATCGTATAATGTATATTGATGCATTATAATATAAAGTTTATGAAGCTTTATAATATAATTTTTGAATTAATTTCAAAAATTAATTCTTGAGAGAAAATATTTGAAAGAGTTCAAATAAATTTAATATGAATTGGATTCATATTAATTTTAATAAATCCCTAAGATTAAATATATATATTTAATTGGGTAATTAATTAATCATGGTTAAATGTTAGCATGCAATGTCACTAGGTTTATTAAAAGAGTTTAATACACCTAGATCTTTAGAGTAAAGACTTTACATTACTATGGTTAAAAGGGAACTCTTTCGGTTACGTTCTGTCTAATGCTGGAGGTATTTAAGCTGACGGTTTACGGAACACCTGCTACCTGGGAACAAACCCAGAACCTGAGTTGAAATGACCATAGTCATGTTAGCATACGGTGTTGCTAGGTTTGTTAAAAGAGTTTAATTCACCTAGAACATTACAATTCTCATTATAATAGTTATAATAGGATTAGACTTAGATAAATTGAATTAGTCGGATTTATATAGGTTAATAAACCCTAAAATATACGGTAGGTCACTTTAGTGGGAGGTAAAATCAAAACTTGATTTAAATCGAGTTTTTACTCCTACGTCCCTATGTTCGCAACGTGAGATCCATGCTCGGCTTCGTGTCGTTTTAGCGCGACCTCCCTTCGGAAAGTGTTTGCATGAGTCAATAACAAGGTGAATGGGGAAAGTGCCCATAGTAAGTGGGAACGGGACACGTGTCAACGTATCCCTCGGTCTCCACCCATAGGTCACACCGTGAGAGTCTTATGATCTGCCTGCGTGTTGTCCTGGAGCAACCATCCCTTCGGACGGCCTGATCATAAGGTTCGTAACACCGTGAACTCCTGGAAAGGATAGGGTCACTTAGGCTAATTACCAACAGTTGTCTTTCCCTTCAGTAGCCTGTTGGTGCGTGCCTCTGGGATCTGAAAGTGGGAGTGTTACACTTACGAGGATAAGTTAATTCGTTAACGAATCCTTGACCGAACGAAGGTGGTCAATGTCTATAGGAATATGAGTTATTCTGGTGGTAGAGTTGACTGAGAAGAGTCTTATTTTAGAGGAGGAGTAGCTGATCACCCTTCGGTGACTGTTTCTCTAAACCTCTAAAGCATCGTTGCTAAACACAATCGATAGTTTGTTAGGGTTCTTTGATTGATTGTTTGCAAGATTGATTGGATTTATGCAATTGTTTGTTTTCCTGTTTGATGGGTTAGACAAAGATAACTAATACGGTAAAAGTTTATTTTTTCTAAGAATGTCTTCCTCTATCATCGCTTTATTGAAAAATGAAAAATTAACCGGCGGGAACTTTCCTACGTGGAAATCCAACCTTAATACGATTCTGGTTGTTGAAGATCTCCGGTTCGTCTTAACGGAGGATTGTCCTCCAGTTCCCCCTCGCAATGCATCCCAAGCGATAAAGGATGCGCACGACCGCTGGACTAAGGCCAACGAAAAGGCCCGTGTCTATATCTTGGCTAGCTTAACTGAAGTTTTGACCAAGAAATATGAGAACGTGGAAAGTGCAAGGGAAATTATGAATTCCCTTCAGGAGATGTTTGGATTACCATCCTACCAACTCCACCACGAGGCTCTACAAAAAATCCATAACTCCCGCATGGAAGAGGGACAATCTGTTCGAGAACATGTTCTTGACATGGTAAACCAATTCAATATTGCAGAAGCTAATGGTGGGGTCGTATGCGAAAGAAGTCAGGTTGCATTTATATTGCATTCACTTCCACAAAGTTTTATGCAATTTCGAACAAACGCTAGCTTGAATAAGATTCAATTCAACCTGATTGCCCTTCTAAATGAGCTACAGGTTTATGAGTCCATGCTGAAAGGCAAGGGCAAAAATGTGGTTAAAGGAGAGGCCAATGTGGCCCATTCCAAAAAGTTCCTGAAGGGTTGATCCTCAAGAACTAAACCTGTACCTCAAGCTTCTTCTTCTTCAAAGAAGATACAGAAGAAGAAGGGTAATAAGGGGAAGGCTCCTACTAAAGCTGCTCGAGGCAAGGGAAAGGCCAAGGTTGTGGGTGATAAGGGCAAGTGCTTCCACTGCAATGTGGATGGTCACTGGAAAAGAAACTGCCCTCGATACCTTGCAGAGAAAAAGAAGGACAAGGAAGGTAAATTTGATTTACTTGTTTTAGAAACGTGCCTTGTTGAACATGATGAGTATGCCTGGATTTTAGATTCCAGAGCAACTAACATGTATGTTATTCTTTTCAGGGAAATGATTTCCAGCAGCTTCAAGATGGTGAGATGACACTCAAGGTTGGAACGGGAGATGTCATTTCAGCAGTGCAGTGGGAGATGCGAAGTTGTTTTTCAGAAATAAGTTTTTGTTTTTAGAAAACTTGTATGTTGTTCCTCGAATTAAGAGGAACCTTATTTCTGTTTCTGGATTGTTAGAACACAATTATTCTATTTCTTTTGAATTAAATGAAGCGTTCATTTGTCGAAAGTGAGTATTTATATGTTCTGCTAAGCTAGAAAACAACTTATATGTGTTAAGACCAACCAACACAACAGCGCTTTTAAATCATGAGATGTTTAAATCGGTTGAAACGCAAAATAAAAGGCAAAAGATTTCTCCAATAAGTAACAACACATATCTTTGGCACTTACGTCTTGGTCATATTAACATCAATCGGATCGTTCGTTTGGTAAAGAATGGACTTCTAACCGATTTAGAAGATGAATCTTTACCACCCTGTGAATTGTGTCTCGAGGGTAAAATGACCAAGAGGCCTTTTACCAGAAAAGGTTATCGTGCCAAAGAACCTCTAGAGTTGATACATTCGGATCTTTGTGGTCCAATGAATGTAAAAGCTCGAGGAGGTTATGAATATTTCATCTCTTTCATAGATGATTATTCTCGATATGGTTACTTATACCTAATGGGTCACAAGTCTGAAGCTTTTGAAAAGTTCAAAGAGTTTAAGACTGAGGTAGAAAACCTATTAGGTAAGACAATTAAAACACTTCGATCAGATCGAGGTGGAGAGTACATGGATCAAAGATTCCAGGACTATATGATAGAACATGGAATCCAATCCCAACTCCCAGCACCTGGTACACCTCAGCAGAATGGTGTATCAGAAAGGAGAAATAGAACCCTGTTAGACATGGTTCGTTCTATGATGAGCTATGCTCAATTGCCTAGCTCGTTTTGGGGGTATGCAGTAGTGACTGCAGTTCATATTCTAAACAACGTTCCATCAAAAAGTGTTTCTGAAACACCTTTTGAGCTCTGGAGGGGGCGTAAACCTAGTTTGCCTTACTTCCGTATCTGGGGTTGTCCTGCACACGTGCTAGTAACAAATCCTAAGAAACTGGAACCTCGTTTTAGAATATGCCAATTTGTTGGTTATCCTAAAGAAACGAGAGGTGGTCTGTTCTACGACCCTCAAGAAAACAAAGTGTTCGTATCGACAAACGCTACTTTCTTGGAGGAAGACCACATTCGAGATCACAAACCACGTAGTAAACAAGTATTAGGAGAAGCTACAGAAGAGTCAACAATGGTTGTTGATGAAGCTGGTCCTTCAAAAAGAGTTGATGTAGAAGCCAGTTCTTCACGTCAATCTCATCCTCCTCCCATAGCAGGAGGGCCTCGACGCAGTGGGAGGGTTGTGATACAACCTGACCGTTACTTGGGTTTAACTGAAACACAAGTGGTCATACCTGATGACGGTGTTGAGGATCCATTGTCTTATCGACGGGCAATGAATGATGTAGATAAAGACGAATGGACCAAAGCCATGGACCTTGAGATGGAGTCTATGTACATCAATCAAGTTTGGGAACTTGTAGATCCACCTGAAGGGGTCAAACCCATAGGGTGTAAATGGATCTATAAGAGGAAAAGAGATGCTGCTGGGAAAGTACAGACTTTCAAAGCAAGACTTCTCTCCTGTTGCTATGTTAAAGTCAATAAGAATTCTCTTATCCATAGCCACGTTTTATGATTATGAAATATGGCAAATGGATGTCAAGACTGCCTTTCTGAATGGTAATCTTGAAGAGAATATCTTTATGTCTCAGCCCGAAGGGTTCATAACCCAAGGTCAAGAAAAAAAAGTTTGTAAACTGAATCGATCCATTTATGGGTTGAAACAGGCTTCCAGATCTTGGAACATTAGATTTGATACTGCGATCAAATCTTTTGGCTTTGACCAAAATGTTGATGAGCCTTGTGTATACAAGAAAATCAACAAAAACAATGTAGCTTTCATAGTGATGACATCCTACTCGTTGGGAATGATGTAGGATATCTGTCTGACGTAAAAGAATGGCTAGCGGCCCAATTCCAGATGAAAGATTTAGGAGAGGCCAAATATGTTCTTGGAATCCAGATCATACGGGATCGAAAGAACAAAACGCTAGCCCTGTCTCAAGCAACGTATATCGACAAAACTTTAGGTGGTTTGGACGACACATGGTCCAAACTTTACTCCGTTTAAGTTTTTGAGAACTCGGAACCCAAAGTTCGTCCCAATGAGAGTTTTTCATCTAGTTTGGACGAAGTTGGTCCAAACGTTACTCCGTTTGAGTTTCGAGAGAGTTTGGAACTCAAAGTTCGTCCGAATGAGAGTTCTTTAGGTGGTTTGGACGACACATGGTCCAAACTTTACTTCCTTTAAGTTTTTGAGAACTCGGAACCCAAAGTTCGTCCCAATGAGAGTTTTTCATCTAGTGTGGACGAAGTTGGTCCAAACTTTGCTCCAATTGAGTTTCGAGAGAGTTTGGAACTCAAAGTTCGTCCGAATGATAGTTCTTTAGGTGGTTTGGACGACACATGGTCCAAACATTACTTCCTTGAAATTTTTGAGAACTCGGAACCCAAAGTTCGTCCCAATGAGAGTTTTTCATCTAGTTTGGACGAAGTTGGTCCAAACTTTGCTCCATTTGAGTTTCGAGAGTGTTTGGAACTCAAAGTTCGTCTGAACGATAGTTCTTTAGGTGGTTTGGACGACACATGGTCCAAACTTTACTTCCTTTAAGTTTTTGAGAACTCGGAACCCAAAGTTCGTCCCAATGAGAGTTTTTCATCTAGTTTGGATGAAGTTGGTCCAAACTTTGCTCTAATTGAGTTTCGAGAGAGTTTGGAACTCAAAGTTCGTCCGAATGATAGTTCTTTAGGTGGTTTGGACGACACATGGTCCAAACTTTACTTCCTTTAAGTTTTTGAGAACTCGGAACCCAAAGTTCGTCCCAATGAGAGTTTTTCATCTAGTTTGGACGAAGTTGGTCCAAACTTTGCTCCATTTGAGTTTCGAGAGAGTTTGGAACTCAAAGTTCGTCCGAATGATAGTTCTTTTGGTGGTTTGGACGACACATGGTCCAAACTTTACTCCGTTTAAGTTTTTTAGACCTCGGAACCCAAACTTCGTCCCGATGAGAGTTTTTCATCTAGTTTGGACGAAGTTGGTCCAAACGTTACTCTGTTTGAGTTTCGAGAGAGTTTGGAACTCAAAGTTCGTCCGAATGAGAGTTCTTTAGGTGGTTTAGACAACACATGGTCCAAACTTTACTTCCTTTAAGTATTTGAGAACTCGGAACCCAAAGTTCGTCCCAATGAGAGTTTTTCATCTAGTGTGGACGAAGTTGGTCCAAACTTTGCTCCATTTGTGTTTCGAGAGTGTTTGGAACTCAAAGTTCGTCTGAATGATAGTTCTTTAGGTGGTTTGGACGACACATGGTCCAAACTTTACGCCGTTTAAGGTTTTGGGAGCTCGGAACGCAAAGTTCGTCCCAATGAGAGCTTTTCATCAAGTTTGGACGAAGTTTGTCCAAACTTTTCTCCGTTTTACTTTCGAGAGAGTTTGGAACTCAAAGTTCGTCCGAATGAGAGTTCTTTAGGTTGTTTGGACGACACATGGTCCAAACTATACTTCTTTTAAGTTTTTGAGACCTCGAAACTCAAAGTTCGTCCCAATGAGAGTTTTTCATCTAGTTTGGACGAAGTTGGTCCAAACGTTACTCCGTTTGAGTTTCGAGAGAGTTTTAAATGCAAAGTTCGTCCGAATGAGAGTTCTTTAGGTGGTTGGGATGACACATGGTCCAAACTTTACTTCCTTTAAGTTTTTGAGAACTCGGAACCCAAAGTTCGTCCCAATGAGAGTTTTTCATCTAGTTTGGACGAAGTTGGTCCAAACTTTGCTCCATTTGAGTTTCGAGAGTGTTTGGAACTCAAAGTTCGTCTGAATGATAGTTCTTTAGGTGGTTTGGACGACACATGGTCCAAACTTTACTCCGTTTAAGTTTTTGAGAGCTCAGAACGTAAAGTTTGTCCCAACGAGAGCTTTTCATCTAGTTTGGACGAAGTTGGTCCAAACTTTGCTCCATTTGAGTTTCGAGAGTGTTTGGAACTCAAAGTTCGTCTGAATGATAGTTCTTTAGGTGGTTTGGACGACACATGGTCCAAACTTTACGCCGTTTAAGGTTTTGGGAGCTAGGAACGCAAAGTTCGTCCCAATGAGAGCTTTTCATCTAGTTTGGACGAAGTTTGTCCAAACTTTTCTCCGTTTGACTTTCGAGAGAGTTTGGAACTCAAAGTTCGTCCGAATGAGAGTTCTTTAGGTTGTTTGGACGACACATTGTCCAAACTATACTTCTTTTAAGTTTTTGAGACCTCGAAACTCAAAGTTCGTCCCAATGCGAGTTTTTCATCTAGTTTGGACGAATTTGGTCCATACTTTGCTCCGTTTGAGTTTCGAGGGGGTTTGGAAATCAACGTTCGTCCGAATGAGAGTTCTTTAGGTGTTTTGGATGATACATGGTCCAAACTTTACTCCGTTTAAGTTTTTGAGAACTCGGAACCAAAAGTTCGTCCCAATGAGAGTTTTTCATTTAGTAGTGACGAAGTTGGTCCAAACCTTGCTCCATTTGAGTTTCGAGAGAGTTTGGAACTCAAAGTTCGTCCGAATAAGAGTTCTTTAGTTTGTCTGGACGACACATGGTCCAAACTTTACTCCGTTTAAGTTTTTGAGAACTCGGAACCCAAAGTTCGTCCCAATGAGAGTTTTTCATCTAGTTTGGACGAAGTTGGTCCAAACGTTACTCCGTTTGAGTTTCGAGAGAGTTTTGAACTCAAAGTTCGTCCGAATGAGAGTTCTTTAGGTGGTTGGGATGACACATGGTCCAAACTTTACTTCCTTTAAGTTTTTGAGAACTCGGAACCCAAAGTTCGTCCCAATGAGAGTTTTTCATCTAGTTTGGACGAAGTTGGTCCAAACTTTGCTCCATTTGAGTTTCGAGAGTGTTTGGAACTCAAAGTTCGTCTGAATGATAGTTCTTTAGGTGGTTTGGACGACACATGGTCCAAACTTTACTCCGTTTAAGTTTTTGAGAGCTCGGAACGTAAAGTTCGTCCCAATGAGAGCTTTTCATCTAGTTCGGACGACGTTGGTCCAAACTTTGCTCCGTGTGAGTTTCGAGAGAGTTTGGAACTCAAAGTTTGTCCGAATGAGAGTTCTTTAGGTTGTTTGGATGACACATGGTCCAAACTTTACTTCCTTTACGTTTTTTAGACCTCGGAACTCAAAGTTCGTCCCAATGCGAGTTTTTCATCTAGTTTGGACGAATTTGGTCCAAACCTTGATCCGTTTGAGTTTCGAGGGGGTTTGGAACTCAAAGTTCGTCAGTATGAGAGTTCTTTAGGTGGTTAGGACGACACATGGTCCAAACTTTACTCCGTTTAAGTTTTTGAGAGCTCGGAACCCAAAGTTCGTCCCAATGATAGTTTTTCATCTCGTTTGGTCGACGTTGGTCAAAACTTTGCTCCATTTGAGTTTCGAGAGAGTTTGGAACTCAAAGTTCATCTGAATGAGAGTTCTTTAGGTAGTTTGGACGACACATGGTCCAAACTTTACTCTGATAAATTTTTGAGAACTCGGAACCCAAAGTTCTTCCCAATGAGAGTTTTTCATCTAGTTTGGACGAAGTTGGTCCAAACTTTGCTCCGTTTGAGTTTCGAGAGAGTTTGGAACTCAAAGTTCGTCCGTATGAGAGTTCTTTCGGTGGTTTGGACGACACATGGTCCAAACTTTACTCCGTTTAAGTTTTTGAGAGCTCGGAACCCAAAGTTCGTCCCAATGATAGTTTTTCATCTCGTTTGGACGAAGTTGGTCAAAACTTTGCTCCGTTTGAGTTTCGAGAGAGTTTTGAACTCAAAGTTTGTCTGAATGAGAGTTCTTTAGGTGGTTTGGACGACACATGGTCCAAACTTTACTCTGTTTAAGTTTTTGAGAGCTTGGAACCCAAAGTTCGTCCCAATGATAGTTTTTCATCTAGTTTGGACGAAGTTGGTCCAAATTTTGCTACGTTTGTGTTTCGAGAGAGTTTGGAACTCAAAGTTCGACTGAATGAGAGTTCTTTAGGTTGTTTGGACGACACATGGTCCAAACTTTACTCCGTTTAAGTTTTTGAGCGCTCGGAACGCAAAGTTCGTCCCAATGAGAGCTTTTCATCTAGTATGGACGAAGTTGGTCCAAACTTTGCTCCGTTTGAGTTTCGAGAGAGTTTGGAACTCAAAGTTCGTCCGAATGAGAGTTCTTTAGGTTGTTTGGACGACACATGGTCCAAACTTTACTTCCTTTAAGTTTTTGAGACCTCGAAACTCAAAGTTCGTCCCAATGCGAGTTTTTCATCTAGTTTGGACCAATTTGGTCCAAACTTTGCTCCGTTTGAGTTTTGAGGGGGTTTGGAACTCAAAGTTCGTCCGAATGAGAGTTCTTTAGGTGTTTTGGACGACACATGGTCCAAATTTTACTCTGTTTAAGTTTTTGAGAGCTTGGAACCCAAAGTTCGTCCCAATGATAGTTTTTCAACTAGTTTGGACGAAGTTGGTCCAAATTTTGCTACGTTTGAGTTTCGAGAGAGTTTGGAACTAAAAGTTCGTCCAAATGAGAGTTCTTTATGTGGTTTGGACGACACATGGTCCTCACTTTACTTCCTTTAAGTTTTTGAGAGCTTGGAACCCAAAGTTCGTCCAAATGATAGTTTTTCATCTAGTTTGGACGAGGTTGGTCCAAATTTTGCTACGTTTGAGTTTCGAGAGAGTTTGGAACTAAAAGTTCGTCCAAATGAGAGTTCTTTATGTGGTTTGGACGACACATGGTCCTCACTTTACTTCCTTTAAGTTTTTGAGAGCTAGGAACCCAAAGTTCGTCCTAATGAGAGTTTTTAATCTAGTTTGGACGAAGCTCGTCAAAACGTTACTCGTTTGAGTTTCGAGAGAGTTTTGAACTCGAAGTTCGTCTGAATGAGAGTTCTTTAGGTGGTTGGGACGACACATGGTCCAAACTTTACTTCCTTTAAGTGTTTGAGAACTCGGAACCCAAAGTTCAACCCAATGAGAGTTTTTCATCTAGTTTGGACGAAGTTGGTCCAAACATTGCTCCATTTGAGTTTCGAGAGTGTTTGGAAGTCAAAGTTCGTCCGCATGATAGTTCTTTAGGTGGTTTGGACGACACATGATCCAGACTTTACTCCGTTTAAGTTTTTGAGAGCTCAGAACGCAAAGTTCGTCCCAATGAGAGCTTTTCATCTAGTTTGGACGACGTTGGTCCAAACTTTGCTCCGTTTGAGTTTCTAGAGAGTTTGGAACTCAAAGTTCGTCCGAATGAGAGTTCTTTAGGTTGTTTGGACGACACATGGTCCAAACTTTACTTCCTTTATATTTTTTAGACCTCGGAACTCAAAGTTCGTCCCAATGCGAGTTTTTCACCTAGTTTGGACGAATTTGGTCCAAACCTTGCTCCGTTTGAGTTTCGAGGGGGTTTGGAACTCAAAGTTCGTCCGAATGAGAGTTCTTTAGGTGTTTGGACGACACATGGTCCAAACTTTACTTCCTTTAAGTTTTTGAGACCTCGGAACTCAAAGTTCATCCCAATGCGAGTTTTTTCATCTAGTTTTGACGAAGTTGGTCCAAACTTTGCTCCGTTTGAGTTTCTAGGGGGTTTGGAACCCAAAGTTCGTCCGTATGAGAGTTCTTTAGGTGGTTTGGACGACACATGGTCTAAACTTTACTCCGTTTAAGTTTTTGAGAGCTCGGAACCCAAAGTTCGTTCCAATGTTAGTTTTTTATCTCGTTTGGTCGAAGTTGGTCAAAACTTTGCTCCGTTTGAGTTTCGAGAGAGTTTGGAACTCAAAGTTCGTCCGTATGAGAGTTCTTTAGGTGGTTTGGACGACACATGGTCCAAACTTTACTCCGTTTAAGTTTTTGACAACTCGGAACCCAAAGTTCGTCCCAATGATAGTTTTTCATCTCGTTTGGACGAAGTTGGTCAAAACTTTGCTCCGTTTGAGTTTCGAGAGAGTTTGGAACTCAAAGTTCGTCCGAATGAGAGTTCTTTAGGTTGTTTGGACGACACATGGTCCAAACTTTACTTCCTTTAAGTTTTTGAGACCTCGAAACTCAAAGTTCGTCCCAATGCGAGTTTTTCATCTAGTTTGGATGAATTTGGTCCAAACTTTGCTCTGTTTGAGTTTCGAGGGGGTTTGGAACTCAAAGTTCGTCCGAATGAGAGTTCTTTAGGTGTTTTGGACGACACATGGTCCAAACTTTACTCCGTTTAAGTTTTTGAGCGCTTGGAACCCAAAGTTCGTCCCAATGATAGTTTTTCATCTAGTTTGGACGAAGTTGGTCCAAATTTTGCTACGTTTGAGTTTCGAGAGAGTTTGGAACTAGAAGTTCGTCCAAATGAGAGTTCTTTATGTGCTTTGGACGACACATGGTCCTCACTTTACTTCCTTTAAGTTTTTGAGAGCTTGGAACCCAAAGTTCGTCCCAATGATAGTTTTTCATCTAGTTTGGACGAAGTTGGTCCAAATTTTGCTACGTTTGAGTTTCGAGAGAGTTTGGAACTAAAAGTTCGTCCAAATGAGAGTTCTTTATGTGGTTTGGACGACACATGGTCCTCACTTTACTTCCTTTAAGTTTTTGAGAGCTTGGAACCCAAAGTTCGTCTCAATGATAGTTTTTCATCTAGTTTGGACGAGGTTGGTCCAAATTTTGCTACGTTTGAGTTTCGAGAGAGTTTGGAACTAAAAGTTCGTCCAAATGAGAGTTCTTTATGTGGTTTGGACGACACATGGTCCTCAATTTACTTCCTTTAAGTTTTTGAGAACTCGGAACCCAAAGTTCGTCCCAATGAGAGTTTTTCATCTAGTTTGGACGAAGTTGGTCCAAACTTTGCTCCATTTGAGTTTCGAGAGTGTTTGGAACTCAAAGTTCGTCCGCATGATAGTTGTTTAGGTGGTTTGGACGACACATGATCCAAACTTTACTCCGTTTAAGTTTTTGAGAGCTCAGAACGCAAAGTTCGTCCCAATGAGAGCTTTTCATCTAGTTTGGACGACGTTGGTCCAAACTTTGCTCCGTTTGAGTTTCTAGAGAGTTTGGAACTCAAAGTTCGTCCGAATGAGAGTTCTTTAGGTTGTTTGGACGACACATGGTCCAAACTTTACTTCCTTTATATTTTTTAGACCTCGGAACTCAAAGTTCGTCCCAATGCGAGTTTTTCACCTAGTTTGGACGAATTTGGTCCAAACCATGCTCCGTTTTAGTTTCGAGGGGGTTTGGAACTCAAAGTTCGTCCGAATGAGAGTTCTTTAGGTGTTTGGACGACACATGGTCCAAACTTTACTTCCTTTAAGTTTTTGAGACCTCGGAACTCAAAGTTCATCCCAATGCGAGTTTTTTCATCTAGTTTTGACGAAGTTGGTCCAAACTTTGCTCCGTCTGAGTTTCTTGGGGGTTTGGAACTCAAAGTTCGTCCGTATGAGAGTTCTTTAGGTGGTTTGGATGACACATGGTCCAAACTTTACTCCGTTTAAGTTTTTGAGAGCTCGGAACCCAAAGTTCGTTCCCATGTTAGTTTTTTATCTCGTTTGGTCGAAGTTGGTCAAAACTTTGCTCCATTTGAGTTTCGAGAGAGTTTGGAACACAAAGTTCATCTGAATGAGAGTTCTTTAGGTGGTTTGGACGACACATGGTCCAAACTTTACTCCGTTAAATTTTTGAGAACTCAGAACCCAAAGTTCGTCCCAATGAGAGTTTTTCATCTAGTTTGGACGAAGTTGGTCCAAACTTTGCTCCGTTTGAGTTTCAAGAGAGTTTGGAACTCAAAGTTCGTCCGTATTAGAGTTCTTTAGGTGGTTTGGACGACACATGGTCCAAACTTTACTCCGTTTAAGTTTTTGACAGCTCGGAACCCAAAGTTCGTCCCAATGATAGTTTTTCATCTCGTTTGGACGAAGTTGGTCAAAACTTTGCTCCGTTTGAGTTTCGAGAGAGTTTGGAACTCAAAGTTCGTCTGAATGAGAGTTCTTTAGGTGGTTTGGACGACACATGGTCCAAACTTTACTCCATTTAAGTTTTTGAGAGCTCGGAACGCAAAGTTCGTCCCAATGAGAGCTTTTCATCTAGTATGGACGAAGTTGGTCCAAACTTTGGTCCGTTTGAGTTTCGAGAGAGTTTGGAACTCAAAGTTCGTCCGAATGAGAGTTCTTTAGGTTGTTTGGACGACACATGGTCCAAACTTTACTTCCTTTAAGTTTTTGGGACATCGAAACTCAAAGTTCGTCCCAATGCGAGTTTTTCATCTAGTTTGGACGAATTTGGTCCAAACTTTGCTCCGTTTGAGTTTCGAGGGGGTTTGGAACTCAAAGTTCGTCCGAATGAGAGTTCTTTAGGTGTTTTGGACGACACATGGTCCAAACTTTACTCCGTTTAAGTTTTTGAGCGCTTGGAACCCAAAGTTCGTCCAAATGAGAGCTTTTCATCTAGTATGGACGAAGTTGGTCCAAACTTTGCTCCATTTGAGTTTCTATTGGGTTTGGAACTCAAAGTTCGTCTGTATGAGAATTCTTTAGGTGGTTTGGACGACGCATGGTCCAAACTTTACTCCGTTTAAGTTTTTGAGAGCTCGGAACCCAAAGTTCGTCCCAATGATAGTTTTTCATCTCGTTTGGTCGAAGTTGGTCAAAACATTGCTCCATTTGAGTTTCGAGAGAGTTTGGAACTCAAAGTTCATCTGAATGAGAGTTCTTTAGGTGGTTTGGACGACACATGGTCCAAACTTTACTCCGTTAAATTTTTGAGAAATCGGAACCCAAAGTGCATCCCAATGAGAGTTTTTCATCTAGTTTGGACGAAGTTGGTCCAAACTTTGCTTTGTTTGAGTTTCGAGAGAGTTTGGAACTCAAAGTTCGTCTGAATGATAGTTCTTTAGGTGGTTTGGACGACACATGGTCCAAACTTTACGCCATTTCAGTTTTTGAGAGCTCGGAACGCAAAGTTTGTCCCAATGAGAGCTTTTCATCTAGTTTGGACGAACTTGGTCCTAACTTTGCTCCGTTAGAGTTTCGAGAGAGTTTGGAACTCAAAGTTCGTCTGAATGAGAGTTCTTTAGGTGGTTTGGACGACACATGGTCCAAACTTTACTCCGTTTAAGTTTTTGAGATCTCGGAACGCAAAGTTCGTCCCAGTGAGAGCTTTTCATCTAGTATGGACGAAGGTTGTCCAAACTTTGCTCCGTTTGAGTTTCGAGAGAGTTTGGAACTCAAAGTTCGTCCGAATGAGAGTTCTTTAGTTTGTTTGGACAACACATGGTCCAAACTTTACTTCCTTTAAGTTTTTGAGACCTCGAAACGCAAAGTTCGTCCCATGATAGTTTTTCATCTCGTTTGGTCGAAGTTGGTCAAAACTTTGCTCCATTTGAGTTTCGAGAGAGTTTGGAACTCAAAGTTCGTCTGAATGAGAGTTCTTTAGGTGGTTTGGACGACACATGGTCCAAACTTTACGCCGTTTAAGTTTTTGAGAGCTCGGAACGCAAAGTTCGTCCCAATGAGAGCTTTTCATCTAGTTTGGACGAACTTGGTCCAAACTTTGCTCCGTTTGAGTTTCGAGAGAGTTTGGAACTCAAAGTTCGTCTGAATGAGAGTTCTTTAGATGGTTTGGACGACACATGGTCCAAACTTTACTCCGTTTAAGTTTTTGAGAGCTCCGAACGCAAAGTTCGTCCCAATGAGAGCTTTTCATCTAGTATGGACGAAGTTGGTCCAAACTTATCTCCGTTTGAGTTTCGAGAGAGTTTGGAACTCAATGTTCGTCCGAAAGAGAGTTCTTTAGGTTGTTTGGACGACACATGGTCCAAACTTTACTTCCTTTAATTTTTGAGACCTCGGAACTCAAAGTTCATCCCAATGCGAGTTTTTTCATCTAGTTTGGACGAAGTTGGTCAAAACATTGCTCCATTTGAGTTTCGAGAGAGTTTGGAACTCAAAGTTCATCTGAATGAGAGTTCTTTAGGTGGTTTGGACGACACATGGTCCAAACTTTACTCCGTTAAATTTTTGAGAAATCGGAACCCAAAGTGCATCCCAATGAGAGTTTTTCATCTAGTTTGGACGAAGTTGGTCCAAACTTTGCTTTGTTTGAGTTTCGAGAGAGTTTGGAACTCAAAGTTCGTCTGAATGATAGTTCTTTAGGTGGTTTGGACGACACATGGTCCAAACTTTACGCCATTTCAGTTTTTGAGAGCTCGGAACGCAAAGTTTGTCCCAATGAGAGCTTTTCATCTAGTTTGGACGAACTTGGTCCTAACTTTGCTCCGTTAGAGTTTCGAGAGAGTTTGGAACTCAAAGTTCGTCTGAATGAGAGTTCTTTAGGTGGTTTGGACGACACATGGTCCAAACTTTACTCCGTTTAAGTTTTTGAGATCTCGGAACGCAAAGTTCGTCCCAGTGAGAGCTTTTCATCTAGTATGGACGAAGGTTGTCCAAACTTTGCTCCGTTTGAGTTTCGAGAGAGTTTGGAACTCAAAGTTCGTCCGAATGAGAGTTCTTTAGTTTGTTTGGACAACACATGGTCCAAACTTTACTTCCTTTAAGTTTTTGAGACCTCGAAACGCAAAGTTCGTCCCAATGATAGTTTTTCATCTCGTTTGGTCGAAGTTGGTCAAAACTTTGCTCCATTTGAGTTTCGAGAGAGTTTGGAACTCAAAGTTCGTCTGAATGAGAGTTCTTTAGGTGGTTTGGACGACACATGGTCCAAACTTTACGCCGTTTAAGTTTTTGAGAGCTCGGAACGCAAAGTTCGTCCCAATGAAAGCTTTTCATCAAGTTTGGACGAACTTGGTCCAAACTTTGCTCCGTTTGAGTTTCGAGAGAGTTTGGAACTCAAAGTTCGTCTGAATGAGAGTTCTTTAGATGGTTTGGACGACACATGGTCCAAACTTTACTCCGTTTAAGTTTTTGAGAGCTCCGAACGCAAAGTTCGTCCCAATGAGAGCTTTTCATCTAGTATGGACGAAGTTGGTCCAAACTTATCTCCGTTTGAGTTTCGAGAGAGTTTGGAACTCAATGTTCGTCCGAAAGAGAGTTCTTTAGGTTGTTTGGACGACACATGGTCCAAACTTTACTTCCTTTAATTTTTGAGACCTCGGAACTCAAAGTTCATCCCAATGCGAGTTTTTTCATCTAGTTTGGACGAAGTTGGTCCAAACTTTGCTCCGTTTTAGTTTCTAGGGAGTTTTGAACTCAAAGTTCGTCCGTATGAGAGTTCTTTAGGTGGTTTGGACGACACATGGTCCCAACTTTACTCCGTTTAAGTTTTTGAGAGCTCGGAACCCAAAGTTCGTCCCAATGAGAGTCTTTCATCTAGTTTGGACGAAGTTGGTCCAAACTTTGCTCCGTTTGAGTTTCGAGAGAGTTTGGAACTCAAAGTTCGTCTGAATGATAGTTCTTTATTTTGTTTGGACGACACATGCTCCAAACTTTACGCCGTTTAAGTTTTTGAGAGCTCGGAACGCAAAGTTCGTCCCAATGAGAGCTTTTCATCTAGTTTGGACGAACTTGGTCCAAACTTTGCTCCGTTTGAGTTTCGAGAGAGTTTGGAACTCAAAGTTCATCTGAATGAGAGTTCTTTAGGTGGTTTGGACGACACATGGTCCAAACTTTACTCCGTTTAAGTTTTTGAGAGCTCGGAACGCAAAGTTCGTCCCAATGAGAGCTTTTCATCTAGTATGGACGAAGTTGGTCCAAACTTTGCTCCGTTTGAGTTTCGAGAGAGTTTGGAACTCAATGTTCGTCCGAATGAGAGTTCTTTAGGTTGTTTGGACGACACATGGTCCAAACTTTACTTTCTTTAAGTTTTTGAGACCTCAAAACTCAAAGTTCGTCCCAATGCGAGTTTTTCATCTAGTTTGGACGAAGTTGGTCCAAACTTTTCTCCGTTTGAGTTTCTAGGGGGTTTGAAACTCAAACTTCGTCCGTATGAGAGTTCCTTAGGTGGTTTGGACGAGACATGGTCCAAACTTTACTCCGTTTAAGTTTTTGAGAGCTCGGTACCCAAAGTTCGTCCCAATGATACTTTTTCATCTCCTTTGGTCGAAGTTGGTCAAAACTTTGCTCCATTTGAGTTTCGAGAGAGTTTGGAACTCAAAGTTCATCTGAATGAGAGTTCTTTAGGTGGTTTGGACGACACATGGTCCAAACATTACTACGTTAAATTTTTGAGAACTCGGAACCCAAAGTTCGTCCCGATGAGAGTTTTTCATCTAGTTTGGACGAAGTTGGTCCAAACTTTGCTCCGTTTGAGTTTCGAGAGAGTTAGGAACTCAAAGTTCGTCTGAATGATAGTTCTTTAGGTGGTTTGGACGAAACATGGTCCAAACTTTACGCCGTTTAAGTTTTTGAGAGCTCGGAACGCAAAGTTCGTCCCAATGAGAGCGTTTCATCTAGTTTGGACGAACTTAGTCCAAACTTTGCTCCGTTTGAGTTTCGAGAGAGTTTGGAACTCAAAGTTCGTCTGAATGAGAGTTCTTTAGATGGTTTGGACGACACATGGTCCAAACTTTACTCCGTTTAAGTTTTTGAGAGCTCAGAATGCAAAGTTCGTCCCAATGAGAGCTTTTCATCTAGTATGGACGAAGTTGGTCCAAACTTTGCTCCGTTTGAGTTTCGAGAGAGTTTGGAACTCAATGTTCGTCCGAAAGAGAGTTCTTTAGGTTGTTTGGACGACACATGGTCCAAACTTTACTTCCTTTAAGTTTTTGAGACCTCGAAACTCAAAGTTCGTCCCAATGCGAGTTTTTCATCTAGTTTGGATGAATTTGGTCCAAACTTTGCTCCGTTTGAGTTTCGAGGGGGTTTGGAACTCAAAGTTCGTCCGAATGAGAGTTCTTTAGGTGTTTGGACGACACATGGTCCAAACTTTACTTCCTTTAAGTTTTTGAGACCTCGGAACTCAAAGTTCATCCCAATGCGAGTTTTTTCATCTAGTTTGGACGAAGTTGGTCCAAACTTTGCTCCGTTTGAGTTTCTAGGGGGTTTTGAACTCAAAGTTCGTCCGTATGAGAGTTCTTTAGGTGGTTTGGACGACACATGGTCCAAACTTTACTCCGTTGAAGTTTTTGAGAGTTCGGAACCCAAAGTTCGTCCCAATGATAGTTTTTCATCTCGTTTGGTCGAAGTTGGTCCAAACTTTGCTCCATTTGAGTTTCGAGAGAGTTTGGAACTCAAAGTTCATCTGAATGAGAGTTCTTTAGGTGGTTTGGACGACACATGGTCCAAACTTTACTCCGTTAAATTTTTGAGAACTCGGAACCCAAAGTTCGTCCCAATGAGAGTTTTTCATCTAGTTTGGACGAAGTTGGTCCAAACTTTGCTCCGTTTGAGTTTCGAGAGAGTTTTGAACTCAAAGTTCGTCTGAATGATAGTTCTTTAGGTGGTTTGGATGACACATCGTCCAAACTTTACGCCGTTTAAGTTTTTGAGAGCTCGGAACGCAAAGTTCGTCCCAATGAGAGCTTTTCGTCTAGTTTGGACGAACTTGGTCCAAAATTTGCTCTGTTTGAGTTTCGAGAGAGTTTGGAACTCAAAGTTCGTCTGAATGAGAGTTCTTTAGGTGGTTTGGACGACACATGGTCCGAACTTTACTCCGTTTAAGTTTTTGAGAGCTCAGAACGCAAAGTTCGTCCCAATGAGAGCTTTTCATCTAGTATGGACGAAGTTGGTCCAAACTTTGCTCCGTTTGAGTTTCGAGAGAGTTTGGAACTCAATGTTCGTCCGAAAGAGAGTTCTTTAGGTTGTTTGGACGACACATGGTCCAAACTTTACTTCGTTTAAGTTTTTGAGACCTCGAAACTCAAAGTTCGTCCCAATGCGAGTTTTTCATCTAGTTTGGACGAATTTGGTCCAAACTTTGCTCCGTTTGAGTTTCGAGGGGGTTTGGAACTCAAAGTTCGTCCGAATGAGAGTTCTTTAGGTGTTTGGACGACACATGGTCCAAACTTTACTTCCTTTAAGTTTTTGAGACCTCGGAACTCAAAGTTCATCCCAATGCGAGTTTTTTCATCTAGTTTGGACGAAGTTGGTCCAAACTTTGCTCCGTTTGAGTTCTAGGGGGTTTTGAACTCAAAGTTCGTCCGTATGAGAGTTCTTTAGGTGGTTTGGACGACACATGGTCCAAACTTTACTCCGTTTAAGTTTTTGAGAGTTCGGAACCCAAAGTTCGTCCCAATGATAGTTTTTCATCTCGTTTGGTCGAAGTTGGTCCAAACTTTGCTCCATTTGAGTTTCGAGAGAGTTTGGAACTCAAAGTTCATCTGAATGAGAGTTCTTTAGGTGGTTTGGACGACACATGGTCCAAACTTTACTCCGTTAAATTTTTGAGAACTCGGAACCCAAAGTTCGTCCCAATGAGAGTTTTTCATCTAGTTTGGACGAAGTTGGTCCAAACTTTGCTCCGTTTGAGTTTCGAGAGAGTTTTGAACTCAAAGTTCGTCTGAATGATAGTTCTTTAGGTGGTTTGGATGACACATCGTCCAAACTTTACGCCGTTTAAGTTTTTGAGAGCTCGGAACGCAAAGTTCGTCCCAATGAGAGCTTTTCGTCTAGTTTGGACGAACTTGGTCCAAAATTTGCTCCGTTTGTGTTTCGAGAGAGTTTGGAACTCAAAGTTCGTCTGAATGAGAGTTCTTTAGGTGGTTTGGACGACACATGGTCCAAACTTTACTCCGTTTCAGTTTTTGAGAGCTCGGAACGCAAAGTTCGTCCCAATGAGAGCTTTTCATCTAGTATGGACGAAGTTGGTCCAAACTTTGCTCCGTTTGAGTTTCGAGAGAGTTTGTAACTCAATGTTCGTCCGAATGATAGTTCTTTAGGTTGTTTGGACGACACATGGTCCAAAATTTACTTCCTTTAAGTTTTTGAGACCTCGAAACTCAAAGTTCGTCTCAATGCGAGTTTTTCATCTAGTTTGGACGAATTTGGTCCATACTTTGCTCCGTTTGAGTTTCGAGTTGGTTTGGAACTCAAAGTTCGTCCGAATGAGAGTTCTTTAGGTGTTTGGACGACACATGGTCCAAACTTTACTTCCTTTAAGTTTTTGAGACCTCGGAACTCAAAGTTCATCCCAATGCGAGTTTTTTCATCTAGGTTGGACGAAGTTGGTCCAAACTTTGCTCCGTTTGAGTTTCTAGGGGGTTTGGACGACACATGGTCCAAACTTTACGCCGTTTAAGTTTTTGAGAGCTCAGAACGCAAAGTTCGTCCCAATGAGAGCTTTTCGTCTAGTTTGGACGAACTTGGTCCAAACTTTGCTCCGTTTGAGTTTTGAGAGTTTGGAACTCAAAGTTCGTCTGAATGAGAGTTCTTTAGGTTGTTTGGACGACACATGGTCCAAACTTTACTCCGTTTAAGTTTTTGAGAGCTCGGAACGCAAAGTTCGTCCCAATGAGAGCTTTTCATCTAGTATGGACGAAGTTGGTCCAAACTTTGCTCCGTTTGAGTTTCGAGAGAGTTTGGAACTCAATGTTCGTCCGAATGAGAGTTCTTTAGGTTGTTTGGACGACACATGGTCCAAAATTTACCTCCTTTAATTTTTGAGACCTCGAAACTCAAAGTTCGTCCCAATGCGAGTTTTTCATCTAGTTTGGACGAATTTGGTCCAAACTTTGCTCCGTTTGAGTTTCGAGGGGGTTTGGAACTCAAAGTTCGTCCGAATGAGAGTTCTTTAGGTGTTTGGACGACACATGGTCAAAAATTTACTTCCTTTAAGTTTTTGAGACCTCGAAACTCAAAGTTCGTCCCAATGCGAGTTTTTCATCTAGTTTTGACGAATTTGGTCCAAACTTTGCTCCGTTTGAGTTTCGAGGGGGTTTGGACCTCAAAGTTCGTCCGAATGAGAGTTCGTTAGGTGGTTTGGACGACACATGGTCCAAACTTTACTCCGTTTAAGTTTTTGAGAGCTCGGAACCCAAAGTTCGACCCAACGATAGTTTTTCATCTCGTTTAGTCGAAGTTGGTCAAAACTTTGCTCCATTTGAGTTTCGAGAGAGTTTCGAACTCAAAGTTCATCTGAATGAGAGTTCTTTAGGTGGCTTGGACGACAAATGGTCCAAACTTTACTCCGTTAAATTTTTGAGAACTCGGAACCCAAAGTTCGTCCCAATGAGAGTTTTTCATCTAGTTTGGACGAAGTTGGTCCAAACTTTGCTCCATTTGAGTTTCGAGAGTGTTTGGAACTCAAAGTTCGTCCGAATGATAGTTCTTTAGGTGGTTTGGACGACACATGGTCCAAACTTTACTCCGTTTAAGTTTTTGAGAGCTCGGAACGCAAAGTTCGTCCCAATGCGAGTTTTTCATCTAGTTTGGACGAATTTTGTCCAAACTTTGGTCCGTTTGATTTTCGAGGGGGTTTGGAACTCAAAGTTCATCTGAATGAGAGTTCTTTAGGTGTTTGGACGACAGATGGTCCAAACTTTACTTCCTTGAAGTTTTTGAGACCTCGGAACTAAAAGTTCATCCCAATGCGAGTTTTTTCATCTAGTTTGGACGAAGTTGGCCCAAACTTTGCTCCGTGTGAGTTTCTAGGGGGTTTGGAACTCAAAGTTCGTCCGTATGAGAGTTCTTTAGGTGGTTTGGACGACACATGGTCCAAACTTTACTCCGTTTAAGTTTTTGAGAGCTCGGAACCCAAAGTTCGTCCCAATGATAGTTTTTCATCTCGTTTGGTCGAAGTTGGTCAAAACTTTGCTCCGTTTGAGTTTCGAGAGAGTTTGGAACTCAAAGTTCATCTGAATGAGAGTTCTTTAGGTGGTTTGGACGACACATGGACCAAACTTTACTCCGTTAAATTTTTGAGAACTCGGAACCCAAAGTTCGTCCCAATGAGAGTTTTTCATCTAGTTTGGACGAAGTTGGTCCAAACTTTGCTCCGTTTGAGTTTCGAGAGAGTTTGGAACTCAAAGTTCGTCCGTATGAGAGTTCTTTAGGTGGTTTGGACGACACATGGTCCAAACTTTACTCCGTTTAAGTTTTCGAGAACTCGGAACCCAAAGTTCGTCCAATGGGAGTTTTTCATCTAGTTTGGACAAAGTTGGTCCAAACTTTGCTCCGTTTGAGTTTCAAGCGAGTTCGGAACTCAAAGTTCGTCCGAACGAGAGTTCTTTAGGTGGTTTGGACGACACATGGTCCAAACTTTACTCCGTTTAAGTTTTCGAGAGGTCGGAACCCAAAGTTCGTCCCAATGAGAGTTTTTCATCTAGTTTGGACGAAGTTGGTTTAAACTTTGCTCCGTTTGAGTTTCGAGAGTGTTTGGAACTCAAAGTTCGTCCCAATGATAGTTCTTTAGGTGGTTTGGACAACACATGGTCCAAACTGTACTCCGTTTGAGTTTCGAGAAAGTTTGGAACTCAAAGTTCGTCCGAATGAGAGTTCTTTAGGTGGTTTGGACGACACATGGTCCAAACTGTACTCCGTTTGAGTTTCGAGAAAGTTTGGAACTCAAAGTTCGTCCGAATGAGAGTTCTTTAGGTGGTTTGGACGACACATGGTCCAAACTTTACTCCGTTTAAGTTTTTGACAACTCGGAACCCAAAGTTCGTCCCAATGATAGTTTTTCATCTCCTTTGGTCGAAGGTTGTCAAAACTTTGCACCATTTGAGTTTCGAGAGAGTTTGGAACTCAAAGTTCATCTGAATGAGAGTTCTTTAGGTGGTTTGGACGACACATGGTCCAAACTTTACTCCGTTAAATTTTTGAGAACTCGGAACCCAAAGTTTGTCCCGATGAGAGTTTTTCATCTAGTTTGGACGAAGTTCGTCCAAACTTTGCTCCATTTGAGTTTCGAGAGTGTTTGGAACTCAAAGTTCGTCCGAATGATAGTTCTTTAGGTGGTTCGGACGACACATGGTCCAAACTTTACTCCGTTTAAGTTTTTGAGAGCTCGGAACGCAATGTTCGTCCCAATGAGAGCTTTTCATCTAGTATGGACGAAGTTCGTCCAAACTTTGCTCCATTTGAGTTTCGAGAGTGTTTGGAACTCAAAGTTCGTCCAAATGAGAGTTCTTTAGGTGGTTTGGACGACACATGGTCCAAACTTTACTTTCATTAAGTTTTTTAGAGCTCGGAACTCAAAGTTCGTCCAAATGCGAGTTTTTCATCTAGTTTGGACGAATTTGGTCCAAACTTTGGTCCGTTTGAGTTTCGAGGGGGTTTGGAACTCAAAGTTCGTCCAAATGAGAGTTCTTTAGGTGTTTGGACGACACATGGTCCAAACTTTACTTCCTTTAAGTTTTTGAGACCTCGGAAATCAAAGTTCATCCCAATGCGATTTTTTTCATCTAGTTTGGACGAAGTTGGTCCAAACTTTCCTCCGTTTGAGTTTCTAGGGGGTTTGGAACTCAAAGTTCGTCCGTATGAGAGTTCTTTAGGTCGTTTGGACGACACATGGTCCAAACTTTACTCCGTTTAAGTTTTTGAGAGCTTGGAACCCAAAGTTCGTCCCAATGGTAGTTTTTCATCTCGTTTGGTCGAAGTTGGTCAAAACTTTGCTCCATTTGAGTTTCGAGAGAGTTTGGAACTCAAAGTTCATCTAAATGAGAGTTCTTTAGGTGGTTTGGACGACACATGGTCCAAACTTTACTCCGTTAAATTTTTGAGAACTCGGAACCCAAAGTTCGTCCCAATGAGAGTTTTTAATCTAGTTTGGACGAAGTTGGTCCAAACTCTGCTCCGTTTGAGTTTCGAGAGAGTTTGGAACTCGAAGTTTGTCCCAATGAGAGTTCTTTAGGTGGTTTGGACGACACATGGTTCAAACTTTTCTCCGTTGAAGTTTTCGAGAGCCCGGAATACAATGTTCGTCCCAATGAGAGTTTATCATCTAGTTTGGACGAAGTTGGTCCAAACTTTGCTCCGTTTGAGTTTCGAGAGAGTTTGGAACTCAAAGTTTGTCCTAATGAGAGTTCTTTAGGTGGTTTGGACGACACATGGTTCAAACTTTACTTCGTTTAAGTTTTCGAGAGCCCGGAACCCAAAGTTCGTCCCGATCAGAGTTTTTCATATACTTTGGACGAAATTGGTCCAAACTTTGCTCCGTTTGAGTTTCGAGAGAATTTGGAACTCAAAGTTTTTCCCAATGAGAGTTCTTTAGCTTGTTTTGACGACACATGGTCCAAACTCAACTCCGTTTAAGTTTTTGAGAGCTCGGAACCCAAAGTTCGTCCCAATGAGAGTTTTTCATCTAGTTTGCACCTAGTTGGTCCAAACTTTGCTCCGTTTGAGTTTCGAGAGAGTTTGGAACTCAAAGTTTGTGCCTATGAGAATTCTTTAGGTGGTTTGGACGACACATGGTCCAAACTTTACTCCGTTTAAGTTTTTGAGAGCTCGGAACCAAAAGTTCGTCCCAATGAGAGTTTTTCATCTAGTTTGGACGAAGTTGGTCCAAACTTTGCTCCGTTTGTGTTTCGAGAGAGTTTGGAACTCAAAGTTCGTCCCAATGAGAGTTCTTTAGATGGTTTGGACGACACATGGTCCAAACTTTACTCCGTTTAAGTTTTTGAGAGCTCGGAACCCAAACTTCGTCCCAATGAGAGTTTTTCATCTACTTTGGACGAAGTTGGTCCAAACTTTGCTCCGTTTGTGTTTGAGAGAGTTTGGAACTCAAAGTTCGTCCCAATGAGAGTTCTGTAGGTGGTTTGGACGACACATGGTCCAAACTCAACTCCGTTTAAGTTTTTGAGAGCTCGGAACCCAAAGTTCGTCCCAATGAGAGTTTTTCATCTAGTTTGCACCTAGTTGGTCCAAACTTTGCTCCGTTTGAGTTTCGAGAGAGTTTGGAACTCAAAGTTTGTGCCTATGAGAATTCTTTAGGTGGTTTGGACGACACATGGTCCAAACTTTACTCCGTTTAAGTTTTTGAGAGCTCGGAACCAAAAGTTCGTCCCAATGAGAGTTTTTCATCTAGTTTGGACGAATTTGGTCCAAACTCTGCTCTGTTTGTGTTTCGAGAGAGTTTGGAACTCAAAGTTCGTCCCTATGAGAGTTCTTTAGGTGGTTTGGACGACACATGGTCCAAACTTTACTCCGTTTAAGTTTTTGAGAGCTCGGAACCCAAAGTTCGTCCCAAGGAGAGTTTTTCATCTAGTTTGGACGAAGGTAGTCCAAACTTTGCTCCGTTTGAGTTTCGAGAGAGTTTGGAACTCAAAGTTCGTCCCAATGAGAGTTCTTTAGGTGGTTTGGACGACACATGGTCCAAACTTTACTCCGTTTAAGTTTTTGAGCGCTCGGAACCCAAAGTCCGTCCCAATGAGAGTTTTTCATCTAGTTTGGACGAAGTCTGTCCAAACTTTGCTCCGTTTGAGTTTCGAGAGAGTTTGGAACTCAAAGTTCATCCCTATGAGAATTCTTTAGGTGGTTTGGATGACATATGGTCCAAACTTTACTCCGTTTAAGTGTTTGAGAGCTCGGAACCCAAAGTCCGTCCCAATGAGAGTTTTTCATCTAGTTTGGACGAAGTTGATCCAAACTTTGCTCCGTTTGAGTTTCGAGAGAGTTTGGAACTCAAAGTTCGTCCCTATGAGAATTCTTTAGGTGGTTTGGACGACACATGGTCCAAACTTTACTCCGTTAAAGTTTTCGAGAGCTCGGAACCCAAAGTTCGTCCCAATGAGAGTTTTTCATCTAGTTTGGACGAAGTTGGTCCAAACTTTTCTCCGTTTGAGTTTAGAGAGAGTTTGGAACTCTAGGTTCGTCCGAATGAGAGTTCTTTAGGTGGTTTGGACGACACATCGTCCAAACTTTACTCCGTTTAGGTTTTTGAGAGCTTGGAAACCAAAGTTCGTCCCAATGAGAATTTTTCATCTAGTTTTGACGAACTAGGTCCAAACTTTTCTCTGTTTAAGTTTCGAGAGAGTTTGGAACTCAAAGTACGTCCCAATGAGAGTTCTCTCGGTGGTTTGGAGGACACATGGTCCAAACTTTACTCTGTTTAGGTTTTTGAGAGCTCGGAACCCAAAGTTCGTCCTACTGAGAGTTTTTCATCTAGTTTGGACGAAGTTGGTCCAAACTTTGCTCCGTTTGAGTTTCGAGAGCGTTTCGAACTCAAAGTTCGTCCCAATGAGAGTTCTTTAGGTGGTTTGGACGACACATGGTCCAAACGTTACTTCCTTTAAGTTTTTGAGAGCTCGGAACCCAAAGTTCGTCCCGATGAGAGTTTTTCATCTAGTTTGGACGATGTTGGTCCAAACTTTGCTCCGGTTGAGTTTCGAGAGAGTTTGGAATTCAAAGTTCGTCCTAATGATAGTTCTTTAGGTGGTTTGGACGACACATGGTCCAAACTTTACTCCATTTAAGTTTTCGAGAGCTCGGAACCCAAAGTTCGTCCCAATGAGAGTTTTTCATCTAGTTTGGACGAAGTTGGTCCAAACTTTGCTCCGTTTGTGTTTCGAGAGAGTTTGGAACTCAAAGTTCGTCCCAATGAGAGTTCTTTAGATGGTTTGGACGACACATGGTCCAAACTTTACTCCGTTTAAGTTTTTGAGAGCTCGGAACCCAAACTTCATCCCAATGAGAGTTTTTCATCTAGTTTTGACGAAGTTGGTCCAAACTTTGCTCCGTTTGTGTTTGAGAGAGTTTGGAACTCAAAGTTCGTCCCAATGAGAGTTCTGTAGGTGGTTTGGACGACACATGGTCCAAACTCAACTCCGTTTAAGTTTTTGAGAGCTCGGAACCCAAAGTTCGTCCCAATGAGAGTTTTTCATCTAGTTTGCACCTAGTTGGTCCAAACTTTGCTCCGTTTGAGTTTCGAGAGAGTTTGGAACTCAAAGTTCGTGCCTATGAGAATTCTTCAGGTGGTTTGGACGACACATGGTCCAAACTTTACTCCGTTTAAGTTTTTGAGAGCTCGGAACCCAAAGTTCGTCCCAATGAGAGTTTTTCATCTAGTTTGGACGAATTTGGTCCAAACTCTGCTCTGTTTGTGTTTCGAGAGAGTTTGGAACTCAAAGTTCATCCCTATGAGAGTTCTTTACGTGGTTTGGACGACACATGGTCCAAACTTTACTCCGTTTAAGTTTTTGAGAGCTCGGAACCCAAAGTTCGTCCCGATGAGAGTTTTTCATCTAGTTTGGACGATGTTGGTCCAAACTTTGCTCCGGTTGAGTTTCGAGAGAGTTTGGAATTCAAAGTTCGTCCTAATGATAGTTCTTTAGGTGGTTTGGACGACACATGGTCCAAACTTTACTCCATTTAAGTTTTCGAGAGCTCGGAACCCAAAGTTCGTCCCAATGAGAGTTTTTCATCTAGTTTGGACGAAGTTGGTCCAAACTTTGCTCCGTTTGTGTTTCGAGAGAGTTTGGAACTCAAAGTTCGTCCCAATGAGAGTTCTTTAGATGGTTTGGACGACACATGGTCCAAACTTTACTCCGTTTAAGTTTTTGAGAGCTCGGAACCCAAACTTCATCCCAATGAGAGTTTTTCATCTAGTTTTGACGAAGTTGGTCCAAACTTTGCTCCGTTTGTGTTTGAGAGAGTTTGGAACTCAAAGTTCGTCCCAATGAGAGTTCTGTAGGTGGTTTGGACGACACATGGTCCAAACTCAACTCCGTTTAAGTTTTTGAGAGCTCGGAACCCAAAGTTCGTCCCAATGAGAGTTTTTCATCTAGTTTGCACCTAGTTGGTCCAAACTTTGCTCCGTTTGAGTTTCGAGAGAGTTTGGAACTCAAAGTTCGTGCCTATGAGAATTCTTCAGGTGGTTTGGACGACACATGGTCCAAACTTTACTCCGTTTAAGTTTTTGAGAGCTCAGAACCCAAAGTTCGTCCCAATGAGAGTTTTTCATCTAGTTTGGACGAATTTGGTCCAAACTCTGCTCTGTTTGTGTTTCGAGAGAGTTTGGAACTCAAAGTTCATCCCTATGAGAGTTCTTTACGTGGTTTGGACGACACATGGTCCAAACTTTACTCCGTTTAAGTTTTTGAGAGCTCGGAACCCAAAGTTCGTCCCGATGAGAGTTTTTCATCTAGTTTGGACGATGTTGGTCCAAACTTTGCTCCGGTTGAGTTTCGAGAGAGTTTGGAATTCAAAGTTCGTCCTAATGATAGTTCTTTAGGTGGTTTGGACGACACATGGTCCAAACTTTACTCCATTTAAGTTTTCGAGAGCTCGGAACCCAAAGTTCGTCCCAATGAGAGTTTTTCATCTAGTTTGGACGAAGTTGGTCCAAACTTTGCTCCGTTTGTGTTTCGAGAGAGTTTGGAACTCAAAGTTCGTCCCAATGAAGGTTCTTTAGGTGGTTTGGACGACACATGGTCCAAACTTTACTCCGTTTAAGTTTTTGAGCGATCGGAACCCAAAGTCCGTCCCAATGAGAGTTTTTCATCTAGTTTTGGACGAAGTTGGTCCAAACATTGCTCCGTTTGAGTTTAGAGAGAGTTTGGAACTCTAGGTTCGTCCGAATGAGAGTTCTTTAGGTGGTTTGGACGACATGTGGTCCAAACTTTACTCCGTTTAGGTTTTTGAGAGCTCGGAAACAAAAGTTCGTCCCAATGAGAGTTTTTCATCTAGTTTTGACGAACTAGGTCCAAACTTTGCTCCGTTTAAATTTCGAAAGAGTTTGGAACTCAAAGTACGTCCCAATGAGAGTTCTCTCGGTGGTTTGGAGGACACATGGTCCAAACTTTACTCTGTTTAGGTTTTTGAGAGCTCGGAACCCAAAGTTCGTCCTACTGAGAGTTTTTCATCTAGTTTGGACGAAGTTGGTCCAAACTTTGCTCCGTTTGAGTTTCGAGAGCGTTTCGAACTCAAAGTTCGTCCCAATGAGAGTTCTTTAGGTTGTTTGCACGACACATGGTCCAAACGTTACTTCCTTTAAGTTTTTGAGAGCTCGGAACCCAAAGTTCGTCCCGATGAGAGTTTTTCATCTAGTTTGGACGAAGTTGGTCCAAACTTTGCTCCGTTTGAGTTTCGAGAGAGTTTGGAATTCAAAGTTCGTCCCAATGATAGTTCTTTAGGTGGTTTGGACGACACATGGTCCAAACTTTACTCCGTTTTGGTTTTTGAGAGCTCAGAACCCAAAGTTCGTGCCAATGAGAGTTTTTCATCTAGTTTTGACGAACTAGGTCCAAACACTAGGTCCAAACTTTGCTCCGTTTAAGTTTCGAGAGAGTTTGGAACTCAAAGTACGTCCCAATGAGAGTTCTTTCGGTGGTTTGGAGGACACATGGTCCAAACTTTACTCTGTTTAAGTTTTTGAGAGCTCGGAACCCAAAGTTCATCGCAATGAGAGTTTTTCATCTAGTTTGGACGAAGTTGGTCAAAACTTTGCTCCGTTTGAGTTTCAAGAGAGTTTGGAACTCAAAGTTCGCCCCTATGAGAATTCTTTAGGTGGTTTGGATGACACATGGTCTAAACTTTACTCCGTTTAAGTTTTTGAGAGCTCGGAACCCAAAGTCCGTCCCAATGAGAGTTTTTCATCTAGTTTGGACGAAGTTGGTCCAAACTTTGCTCCGTTTGAGTTTAGAGAGAGTTTGGAACTCTAGGTTCGTCCGAATGAGAGTTCTTTAGGTGGTTTGGACGACACATGGTCCAAACTTTACTCCGCTTAGGTTTTTGAGAGCTCCGAACCCAAAGTTCGTGCCAATGAGAGTTTTTCATCTAGTTTTGACGAACTAGGTCCAAACTTTGCTCCGTTTAAGTTTCGAGAGAGTTTGGAACTCAAAGTACGTCCCAATGAGAGTTCTCTCGGTGGTTTGGATGACACATGGTCCAAACTTTACTCCGTTTAAGTTTTTGAGAGCTCGGAACCCAAAGTTCATCGCAATGAGAGTTTTTCATCTAGTTTGAACGAAGTTGGTCCAAACTTTGCTCCGTTTGAGTTTCGAGAGCGTTTGGAACTCAAAGTTCGTCTTAATGAGAGTTCTTTAGGTGGTTTGGACGACACATGTTCAAATGTTACTTCCTTTATGTTTTTTAGAGCTCGGAACCCAAAATTCGTCCCGATGAGAGTTTTTCATCTAGTTTGGACGAAGTTGGTCCAAACTTTGCTCCGTTTGAGTTTAGAGAGAGTTTGGAATTCTAGGTTCGTCCGAATGAGAGTTCTTTAGGTTGTTTGGACGACACATGGTCCAAACTTTACTCCGTTTAGGTTTTTGAGAGCTCAGAACCCAAAGTTCGTGCCAATGAGAGTTTTTCATCTAGTTTTGACGAACTGGGTCCAAACTTTGCTCCGTTTAAGTTTCGAGAGAGTTTGGAACTCAAAGTACGTCCCAATGAGAGTTCTCTCGGTGGTTTGGATGACACATAGTCCAAACTTTACTCCGTTTAAGTTTTTGAGAGTTCGGAACCCAAAGTTCATCCCAATGAGAGTTTTTCATCTAGTTTGAACGAAGTTGGTCCAAACTTTGCTCCGTTTGAGTTTCGAGAGCGTTTGGAACTCAAAGTTCTTCCCAATGAGAGTTCTTTAGGTGGTTTGGACGACACATGTTCAAATGTTAGTTCCTTTATGTTTTTGAGAGCTCGGAACCCAAAATTCGTCCCGATGAGAGTTTTTCATCTAGTTTGGACGAAGTTGGTCCAAACTTTGCTCCGTTTGAGTTTCGAGAGAGTTTGGAACTCAAAGTTCGTCCCAATGATAGTTCTTTAGGTGGTTTGGACGACACATGGTCCAAACTTTACTCCGTTTAGGTTTTCGAGAGCTCGGAACCCAAAGTTCGTCCCAATGAGAGTTTTTCATCTAGTTTGGATCTTTGGGCTGAGAATTAGGGTTGCCTTATCATTTTGGTATCAGAGCCAAGTTGCATCTTTGTGGCCTACTCTCGAATTGAGTCTATCTTCCATTCCAATTGTTCATTGTTTTGTTTTCTTTGTTTCACATTCTGTCAATTCTGTTCGTTTCTTTCATTTTATCCATTGTTCTTCATCTTTTGATTCTAATCTCATTCCCATCTTAAAGATCACGTTGAGATCTTGAAAAGCAAAAAAAAAAAAAAAAAAAAAGAAAAAAAAGAAAACAAAGCAACAAAAAAAAAAAGAAAAAGAAAAGAAAGCAAAAAAAAAAAAAAAAAAATCCAGAAGTTGTTCATGTTGTGTTCTTGTTCATGTCAATTTGTATTCAATCAGCATCAATTTGCACGAATTTGTTGAGCTTCAATTCAGTTTGCAATTAATTTGTTTGGTGGCTGTCCAAATTCCTAACTGCAGAATTTAATGTATATAATCTCTATTGAAAGTCATTCATAAATTCCGAATTTGAACGTTTGGCCTTCAGAGAAAAGTTAGATCTGCATGTTATCTTTCAAAGTGAAGAAGGGAATTTACTCCAAATCCTAACGTAAAACATTCGTTTTTGGAATTCCATCTCAGTGTGCAGTTTTGGCCGAAAATTCCAAATTTGCTTCCATACTTTGTTCTTTTCAGATTTGAAGGAATTTATCCATAAACTTTGTTCCCTTTGCTTCATAAAGACTAATTCCATCATATTTAAGGCTTTCTCTTTATTTTTGTGTCATTTATCTCTGAATTCCGTAGAAAGCATATTGTCTTTGTGTCATTCCTTGTTTGGTGATTTCTTTGTTTTCTTTGTTCTAGTTTGTTGTTGTTTCATAATTTATCTTCTCTTGGCTGTGTTGTAAAGCTCACTATTACAAGAATCGCTTGAACCTATTAGCCTACCCAATATCATCATTTAGTCACTTTCCCAAATAGCCTACCTTTGTGTGATAAACACGAGTGTTCCGAGTGAAATCAGTGAGTTGAGTGTATGAGGTCCTAAACATATTTATCTACTGTTTATACATCATCATGACTCAAGATGGGGGAAATGGAGGGGAGATTAGTGAAGATAGGTGGAAAGAGGCACAGATCGGGGCTATTACTCGTTTAACACAAGTAATAAGTACCTTGGAAGAACGAATGGGGCGAATGGAAGTAGGTTTAGGAAATCTTCAAGGAAGGGAAGTTAATGAAGGAGTTGAAAATGAAGAGGAAGATGACAATGTAACCCTTATAGCCGGGCACAATCCAAGGGGAGGGAGAGGTGTAGGCCGGGGTAGAGGAAGGGGAAGAAGAATGGGAAGAGAGAATTTACCACCAAGAAGGATTGAGAGGGAGTACCAATATGAGAGGGAAGAGAGAGGGGCTGGAGGAGTGAAGCTTAAAATCCCACCATTTCATGGGAGGTCTGATCCGGAGGAGTATTTGCAATATGAGAGCAAAATTGAGCATGTATTTGATTGCAACAACTTTAGTGAAGAAAGAAAGTTGAAACTTGCGGTGGCTGAATTTTGTGCTTATGCAAATATTTGGTGGACATCTTTGAAAACAGAATGGAGGCGAAACTATGAGGATCCAATTGAAACATGGGAGGAATTAAAGGCCTTAATGAGGAAGAGATACATTCATAAGCATTATTCCCGAGAACTCAAGCAAAAGCTCTATGCTTTGCAACAAGGATCCAAAAGTGTGGAAGATTATTACAAAGAAATGGAGGCCCTTATGAATAGAGCTGGCATTGATGAAGATGAGGAGGATACAATGGGTAGGTTCCTTCGCGGGTTGAACCAACCATTGGCTAATCAAGTGGATAGACAAACTTATTTCGATATGAAAGAGTTGTTACACCTTGCTGTCAAAATTGAAGGCCAATTAGCTTGGGAGAAGGAGAACTCCAAGAGGTATAATTCTTCTAAGTCTACTTCTTTTTCTACTAATACTTGGAAAAAGAGTGCAGATTTCAAACCTAGAGGGAGGTATGAGCTTGATAAAAAGGACAAGCCTGAGAGCTCCAAGGGCAAGGAAAAAGTGGAGGGATCTAAAGAGGTCCGAGAGAGAAATAGGGACATCAAATGTTGGAAATGTCAAGGGATTGGTCATATTAGCCGTGACTGTCCAAACAAGAGAGTCATGATCATTAAGAATGGAGAAGTTGTTATGGATGATGAGGAAAGTGACCAAGATGAGCTAATTTAAGATGAATTCCAAGATAATGAGGAGGAATTGGAAGATGGGAGTCATTTGGTACTTGTTACTAGAAGACTTCTTAACACTCAAGTTAGGGAGAATGATGTTGATGACCAAAGAGACAACCTATTCCACACACGGTGTTTAGTTAATGGGACTCCTTGTAGTCTTGTTATTGACAGTGGAAGTTGCACTAATGTAGTAAGCACATTCTTGATCAAAAGGCTGCAAATTCCAACTCAACACCATCCTAAGCCTTACAAGCTTCAGTGGCTCAATGATAGTGGAACAATGAAGGTCGTTTCTCAAGCTTTAATTTGTTTTACCTTGGGAAAGTATAAAGATGAGGTTTTATGTGATGTATTACCTATGCATGCTGGTGACATCTTGCTTGGCCGACCTTGGCAATTTGATAGGAAGGTCATCTATGATGGTTATTTGAATAGGTACTCTTTTACCAAAGATGGTAGAAAAACAACACTTGTACCTTTGCGTTCCGAAGATGTATTTGCTTATCAATTAAAGTTGGAGAAAAAAAGAAAAGAGTTTGAAGAAAAAGAATTGAAAGAAAAGAAAGAAATGAGTGAAAAAATAGAGAAAAAACAGAAAGAGAAAAAAAATGGAGAAAATAGTGAAAAAAAAGGAAAGAAAGTCAGTTGTTTGGCTAGAGTGGGAGAGGTGAGAAGAGCAATGTTTTTCCAAAAACCAATATTTTTACTTATGTACAAGGAAGGGTATTTGGCTTCTAACGATAACAGTTTGCCTTTGCCTTGTTTGTTTCAACCTCTTTTGCAGGAATTTGAGGACGTGTTCCAAGATGAGATCCCTAAAGGGTTACCTCCACTTAGAGGTATTGAACATAAAATAGACTTCATCCCGGGGGCTACCATTCCAAATAGGCCAGCCTATAGAGCCAATCAAACTGAGACAAAAGAAATTCAAAGGCAAGTGGAGGAGCTCATGGAGAAAGGCTATGTACGAGAAAGTTTGAGTCCATGTTCTGTACCGGTCATATTGGTGCCAAAGAAGGATGGAACTTGGCGCATGTGTGTGGACTGCAGAGCCATCAATAAAATCACTGTAAAGTATCGTCACCCTATTCCTAGGCTAGATGATATGCTTGATGAATTGCATGGTTCTTGTTTATTTACAAAGATTGATTTGAAATCTGGATATCATCAAATTAGGATGCATGTAGGAGATGAATGGAAAACAGCTTTCAAAACTAAGTTTGGATTGTATGAATGGCTTGTTATGCCTTTTGGGTTAACTAATGCTCCTAGTACATTTATGCGCTTAATGAATCATGTTTTGAGAGAATACTTGGGGAAGTATGTTGTTGTGTATTTTGATGATATTTTGATTTATTCAAAGAATTTAGGTGAGCATGTGGAGCATGTTAGGTCAGTTTTGATTACACTTAGAAAATAGAAGCTTTATGGTAATTTTAATAAGTGTAGTTTTTGCATGAAAAAGGTTAAGTTTCTTGGCTTCATAGTTAGTAAGAATGGAGTAGAAGTAGATGAAGAGAAAGTTAAGGCAATTAGGGATTGGCCAACACCAAAAAATGCCAATGAGGTTAGGAGTTTTCATGGTCTAGCTAGCTTCTATAGAAGGTTTATAAAGGACTTTAGTACCATAGCTGCACCATTGAATGACTTAGTGAAAAAGAATGTTGTATTTGAATGGGGGGAAATGCAAGAGAGAGCTTTCAATGAACTGAATGAAAAATTAACCAATGCACCATTACTTGTTTTTCCTAACTTTGATAAGACTTTTGAAATTGAGTGTGATGCAAGTGGTTTTGGCATAGGTGCTGTTTTAATGCAAGATGGAAAACCCTTAATGTATTTTAGTGAAAAACTAAATGGGGCAGCATTGAACTATCCTACCTATGATAAAGAATTGTTTGCTTTAGTTCGTACATTGCAGGTATGGAAACACTACCTATGGCCGAGAGAGTTTGTGATCCACACTGATCATGAAAGCTTGAAGCATCTTAAGGGACAAAGCAAGCTGAATCGTAGGCATGCAAAGTGGGTAGAATTTATTGAGACATTTCCTTATGTTATCAAATATAAGCAAGGTAAGGATAATGTGGTGGCTGATGCATTGTCAAGAAGGTATAATCTCTTTAGTTCTCTTAGTGCAAAAATTCTTGGATTTGAGCATGTTAAGGAGTTATACAAAGATGACCCTGACTTTGGAACTATTTATGCATCTTGTCTTGCTGGGAAAGCCATGGATGATTATTATGTGTTTCATGACTTTTTGTTTAAGAAAAGTAAGCTTTGTGTTCCTAAATGTTCTATAAGAGATTTGCTTGTGAAAGAAGCCCATGGGGGTGGATTGATGGGGCATTTTGGGATTCATAAAACTTATGATATGTTGCATGAACACTTCTTTTGGCCTAAAATGAAACATGATGTGCATAAGATTTGTAGCCAATGTTTTAAATGCAAAGAGGCTAAGTCTAGATCACAACCAAATGGATTGTATACTCCCTTGAATGTACCTAATGAACCTTGGACTAATATATCTATGGATTTTGTTCTTGGTTTGCCTCGGACAAAAAAGGGGAAAGATAGTATTTTTGTTGTTGTGGATAGATTTAGTAAAATGACTCATTTTATAGCATGTAACAAGACGGATGATGCAAATCATGTGGCTGACTTATTCTTTAGCGAAGTGGTAAGATTACATGGAATTACTAGAACTATTGTTAGTGATAGGGATGTTAAATTTTTAAGCCACTTTTGGAAGGTGTTGTGGGGAAAGTTGGGTACTAAATTGTTGTTCTCAACTACATGTCATCCTCAAACTGATGGGCAAACCGAGGTAGTTAATAGAATATTGGGCGCTTTGCTTACGGCTATTATTTCTAAGAATATTAAGTCTTGGGAAGAATGTTTGCCATTTGTTGAGTTTGCATATAATAGAGCAATTCATAGTACAACACATTGTTCTCCTTTTGAGGTTGTTTATGGATTCAATCCACTTACACCTCTTCATTTGCTTCCTATTCCTTCTAATGATTTTGTGAGTGATGCAACCACAAGTAAGGCCGATTTGATCAAAACCTTGCACAAAGAGGTCAAGGAGAGGATTGAGAAACAGAATTCGAAAGTCGCCTCACGAATTAACAAAGGACGGAAAGAACTCATTTTTCAACCGGGTGATTGGGTTTGGGTGCATTTTCGCAAGGAGCGCTTTCCCTCGAAACGGAAGACAAAGTTACATCCAAGAGGGGATGGTCCCTATCAAGTTCTTGAAAGAATTCACAACAATGCCTACAAGATTGATCTTCCGGGAGAATTTTCAGTAAGTTCTACTTTCAATGTTGCTGACTTGAGTCCTTTTGATGTAGGTGATGACTATCCTGATTCGAGGACGAATCCTTTCGAAGAGGGGGAAGATGATAAGAATCATGGTGCTCCACGCGTTCCAACTGGACCTATTACACGCGCGAAGACCTAAGCTTCAACAAGCATTCTTTATTCACATACAAAATTGGTTAGGTTTAGCTCAACATCCATTTCACATGCTGCAAATTAACGCAAGTGAGGACGATGCTGTGAAAGTCAACGTTTGCAAGATTGACGTTGCACATGCCTTTTGAAGTTTCCTTTGTTATTTTAAGTATCAACTTTTGTTGTATTTTTTGAACTTTTTGGCTTCCAAAAACGTGGGTTTCAAGGTTAGATTAAGTGGGAAGTTACTTTGTAGGCCATTTATGGTCATGAATGCTCTGTAGCTTTTAATTTGGGGATTTGAAAGGTTGGGGATTTCATTCACACAAAGTCTATAAAAAGCCTCATTCTAGCATGTAAAATTGAGATTTGAGATGAATGAATTATGAACTCTCATATTTGAGACTTTTCTTAGAAATCCCTTTTCTAGGATTCTTGCAATTCTTGTGATAGATTGCATGTTGAGCCATTCAATCCAGCCTTGATCAAGTTTGATTGTGGAATGACTCAATCTAGAACAAGATTTCCAATCTTGCTTCTAGATCATCGATCATAAGAGGTAATCAATTTCTAGCCTTTTCTCTTGGTTGGTTCTAATTTGTGTAAGGAGGTGCTAATCTCTTTGTTTCAAGGGTTCTTGCTCCAAAAGAGCTTGGATCTTTGAGCTGAGAATTAGGGTTGAATTATCAGTTTAAGTTTTTGAGAGCTCGGAACCCAAAGTTAGTCCGAATGAGAGTTTTTCATCTAGTTTGGACGAATTTGGTCCAAACGTTGCTCCGTTTGAGTTTCGAGAGAGTTTGGAACTAAAAGTTCGTCCCTATGAGAGTTCTTTAGGTGGTTTGGATGACACATGGTCCAAACTTTACTCCGTTTAAGTTTTTGAGAGCTCGGAACCCAAAGTTCGTCCCAATGAGAGTTTTCATCTAGTTTGCACGAAGTTGGTCCAAACTTTGCTCCATTTGAGTTTCGGAGAGTTTAGAACTCAAAGTTCGGCCCAATGAGAGTTCTTTAGGTGGTTTGGACGACACACGGTCCAAACTTTACTCCGTTTAAGTTTTTGAGAGCTCGGAACCCAAAGTCTGTCCCAATGAGAGTTTTTCATCTAGTTTGGACGAAGTTGGTCCAAACTTTGCTCCGTTTGAGTTTCGAGAGAGTTTGGAACTCAAAGTTCGTCCCAATGAGAGTTCTTTAGATGGTTTGCACGACACATGGTCCAAACTCTACTCCGTTTAAGTTTTTGAGAGCTCGGAACCCAAAGTTCATCCTAATGAGAGTTTTTCATCTAGTTTGGACAAAGTTGGTCCAAACTTTGCTCCGTTTGAGTTTCGAGAGACTTTGGAACTCAAACTTCAACCCAATGAGAGTTCTCTAGGTGGTTTGGACGACACATGGTCCAGACTTTACTCCGTTTAAGGTTTTGAGAGCTCGGAACCCAATGTTCGTCCCAATGAGAGTTTTTCATCTAGTTTGGACGAAGTGGGTCCAAACTTTGCTCCGTTTGAGTTTCGGATAGTTTGGAAGTAAAAGTTCGGCCCAATGAGAGTTCTTTAGGTGGTTTGGACGACACATGGTCCAAACTTTACTCCGTTTAAGTTTTTGAGAGCTCGGAACCCAAAGTCCGTCCCAATGAGAGTTTTTCATCTAGTTTGGATGAAATTGGTCTAAACTTTGCTCCATTTGAGTTTCGAGAGAGTTTGGAACTCAAAGTTCGTCCCAAGAGAGTTCTTTAGGTGGTTTGGACGACACATGGTCCAAACTTTACTCCGTTTAAGTTTTTGAGAGCGCGGAACCCAAAGTTCGTCCCAATGAGAGCTTTTCATCTAGTTTGGACCTAGTTGGTCCAAACTTTGCTCTGTTTGCGTTTCGGAGTGTTTGGAACTCAAAGTTTGTCCCAATGAGAGTTCTTTATGTGGTTTGGACGACACACGGTCAAAACTTAACGCCGTTTAAGTTTTTGAGAGCTCAGAACCCAAAGTTCGTCCCAATGAGAGTTTTTTTTTTGCAAAGGTAAATATATACATAGCAAAATACTTGAGGACCTCACAGCCCGAGGTGAAGGCAAAAAGAACGAAAGCTCACAACCCGAGCCAAGGGAAACAAAGAAACACTCCCAAACAGGGACAAAAGAAACCAAGCTGACAGCCCGAGCCAAGCAACAACAAAGAAAGAAAAGCAAACCATGGCGCATCAAGTAAACATGCTCCAGGGAGACGCCCCGGGTAGGAGAAGACACACCGCCTAGCCAGGAGGCACAACGACCAGAAATATCAGCCTGAACCACATGTAAAACAGTCTGAGGAGAGCGAGGACCCGTACCATGGAGACGCAGATTCCTCTCCCTCCAAATATGATAAATCGAGGCACACCAGGCAACCCTCCACACTCGGCGGCTACGACGCTTACCACCACTAAACTGGCAGATCCAAGACAGCTCAGTATCTCACGAGGCAATCCTATGAGAACAGGCACCCCAACTCAAGATCCCACCCCACACAACCTGGCTGAAAGGGCACTCAAAAAACAAATGATCTCGGGACTCAGGGGCACCAAAGGACAAAAGACAATCAGTGGGGCTCGAAGAATCCCACCTATGCAACCGGTCCCTCGTATAGAGCCTATCCCGCACCCCAAGCCAAGCAATAAAGGAGTGTTTAGGGATATTACCCCCAACCATAACAAGCGAAACCAAGGAACAACCGCGGAACGAGGCCTAATAACCTCCCACGCACTGGAGACAGAGAAACCCCCAGACCTACTTGGGAGCCAAACCACACTATCCTCCCTAGCAAGACACGGTCGAACCCCTTGAACTAAAGGCAACAAAAGCAATAGCTCAAGCGATACACTAGGCCAACGCCAAGACCCATCAGGCAAGAGGAAATCAGCCACTGGAGCATACAACGAGCTAGCAGCATCATAAATAACCCACTCAGAAAAACGAGGAATAATAGAGCCCTCAGGCAACCACGGCTCCACCCACGTAAGACATCTTCGACCATCACCAATGCAGAAACGAATGAGCGATCAAAATTGATCCCGAAGACTAAGAATAGCTCTCCAACACCAAGACCACCGTGAGGAGGGGCGCATAGTACACAGAGACCGCCCACACAAGATATAAGCCTCAACCCAGGCAACCCACAACGAACCAGACCTCAACTTAAGCAGCCACAACAGCTTCATAACAGCTGCCTCATTCCATGAGCGAACATGCCTGATACCCAACCCCCCCTCCGCACGAGGAAGGCACACCTCCGACCAGGCAACCTTGGCCCTACCATGCAAGGCCGGATCACCCTTCCATAAATAAGAACGTAGCAACCGATCAACCTCATGGGTGACCCTAGCAGGGAGAACAAACACACTAGCCCAAAAGACCTGAAAGCTCTGAAGGACCGACTGAATAAGCTGAAGACGACCAGCATACGACAAAACCCGGGCAGACCAAGAGCTAATCCGAGCAGTGATCCGCTCCTGTAGAGGCTTACAGTCCCTATACGTTAACCGACCCGAAATAAGAGGGAGACCAAGATAACGTACAGGCAGAGAAGCTAAGGAGACCCCAATAAACGAGGCAAGATCCTCTGCAACCACCCGAGACACCCCTGCACAGAACAAGGAACTCTTCCCAGGGTTAGCCACAAGCCTCGAAAGAACCTGAAACCTGTGGAGACAATCCTGAACAAACGAAATGGAGGACCGATCCCCTGCACTGAAAATCATCAAGTCATCTGCAAGGCACAAGTGGGACAACCCCACCTTCCCACATCGAAAGTGAAAACAAAAGCCATCTGGAGGAGCATTCAACATACGTGATAACACCTCCATCACCATCACAAACAGATAAGGAGAAAGAGGATCCCCCTGCCGCAATCCTCTCCTCCCTGGCAACCTTGGCCCCACCATGCAAGGCCGGATCACCCTTCCATAAATAAGAACGTAGCAACCGATCAACCTCATGGGTGACCCTAGCAGGGAGAACAAACACACTAGCCCAAAAGACCTGAAAGCTCTGAAGGACCGACTGAATAAGCTGAAGACGACCAGCATACGACAAAACCCGGGCAGACCAAGAGCTAATCCGAGCAGTGATCCGCTCCAGTAGAGGCTTACAGTCCCTATACGTTAACCGACCCGAAATAAGAGGGAGACCAAGATAACGTACAGGCAGAGAAGCTAAGGAGACCCCAATAAACGAGGCAAGATCCTCTGCAACCACCCGAGACACCCCTGCACAGAACAAGGAACTCTTCCCAGGGTTAGGCACAAGCCCCGAAAGAACCTGAAACCTGTGGAGACAATCCTGAACAAACGAAATGGAGGACCGATCCCCTGCACTGAAAATCATCAAGACATCTGCAAGGCACAAGTGGGACAACCCCACCTTCTCACATCGAATGTGAAAACCAAAGCCATCTGGAGGAGCGTTCAACATACGTGATAACACCTCCATCACCATCACAAACAGATAAGGAGAAAGAGGACCCCCTGCAGCAATCCTCTCCTCCCTGGCAACCTTGGCCCCACCATGCAAGGCCGGATCACCCTTCCATAAATAAGAACGTAGCAACCGATCAACCTCATGGGTGACCGTAGCAGGGAGAACAAACACACTAGCCAAAAAGACCTGAAAGCTCTGAAGGACCGACTGAATAAGCTGAAGACGACAAGCATACGACAAAACCCGGGCAGACCAAGAGCTAATCCGAGTAGTGATCCGCTCCAGTAGAGGGTTACAGTCCCTATACGTTAACCGACCCGAAATAAGAGGGAGACCAAGATAACGTACAGGTAGAGAAGCTAAGGAGACCCCAATAAACGAGGCAAGATCCTCTGCAACCAAACGAGACACCCCTGCACAGAACAAGGAACTCTTCCCAGGGTTAGGCACAAGCCCCGAAAGAACCTGAAACCTGTGGAGACAATCCTGAACAAACGAAATGGAGGACCGATCCCCTGCCCTGAAAATCATCAAGACATCTGCAAGGCACAAGTGGGACAACCCCACCTTCTCACATCGAATGTGAAAACCAAAGCCATCTGGAGGAGCGTTCAACATACGTGATAACACCTCCATCACCATCACAAACAGATAAGGAGAAAGAGGATCCCCCTGCCGCAATCCTCTCCTCCCTGGCAACCTTGGCCCCACCATGCAAGGCCGGATCACCCTTCCATAAATAAGAACGTAGCAACCGATCAACCTCATGGGTGACCCTAGCAGGGAGAACAAACACACTAGCCAAAAAGACCTGAAAGCTCTGAAGGACCGACTGAATAAGCTGAAGACGACCAGCATACGACAAAACCCGGGCAGACCAAAAGCTAATCCGAGCAGTGATCCGCTCCAGTAGAGGCTTACAGTCCCTATACGTTAACCGACCCGAAATAAGAGGGAGACCAAGATAACGTACAGGCAGAGAAGCTAAGGAGACCCCAATAAACGAGGCAAGATCCTCTGCAACCACCCGAGACACCCCTGCACAGAACAAGGAACTCTTCCCAGGGTTAGGCACAAGCCCCGAAAGAACCTGAAACCTGTGGAGACAATCCTGAACAAACGAAATGGAGGACCGATCCCCTGCACTGAAAATCATCAAGACATCTGCAAGGCACAAGTGGGACAACCCCACCTTCTCACATCGAATGTGAAAACCAAAGCCATCTGGAGGAGCGTTCAACATACGTGATAACACCTCCATCACCATCACAAACAGATAAGGAGAAAGAGGACCCCCTGCAGCAATCCTCTCCTCCCTGGCAACCTTGGCCCCACCATGCAAGGCCGGATCACCCTTCCATAAATAAGAACGTAGCAACCGATCAACCTCATGGGTGACCCTAGCAGGGAGAACAAACACACTAGCCAAAAAGACCTGAAAGCTCTGAAGGACCGACTGAATAAGCTGAAGACGACCAGCATACGACAAAACCCGGGCAGACCAAGAGCTAATCCGAGTAGTGATCCGCTCCAGTAGAGGGTTACAGTCCCTATACGTTAACCGACCCGAAATAAGAGGGAGACCAAGATAACGTACAGGCAGAGAAGCTAAGGAGACCCCAATAAACGAGGCAAGATCCTCTGCAACCAAACGAGACACCCCTGCACAGAACAAGGAACTCTTCCCAGGGTTAGGCACAAGCCCCGAAAGAACCTGAAACCTGTGGAGACAATCCTGAACAAACGAAATGGAGGACCGATCCCCTGCACTGAAAATCATCAAGACATCTGCCAGGCACAAGTGGGACAACCCCACCTTCTCACATCGAATCTGAAAACCAAAGCCATCTGGAGGAGCGTTCAACATACGTGATAACACCTCCATCACCATCACAAACAGATAAGGAGAAAGAGGATCCCCCTGCCGCAATCCTCTCCTCCCTGGCAACCTTGGCCCCACCATGCAAGGCCGGATCACCCTTCCATAAATAAGAACGTAGCAACCGATCAACCTCATGGGTGACCCTAGCAGGGAGAACAAACACACTAGCCAAAAAGACTTGAAAGCTCTGAAGGACCGACTGAATAAGCTGAAGACGACCAGCATACGACAAAACCCGGGCAGACCAAAAGCTAATCCGAGCAGTGATCCGCTCCAGTAGAGGCTTACAGTCCCTATACGTTAACCGACCCGAAATAAGAGGGAGACCAAGATAACGTACAGGCAGAGAAGCTAAGGAGACCCCAATAAACGAGGCAAGATCCTCTGCAACCACCCGAGACACCCCTGCACAGAACAAGGAACTCTTCCCAGGGTTAGGCACAAGCCCCGAAAGAACCTGAAACCTGTGGAGACAATCCTGAACAAACGAAATGGAGGACCGATCCCCTGCACTGAAAATCATCAAGACATCTGCAAGGCACAAGTGGGACAACCCCACCTTCTCACATCGAATGTGAAAACCAAAGCCATCTGGAGGAGCGTTCAACATACGTGATAACACCTCCATCACCATCACAAACAGGTAAGGAGAAAGAGGACCCCCTGCAGCAATCCTCTCCTCCCTGGCAACCTTGGCCCCACCATGCAAGGCCGGATCACCCTTCCATAAATAAGAACGTAGCAACCGATCAACCTCATGGGTGACCCTAGCAGGGAGAACAAACACACTAGCCAAAAAGACCTGAAAGCTCTGAAGGACCGACTGAATAAGCTGAAGACGACCAGCATACGACAAAACCCGGGCAGACCAAAAGCTAATCCGAGCAGTGATCCGCTCCAGTAGAGGCTTACAGTCCCTATACGTTAACCGACCCGAAATAAGAGGAGACCAAGATAACGTACAGGCAGAGAAGCTAAGGACACCCCAATAAACGAGGCAAGATCCTCTGCAACCACCCGAGACACCCCTGCACAGAACAAGGAACTCTTCCCAGGGTTAGCCATAAGCCCCGAAAGAACCTGAAACCTGTGGAGACAATCCTAAACAAACGAAATGGAGGACCGATCCCCTGCACTGAAAATCATCAAGTCATCTGCAAGGCACAAGTGGGACAACCCCACCTTCTCACATCGAAAGTGAAAACCAAAGCCATCTGGAGGAGCATTCAACATACGTGATAACACCTCCATCACCATCACAAATAGATAAGGAGAAAGAGGATCCCCCTGCCGCAATCCTCTCCTCCCTGGCAACCTTGGCCCCACCATGCAAGGCCGGATCACCCTTCCATAAATAAGAACGTGGCAACCGATCAACCTCTTGGGTGACCCTAGCAGGGAGAACAAACACACTAGCCCAAAAGACCTGAAAGCTCTAAAGGACCTACTGAATAAGCTGAAGACGACCAGCATACGACATAACCCGGGCAGACCAAGAGCTAATCCGAGCATTGATCCGCTTCAGTAGAGGCGTACAGTCCCTATACGTTAACCGACCCGAAATAAGAGGGAGACCAGGATAACGTACAGGCAGATAAGCTAAGGACACCCCAATAAACGAGGCAAGATCCTCTGCAACCACCCGAGACACCCCTGCACAGAACAAGGAACTCTTCCCAGGGTTAGCCACAAGCCCCGAAAGAACCTGAAACCTGTGGAGACAATCCTGAACAAACGAAATGGAGGACCGATCCCCTGCACTGAAAATCATCAAGTAATCTGCAAAGCACAAATGGGACAACCCCACCTTCTCACATCGCAAGTGAAAACCAAAGCCATCTGGGGGAGCATTCAACATACGTGATAACACCTCCATCACCATCACAAACAGATAAGGAGAAAGAGGATCCCCCTGCCGCAATCCTCTCCTCCCTGGCAACCTTGGCCCCACCATGCAAGGCCGGATCACCCTTCCATAAATAAGAACGTAGCAACCGATCAACCTCATGGGTGACCCTAGCAGGGAGAACAAACACACTAGCCCAAAAGACCTGAAAGCTCTGAAGGACCGACTGAATAAGCTGAAGACGACCAGCATACGACAAAACCCGAGCAGACCAAGAGCTAATCCGAGCAGTGATCCGCTCCATTAGAGGCTTACAGTCCCTATACGTTAACCGACCCGAAATAAGAGGGAGACCAAGATAACGTACAGGCAGAAAAGCTAAGGACACCCCAATAAACGAGGCAAGATCCTCTGCAACCACCCGAGACACCCCTGCACAGAACAAGGAACTCTTCCCAGGGTTAGCCACAAGCCCCGAAAGAACCTGAAACCTGTTGAGACAATCCTGAACAAACGAAATTGAGGACCGATCCCCTGCACTGAAAATCATCAAGTCATCTGCAAAGCACAAGTGGGACAAGCCGACCTTCTCACATCGAAAGTGAAAACCAAAGCCATCTGGAGGAGCATTCAACATACGTGATAACACCTCCATCACCATCACAAACAGATAAGGAGAAAGAGGATCCCCCTGCCGCAATCCTCTCCTCCCTGGAAAGAAACCTTCAAGGGAACCATTCATCGACACAGAGAACATAGGAGACGAAACACAAGCTCGTACCCAACTAACAAACTGGACAGGTGTACCCACTGCTAAAAGAAGCCCAAACAGAAAGTCCCACTGTACAGAATCATAAGCCTTTTGAAGATCAACCTTCAGAACACACCTGGGCGGCCCCCTATCCAGATGGTAACCCCCCACAAGCTCCTGACATAGCAGAATATTATCAACAATGCTTCTGCCCTGAACAAAAGCTGACTGGTTAGGGCTAATAAAGCGTGGAAGCCAAACCCTCAATCTGTTAGCTAAGATCTTAGTAATGCATTTAACAACACATTACAGCAAGAAATAGTTCGGTAATCACCCAACCCTTCTGGACTCGGACGCTTGGGAACTAGAGTGATACAAGTAGCATTAATACCAGGAGGAAGGTAGCAAGTATTAAAGAAATGCAAGACAGCAGAACAAAAATCATCACCAACCACACTCCATGCTGCCTTAAAAAACCCCACAGAAAAACCATCTGGTCCTGGAGCTTTGCTGCTAATCATCGAAAAAAGCACCAACTTGACCTCCTCTCTAGTCACACGGCGACACAGATCAACCCCACACTCCTCAGGCCAGACAAACCCCACAATAAGTAATCTGGGCTGTGAGATCTCTGTATCCAAGCAATTGAGTCCCCAAAATACCTCTATAATAATCAACCACAACCCTCGCAATGTCAGACTGGCCAGTAAGAATATTACCCTCCTCATCCACCAAAGAATTAAGACCATTACGAATCACCCTAGCCTTAACACACCTGTGGAAAAAAGCAGAGTTATGATCCCCCAGCTTGAGCCACTGAACCCGAGACTTCTGGCGAAGAGAAGACTCCTCCCTCCTAACCCACTCCCAAAAAGACTGAGAAGCCCTAGCAGCCTGATCAACAAGACCAGACGAGAGAGGGTTAAGCCCAACAGCCATCTGAGCATCCTCCATGCGCCTCCTGGCCTCCACCACCTCCCTACTAATAATAGCAATAGAACACCCAAACTTCCTCCGAAGAACAGATTTAAGCGCCTTAAGATTACGCCCAACCCCAACCAACGGGGACACATCCTGATATCGCACCCAACTCTCAGCCACAGCATCCAAAAACCCATCCTCCTTGGCCCAATGACCAAAAAAACGAAAAGAAGGAGGCCTACGAGCCACACTCAACCCGGGATCAAAAATTAGGGAGCAATGATCAGAAATCCCCCAGCCAACCACCTGAACCTCACACAACGAAAGAGCATATACCCACTCCTCATTAACTAACACTCGATCCAGTCTGCGCATAATATCCACTGGACCTCGTGGGCGATTGGTCCAAGTAAACCAACTCCCTCTAACCCTCAACTCAACCAGATCAGCCTGAATCAACATATCATTAAAAGCCTCCATCTCCGGGAGATCAGGACTCCCTCCAAACCCTTCAGACGAACAACGAATAGCATTGAAGTCCCCCATCACAAGACCAGGTGAACTCCAAGCCGAGCAAACAGCAAGAATCTCTTCCCACAAGACACGTCTTTCCCCCTCAGAATTGGAGGCATACACACACACCACCTCAACAGAAACCTGAGAAGAAAGATCACAAACCGTACCATGAATCATTTGTGGCCTAACAGAAATAGGAACAAAAGAGAACCGATTCGCCCTCCACATCACCCAAATCCTCCCCAGACCACTAGACCCATAACTACAGGCACACTGCCAATCAGACCCGAAGCCATCAAACACTGATGCAAACCGATGACACTTCACCTTAGTCTCCAGGAGACAACAGAAACCCACACTAGACGACTGCAAAAAAGATCGCACAGCAAGACCCTTCGCGGGATCGCCCAACGCCCGCACATTCCACGAACACAAACTAGTCATCAGAAGGAAGGTCTAAGGCACCCTTCCCCCACTCGGGGTCCACACTAAACTGAGGTGCACGCTCAAAAGTAATAAAATTCGACCGGGGCGTCACCATAGCTAGTGGAGGAGCGTCCGTAACAGCCGGAACCACAGCAAGCGCAGACTCATCATCACCCTCCAACATAGCAAACGAATTCCCTAAGCTCGAATGACCCGAAGGGGAGGAGGATCCAACCCTTTTAATAGGCGAAACCGACCCCACCCTTTTCGAGCCAATCGGCGAACCACGCGGACTTTTCGACACCTGTCGACCACTTGCAGGCGTGGCACTAGTAGAAAGGACACTAGTAGAAGGGAAATTAGCAGGTTTAACCCTAACCTCGTCACGAACCTCTACTGATTTCGGACAACTAGCACTAGAGTGCCCAAACACACCACAAGGCGCACACCTCTTAGGCTTCCATGAATAATCCACAGCCACGACAAAATTCTGGCCACGAATACACACCTCCACCGTACTCGGTAAATCATCCCTCGGCCCAATCTCCACACAAACACGTGCAAAAGACAACCGCCTGCGCTCCTCAGTAGCCTTATCAAGGCACACTGGCCTGCCTATGGCACTAGCAACCACACTCAAACCTCTAGTAGTCCACAATTTTAATGGTAACTTAGACAATTTGATCCAAATAGGCACTCTATCAAAGGAGAAAGATTCTGGAACAATACTTGGGGACCATTTCCGAAGAAGGAGGGGCTTACCCCCAATATGCCACGGACCATTCCGAAGAATCCAATCACAAGAAGTAGAATGGTGGAATTGGAAAATAATAAGGCCATCGTCAAGAATAGTAATCGTAGGCTCCTCCAGATGACCCCAAATCTTATTAACCATATGAGACAAAATTGAGAAAGGAACCCGAGCATCAATAAACTGTCCCACAAGAGAACTCTTCCATAAATTAATTCCTTCCTCAAGAATATCATCATCTGGCACCACCACTCTTTTGCCATTCATTTCCTTGGGCGGCACAAAAAGCAAATTCGGAAAAGGAGAATATTTAGGCCCAAATAAATCAGCCCAAGAATGGCCATTATTTGCCCCTCCCTTGTCTAGCTTGCTATTGGAATGGCCACCACCAGCAATAGCCCTCCTACCAAGCCCAACCGTAACAAGCCCATTATCACCATCAGCCCCATCCTTCACTTGTTTTCCCTTCGAGTCACACTCATGGGTCAAATTGCCCTTCAGGTCACACTCATGAGTCAAACCCACCCGCTGTACCAACGGGCAAAATTGTACCCGAGACTGCATGGTTCGTGATGCCCTAGCAACCGCCTGAACGAATGAAGACGATGAACCCGCAGCCGTCAACTCCGTCTCAACCACTGCCGGCACAACCTTCTCAGCACCCTTCATATCAGTGGATTTCGCCTCGTCATTACGCAACGACCCATCATCGTCAGCCTTCATCTCCGTTACAGGATCCGATGATACAACAGACGGATCATTTGCAGTCAATACCGATGATACCTTCGCAACAGACGAAACCTTCTGATCTTCTTTCTTTCGAACAAGCACCGGCGCACTGGGTTTCTTCAACGGAGAACGTTTATTTCCCATCGCACCCTGAAACCACAACACCCACCGCTAAACAGATAACGTCCACCGCAAACCACAACACCCACCATCCACCGCAAGACAACTTGCACCGCTCCACCACTCACCGCTTGCACAGTCCACGCACTAGCAACCCTCAAGAACAATCGGCAACAAGGAATTCACGCAAACAAAAACACACCACGATATCTGAAATTCCCACGGATAAAATCCACGCAAAACGCAACCCTAACGCCGCCACAGCACACAAATACTAGCACACAACACATGCAAACCTGCACACCCGAAACCGAAACCCCACAAGACGACGGCGGCGCCGCCCTAGCACCCCGATCCCGTCTCCAATTCCGTCAAGGAGAGAGAACAGAGAAAACTAGGGCTTATAAAATTCAAAAATTTGGGGGCGGTTAAATAAACAGTAAACTGCATATATGCAGGATCGAACCCCCACCATGGAGCAAATTTGGGCGGTTAAATAAACAGTAAACTGCATATATGCAGGATCGAACCCCCACCATGGAGCAGCCAAGGATAATAACTCACTCAACCACTGAGCCAGGTGGTTGTTTGATAAATATTTGGGCGGTTAAATAAACAGTAAACTGCGTATATGCAGGATCGAACCCCAAAAATTTGGGCGGTTAAATAAACAGTAAACTGCGTATATTCAGAATCGAACCCCCACAAAATTGGGCGGTTAAATAAACTGCATATATGCAGGATCGAACCCCCACCATGGAGCAGCCAAGGATAATAACTCACTCAACCACTGAGCCAGGTGGTTGTTTGATAAAAATAGGGCGGTTAAATAAACAGTAAAAATTTGGGCGGTTAAATAAACAGTAAACTGCATATATGCAGGATCGAACCCCTACCATGGAGTATCCAAGGCAAAGCGCTCAGCCACTGAGCCAGGTGGTTGTTTGATCCCAATGAGAGTTTTTCATCTAGTTTGGACGAAGTTGGTCAAAACTTTGCTCCGTTTAAGTGTTTGAGAGCTCCAAAGGAGCTTGGATCTTTGAGCTGAGAATTAGGGTTGAATTATCAGTTTAAGTTTTTGAGAGCTCGGAACCCAAAGTTAGTCCGAATGAGAGTTTTTCATCTAGTTTGGACGAATTTGGTCCAAACGTTGCTCCGATTGAGTTTCGAGAGAGTTTGGAACTCAAAGTTCGTCACAATGAGAGTTCTTTAGGGTGTTTGGACGACACATGGTCAAAACTTTACTCCGTTTAAGTGTTTGAGAGCTCGGAACCCAAAGTTCGTCCGAATGAGAGTTTTTCATCTAGTTTGGACGAAGTTGGTCCAAACTTTGCTCCGTTTGAGTTTCGAAACAGTTTGGAATTAAAACCTCGATCCAATGAGAGTTCTTTAGGTGGTTTGGACGACACATGGTCCAAACTTTAGTCCTTTTAAGTTTTTGAGAGCTCGGAACCCAAAGTACGTCCCAATGAGAGTTTTTCATCTAGGTTGGACGAAGTTTGCCCAAACTCTGCTCCGTTTGAGTTCCAAGAGAGTTTGGAAATCAAAGTTCGTCCCAATGAGAGTTCTTTAGGTGGTTTCGACGACACATGGTCAAAACTTTAGTCCGTTTAAGTTTTTGAGAGCTCGGAACCCAAAGTTCGTCCCAATGAGAGTTTTTCATCTAGTTTGGACGAAGTTTGTCCTAAATTTTGTCCCTTTGAGTTTCGAGAGAGTTTGGAACTCAAAAACCGTCCCAATGAGAGTTCTTTAGGTGGTTTGGACGACACATGGTCCAAACTTTACTGTGTTTAAGTTTTTGAGAGCTTGGAACCAAAAGTTCGTCCCAATGAGAGTTTTTCATCTAGTTTGGACCTAGTTGGTCCAAACTTTACTCCGTTTGTGTTTCGAGAGAGTTTGGAACTCAAAGTTCGTCCCTATGACAGTTCTTTAGGTGGTTTGGACGACACATGGTCCAAACTTTACTCCGTTTAAGTTTTTGAGAGCTCGGAACCCAAAGTTCGTCCCAATGAGAGTCTTTCATCTAGTTTGGATGAAGTGGGTCCAAACTTTGCTCTGTTTGCGTTTCGGAGTGTTTGGAACTCAAAGTTCGGCCCAATGAGAGTTCTTTATATGGTTTGGACGGCACATGGTCCAAACTTTACTCCGTTTAAGTTTTTGAGAGCTCAGAACCCAAAGTTCGTCCCAATGAGAGTTTTTCATCTAGTTTGGACGAAGTTGGTCCAAACCTTGCTCCCTTTGAGTTTCGGAGAGTTTGGAACTCAAAGTTTGGCCCAATAAGAGTTCTTTAGGTGGTTTGGACGACACATGGTCCAAACTTTACTCCGTTTAAGTTTTTGAGAGCTCGGAACCCAAAGTTCATCCCGATGAGAGTTTTTCATCTAGTTTGGACGAAGTTTGTCCAGACTTTGCTCCCTTTGAGTTTCGGAGAGTTTGGAACTCAAAGTTGGGCCCAATGAGAGTTCTTTAGGTGGTTTGGACGACACATGGTCCAAACTTTACTCCGTTTAAGTTTTTGAGAGCTCGGAACCCAAAGTCCGTCCCAATGAGAGTTTTTCATCTAGTTTGGACGAAGTTGGTCCAAACTTTGCTCCGTTTGAGTTTCGAGAGAGTTTGGAACTCAAAGTTCGTCCCAATGAGAGTTCTTTAGGTGGTTTGGACGACACATGGTCCAAACTCTACTCCGTTTAAGTTTTTGAGAGCTCGGAACCCAAAGTTCGTCCCAATGAGAGTTTTTCATCTAGTTTGGACGAAGTTTGTACAAACTTTTGTCCGTTTGAGTTTCGAGAGAGTTTGGAACTCAAAGTTCGTCCCAATGAGAGTTCTTTAGGTGGTTTGGACGACACATGGTCCAAACTCTACTCAGTTTGAGTTTTTGAGAGCTCGGAACCCAAAGTTAGTCCCAATGAGAGTTTTTCATCTAGTTTGGAAGAATTTGGTCCAAACTTTGCTCCGTTTGAGTTTCGATAGAGTTTGGAACTCAAAGTTCGTCCCAATGAAGGTTCTTTAGGTGGTTTGGACGAGACATGGTCCAAACTTTACTCCGTTTAAGTTTTTGAGAGCTCGGAACCCAAAGTTCGTCCCAATGAGAGTTTTTCATCTAGTTTGGACGAAGTTTGTCCAAAATTTTGTCCGTTTGAGTTTCGAGAGAGTTCGGAACTCAAAGTTCGTCCCAATGAGAGTTCTTTAGGTGGTTTGGACGACACATGGTCCAAACTCTACTCCATTTGAGTTTTTGAGAGCTCGGAACCCAAAGTTAGTCCCAATGAGAGTTTTCATCTAGTTTGGACGAATTTGGTCCAAACTTTGCTCCGTTTGAGTTTCGAGAGAGTTTTGAACACAAAGTTCGTCCCAATGAGAGTTCTTTAAGTGGTTTGGACGACACATGGTCCAAACTTTACTCTGTTTAAGTTTTTGAGAGCTCGGAACCCAAAGTTCGTCCAAATGTGCGTTTTTCATCTAGTTTGGACGAAGTTGGTCCAAACTTTGCTCCGATTGAGTTTCGAGAGAGTTTGGAACTCAAAGTTCGTCCCAATGAGAGTTCTTTAGGTTGTCTTGACGACACATGGTCTAAACTTTACTCCATTTAAGTTTATGGGAGCTCGGAACCAAAAGTTCGTCCGAATGAGAGTTTTTCATCTAGTTTGGACGAAGTTGGTCCAAACTTTGCTCCGTTTGAGTTTCGAAACAGTTTGGAATTCAAACTTCGACCCAATGAGACTTCTTTAGGTGGTTTGGACGACACATGGTCCAAACTTTAGTCCTTTTAAGTTTTTGAGAGCTCGGAACCCAAAGTACGTCCCAATGAGAGTTTTTCATCTAGGTTGGACGAAGTTTGCCCAAACTCTGCTCCGTTTGAGTTCCGAGAGAGTTTGGAAATCAAAGTTCGTCCCAACGAGAGTTCTTTAGGTGGAACCCAAAGTTCGTCCCAATGAGAGTTTTTCATCTAGTTTGGACGAAGTTTGTCCAAACTTTTGTCCGTTTGAGTTTCGAGAGAGTTTGGAACTCAAAGTTCGTCCCAATGAGAGTTCTTTAGGTGGTTTGGACGACACATGGTCCAAACTCTACTCCGTTTAAGTTTTTGAGAGCTCGGAACCCAAAGTTCGTCCCAATGAGAGTTTTTCATCTAGTTTGGACGAAGTTTGTCCAAACTTTTGTCCGTTTGAGTTTCGAGAGAGTTTGGAACTCAAAGTTCGTCCCAATGAGAGTTCTTTAGGTGGTTTGGACGACACATGGTCCAAACTCTACTCAGTTTGAGTTTTTGAGAGCTCGGAACCCAAAGTTAGTCCCAATGAGAGTTTTTCATCTAGTTTGGAAGAATTTGGTCCAAACTTTGCTCCGTTTGAGTTTCGAGAGAGTTTGGAACTCAAAGTTCGTCCCAATGAAGGTTCTTTAGGTGGTTTGGACGAGACATGGTCCAAACTTTACTCCGTTTGAGTTTTTGAGAGCTCGGAACCCAAAGTTAGTCCCAATGAGAGTTTTCATCTAGTTTGGACGAATTTGGTCCAAACTTTTGTCCGTTTGAGTTTCGAGAGAGTTCGGAACTCAAAGTTCGTCCCAATGAGAGTTCTTTAGGTGGTTTGGACGACACATGGTCCAAACTCTACTCCGTTTGAGTTTTTGAGAGCTCAGAACCCAAAGTTAGTCCCAATGAGAGTTTTCATCTAGTTTGGACGAATTTGGTCCAAACTTTGCTCCGTTTGAGTTTCGAGAGAGTTTGGAACACAAAGTTCGTCCCAATGAGAGTTCTTTAAGTGGTTTGGACGACACATGGTCCAAACTTTACTCTGTTTAAGTTTTTGAGAGCTCGGAACCCAAAGTTCGTCCAAATGTGCGTTTTTCATCTAGTTTGGACGAAGTTGGTCCAAACTTTGCTCCGATTGAGTTTCGAGAGAGTTTGGAACTCAAAGTTCGTCCCAATGAGAGTTCTTTAGGTTGTCTTGACTACACATGGTCCAAACTTTACTCCATTTAAGTTTATGGGAGGTCGGAACCAAAAGTTCGTCCGAATGAGAGTTTTTCATCTAGTTTGGACGAAGTTGGTACAAACTTTGCTCCGTTTGAGTTTCGAAACAGTTTGGAATTCAAACTTCGACCAAATGAGAGTTCTTTAGGTGGTTTGGACGACACATGGTCCAAACTTTAGTCCTTTTAAGTTTTTGAGAGCTCGGAACCCAAAGTACGTCCCAATGAGAGTTTTTCATCTAGGTTGGACGAAGTTTGCCCAAACTCTGCTCCGTTTGAGTTCCGAGAGAGTTTGGAAATCAAAGTTCGTCCCAATGAGAGTTCTTTAGGTGTAACCCAAAGTTCGTCCCAATGAGAGTTTTTCATCTAGTTTGGACGAAGTTGGTCCAAACTTTTCTCCGTTTGAGTTTCGAGAGCGTTTGGAACTCAAACGTCGTCCCAATGATAGTTCTTTAGGTGGTTTGGACGACACATGGTCCAAACTTTACTCCGTTTAAGTTTCAGAGAGCTCGGAACCCAAAGTTTGTCCCAATGAGAGTTTTTCATCTAGTTTGGACGAAGTTGGTCCAAACTTTGCTCCGTTTGAGTTTCGAGAGAGTTTGGAACTCAAAGGTCGTCCCAATGATAGTTCTTTAGGTGGTTTGGACGACACATGGTCCAAACTTTACTTCGTTTAAGTTTTAGAGAGCTCGGAACCCAAAGTTCGTCCCAATGAGAGTTTTTCATCTAGTTTGGACGAAGTTGGTCCAAACTTTGCTCCGTTTGAGTTTCGAGAGAGCTTGGAACTCAAAAACCGTCCCAATGATAGTTCTTTAGGTGGTTTGGACGACACATGGTCCAAACTTTACTCCGTTTAAGTTTTAGAGAGCTCGGAACCAAAAGTTCGTCCCAATGAGAGTTTTTCATCTAGTTTGGACGAAGTTGGTCCAAACTTTTCTCCGTTTGAGTTTCGAGAGAGTTTGGAACTCAAAAACCGTCCCAATGATAGTTCTTTAGGTGGTTTGGACGACACATGGTCCAAACTTTACTCCGTTTAAGTTTTAGAGAGCTCGGAACCAAAAGTTCGTCCCAATGAGAGTTTTTCATCTAGTTTGGACGAAGTTGGTCCAAACTTTTCTCCGTTTGAGTTTCGAGAGAGTTTGGAACTCAAACGTCGTCCCAATGATAGTTCTTTAGGTGGTTTGGACGACACATGGTCCAAACTTTACTCCGTTTAAGTTTCAGAGAACTCGGAACCCAAAGTTTGTCCATATGAGAGTTTTTCATCTAGTTTGGATGAAGTTGGTCCAAACTTTGCTCCGTTTGAGTTTCGAGAGAGTTTGGAACTCAAAGGTCGTCCCAATGATAGTTCTTTAGGTGGTTTCGACGACACATGGTCCAAACTTTACTTCGTTTAAGTTTTAGAGAGCTCGGAACCCAAAGTTCGTCCCAATGAGAGTTTTTCATCTAGTTTGGACGAAGTTGGTCCAAACTTTGCTCCGTTTGAGTTTCGAGAGAGTTTGGAACTCAAAGATCGTCCCAATGAGAGTTCTTTAGGTGGTTTGGACGACACATGGTCCAAACTTTACTCCGTTTAAGTTTTAGAGAGCTCGGAACCCAAAGTTCGTCCCAATGAGAGTTTTTCATCTAGTTTGGACGAAGTTGGTCCAAACTTTGCTCCGTTTGAGTTTCGAGAGAGTTTGGAACTCAAAGTTCGGCCGAATGAGAGTTCTTTAGGTTGTTTGGACGACACATGGTCCAAACTTTAATCCGTTTAAGTTTTTGAGAGCACGGAACCCAAAGTTCGTCCCAATGAGAGTTTTTCATCTAGTTTGGACGAAGTTGGTCCAAACTTTGCTCCGTTTGAGTTTCGACAGAGTTTGGAACTCAAAGTTCGTCCCAATGAGAGGTTTTAGGTGGTTGGACGGCACATGGTCCAAACTTTACTCCGTTTATGTTTTTGAGAGCTCGGAACCCAAAGTTCGTCCCAATGAGAGTTCTTTAGGTGGTTTGGACGACACATGGTCCAAACTTTACTCCGTTTAAGTTTTTGAAAACTCGAAACATAAAGTTCGTCCCAATGAGAGTTTTTCATCTAGTTTTGATTAACTACGTCCAAACTTTGCTCCGTTTGAGTTCGAGAGCGTTTCGAACTAAAAGTTCGTCCCAATGAGAGTTCTTTAGGTGGTTGGACGACACATGGTCCAAACTTTACTCCGTTTAAGTTTTTGAGAGCTCGGAACCCAAAGTTCGTCCCAATGAGAGTTTTTCATCTAGTTTGGACGAAGTTGGTCAAAACTTTGCTCCGTTTGAGTTTCGAGAGAGTTTGAATCTCAAAGGTCGTCACAATGATAGTTCTTTAGGTGGTTTGGACGACACATGGTCCAAACTTTACTCCGTTTAAGTTTTTGAGAGCTCGGAAGCCAAAAGTTGTCCCAATGTTAGTTTTTCATTTAGTTTGGACGAAGTTGGTCCAAACATTGTTCCGTTTGAGTTTCGAGAGAGTTTGGAACTCAAACGTCGTCCCAATGATAGTTCTTTAGGTGGTTTGGACGACACATGGTCCAAACTTTACTCCGTTTAAGTTTCAGAGAGCTCGGAACCCAAAGTTAGTCCCAATGAGAGTTTTTCATCTAGTTTGGACGAAGTTGGTCTAAACTTTGCTCCGTTTGAGTTTCGAGAGAGTTTGGAACTCAAAGTTCGGCCGAATGAGAGTTCTTTAGGTTGTTTGGACGACACATGGTCCAAACTTTAATCCGTTTAAGTTTTTGAGAGCACGGAACCCAAAGTTCGTTCCAATGAGAGTTTTTCATCTAATTTGGACGAACTACGTCCAAACTTTGCTCCGTTTGAGTTTCGACAGAGTTTGGAACTCAAAGTTCGTCCCAATGAGAGGTTTTAGGTGGTTGGACGGCACATGGTCCAAACTTTACTCCGTTTATGTTTTTGAGAGCTCGGAACCCAAAGTTCGTCCCAATGAGAGTTCTTTAGGTGGTTTGGACGACACATGGTCCAAACTTTACTCCGTTTAAGTTTTTGAGAACTCGAAACATAAAGTTCGTCCCAATGAGAGTTTTTCATCTAGTTTTGATTAACTACGTCCAAACTTTGCTCCGTTTGAGTTCGAGAGCGTTTGGAACTAAAAGTTCGTCCCAATGAGAGTTCTTTAGGTGGTTGGACGACACATGGTCCAAACTTTACTCCGTTTAAGTTTTTGAGAGCTCGGAACCCAAAGTTCGTCCCAATGAGAGTTTTTCATCTAGTTTGGACGAAGTTGGTCAAAACTTTGCTCCGTTTGAGTTTCGAGAGAGTTTGAATCTCAAAGGTCGTCACAATGATAGTTCTTTAGGTTGTTTGGACGACACATGGTCCAAACTTTACTCCGTTTAAGTTTTTGAGGGCTCGGAAGCCAAAATTTGTCCCAATGTTAGTTTTTCATTTAGTTTGGACGAAGTTGGTCCAAACATTGTTCCGTTTGAGTTTCGAGAGAGTTTGGAACTCAAACGTCGTCCCAATGATAGTTCTTTAGGTGGTTTGGACGACACATGGTCCAAACTTTACTCCGTTTAAGTTTTAGAGAGCTCGGAACCCAAAGTTAGTCCCAATGAGAGTTTTTCATCTAGTTTGGACGAAGTTGGTCCAAACTTTGCTTCGTTTGAGTTTCGAGAGAGTTTGGAACTCAAAGGTCGTCCCAATGATAGTTCTTTAGGTGGTTTGGACGACACATGGTCCAAACTTTACTCCGTTTAAGTTTCAGAGAGCTCGGAACCCAAAGTTCGTCCCAATGAGAGTTTTTCATCTAGTTTGGACGAAGCTGTTCCAAACTTTGCTCTGTTGGAGTTTCGGAGAGTTTGGAACTCAAAGTTCGGCCGAATGATTGTTCTTTAGGTGGTTTGGACGACACATGGTCCAAACTTTACTCCGTTTAACTTTTTGACAGCTCGGAACCCAAAGTTCGTCCCAATGAGAGTTTTTCATCTAGTTTGGACGAAGTTGGTCCAAACTTTGCTCCGTTTGAGTTTCGAGAGAGTTTGGAACTCAAAGATCGTCCCAATGATAGTTCTTTAGGTGGTTTGGACGACACATGGTCCAAACTTTACTCCGTTTAAGTTTTAGAGAGCTCGGAACCCAAAGTTCGTCCCAATGAGAGTTTTTCATCTAGTTTGGACGAAGTTGGTCCAAACTTTTCTCCGTTTGAGTTTCGAGAGAGTTTGGAACTCAAAGTTCGGCCGAATGAGAGTTCTTTAGGTTGTTTGGACGACACATGGTCCAAACTTTAATCCGTTTAAGTTTTTGAGAGCACGGAACCCAATGTTCGGAATGAGGCCTTTTGGAGTGATCCAAAAACAAAGCCATGAGGGTTATGCCCAAAGTGGACAATATCATACCATTGTGGAGATCTGTGGGTGTCCGGTAGTCCCTAACAAGTGGTATCAGAGCCATGCCCCGGGCGTAGCCGTGTCGGGTGGAATCCTCGGGTGCCGAAAAAAGAAGTTGTGAGCCTTGAAGTAGTCATGGGGAGATCCGTGGTTGAGCTCTAGGCAGGCGGGTATACTCTGGAGAAGAGGAGTCGTCCTGGATAAGAGCAAGAACTCTCGGTAAAGCGGTGAAGCCTAGAGAGTTTTTCATCTAATTTGGACGAACTACGTCCAAACTTTGCTCCGTTTGAGTTTCGAGAGAGTTTGAAACTCAAAGGTCGTCACAATGATAGTTCTTTAGGTGGTTTGGACGACACATGGTCCAAACTTTACTCCGTTTAAGTTTTTGAGAGCTCGGAAGCCAAAATTTGTCCCAATGTTAGTTTTTCATTTAGTTTGGACGAAGTTGGTCCAAACATTGTTCCGTTTGAGTTTCGAGAGAGTTTGGAACTCAAACGTCGTCCCAATGATAGTTCTTTAGGTGGTTTGGACGACACATGGTCCAAACTTTACTTCGTTTACGTTTTCGAGGGCTCGAAACCCAAAGTTCGTCCCAATGAGAGTTTTTCATCTAGTTTGGACGAAGTATGTCCAAACTTTGCTCCGTTTGAGTTTCGAGAGAGTTTGGAACTCAAAGTTCCTCCCAATGAGAGTTCTTTAGGTGGTTTGGACGACACATGGTCCAAACTTTACTCCGTGTAAATTTTTGAGAGCTCGGAACCCAAAGTTCGTCCCAATGAGAGTTTTTCATCTAGTTTGGACGAAGTTAGTCCAAACTTTGCTCCGTCGGAGTTTCGGAGAGTTTGGAACTCAAAGTTCGGACAAATCAGAGTTCTTTAGGTGGTTTGGATGACACATGGTCCAAACTTTACTCCGTTTAAGTTTTTGAGAGCTCAAAACCCAAAGTTCGTCCCAATGAGAGTTTTTCATCTAGTTTGGACGAATTGGTCCAAACTTTGCTCCGTTTGAGTTTCGAGAGAGTTTGGAACTCAAAGTTCGTCCCAATGAGAGTTCTTTAGGTGGTTGGATGACACATGGTCCGAAGTTGGTCCAAACTTTGCTCCGTTGGAGTTTCGGAGAGTTTGGAACTCAAAGTTCGGACCAATCAGAGTTCTTTAGGTGGTTGGATGACACATGGTCCAAACTTTACTCCGTTTAAGTTTTTGAGAGCTCATAACCCAAAGTTCGTCGCAATGAAGGTTTTTCATCTAGTTTGGACGACGTTGGTCCAAACTTTGCTCCGTTTGAGTTTCGAGAGAGTTTGGAACTCAAAGTTCCTCCCAATGAGAGTTCTTTAGGTGGTTTGGACGACACATGGTCCAAACTTTACTCCGTGTAAGTTTTTGAGAGCTCGGAACCCAAAGTTCGTCCCAATGAGAGTTTTTCATCTAGTTTGGATGAAGTTAGACCAAACTTTGCTCTGTTTTAGTTTTGAGAGAATTTGGAACTCAAAGTTCGTCCCAATGAGAGTTCTTTAGGTGGTTTGGACGACACATGGTCCAAACTTTACTCCGTTTAAGTTTTTGACAGATCGGAACCCAAAGTTTGTCCGAATGAGAGTTTTTTATCTAGTTTGGACGAAGTTGGTCCAAACTTTGCTCAGTTTGAGTTTCGAGAGAGTTTGGAAATCAAAGTTCGTCCCAATGAGAGTTCTTTAGATGGTTGGACGACGCATGGTCCAAACTTTACTACGTTTAAGTTTTTCAGAGCTCGGAACCCAAAGTTCGTCGCAATGAGAGTTTTTCATCTAGTTTGGACGAAGTTGGTCCAAACTTTGCTCCGTTTGAGTTTCGAGAGAGTTTGGAACTCAAAGTTCGTCCGAATGAGAGTTCTTTCTGTGGTTTTGACGACACATGGTCCAAACTTTACTTCCTTTAAGTTTTTGAGAGCTCGGAACCCAAAGTTCGTCTCAATGAGAGTTTTTCATCTAGTTTGGACGAAGTTTGTCCAAACTTTTCTCCGTTTGAGTTTCGAGAGAGTTTGGAACTCAAAGTTCGTCCCAATGAGAGTTCTTTCGGTGGTTTGGACGACACATGGTCCAAACTTTACGCCCTTTAAGTTTTTGAGAGCTCGAAACCCAAAGTTCGTCCCAATGAGAGTTTTTCATCTAGTTTGGACGAAGTTGGTCCAAACTTTGCTCCGTTTGAGTTTTGAGAGAGTTTGGAACTCAAAGTTCCTCCCAATGAGAGTTCTTTAGGTGGTTTGGACGACACATGGTCCAAACTTTACTCCGTTTAAGTTTTTGAGAGCTCGGAACCAGAAGTTCGTCCCAATGAGAGTTTTTCATCTAGTTTGGACGAAGTTGGTCCAAACTTTGTTCCGTTTTAGTTTCAAGGGAGTTTGGAACTCAAAGTTCGTCCCAATGAGAGTTCCTTAGGTGGTTTCGGAGACACATGGTCCAAACTTTACTCCGTTTAAGTTTTTGAGAGCTCGGAACCCAAAGTTTGTCCCGATGAGAGTTTTTCATCTAGTTTGGACGAACTTGGTCCAAACATTGCTCCGTTTGAGTTTCGAGAGAGTTTGGAACTCAAAGTTCGTCCCAATGAGAGTTCTTTAGGTGGTTTGGACAACATATGGTCCAAACTTTACTCCGTTTAAGTTTATGAGAGCTCGGAACCCAAAGTTCTTCCCAATGAGGGTTTTTCATCTAGTTTTTACGAAGTTGGTCCAAACTTTGCTCCGTTTAAGTTTCGAGAGAGTTTGGAACTCAAAGTTTGTCCCAATAAGAGTTCTTTAGGTGGTTTGGACGACACAAGGTCCAAACTTTACTCTGTTTAAGTTTTTGAGAGTTCGGAACCCAAAGTTCGTCCCAATGAGAGTTTTTCATCTAGTTGGGACGAAGTTGGTCCAAAGTTTGCTCCGTTTGAGTTTCAAGAGAGTTTGGAACTAAAAGTTCCTCCCAATGAGAGTTCTTTAGGTGGTTGGACGACACATGGTCCAAACTTTACTCCGTTTAGGTTTTTGAGAGCTCAGAACCCAAAGTTCGTCCCAATGAGAGTTTTTCATGTAGTTTGGACGAAGTTGGTCGAAACTTTGCTCCGTTTGAGTTTCGAGAGCGTTTGGAACTCAAAGTTCGTCCCAATGAGAGTTCTTTAGGTGGTTTGGACGACACATGGTCCAAACTCTACTCCGTTTAAGTTTTTGAGAGCTCGGAACCCAAAGTTCGTCCCAATGAGAGTTTTTCATCTAGTTATGACGAACTTGGTTCAAACTTTTCTCCGTTTGAGTTTCGAGAGAGTTTGGAACTCAAAGTTCCTCCCAATGAGAGTTCTTTAGGTGGTTTGGACGACACAAGGTCCAAACTTTACTCCGTTTAAGTTTTTGGGAGCTCGGAACCCAAAGTTCGACCCAATGAGGGTTTTTCAACTAGTTAGGACGAAGTTGGTCCAAACTTTGCTCCGTTTTAGTTTCGGGAGAATTTTGAACTCAAAGTTCTACCCAATGAGAGTTTTTCATCTAGTTGGGATGAAGTTGGTCCAAACTTTGCTCCGTTTGAGTTTCAAGAGAGTTTGGAACTCAAAGTTCCTCCCAATGAGAGTTCTTTAGGTGGTTGCACGACACATGGTCCAAACTTTACTCCGTTTAGGTTTTTGAGAGCTCAGAACCCAAAGTTCGTCCCAATGAGAGTTTTTCATGTAGTTTGGACGAAGTTGGTCGAAACTTTGCTCCGTTTGAGTTTCGAGAGCGTTTGGAACTCAAAGTTCGTCCCAATGAGAGTTCTTTAGGTGGTTTGGACGACACATGGTCCAAACTCTACTCCGTTTAAGTTTTTGAGAGCTCGGAACCCAAAGTTCGTCCCAATGAGAGTTTTTCATCTAGTTATGACGAACTTGGTTCAAACTTTTCTCCGTTTGAGTTTCGAGAGAGTTTGGAACTCAAAGTTCCTCCCAATGAGAGTTCTTTAGGGGGTTGGACGACACATGGTCCAAACTTTACTCCGTTTAGGATTTCGAGAGATCAAAACGCAAAGTTCGACCCAATGAGAGTTTTTCATCTAGTTTGGACGAAGTTGGTCCAAACATTGCTCCGTTTAAGTTTCGAGAGAGTTTGGAGGTCAAAGTTCGTCGCCATGAGAGTTCTTTAGGTGGTTGGACGACACATGGTCCAAACTTTACTCCGTTTAGGTTTTTGAGAGCTCAGAACCCAAAGTTCGTCCCAATGAGAGTTTTTCATGTAGTTTGGACGAAGTTGGTAAAAACTTTGCTCCGTTTGAGTTTCGAGAGAGTTTGGAACTCAAAGTTCCTCCCAATGAGAGTTCTTTAGGTGGTTGGACGACACATGGTCAAAACTTTACACCGTTTAGGTTTTTGAGAGCTCAGAACCCAAAGTTCGTCCCAATGAGAGTTTTTCATGTAGTTTGGACGAAGTTGGTCGAAACTTTTCTCCTTTTGAGTTTCGAGAGCGTTTGGAACTCAAAGTTCGTCCCAATGAGTGTTCTTTAGGTGGTTTGGATGACACATGGTCCAAACTTTACTCCGTTTAAGTTTTTGAGAGATCGGAACCCAAAGTTCGTCCCAATGAGAGTTTTTCATCTAGTTATGATGAACTTGGTCCAAACTTTGCTTCGTTTGAGTTTCGAGAGAGTTTGGAACTCAAAGTTCCACCCAATGAGAGTTCTTTAGGTGGTTGGACGACACATGGTCCAAACTTTACTCCGTTTAGGTTTTTGAGAGATCAGAACCCAAATTCGACCCAATGAGAGTTTTTCATCTAGTTTGGACGAAGTTGGTCCAAACTTTGCTCCGTTTAAGTTTCGAGAGAGTTTGGAAGTCAAAGTTCATCCCAATGAGAGTTCTTTAGGTGGTTGGACGACACATGGTCAAAACTTTACACCGTTTAGGTTTTTGAGAGCTCAGAACCCAAAGTTCGTCCCAATGAGAGTTTTTCATGTAGTTTGGACGAAGTTGGTCGAAACTTTTCTCCTTTTGAGTTTCGAGAGCGTTTGGAACTCAAAGTTCGTCCCAATGAGAGTTCTTTAGGTGGTTTGGATGACACATGGTCCAAACTTTACTCCGTTTAAGTTTTTGAGAGCTCGGAACCCAAAGTTCGTCCCAATGAGAGTTTTTCATCTAGTTATGACGAACTTGGTTCAAACTTTTCTCCGTTTGAGTTTCGAGAGAGTTTGGAACTCAAAGTTCCTCCCAATGAGAGTTCTTTAGGTGGTTGGACGACACATGGTCCAAACTTTACTCCGTTTAGGTTTTCGAGAGATCAAAACGCAAAGTTCGACCCAATGAGAGTTTTTCATCTAGTTTGGACGAAGTTGGTCCAAACATTGCTCCGTTTAAGTTTCGAGAGAGTTTGGAAGTCAAAGTTCGTCGCCATGAGAGTTCTTTAGGTGGTTGGACGACACATGGTCCAAACTTTACTCCGTTTAGGTTTTTGAGAGCTCAGAACCCAAAGTTCGTCCCAATGAGAGTTTTTCATGTAGTTTGGACGAAGTTGGTAAAAACTTTGCTCCGTTTCAGTTTCGAGAGAGTTTGGAACTCAAAGTTCCTCCCAATGAGAGTTCTTTAGGTGGTTGGACGACACATGGTCAAAACTTTACACCGTTTAGGTTTTTGAGAGCTCAGAACCCAAAGTTCGTCCCAATGAGAGTTTTTCATGTAGTTTGGACGAAGTTGGTCGAAACTTTTCTCCTTTTGAGTTTCGAGAGCGTTTGGAACTCAAAGTTCGTCCCAATGAGAGTTCTTTAGGTGGTTTGGATGACACATGGTCCAAACTTTACTCCGTTTAAGTTTTTGAGAGCTCGGAACCCAAAGTTCGTCCCAATGAGAGTTTTTCATCTAGTTATGATGAACTTGGTCCAAACTTTGCTTCGTTTGAGTTTCGAGAGAGTTTGGAACTCAAAGTTCCACCCAATGAGAGTTCTTTAGGTGGTTGGACGACACATGGTCCAAACTTTACTCCGTTTAGGTTTTTGAGAGATCAGAACCCAAATTCGACCCAATGAGAGTTGTTCATCTAGTTTGGACGAAGTTGGTCCAAACTTTGCTCCGTTTAAGTTTCGAGAGAGTTTGGAAGTCAAAGTTCATCCCAATGAGAGTTCTTTAGGTGGTTGGACGACACATGGTCAAAACTTTACACCGTTTAGGTTTTTGAGAGCTCAGAACCCAAAGTTCGTCCCAATGAGAGTTTTTCATGTAGTTTGGACGAAGTTGGTCGAAACTTTTCTCCTTTTGAGTTTCGAGAGCGTTTGGAACTCAAAGTTCGTCCCAATGAGAGTTCTTTAGGTGGTTTGGATGACACATGGTCCAAACTTTACTCCGTTTAAGTTTTTGAGAGCTCGGAACCCAAAGTTCGTCCCAATGAGAGTTTTTCATCTAGTTATGATGAACTTGGTCCAAACTTTGCTTCGTTTGAGTTTCGAGAGAGTTTGGAACTCAAAGTTCCACCCAATGAGAGTTCTTTAGGTGGTTGGACGACACATGGTCCAAACTTTACTCCGTTTAGGTTTTTGAGAGATCAGAACCCAAATTCGACCCAATGAGAGTTGTTCATCTAGTTTGGACGAAGTTGGTCCAAACTTTGCTCCGTTTAAGTTTCGAGAGAGTTTGGAAGTCAAAGTTCATCCCAATGAGAGTTCTTTAGGTGGTTGGACGACACATGGTCAAAACTTTACACCGTTTAGGTTTTTGAGAGCTCAGAACCCAAAGTTCGTCCCAATGAGAGTTTTTCATGTAGTTTGGACGAAGTTGGTCGAAACTTTTCTCCTTTTGAGTTTCGAGAGCGTTTGGAACTCAAAGTTCGTCCCAATGAGAGTTCTTTAGGTGGTTTGGATGACACATGGTCCAAACTTTACTCCGTTTAAGTTTTTGAGAGCTCGGAACCCAAAGTTCGTCCCAATGAGAGTTTTTCATCTAGTTATGACGAACTTGGTCCAAACTTTGCTTCGTTTGAGTTTCGAGAGAGTTTGGAACTCAAAGTTCCACCCAATGAGAGTTCTTTAGGTGGTTGGACGACACATGGTCCAAACTTTACTCCGTTTAGGTTTTTGAGAGATCAGAACCCAAAGTTCGACCCAATGAGAGTTTTTCATCTAGTTTGGACGAAGTTGGTCCAAACTTTGCTCCATTTAAGTTTCGAGAGAGTTTGGAAGTCAAAGTTCGTCCCAATGAGAGTTCTTTAGGTGGTTGGACGACACATGGTCCAAACTTTACTCCGTTTAGGTTTTTGAGAGCTCAGAACCCAAAGTTCGTCCCAATGAGAGTTTTTCATGTAGTTTGGACGAAGTTCGAATAAACTTTGCTCCGTTTGAGTTTCGAGAGAGTTTGGAACTCAAAGTTCCTCCCAATGAGAGTTCTTTAGGTGGTTGGACGACACATGGTCCAAACTTTACTCCGTTTAGGTTTTTGAGAGCTCACAACCAAAGTTCGTCCCAATGAGAGTTTTTCATGTAGTTTTGACGAAGTTTGTCGAAACTTTTCTCCGTTTGAGTTTCGAGAGCGTTTGGAACTCAAAGTTCATCCCAATGAGAGTTCATTAGGTGGTTTGGACGACACATGGTCCGAACTTTACTCCGTTTAAGTTTTTGAGAGCTCGGAACCCAAAGTTCGTCCCAATGAGAGTTTTTCATGTAGTTTGGACGAAGTTGGTCGAAACTTTGCTCCGTTTGAGTTTCGAGAGCCTTTGGAACTCAAAGTTCGTCCCAATGAGAGTTCTTTAGGTGGTTTGGACAACATATGCTCCAAACTTTGCTCCGTTTCAATTTTTCAGAGCTCGGAACCCAAAGTTCGTCCCAATGAGAGTTTTTCATGTAGTTTGGACGAAGTTGGAATAAACTCTGCTCCGTTTGAGTTTCGAGAGAGTTTGGAACTCAAAGTTCCTCCCAATGAGAGTTCTTTAGGTGGTTGGACGACACATGGTCCAAACTTTACTCCGTTTTGGTTTTTGAGAGCTCACAACCAAAAGTTCGTCCCAATGAGAGTTTTTCATGTAGTTTGGACGAAGTTGGTCGAAACTTTTCTCCGTTTGAGTTTCGAGAGCGTTTGGAACTCAAAGTTCGTCCCAATGAGAGTTCTTTAGGTGGTTTGGACGACACATGGTCCAAACTTTACTCCGTTTAAGTTTTTGAGAGCTCGGAACCCAAAGTTCGTCCCAATGAGAGTTTTTCATCTAGTTATGACGAACTTTGTCCAAACTTTGCTCCGTTTGAATTTCGAGAGAGTTTGGAACTCAAAGTTCCACCCAATGAGAGTTCTTTAGGTGGTTGGACGACACATGGTCCAAACTTTACTCCGTTTAGGTTTTTGAGAGCTCAGAACCCAAAGTTCGATCCAATGAGAGTTTTTCATCTAGTTTCGATGAAGTTGGTCCAAACTTTGCTCCGTTTAAGTTTCGAGAGAGTTTGGAAGTCAAAGTTCGTCCCAATGAGAGTTCTTTAGATGGTTGGACAACACATGGTCCAAACTTTACTCCGTTTAGGTTTTTCAGAGCTAGGAACCGAAAGTTCGTCCCAATGAGAGTTTTTCATGTAGTTTGGACGAAGTTGGTAAAAACTTTCCTCCGTTTGAGTTTCGAGAGAGTTTGGTACTCAAAGTTCCTCCCAATGAGAGTTCTTTAGGTGGTTGGACAACACATGGTCCAAACGTTACTCCGTTTAGGTTTTTGATAGCTCAGAACCCAAAGTTCGTCCTAATGAGAGTTTTTCATGTAGTTTGGACGAAGTTGGTCCAAGCTTTGCTCCGTTTGAGTTTCGAGAGAGTTTGGAACTCAAAGTTCCTCCCAATGAGAGTTCTTTAGGTGGTTGGACGAAACATGGTCTAAACTTTACTCCATTTAGGTTTTTGAGAGCTCACAACCAAAGTTCGTCCCAATGAGAGTTTTTCATGTAGTTTGGACGAAGTTTGTCGAAACTTTTCTCCGTTTGAGTTTCGAGAGCGTTTGGAACTCAAAGTTCGTCCCAATGAGAGTTCATTAGGTGGTTTGGACGACACAAGGTCCGAACTTTACTCGGTTTAAGTTTTTGAGAGCTCGGAACCCAAAGTTCGTCCCAATGAGACTTTTTCATGTAGTTTGGACGAAGTTGGTCGAAACTTTGCTCCGTTTGAGTTTCGAGAGCCTTTGGAACTCAAAGTTCGTCCCAATGAGAGTTCTTTAGGTGGTTTGGACAATATATGCTCCAAACTTTGCTCCGTTTCAATTTTTCAGAGCTCGGAACCCAAAGTTCGTCTCAATGAGAGTTTTTCATATGGTTTGGACGAACTTGGTCTAAACTTTGCTCTGTTTGAGTTTTTGGAGAGTTAGGAACTCAAACTTCGTCCCAATGAGAGTTCTTTAGGTGGTTTGGACGACACATGGTCCAAACTTTGCTCCGTTTCAATTTTTCAGAGCTCAGAACCCAAAGTTCGTCCCGATGAGAGTTTTTCATATGGTTTGGACGAACTTGGTCTAAACTTTGCTCTGTTTGAGTTTTTTGAGAGTTAGGAACTCAAACTTCGGCCCAATGAGAGTTCGTTAGGAGGTTTGGTTGACCCATGGTCCAAACTTTGCTCCGTTTCAGTATTTGAGAGCTCGAAACCAAAAGTTCGTCCCAATGAGAGTTTTTCATATGGTTTGGACGAACTTGGTCCCGACTTTGCTTCGTTTGAGTTTTTGGAGAGTTAGGAACTCAAACTTCGGCCCAATGAGAGTTCTTTAGGTGGTTTGGACGACACATGGTCCAAACTTTGCTCCGTTTCAATTTTTCAGAGCTCGGAACCCAAAGTTCGTCCCAATGAGAGTTTTTCATATGGTTTGGACGAACTTTGTCTAAACTTTGCTCTGTTTGAGTTTTTCGGAGAGTTAGGAACTCAAACTTCGACCCAATGCGAGTTCTTTAGGTGGTTTGGACGACATATGCTCCAAACTTTGCTCCGTTTCAATTTTTCAGAGCTCGGAACCCAAAGTTCGTCTCAATGAGAGTTTTTCATATGGTTTGGACGAACTTAGTCTACACTTTGCTCTGTTTGAGTTTTTGGAGAGTTAGGAAGTAAAAGTTCGGTCTAATGAGAGTTCTTTAGGTTGTTTGGACGACACATGGTCCAAACTTTGCTCCGTTTCAGTATTTGAGAGCTCGAAACCCAAAGTTCGTCCCAATGAGAGTTTTTCATATGGTTTGGACGAACTTGGTCCCGACTTTGCTCCGTTTGAGTTTTTGGAGAGTTAGGAACTCAAACTTCGGCCCAATGAGAGTTCGTTAGGAGGTTTGGACGACACATGGTCAAAACTTTGCTCCGTTTCAGTTTTTGAGAGCTCGAAACCCAAAGTTCGTCCCAATTTGAGTCTTCATATGGTTTGGACGAACTCGGTCCCAACTTTGCTCCGTTTGAGTTTTTGGAGAGTTAGGAACTCAAACTTCGGCCCAATGAGAGTTCTTTAGGAGGTTTGGACGACACATGGTCCAAACTTCGCTCCATTTCTGTTTTTGAGAGCTCGAAACCCAAAGTTCGTCAAAATGAGAGTGTTTCATATGGTTTGGACGAACTTGGTTCCAACTTTGCTACGTTTGAGTTTTTGGAGAGTTAGGAACTCAAACTTCGGCCCAATGAGAGTTCTTTAGGTGGTTTGGACGACATATGCTCCAAACTTTGCTCCGTTTCAATTTTTCAGAGCTCGGAACCCAAAGTTCGTCTCAATGAGAGTTTTTCATATGGTTTGGACGAACTTGGTCTACAGTTTGCTCTGTTTGAGTTTTTGGAGAGTTAGGAACTAAAAGTTCGGTCTAATGAGAGTTCTTTAGGTTGTTTGGACGACACATGGTCCAAACTTTGCTCCGTTTCAGTTTTTGAGAGCTCGAAACCCAAAGTTCGTCCCAATGAGAGTTTTTCATATGGTTTGGACGAACTTGGTCCCGACTTTGCTCCGTTTGAGTTTTTGGAGAGTTAGGAACTCAAACTTCGGCCCAATGAGAGTTCGTTAGGAGGTTTGGACGACACATGGTCAAAACTTTGCTCCGTTTCAGTTTTTGAGAGCTCGAAACCCAAAGTTCGTCCCAATTTGAGTCTTCATATGGTTTGGACGAACTTGGTCCCAACTTTGCTCCGTTTTAGTTTTTGGAGAGTTAGGAACTCAAACGTCAGCCCAATGAGAGTTCTTTAGGTGGTTTGGACGACACATGGTCCAAACTTTGCTCCGTTTCAATTTTTCAGAGCTCGGAACCCAAAGTTCGTCCCATTGAGAGTTTTTCATATGGTTTGGACGAACTTGGTCTAAACTTTGCTCTGTTTGAGTTTTTTGGAGAGTTAGGAACTCAAACTTCGGCCCAATGCGAGTTCTTTAGGTGGTTTCGACGACATATGCTCCAAACTTTGCTCCGTTTCAATTTTTCAGAGCTCGGAACCCAAAGTTCGTCTCAAAGAGAGTTTTTCATATGGTTTGGACGAACTTGGTCTACACTTTGCTCTGTTTGAGTTTTTGGAGAGTTAGGAACTAAAAGTTCGGTCTAATGAGAGTTCTTTAGGTTGTTTGGACGACACATGGTCCAAACTTTGCTCCGTTTCAGTATTTGAGAGCTCGAAACCCAAAGTTCGTCCCAATGAGAGTTTTTCATATGGTTTGGACGAACTTGGTCCCGACTTTGCTCCGTTTGAGTTTTTGGAGAGTTAGGAACTCAAACTTCGGCCCAATGAGAGTTCGTTAGGAGGTTTGGACGACACATGGTCAAAACTTTGCTCTTTTTCAGTTTTTGAGAGCTCGAAACCCAAAGTTCGTCCCAATCAGAGTTCTTCATATGGTTTGGACGAACTTGGTCCCAACTTTGCTCCGTTTGAGTTTTTGGAGAGTTAGGAACTCAAACTTCGGCCCAATGAGAGTTCTTTAGGAGGTTTGGACGACACATGGTCCAAACTTTGCTCCATTTCCGTTTTTGAGAGCTCGAAACCCAAAGTTCGTCAAAATGAGAGTTTCTCATATGGTTTGGACAAACTTGGTCCCAACTTTGCTCTGTTTGAGTTTTTGGAGAGTTAGGAACTCAAACTTCGGCCCTATGCGAGTTCTTTAGGTGGTTTGGACGACATATGTTCCAAACTTTGCTCCGTTTCAATTTTTCAGAGCTCGGAACCCAAAGTTCGTCTCAATGAGAGTTTTTCATATGGTTTGGACGAACTTGGTCTACACTTTGCTCTGTTTGAGTTTTTGGAGAGTTAGGAACTAAAAGTTCGGTCTAATGAGAGTTCTTTAGGTTGTTTGGACGACACATGGTCCAAACTTTGCTCCGTTTCAGTATTTGAGAGCTCGAAACCCAAAGTTCGTCCCAATGAGAGTTTTTCATATGGTTTGGACGAACTTGGTCCCGACTTTGCTCCGTTTGAGTTTTTGGAGAGTTAGGAACTCAAACTTCGGCCCAATGAGAGTTCGTTAGGAGGTTTGGACGACACATGGTCAAAACTTTGCTATTTTTCAGTTTTTGAGAGCTCGAAACCCAAAGTTCGTCCCAATCAGAGTTCTTCATATGGTTTGGACGAACTTGGTCCCAACTTTGCTCCGTTTTAGTTTTTGGAGAGTTAGGAACTCAAACTTCGGCCCAATGAGAGTTCTTTAGGAGGTTTGGACGACACATGGTCCAAACTTTTCTCCATTTCCGTTTTTGAGAGCTCGAAACCCAAAGTTCGTCAAAATGAGAGTTTCTCATATGGTTTGGACAAACTTGGTCCAAACTTTGCTCTGTTTGAGTTTTTGGAGAGTTAGGAACTCAAACTTCGGCCCTATGCGAGTTCTTTAGGTGGTTTGGACGACATATGTTCCAAACTTTGCTCCGTTTCAATTTTTCAGAGCTCGGAACCCAAAGTTCGTCTCAATGAGAGTTTTTCATATGGTTTGGACGAACTTGGTCTACACTTTGCTCTGTTTGAGTTTTTGGAGAGTTAGGAACTAAAAGTTCGGTCTAATGAGAGTTCTTTAGGTTGTTTGGACGACACATGGTCCAAACTTTGCTCCGTTTCAGTATTTGAGAGCTCGAAACCCAAAGTTCGTCCCAATGAGAGTTTTTCATATGGTTTGGACGAACTTGGTCCCGACTTTGCTCCGTTTGAGTTTTTGGAGAGTTAGGAACTCAAACTTCGGCCCAATGAGAGTTCGTTAGGAGGTTTGGACGACACATGGTCAAAACTTTGCTCTTTTTCAGTTTTTGAGAGCTCGAAACCCAAAGTTCGTCCCAATCAGAGTTCTTCATATGGTTTGGACGAACTTGGTCCCAACTTTGCTCCGTTTTAGTTTTTGGAGAGTTAGGAACTCAAACTTCAGCCCAATGAGAGTTCGTTAGGAGGTTTGGACGACACATGGTCCAAACTTTGCTCCCTTTCCGTTTTTGAGAGCTCGAAACCCAAAGTTCGTCAAAATGAGAGTTTTTCATATGGTTTGGACAAACTTGGTCCCAACTTTGCTACGTTTGAGTTTTTGGAGAGTTAGGAACTCAAACTTCGGCCCAATGAGAGTTCTTTAGGTGGTTTGGACGACATATGCTCCAAACTTTGCTCCGTTTCAATTTTTCAGAGCTCGGAACCCAAAGTTCGTCTCAATGAGAGTTTTTCATATGGTTTGGACGAACTTGGTCTACACTTTGCTCTGTTTGAGTTTTTGGAGAGTTAGGAACTAAAAGTTCGGTCTAATGAGAGTTCCTTAGGTTGTTTGGACGACACATGGTCCAAACTTTGCTCCGTTTCAGTATTTGAGAGCTCGAAACCCAAAGTTTTTCCCAATGAGAGTTTTTTATATGGTTTGGACGAACATGGTCCCGACTTTGCTCCGTTTGAGTTTTTGGAGAGTTAGGAACTCAAACTTCGGCCCAATGAGAGTTCGTTAGGAGGTTTGGACGACACATGGTCAAAACTTATCTCCGTTTCAGTTTTTGACAGCTCGAAACCCAAAGTTCGTCCCAATCAGAGTTCTTCATATGGTTTGGACGAACTTGGTCCCAACTTTTCTCCGTTTGAGTTTTTGGAGAGTTAGGAACTCAAACTTCAGCCCAATGAGAGTTCTTTAGGTGGTTTGGACGACACATGGTCCAAACTTTGCTCCGTTTCAATTTTTCAGAGCTCGGAACCCAAAGTTCGTCCCAATGAGAGTTTTTCATATAGTTTGGACGAACTTGGTCTAAAATTTGCTCTGTTTGAGTTTTTTGGAGAGTTAGGAACTCAAACTTCGGCCCAATGCGAGTTCTTTAGGTGGTTTGGACGACATATGCTCCAAACTTTGCTCCGTTTCAATTTTTCAGAGCTCGGAACCCAAAGTTCGTCTCAATGAGAGTTTTTCATATGGTTTGGACGAACTTGGTCTACACTTTGCTCTGTTTGAGTTTTTGGAGAGTTAGGAACTAAAAGTTCGGTCTAATGAGAGTTCTTTAGGTTGTTTGGACGACACATGGTCCAAACTTTGCTCCGTTTCAGTATTTGAGAGCTCGAAACCCAAAGTTTGTCCCAATGAGAGTTTTTCATATGGTTTGGACGAACTTGGTCCCGACTTTGCTCCGTTTGAGTTTTTGGAGAGTTAGGAACTCAAACTTCGGCCCAATGAGAGTTCGTTAGGAGGTTTGGACGACACATGGTCAAAACTTTGCTCTTTTTCAGTTTTTGAGAGATCGAAACCCAAAGTTCGTCCCAATCAGAGTTCTTAATATGGTTTGGACGAACTTGGTCCCAACTTTGCTCCGTTTTAGTTTTTGGAGAGTTAGGAACTCAAACTTCAGCCCAATGAGAGTTCTTTAGGAGGTTTGGACGACACATGGTCCAAACTTTGCTCCATTTCCGTTTTTGAGAGCTCGAAACCCAAAGTTCGTCAAAATGAGAGTTTTTCATATGGTTTGGACAAACTTGGTCCCAACTTTGCTCTGTTTGTGTTTTTGGAGAGTTAGGAACTCAAACTTCGGCCCAATGCGAGTTCTTTAGGTGGTTTAGACGACATATGCTCCAAACTTTGCTCCGTTTCAATTTTTCAAAGCTCAGAACCCAAAGTTCGTCTCAATGAGAGTTTTTCATATGGTTTGGACGAACTTGGTCTACACTTTGCTCTGTTTGAGTTTTTGGAGAGATAGGAACTAAAAGTTCGGTCTAATGAGAGTTCTTTAGGTTGTTTGGACGACACATGGTCCAAACTTTGCTCCGTTTCAGTATTTGAGAGCTCGAAACCCAAAGTTCGTCCCAATGAGAGTTTTTCATATGGTTTGGATGAACTTGGTCCCGACTTTGCTCCGTTTGAGTTTTTGGAGAGTTAGGAACTCAAACTTCGGCCCAATGAGAGTTCGTTAGGAGGTTTGGACGACACATGGTCAAAACTTTGCTCTTTTTCAGTTTTTGAGACCTCGAAACCCAAAGTTCTTCCCAATCAGAGTTCTTCATATGGTTTGGACGAACTTGGTCCCAAATTTGCTCCGTTTGAGTTTTTGGAGAGTTAGGAACTCAAACTTCGGCCCAATGAGAGTTCTTTAGGAGGTTTGGACGACACATGGTCCAAACTTTGCTCCGTTTCAGTATTTGAGAGCTCGAAACCCAAAGTTCGTCCCAATGAGAGTTTTTCATATGGTTTGGGCGAACTTGGTCCCGACTTTGCTCCGTTTGAGTTTTTGGAGAGTTAGGAACTCAAACTTCGGCCCAATGAGAGTTCGTTAGGAGGTTTGGAAGACACATGGTCCAAAATTTGCTCCGTTTCAGTTTTTGAGAGCTCGAAACCCAGAGTTCGTCCCAATGAGAGTTTTTCATATTGTTTGGACGAACTTGGTCCCAACTTTGCTCCGTTTGAGTTTTTGGAGAGTTAGGAACTCAAACTTCGGCCCAATGAGAGTTCTTTAGGTGGTTTGGACGACATATGCTCCAAACTTTGCTCCGTTTTGATTTTTCAGAGCTCGGAACCCAAAGTTCGTCTCAATGAGAGTTTTTCATATGGTTTTGACGAACTTGGTCTAAACTTTGCTCTGTTTGAGTTTTTGGAGAGTTAGGAACTAAAAGTTCGGTCTAATGAGAGTTCTTTAGGTTGTTTGGACGACACATGGTCCAAACTTTGCTCCGTTTCAGTATTTGAGAGCTCGAAACCCAAAGTTTGTCCCAATGAGAGTTTTTCATATGGTTTGGACGAACTTGGTCCCGACTTTGCACCGTTTGAGTTTTTGGAGAGTTAGGAACTCAAACTTCGGCCCAATGAGAGTTCGTTAGGAGGTTTGGACGACACATGGTCCAAAATTTGCTCCGTTTCAGTTTTTGAGAGCTCGAAACCCAGAGTTCGTCCCAATGAGAGTTTTTCATATTGTTTGGACGAACTTGGTCCCAACTTTGCTCCGTTTGAGTTTTTGGAGAGTTAGGAACTCAAACTTCGGCCCAATGAGAGTTCTTTAGGTGGTTTGGACGACATATGCTCCAAACTTTGCTCCGTTTTGATTTTTCAGAGCTCGGAACCCAAAGTTCGTCTCAATGAGAGTTTTTCATATGGTTTGGACGAACTTGGTCTAAACTTTGCTCTGTTTGAGTTTTTGGAGAGTTAGGAACTAAAAGTTCGGTCTAATGAGAGTTCTTTAGGTTGTTTGGACGACACATGGTCCAAACTTTGCTCCGTTTCAGTATTTGAGAGCTCGAAACCCAAAGTTTGTCCCAATGAGAGTTTTTCATATGGTTTGGACGAACTTGGTCCCGACTTTGCACCGTTTGAGTTTTTGGAGAGTTAGGAACTCAAACTTCGGCCCAATGAGAGTTCTTTAGGTGGTTTGGACGACACATGGTCCAAACTTTGCTCCGTTTCAGTTTTTGAGAGCTCGAAACCCAAAGTTCGTCCCAATGAGAGTTTTTCATATGGTTTGGACGAACTTCGTCCCGACTTTGCTCCGTTTGAGTTTTTGGAGAGTTACGAACTCAAACTTCGGCCCAATGAGAGTTCTTTAGGTGGTTTGGACGACACATGGTCCAAACTTTGCTCCGTTTCAATTTTTCAGAGCTCGAAACCCAAAGTTCGTCCCAATGAGAGTTTTTCATATGGTTTGGACGAACTTGGTCTAAACTTTGCTCTGTTTGAGTTTTTGGAGAGTTAGGAACTCAAACTTCGGCCCAATGAGAGTTCGTTAGGAGGTTTGGACGACACATGGTCCAAACTTTGCTCCGTTTCAGTTTTTGAGAGCTCGAAACCCAATGTTCGTCCCAATGAGAGTTTTTCATATGGTTTGGACGAACATGGTCCAAACATCGCTCGGTTTGAGTTTTTCGAGAGTTAGGAACTCAAACTTCGGCCCAATGAGAGTTCTTTAGGTGGTTTGGACGACAGATGGTCCAAACTTTTCTCCGTTTCAATTTTTCAGAGCTCGGAACCCAAAGTTCGTCCCAATGAGAGTTTTTCATATGGTTTGGACGAACTTGGTCTAAACTTTACTCTGTTTGAGTTTTTGGAGAGTTAGGAACTCAAACTTCGGCCCAATGAGAGTTCGTTAGGAGGTTTGGACGACACATAGTCCAAACTTTGCTCCGTTTCAGTTTTTGAGAGCTCGAAACCCAAAGTTCATCCCAATGAGAGTTTTTCATATGGTTTGGACAAACTTGGTCCCGACTTTGCTCCGTTTGAGTTTTTGGAGAGTTAGGAACTCAAACTTCGGCCCAATGAGAGTTCTTTAGGTGGTTTGGACGACACATGGTCCAAACTTTGCTCCGTTTCAATTTTTCAGAGCTCGGAACCCAAAGTTCGTCCCAATGAGAGTTTTTCATATGGTTTGGTCAAACTTGGTCTAAACTTTGCTCTGTTTGAGTTTTTGGAGAGTTAGGGACTCAAACTTCGGCCCAATGAGAGTTCTTTAGGTGGTTTGGACGACATATGCTCCAAACTTTGCTCCGTTTCAGTATTTGAAAGCTCGGAACCCAAAGTTCGTCCCAATGAGAGTTTTTCATATGGTTTGGACGAACTTGGTCCAAACTTCGCTCGGTTTGAGTTTTTGGAGGGTTAGGAACAAAAACTTCGGCCCAATGAGAGTTCTTTAGTTGGTTTGGAAAACACAAGGTTCAAACTTTGCTTCGTTTAAGTTTTTTAGAGCTCGGAACCCAATGTTTGTCCCAATGAGAGTTTTTTCATATTGTTTGGACGAACTTGGTCCAAACTTATCTCCGTTTGAGTTTTTGAAGACTTAGGAACTCAAAGTTCGGCCCAATGAGAGTTCTTTAGGTGGTTTCGACGACACATGGTCCAAACCTTGCTCCGTTTCAGTTTTTGAGAGCTCGGAACCCAAAGTTCTTCCCAATGAGAGTTTTTCATATGGTTTGGAGGAACTTGGTCCCAACTTTGCTCCTTTAGAGTTTTTGGAGAGTTAGGAACTCAAACTTCGGCCCAATCAGAGTTCTTTAGGTGGTTTGGACGACATATGCTCCAAACTTTGCTCCGTTTGAGTTTTTGGAGAGTTAGGAACTCAAACTTCGACCCAATGAGAGTCCGTTAGGAGGTTTGGACGACACATGGTCCAAACTTTGCTCCGTTTCAGTTTTTGAGAGCTCGAAACACAAAGTTCGTCCCAATGAGAGTTTTTCATATGGTTTGGACGAACTTGGTCCAAACTTCGCTTGGTTTGAGTTTTTGGAGAGTTAGGAACTCGAACTTCGGCCCAATGAGAGTTCTTTAGGTGGTTTCCACGACACATGGTCCAAACTTTGCTCCGTTTCAGTTTTTGACAGCTCGGAACCAAAAGTTCTTCCCAATGAGAGTTTTTCGTATGGTTTGGACGAACTTTGTCCAAACTTTGCTCCGTTTGAGTTTTTGGAGAGTTAGGAACTCAAACTTCAGCCCAATGATAGTTCTTTAGGTGGTTTGGACGACATATGCTCCAAACTTTGCTCCGTTTCAATTTTTCAGAGCTCGGAACCCAAAGTTCGTCTCAATGAGAGTTTTTCATATGGTTTGGACGAACTTGGTCTAAACTTTGCTCTGTTTGAGTTCTTGGAGAGTTAGGAACTCAAAATTTGGCCCAATGAGAGTTCGTTAGGAGGTTTGGACGACACATGGTCCAAACTTTGCTCCGTTTCAGTATTTGAGAGCTCGAAACCCAAAGTTCGTCCCAATGAGAGTTTTTCATATGGTTTAGACGAACTTGGTCCCAACTTTGCTCCGTTTGAGTTTTTGGATAGGTAAGAACTCAAACTTCGACCGGATGAGAGTTCTTTAGGTGGTTTGGACGACACATGGTCCAAACTTTGCTCCGTTTTAATTTTTCAGAGCTCGGAACCCAAAGTTCGTCCCAATGAGAGTTTTTCATATCGTTTGGACGAACTTGGTCTAAACTTTGCTCTGTTTGAGTTTTTTGAGAGTTAGGAACTCAAACTTCGGCCCAATGAGAGTTCGTTAGGAGGTTTGGACGACACATGGTCCAAACTTTGCTCCGTTTCAGTTTTTGAGAGCTCGAAACCCAAAGTTCGTCCCAATGAGAGTTTTTCATATGGTTTGGACGAACTTGGTCCAAACTTCGCTCGGTTTGAGTTTTTGGAGGGTTAGGAACAAAAACTTCGGCCCAATGAGAGTTCTTTAGTTGGTTTGGAAAACACAAGGTTCAAACTTTGCTTCGTTTAAGTTTTTTAGAGCTCGGAACCCAATGTTTGTCCCAATGAGAGTTTTTTCATATTGTTTGGACGAACTTGGTCCAAACTTATCTCCGTTTGAGTTTTTGAAGACTTAGGAACTCAAAGTTCGGCCCAATGAGAGTTCTTTAGGTGGTTTCGACGACACATGGTCCAAACCTTGCTCCGTTTCAGTTTTTGAGAGCTCGGAACCCAAAGTTCTTCCCAATGAGAGTTTTTCATATGGTTTGGAGGAACTTGGTCCCAACTTTGCTCCTTTAGAGTTTTTGGAGAGTTAGGAACTTAAACTTCGGCCCAATCAGAGTTCTTTAGGTGGTTTGGACGACATATGCTCCAAACTTTGCTCCGTTTGAGTTTTTGGAGAGTTAGGAACTCAAACTTCGACCCAATGAGAGTCCGTTAGGAGGTTTGGACGACACATGGTCCAAACTTTGCTCCGTTTCAGTTTTTGAGAGCTCGAAACACAAAGTTCGTCCCAATGAGAGTTTTTCATATGGTTTGGACGAACTTGGTCCAAACTTCGCTTGGTTTGAGTTTTTGGAGAGTTAGGAACTCGAACTTCGGCCCAATGAGAGTTCTTTAGGTGGTTTCCACGACACATGGTCCAAACTTTGCTCCGTTTCAGTTTTTGACAGCTCGGAACCAAAAGTTCTTCCCAATGAGAGTTTTTCGTATGGTTTGGACGAACTTTGTCCAAACTTTGCTCCGTTTGAGTTTTTGGAGAGTTAGGAACTCAAACTTCAGCCCAATGATAGTTCTTTAGGTGGTTTGGACGACATATGCTCCAAACTTTGCTCCGTTTCAATTTTTCAGAGCTCGGAACCCAAAGTTCGTCTCAATGAGAGTTTTTCATATGGTTTGGACGAACTTGGTCTAAACTTTGCTCTGTTTGAGTTCTTGGAGAGTTAGGAACTCAAACTTCGACCGGATGAGAGTTCTTTAGGTGGTTTGGACGACACATGGTCCAAACTTTGCTCCGTTTTAATTTTTCAGAGCTCGGAACCCAAAGTTCGTCCCAATGAGAGTTTTTCATATGGTTTGGACGAACTTGGTCTAAACTTTGCTCTGTTTGAGTTTTTTGAGAGTTAGGAACTCAAACTTCGGCCCAATGAGAGTTCGTTAGGAGGTTTGGACGACACATGGTCAAAACTTTGCTCCGTTTCAGTTTTTGAGAGCTCGAAACCCAAAGTTCGTCCCAATGAGAGTTTTTCATATGGTTTGGACGAACTTGGTCCAAACTTCGCTCGGTTTGAGTTTTTGGAGGGTTAGGAACAAAAACTTCGGCCCAATGAGAGTTCTTTAGTTGGTTTGGAAAACACAAGGTTCAAACTTTGCTTCGTTTAAGTTTTTTAGAGCTCGGAACCCAATGTTTGTCCCAATGAGAGTTTTTTCATATTGTTTGGACGAACTTGGTCCAAACTTATCTCCGTTTGAGTTTTTGAAGACTTAGGAACTCAAAGTTCGGCCCAATGAGAGTTCTTTAGGTGGTTTCGACGACACATGGTCCAAACCTTGCTCCGTTTCAGTTTTTGAGAGCTCGGAACCCAAAGTTCTTCCCAATGAGAGTTTTTCATATGGTTTGGAGGAACTTGGTCCCAACTTTGCTCCGTTAGAGTTTTTGGAGAGTTAGGAACTCAAACTTCGGCCCAATCAGAGTTCTTTAGGTGGTTTGGACGACATATGCTCCAAACTTTGCTCCGTTTGAGTTTTTGGAGAGTTAGGAACTCAAACTTCGACCCAATGAGAGTCCGTTAGGAGGTTTGGACGACACATGGTCCAAACTTTGCTCCGTTTCAGTTTTTGAGAGCTCGAAACACAAAGTTCGTCCCAATGAGAGTTTTTCATATGGTTTGGACGAACTTGGTCCAAACTTCGCTTGGTTTGAGTTTTTGGAGAGTTAGGAACTCGAACTTCGGCCCAATGAGAGTTCTTTAGGTGGTTTCCACGACACATGGTCCAAACTTTGCTCCGTTTCAGTTTTTGACAGCTCGGAACCCAAAGTTCTTCCCAATGAGAGTTTTTCATATGGTTTGGAGGAACTTGGTCCCAACTTTGCTCCGTTAGAGTTTTTGGAGAGTTAGGAACTCAAACTTCGGCCCAATCAGAGTTCTTTAGGTGGTTTGGACGACATATGCTCCAAACTTTGCTCCGTTTGAGTTTTTGGAGAGTTAGGAACTCAAACTTCGACCCAATGAGAGTCCGTTAGGAGGTTTGGACGACACATGGTCCAAACTTTGCTCCGTTTCAGTTTTTGAGAGCTCGAAACACAAAGTTCGTCCCAATGAGAGTTTTTCATATGGTTTGGACGAACTTGGTCCAAACTTCGCTTGGTTTGAGTTTTTGGAGAGTTAGGAACTCGAACTTCGGCCCAATGAGAGTTCTTTAGGTGGTTTCCACGACACATGGTCCAAACTTTGCTCCGTTTCAGTTTTTGACAGCTCGGAACCCAAAGTTCTTCCCAATGAGAGTTTTTCATATGGTTTGGACGAACTTTGTCCAAACTTTGCTCCGTTTGAGTTTTTGGAGTGTTAGGAAGTCAAACTTCGGCCCAATGAGAGTTCTTTAGGTGGTTTGGACGACATATGCTCCAAACTTTGCTCCGTTTCAATTTTTCAGAGCTCGGAACCCAAAGTTCGTCTCAATGAGAGTTTTTCATATGGTTTGGACAAACTTGGTCTAAACTTTGCTCTGTTTGAGTTTTTGGAGAGTTAGGAACTCAAACTTCGGCCCAATGAGAGTTTGTTAGGAGGTTTGGATGACACATGGTCCAAACTTTGCTCCGTTTCAGTTTTTGAGTGCTCGAAACCCAAAGTTCGTCCCAATGAGAGTTTTTCATATGGTTTGGACGAACTTGGTCCCAACTTTGCTCCGTTTGAATTTTTGGAGAGTTAGGAACTCAAAGTTCGGCCCAACGAGAGTTCTTTAGGTGGTTTGGACGACACATGGTCCAAACTTTGCTCCGTTTCAATTTTTCAGAGCTCGGAACCCAAAGTTCGTCCCAATGAGAGTTTTTCATTTGGTTTGGACGAACTTTGTCTAAACTTTGCTCTGTTTGAGATTTTGGAGAGTTAGGAACTCAAACTTCGGCCCAATGAGAGTTCGTTAGGAGGTTTGGACGACACATGGTCCAAACTTCGCTCCATTTCAGTTTTCGAGAGCTCGAAATCCAAAGTTCGTCCCAATGAGACTTTTCATATGGTTTGGACGAACTTGGTCCAAACTTTGCTCGATTTGAGTTTTTGGAGAGTTAGGAACTAAAACTTCGGCCCAATGAGAGTTCTTTAGGTGGTTTGGACGACACATGGTCCAAACTTTGCTTCGTTTAAGTTTTTTAGGGCTCGGAACCCAAAGTTCTTCCCAATGAGTGTTTTTTCATATTGTTTAGACGAACTTGGTCCAAACTTATCTCCGTTTGAGTTTTTGGAGACTTTAGAACTCAAAGTTTAGCCCAATGAGAGTTCTTTAGGTGTTTCGACGACACATGGTCCAGAGTTTGCTCCGTTTCAGTTTTTGAGAGCTCGGAACCCAAAGTTCTTCCCAATGAGAGTTTTTCATATGGTTTGGACGAACTTGGTCCCAACTTTGCTCCGTTTGAGTTTTTGGAGAGTTAGGAACTCAAACTTCGACCCGATGAGAGTTCTTTAGGTGGTTTGGACGACACATGGTCCAAACTTTGCTCCGTTTTAGTATTTGAGAGCTCGAAACCAAAAGTTCGTCCCAATGAGAGTTTTTCATATGGTTTGGACGAACTTGGTCTAAACTTTGCTCCGTTTGAGTTTTTGGAGAGTTAGTAACTCAAACTTCAGCCGAATGAGAGTTCTTTAGGTGGTTTGGACGACACATGGTGATAAGCGCCCAATATGCTTAAGTTTACAAAGCTAGAGGTCCTTCTAGAATCCTTGTAAACGGACACAAATAAGACAAACTTATCGAATGATTCCAACCAGGAGTTTGGTTAGAAGATGAATCACTCTTAGATCAAACTTAGAATCTATGATGGTCACTCAAAGATCCTAAGACGTCTCACTCCATAATTAGATTGACCAAAACTAATCCAATGAATCGGTTGAACATCAAACCTAAAACAATATTTGAAAGAAAAGATAACACCAAAGGGGTTGAATAAGCAAAAGCTTTTTAATATGCATAATCTTCTACTTGTTTTCAAATGAAAAATTACATCCCTATTTATACTAAATGAGAAGACATCATGAAAGGACACAACCCTTCATCTATGTGGTCTAAATCCAACCCCTAACTTTTCAAATCCATGCATGAACCTTAATAAATACAAGTTCATGAATTCACAATATACATAATGCATTAAATATGTGAATGAATATGAATTTCTAGATTCATTGTGTCTCTTGGTTGAATAGGTGCCTTTGTGAATCTTGAAAGGATGCAACTTTTCACCATAATAATACCTTAAATCTGAGATTTATCTTCCAATCAGCATACTCTAAAGTTTGTAACCATTTTGGGTTCTTGTAGCTTGATTAAGACACCTCGGTTCGTATCATCCTCCCCATCTTGAAGAGGATTCGTCCTCAAATCCAAGGATTCCCCTATAGTGCAAACTTGAAATCTTTTGCATCTCGCACTCTTGCTCTCCTTAAGATCTTCACGCTTGACCATCGTCCTTGAATGAATGATGAAGCAAAATACCAACGTCGCTTCATTTGTTGCCCTTTTGTACTACAGTTCCCTCGTTCTCGACTTTGTCTCATATTTGAAGCAAGCTTTGAATCTTGCTTGTCAATAAGCATCTCGATTTCTTTTTCTTTTGCTAATGATTTTTTTTTGCTATTGATTTTTTTTTTTTTTTTTTTGATAATCCGAGAGCAAGACACAAATTACAAATTCGTATCGAAAAAAAAATGACAGAAAGTAAAGATATTCACCTTTAGAGTCGGCCAAAGGATGTTGACCAAGGCTCTAATACCAAATGATAAGCTCCCAAATATGCTAGGTTTACAAAGCTAGAGGTCCTTCTAGGATCCTTGTAAACGGACACAAAGAAGACAAAATTACCGAATGATTCCAACCAAGAGTTTAGTTAGAAGATGAATCACTCTTAGATCAAACTTAGAATCTATGATGGTCACTCAAAGATCCTAAGACGACTCACTCCAGAATTAGATTGATAAAAAATAATCCAATGAATCGGTTGAACATCAAACCTAAAACAAGATTTGAAACAAAAGATAACACCAAAGGGGTTGAATAAGCAAAAGTTTTTTAATATGCATAATCTTCTACTTTTCTTCAAATGACAAATTACATCCCTATTTATACTAAATGAAAAGACACCATGAAAGGACACAACCCTTCATCTATGTGGTCTAAATTCAACCCCTAACTTTTCAAATCCATGCATAAACCTTCATAAATACAAGTTCATGAATTCAAAAGATACATAATACATTAAATATGTCAATGAATATGAATTTCTAGATTCATTGTGTCTCTTGGTTGAATAGGTGCCTTTGTGAATCTTGAAAGGATGCAACTTTTCACCATAATAATTCCTTAAATCCGAGATTCATCTTCCAATCAGCATACTCTAAAGTTTGTAACCATTTTGGGTTCTTGTAGCTTGATTAAGACACCTCGGTTCATATCACATGGTCCAACCTTTGCTCCGTTAAGTATTTTAGAGCTCGGAACCAAAAGTTCGTCCCAATGAGAGTTTTTCATATGGTTTGGACGAACTTGGTCCCAACTTTGCTCCGTTTGAGTTTTTGGAGAGTTAGAAACTCAATGTTCGGCCAATGAGAGTTCTTTAGGAGGTTTGGAGGACACATGGTCTAAACTTTGCTCCGTTTCAGTTTTTGAGAGCTCGGAACCCAAAGTTCGTCGCAATGAGAGTTTTTCATATGGTTTGGAAGAACTTGGTCCCAACTTTGCTCCGTTTGAGTTTTTGGAGAGTTAGGAACTCAAAGTTCGGCCAATGAGAGTTCTTTAGGTGGTTTGGAGGACACATGGTCTAAACTTTGCTCCGTTTCAGTTTTTGAGAGCTCGGAACCCAAAGTTCGTCGCAATGAGAGTTTTTCATATGGTTTGGAAGAACTTTGTCCAAACTTTGCTCCGTTTGAGTTTTTAGAGAGTTAGGAACTCAAACTTCGGCCCAATGAGAGTTCTTTAGGTGGTTTGGACGACACATAATCCAAACTTTGCTCCGTTTTAGTTTTTGAGAGCTCGGAACCCAAAGTTCTTCCCAATGAGAGTTTTTCATATGGTTTGGACGAACTTGGTCCAAACTTCGCTTCGTTTGAGTTTTTGGAGACTTAGGAACTCAAACTTTGGCCCAATGAGAGTTCTTTACGTGGTTTCGACGACACATGGTCCAAACATTGCTCCGTTTCAGTTTTTTAGAGCTCGGAACCCAAAGTTCTTCCCAATGAGAGTTTTTCATATGGTTTGGACGAACTTGGTCCCAACTTTGCTCCGTTTGAGTTTTTGGAGAGTTAGGAACTCAAACTTCGGCCCAATGAGAGTTCTTTAGGTGGTTTGGACGACACATGGTCCAAACTTTGCCCCGTTTCAGTATTTGAGAGCTCGGAACCAAAAGTTCGTCCCAATGAGAGTTTTTCATATGGTTTGGACGAACTTGGTCCAAACTTTGCTCCGTTTGAGTGTTTGGAGAGTTAGGAACTCAAACTTCGGCCCAATGAGAGTTCTTTAGGTGGTTTCGACGACACATGGTCCAAACTTTATTCCGTTTCAATTTTTCAGAGCTTGGACCCAAAGTTCGTCCCAATGGGAGTTTTTTCATATGGTTTGGACGAACTTGGTCCAAACTTTGATCCGTTTGAGTTTTTGGAGAGTTAGGAACTCAAACTTCGGCCCAATGAGAGTTCTTTATGTGGTTTGGACGACACATGGTCCAAACTTTGCTCCGTTTCAATTTTTCAGAGCTCGGAACCCAAAGTGATACGGCAACCCGAATTCTTAGCCCAAAGATCCAAGCTTTTGTGGAGCAAGAACCCTTGAAATCAAGAGATTAACACCTCCTTACACTAATTAGAACCAACCAAGAGAAAAGGCTAGAGATTGATTAACTCTTATGATCAATGATCTAGAAGCAAGATTGGAAATCTTGTTCTAGATTGAGTCATTCCACAATCAAACTTGATCAAGGCCGGATTGAATGGCTCAACATGCAAACTATCACAAGAATTGCAAGAATCCTACAAAAGGGATTTCTAAGAAAAGTCTCAAATATGAGAGATCATATTTCATTCATCTTCAACTTGTTGTCAAATGACAAATTACATCCCTATTTATACGAATTGAAAAGACACCATGAAAGGACACAACCCTTCATCTATGTGGTCTAAATTCAACCCTTAACTTTTCAAATCCATGCATGAACCTTCATAAATACCAGTTCATGAATTCACAAGATACATAATACATTAAATATGTGAATGAATATCTTTTGGTTGAATAGGTGCCTTCGTGAATCTTGAAAGGATGCAACTTTTCACCATAATAATTGGATTGAGCTGGTTGATCACTTATTTCATATTCCAATCAGCAACCTCTAAAGTTTGTAATCATCTTGGGTTCTTGTAGCTTTATTAAGACACCTCGGTTCATATCATCCTCCAATTCTTCAAGAGGATTCGTCCTCGAATCCAAGGATCCCCTTGTAGTGCAAACTTGAAATCTTTTGCATCTCGCAGTCTTGCTCTCCTTAAGTTCTTCACGCTTGACCATCGTCCTTGAATGAATGATGAAGAAAAATATGAGCATTTCTTCTTACATAGCTTGTTGGTATTGCACTTTCCTTGTGGTCGGCTTTGACTCATATTTGAAACAAGCCTTGGATCTTGCTTTTCAATAAGGAGTTTAATTTCCTGCAAGAATTCATTAGAAAATGTAGATACACTTGGTTTATGTCACACCCCCTCCCGGACCACCTGCTAGCTTAGCCCGAAAGACGGCGTGAAGCCAACAGACATCGTCACCTCTAACGATCCCTGTTGACCCTGCTGAAACGTTGAACCTGATAAACATACTAATCATAGATATAAAACATTCTATATGAAACACTACACAGCGGAATCCACGGAAACCTTTCAACATACACATGGTGCAACCCTGACATAACCTGGTTTGGAAAGTAACCTGATATAGATATCACGACCAAAACATATAGAACTAGGGTTATACATCCACGACCTCTAGGACGATATTATACAACCCTTACAAAACATTTACAATGTGAACGGACTCAATATACAACTCCAACCACGTACTGGAGCTTGATCTAGAACTTTCAGCAGACGTTGGCAGTGTATCAGGCACCGGGAGCTCGATCTCTACCTGAAAAGTGGAAAACATTTTGGAAGAATGAGCTACGAAGCCCAGTGAGTGACTAATTTTAAAACTCTAAATCTGGAAGTCAAAACACGTGATAAACCTTTAAACGTATAAATATGCTCAATTCATGCGTTTAACATAAACGTGTAATGAAAAAGGCTTTCTAAAATATCTCGCAAGTTCGTCATTAAAATCTAGCAAGGCATATCAAGTATATCAAACGTTTTAACTAACATGACCGATCTACGTTGTGTAGGGCACGCCCAGTACAACCAACGTTTACTAGTCCTACGATGTAGTGGGGCCTGCCCAGCACTCCCATCGTCTTTGTCGTAGTGGGGCCCGCCCAGCACTCACGACAGCATCGTTGTCACGGAGTACACTCAACGTCGACAACGGAATATAACCTGTGTGCACACGGTACCATATAGCCTCGGGCTCAATATCTCAGTCATGTAGTCAATAGAAATCTCAGAAAATCACATGAAAACATTAAAATATGCCTGCTTATCGCTATCTTTCGGAAAACTTAAGCTTACTCAGCTTGCTCGTGAAAAACTGGAAATCGTTTAAAAGTACTTGCTAATCCAAACTTTGCTTTAAAAGATATCGTTTCAGCTACTTTTCATAAAGTCATTAGCCACGTGCTCGTATATAAACCTGATTAGAAAATCTGAGCTCAAAACTCATGCTTGAAACCGTTCATAAAAACCATGTATCATTCATAGGAAAGCATGTAAAACATATAATCATGAACAACCGTTTAAGAACATTTTTCGAAATTCATTGTCACTCACAGTCTTATCTAGTTCCCCGGTTTGTAGACTCGACCTATTTCCTCTTGGCCTGTCAAATAACCAAAACCGAGCATTAGAACCATAGATAGCTTTGTCTTTCCATGCTCATGAATTTTTAAACAATTGAATTAAGAATCACATTCACACTCTACTCTCCCGATTTTCCAGATTCTATACCCTAAATTCCAACACCCATAACTTCCTCAGTACTTAACCAAAATTAATGAAATACACATCAAACTCTTCATTTTCGAACACTCTACAACTTACCTGAAGAAATGAAAACGAGATTCCCAACCAATTTGTCCAGAAATGCCCCGAAACCAGACAACACAGATTCGAGCTTCTCTGTTACCCTTTATCTTCCTCCTGAAATTAAACCTACTTCAAGTCATTTTTGGCTCACGAATTCTTCATGAAAGTTGTAGATAATTGAATACGCTTTCCAACCATACAAAATAGAGCTTCTGATTCAACTTGTATACCCCAGAATGCTCAAAACATCAGAGAAAACCAGAGATCCTCCTGCTTTGCTCGAAAATCCTGTGCTCTGTTTTCCATTCCAAACACCATCAACTTCTCATACGATTTAGGTCAAGCTTCCTTCATGAAATTTGTTAGAAAATGAACTAACTTTCAAGAAAATCAAACCTCACCTCTTGATTCCTTCTGTGTAGCTCAAACTGAATAAAAAACCAGAGGTTGACAGGTTGAACTCAGATTCTGCTATGGCTGGCTTTGCATGAGCTTTTCCCTATCTTCTTCAACCTCAAACAACGAAATTCTTCTTCTTCCTCCTCCTTCACTCTCTCCTTAAAGTGCTCTGAAAGTTTTAGGTGGAAAATGATACAGCTTGAGCAAGTCCCTTTAAGAGGATCGACTAGCTGATTGCAGAAGGAAAGGTGAGATTCAAGCTTTACAAATGAAGATAGCTTGATAGTTCTCAGTGCATACCTTTGAAATACAACTTGGAAGTCTTATATAGACCCCGGAATTCAAACGATAATTGAATGCGGAAAATTAAAAGATAAAATCGAATCATCAGGACAAGACCCCTGAAAGATTCGTCTTTTGAAAAGTAATGACGACAAAATTGAAAAAGTAAAACTTTATTATTCCGTCAGGATAGGACCCCTGACCGGATAGACATGACAAAAGAAAAGATAAGATAAGATTTCGTGTCTGCTACTTTACAGCTGTTGAAGATGCTTCAGCTTTATCTCTTTTCAGAAGATAAGATTCCATATCTTGTCGGCTGAATTATTAGCTTCAATCCTAACCCTCGATCACCCTAGGCTGATTACAGGCTAAACCCAGTCTTACATCATCATCTGCCGGAAGACGCCAAACTAGGTCCTCACGATCTAGGAAAGTTGCTAACAATCTTTGCTTTCAGGATATAGCATTCTTTTGTCTTGATTGCTCTACTGCTTCATCTTCTAAAGCTGTGTTTTAGCAGAAATGTATTTACAGTGTAAACTAGATTATTTACAGAGTTTACACCTCTTAAGACTAAAGGGTGAGAATTTACAACACTTTTTTTTTTTGACGGAATTACTTCCTTTCGAAGTATTCCAGATTTATGCTGACTGCTTCTTTGTGAAACAGAATCATTTGGCTCGGAGCTCACATAGGTTGTGAGTCGAGAAACGGGTCGTCCGGATCGTAATCCGGATCTTCATTTTCTTCTTCTCCTTGTGCGGAAGAAGCTGGAGATGCGCTTCTGTCTGAAGCCGCCATCTGTAGAATCCTTTGGAAGTCTGCATCAGATGTTGTCTGTGCAAGAGCTGCCAGAAGCTTGGATTTGTCATTCAGAAATTCGACATTTCTTTTAATATCTATATCTTGAAGATATCCATTTGCAACAAACCACTCCTTAACTTTGTTGAGGGTTGCGTTTTGAAAATTGAACTTGTCCCACCATTTGATCTTTAACATCTTAGTGATTGTCTTGTATTGTGGTTGATTACTGGTTGAAAAACTCTAGCAAAATATCCACGGAATTTGAAAGTATAAACAGAATCACATTGAATTATGAAATGCTGTTTTTTGAATATTCCTTGCAAAATGAAAGTATGATTCTTGCAAGGGAGTTGGAAGAATATCATCGGTTAATCCAAATGTATTCCACCATTGAATAAACCACAGTGGAAATGTGATTTTATACGAATTTGGACAGAAGGATATGAACCACGAATGTTTGGAGGGTGAATACCACATCATATTATACCAGGCTCTTATGTAGTCCCGATATGAGTATGATTGAGGTACAAACGGTTTTGAGAAGGATTTGTCTGTGTAAAGTCCTTGATTCCAATGGGTCGGATTCAAGGCTTTGAAAATTTTGAATTTTGAATAAGCGATCTTTGAGGGATCGTTTTTGTCTGGAATATGAGTAATCTCAGCTGACTTGGTGTCAACCAGGATAAACTCTTAAAAGGTACGGGTTTTGTTAAGATCCTCAGGCATAAAATTGAAACCTGTAGGATACATGTTTGAAATGGTCTCTTCTAGGTTAAGACCTTGAAATTCAGGTTCTATGATGGGTTCATAGATTACCTGAGATTTTTGAAAGTAACCTTTGATCTCTAGGCGAGGTACAAACCTCTTTTCGGGCGTTACAGCCGCAGAGTATGTTGAAGAGGACGGGATCGATGATCCTATTGCTGAAGAAGGAGAGACAGGAGGTCTTAATTGAACGATTCCGCCTGAAGGACGGACGAGATTGGCCGAAGGCCTTGGAGGTGGAGTTGATGACTCCATTGGGGGCATAGGGCGTATACCGCCTTGCGGAGACCTGGATCGGGTTACCGGAGTAAACCCTAAATCCATGGCGTATTGGTCAGCACTCATAGGTGGAGGTGCTGTGGAAGAAGAAGTGGGCGACTGCCCCTTGAAGAGGAGGCTCTGCCTCTACTTTAACTCATTCACTCTTTTATTTTCTTTAGCAAGAGGGAGAGAGAGAGGAGAGAGTTTTTGAGTTAAGAACTCTCTTGAGAGATAATCTGCAAGAGGGTTTTGAGTGCCTTTTATAGGCAAAACTTCGAAATCAAAACACGATAAAATGGCTTGCCATCTGGCAAAAATTTGCTTTGAGACTAGATTTTTAACATCTTTATCTAAGACAAATTTTGAGGCTTGAGAATCAGTTTTGATAGTAAATTTTTTGTTAATCAAATCACCTTGGAACTTTTGCACACAGAGAACTATAGCAAGTAACTCTTTTTTGACCGTGGAGTAATTTTTTTGAGTGTCATTCCAAATTCCTGAATGGAATCGGATAATTGATTCTTTCTTATCAAGACACTGTTTAAGGATTCCTCCATATCCAATGTCTGAAGCATCTGTCTCTACGATCAGCTTTGCTTTTGGGTTGATGAGACTCAAACAGGGAATTGATTTGACTAAAGCTTTTATTTTTTGAACAGCTTTAGTGTGCTCTTCTTTCCATGGTTTTGGATTCTTTCTGAGCCTTTGAAAAAGTGGTTTACAAATGGGTCTGAGGTTCTGTATGAAATCAGACACATAATTGAGACAGCCCAAAAACCTTTGAAGTTGGGTTTTGTCTGTAATTTGGTCTGGAAAATTTGAAGCGAAGTTTATGGACCTCTGAATTTGTTTTATCAGGCCCATATGAATATTGAAGCCCAAAAATTTAATTTGAGTTTGAAATAACTTGACTTTGGACAGAGAAACTGCCAAACCATTTTGTTTTACAATATTGATGAACATATTTAAATGCTTGAAGTGTTGATCAATGTTTGAAGAAAAGACTAAAACATCGTCAATATAAACAATTGTAAAATCTTGAAAATCATTGAAAATATCATTCATGATTTTTTGAAATTCAGAAGGGGCATTTTTAAGCCCGAAAGGCATGACATTCCATTCGTATTGTCCAAATGGTACATTGAAAGCTGTTTTGTATTTGTCTTTCTCAGATATTTGGATTTGCCAAAATCCGGATTTCATATCAAATTTTGAAAATACTTTTGCATCAGAAATACGTTTTAGTAAATCTTGTTTGTTGGGAATTGGATATCTAATCCATTCCAAAACTTTGTTCAAAGGTTTGTAGTTAATAACTAACCTTGGCACACCACGCTCCTGTTCGGCTGCGTTGTTGACATAGAAAGCTGCACAAGACCATGGGCTTTTGGATGGTCAAATTAGCTTCTTTTTGAGTAAATCCTGTATTTCTGATTTACAAAATGTTAGTAGCTCTGCATTCATTTGAATAGGTCTTGCCTTTGTAGGGATTTTTGATTCATCGAAATTTTTTGAATACGGAAGATTAACAATGTGTTTCTTCCTATCCCAAAAAGCATTTGGAAGATTCGAGCAAATTTCTTTTTCAATTTTGCTTTCTATATCTTTTATACTGATTTTTACAGAAGGATTTTTAAGATTTTCTTCAATCTTTTTGTAGCTGATTTCTTCATTTAGAAAAGAAATCTGTTTTTGTTTTCTTTGGATTTCTTCCAGTTTTAACTCGTTTACTTCCATAATATCATATGGAAGAATTGGGGTAATGAACTCAAACATGATGTCGGTTCCATCAAAATTAGAAACTAAACCTTTTTCGGTTATCTTCAAAGGATAGAGTTGGGTTAGGAATGGGGTTCCTAAAATCAACTCTTGCTTTAAATCTTTGACCAAAAGAAATGAGCAAATAATGCAAATTTCATTGTTGCAGATATGAGCATTTGACAATTTGTAAAGAACATTGAGACTTTGACCATTTGCGCTACTCAACTTTTGAGTTGTTTTTTCGAAATATTTAGTAGGGATAAGGCCTTGTTGGACACAGTTTTGATCGGCTCCTGAGTCAATTAAGGCTTTTAAGGTGATTTGAAAGTCTTCAATTTTTAGAGTAATTAAAGAATACCATTTTTGAAATTGAGTTTTCGTGATTTGGTTTAGAAGAAAATCTTCCCCTTCATTATCAGAGTGGGTAGTTTTGAGTTTGAGGTTACTGAGCTCGATTTTTATCAAATCAATTTCAGTTTTGTTTTCTCTAATTTCCTTTTTGAGATTGTTGATTTCAAATTGCAAGTCTTGAATTGAGGAGGGTTGATTATCAGATTTTTCTTTGAAAAAATCATTTCTTTGAAGGATTTCAGAAAGGGTAGAATGTTTTACCTCAATTTTTTCTTTGGCGTAATCATAGGTACTTGAGGAGGTCAAAGATTGTTTAAGGGTTTTGAGGATTGTCTTTTTCATCTCTTTATCCTCTATATGGTTTATAGAGTTGAAAAGAACTTCTTGTTCTGTGGTAAGAACATTTATGCAATGTCCTTCACAATCTTTTTTGCAAACTTTGACACCTTTTGATTGATCACTCTGGCTATGGCTGGAAGCTTCAGAGTCAGTGTCTTCGAATTGAAATTCATTCAATTCTTGATCAGAACTATCATACATAGAAGAATATTCTTCTTCTAGATCTAGCTCATTGATTCTTCTGCTTGGGCATCTATTTGCACAGTGGCCTTCCTTTTGACATTTAAAACAAAAGGTTTTTCCTTTGTCTTTAAAGGCGGTCTGTTTTATTTTAGGATTGTGTCTTGGTTGTCTTTTCTTATAGCGAGGATTTGGGATGTATTGTTTTTTGGGAATATACTTCCTTTGCCGCCTTTAATAGAACTGGGGTCTATCATTGTATTGGTTTTTGTAATACCTTCGGCTATTACGCCGACGGATGATTTTGTTAGAGGGGCGACTTGGTTCTTCTATTCGTTCGCACCCATATTGAGAGCAGAAAGCTTTCATATCTCTTAATCTGCTCTTTTCGTTCTTTTGAACTTTGCGTTGCACCTTGATCTCATTGTAGATATGAAGACCACAGTTGATAACATAGGATGTTAAATCACCATAGGTCAAATTATCCCAAATGATATTACCATTGAAGCGATCTCGAAGAGTCATATAAACTCTTTCTGAGACATAACTAGGAAGTCCATCTATGAACTTCTCCTTCCAATGGTTCCAATCTGGATCTTTCATGTAGTAGACCCTAGATACGAAAATGTCTTTATACCAATTGAAGTTGGCAAGATTTTTGCATTTGAGGTTTTTGAGAATGGTTCTTTGGGTATCGTCATGCTTCACATTATGAGCAGTTGTGAAGGCCCAAGAGATAGCATAAATTAATGCCTCTACGGCATCTTGTTGTTCTACCTCTTCTTCTATGACTACTACTTTTGGAGGGGTTTTTGAAGTTTCAGGTTTAGTGATAGGTTCTCCACCTATCCTTATACCTGGGTCTGCCTTTGTATCAGAAATCTCTCTTTTTCTTTTGACCTTTGTAGTATGTAGCTTGATCTCTAATTTGAGAGAAGTATTGAGGCAATCCCACCATGCCTTAAGGACACCTGTATGAAAGATACTGATTGGAGCCACTGGAAAGAAAAATTTGTGGATGGCCTTCCAAGTTACGTTTCTGAAAGAGTTTACATAACTCTGAAGGAACGCTATAATGGAAATATTGAATGGAACAATCTAACATATGGTGATCTTACATCATATGTCATCAACTGCGGTCTTCAAATTTGCAATGAGATAAAGGTTCAGCGCAAAGTCCAAAGGGATGATAAGAGCAGGCTCAGAGATATGAAAGCCTTTTGCTCTCAATATGGTTGCGAGCGTTTGGAGGAACCAAACCGCTCTGCTAACAAAATGATTCGACGGCGTAATAGCCGAAGGTTCTACAAAAATCAATTCGAAAGATCTCAGAATTTCCAGAGGCAATCGAGGAAGTATTTCCCTAAAAGGCAATACAATCCAAATCCTCGATTCAAGAAAAGACAATCTCGGGATCAACCCAGACCAAGGCAAGCTGCCTTTAAGACAAAGGGAAAAACCTTTTGTTTTAAATGTCGAAAGGAAGGACACTATGCAAATAGATGTCCCAACCTTAGAATCAATGAGATGGATATAGAAGAAGAGTATTCTTCTATCTATGATAACTCTGATCAAGAATTGAACGAATTTCAATTCAATGACACAGATTCAGAAATCTCTAGCGATAGCCAGAGCAAAGAATCTGAAGGCATCAAAGCTTGTAAAAAGGATTGTGAAGGACAATGCATAAATGTCCTTACACTAGAACAAGAAGTTCTCTTTAACTCTATAGACCATATAGAGGATAAGGAAATGAAGAAGACAATTCTGAAAACCCTCAAGCAGTCTTTGTCTTCTTAAAGAACTTCTGAGTTCAAAGAAAAGGTTGTTGAGCAACCCTCTCTTTTCCAGATTCTTCAAAGAGATGATTTCTTCAAACCGAAATCTGATCCTCAACCTTCTTCTATTCAAGATCTTCAATTTGAAATCAACAATCTCAAAAAGGAGATAGAAAAAAGCAAAATCGAAATCGATTTGATCAAAATAGAGATTAACAATCTCAAATCAAAACCCTTGATTTCCAACGATGAAGAAAAAGATTTTCTTCTTAATCAAATTACAAAATCTCAATTTCAAAAATGGTATTCAATGATTACCCTAAAAATTGAGGATTTTCAAATCACGGTCAAAGCCCTAATTGATTCAGGGGCAGATCAAAATCGTATTCAACAAGGACTCATCCCTACAAAGTATTTTGAAAAAACCACTCAAAGACTTAACAGTGCCAATGGCCAGCGTCTTTGTGTGCAGTACAAACTTTCAAATGCCCATATTTGCAACAATGACATATGTATTGTTTGCTCATTTCTTTTAGTAAAAGACCTCAAACAAGAGTTGATCTTAGGAACCCCATTCCTAACACAACTCTATCCTATTAAAATAACCGAAAACGGTTTGGTTTCAAATTTTGCCGGTTCAGAAATAACTTTTGAATTTATTTGCCCAATCCTTCCAGTTGATTTTATGGAAGTGAGTTTAAATGAAATTCGGCAAAAACAAAAACAAATTTCTTTTCTCAAAGAAGACATCAGTTACAAAAAGATTGATGAAAACCTCAAAAATCCCTCTGTTATTGTAAAAATAAAAGAGTTGGAAAACAAAATTGAAAAAGAGATTTGCTCAAACCTTCCAAATGCTTTTTGGGCAAGGAAAAAACACATTGTTCAACTTCCTTACTCAAAAGATTTTGAAGAATCAAAAATCCCAACAAAGGCCAGACCAATTCAAATGAATTCGGATTTACTAACGTTCTGTAAAAAAGAAATACAGGATTTGCTCAATAAGAAGCTGATTCGACCATCTAAAAGCCCATGGTCGTGTGCAGCATTCTATGTCAACAACGCAGCCGAACAGGAGCGTGGTGTGCCAAGGTTAGTTATCAATTACAAGCCCTTAAACAAAGTTTCAGAATGGATTAGATATCCAATTCCAAATAAACAAGACCTTTTAAAAAGGATTTCAAAAGCAAAAGTATTTTCGAAATTTGATATGAAGTCAGGTTTCTGGCAAATTCAAATTTCCGAAAAAGATAAATATAAAACCGCTTTCAATGTGCCATTCGGGCAATACGAATGGAACGTCATGCCATTTGGGCTAAAGAATGCCCCATCTGAATTTCAAAAAATCATGAATGATATTTTTAATGATTTCCAAGATTTTACAATTGTTTACATTGACGATGTCTTGGTTTTCTCCTCAAGCATCGATCAACATTTCAAACATTTGGATATATTTATCAAAGTTGTTAAACAAAATGGTTTGGTAGTCTCTCTACCAAAAGTCAAACTTTTTCAAACCCAGATTAAATTTTTGGGCTTCAATATCAACATGGGCCTGATTAAACCAATTCAAAGGTCCATAAACTTTGCTTCAAATTTTCCGGACCAAATTACAGAAAAAACCCAACTTCAAAGGTTCTTGGGCTGTCTCAATTATGTGTCTGATTTTATTCAAAACCTCAGACCCATTTGCAAACCGCTTTTTCAAAGGCTTAGGAAAAATCCAAAGCCATGGTCCAATGAACATACTAAAGCTGTTCAAAAAATAAAAGCTTTAGTCAAATCACTTCCCTGTTTAAGTCTTATCAATCCAAAAGCACATCTGATCGTAGAGACAGATGCATCAGACATTGGATATGGAGGAATCCTAAAACAGTGTCTTGATAAGAACGAGTCAATTATCCGATTCCATTCAGGAATTTGGAATGACACCCAAAAGAATTACTCAACAGTCAAAAAAGAGTTACTAGCTATAGTACTCTGTGTTCAAAAATTTCAAGGAGATTTGATAAACAAAAATTTTACCATCAAAACTGATTCTCAAGCATCAAAATTCGTTTTGGAAAAAGATGTTAAAAATCTTGTTTCAAAACAAATCTTTGCCAGATGGCAAGCAATTCTTTCATGCTTTGATTTCAAAATTTTGCCTATAAAAGGAACTGAGAACCACCTTGCTGATTATCTCTCAAGGGAGTTTCTAACTCCAAAACTCTCTCCTCAGTATTTGAGAGCTCGGAACCCAAAGTTTGTCCCAATGAGAGTTTTTCATATGGTTTGGACGAACTTGGTCCAAACTTATCTCTGTTTGACTTTTTGGAGAGTTATGGAACTCAAACTTCGGCCCAATGAGAGTTCTTTAGGTGGTTTGGACGACACATGGTCCAAACTTGCTCCGTTTCAGTATTTAAAAGCTCGGAACCCAAAGTTCGTCCCAATGAGAGTTTTTCATATGGCTTGGACGAACTTGCTCCAAACTTTGCCCCGTTTGACTTTTGGGAGAGTTAGGAAGACCATGTTCGGCCCAATGAGAGTTCTTTAGGTGGTTTTGACGACAAATGGTCCAAACTTTGCTCCGTTTCAGTATTTGAGACCTCGAAACCCAAAGTTCGTCCCAATGAGAGCTTTTAATATGGTTTGGACGAACGTGGTCCAAACTTTGCTCGGTTTGAGTTTTTGGAGAGTTAGGAAGACAAAGTTCAGCCCAATGAGAGTTCTTGAGGTGATTTGGACGCCACATGGTCCAAACTTTGCTCCATTTCGAAAATGAGAGCTCGGAACCAAAAGTTCGTCCCAATGAGAGTTTTTCATATGGTTTGGACGAACTTGGTCAAAACTTCTCTTCGTTTGAGTTTTGGGAGACTTAGGAACTCAAAGTTCGACCCAATGAGAGTTCTTTAGGTGGTTTGGACGACACATGGTCAAAACTTTGCTCCGTTTCAGTATTTGAGAGCTCGGAACCCAAAGTTTGTCCTAATGAGAGTTTTTCATATGGTTTGGACGAACTTGGTCCAAACTTATCTCTGATTGAGTTTTTGGAGAGTTAAGGAACTCAAACTTCGGCCCAATGAGAGTTCTTTAGGTGGTTTGGACGACACATGGTCCAAACCTACTCTGTTTCAGTATTTAAGAGCTCGGAACCCAAGGTTCGTCCCAATGAGAGTTTTTCATATGGCTTGGACGAACTTGCTCCAAACTTTGCTCCGTTTGACTTTTTGGAGAGTTAGGAAGACAAAGTTCGGCCCAATGAGAGTTCTTTAGGTGGTTTGGACGACAAATGGTCCAAACTTTGCTCCGTTTCAGTATTTGAGACCTCGGAACCCAAAGTTCGTCCCAATGAGAGCTTTTAATATGGTTTGGACGAACGTGGTCCAAACTTTGCTCGGTTTGAGTTTTTGGAGAGTTAGGAAGACAAAGTTCAGCCCAATCAGAGTTCTTTAGGAGATTTTGACGCCACATGGTCCAAACTTTGCTCCATTTCGAAAATGAGAGCTCGGAACCAAAAGTTCGTCCCAATGAGAGTTTTTCATATGGTTTGGACGAACTTAGTCAAAACTTCCCTTCGTTTGAGTTTTGGGAGAGTAAGGAACACAATGTTCGTCCCAATGAGAGTTCTTTAGGTGGTTTGGACGACACATGGTCAAAACTTTGCTCCGTTTCAGTATTTGAGAGCTCGAAACCCAAAGTTTGTCCCAATGAGAGTTTTTCATATGGTTTGGACGAACTCTGTTCAAACTTACCTCTGTTTGAGTTTTTGGAGAGTTAAGGAACTCAAACTTCGGCCCAATGAGAGTTCTTTAGGAGGTTTGGACGACACATGGTCCAAACTTGCTCCGTTTTAGTATTTAAGAGCTCGGAACCCAAAGTTCGTCCCAATGAGAGTTTTTCATATGGCTTGGACGAACTTGCTCCAAACATTGCTCCGTTTGAGTTTTTAGAGAGTTAGGAAGACAAAGTTCGGCCCAATGAGAGTTCTTTAGGTCTTTTGGACGACAAATTGTCCAAACTTTGCTCCGTTTCAGTATTTGAGACCTCGAAACCCAAAGTTCGTCCCAATGAGAGCTTTTAATATGGTTTGGACGAACGTGGTCCAAACTTTGCTCGGTTTGAGTCTTTGGAGAGTTAGGAAGACAAAGTTCAGCCCAATGAGAGTTCTTGAGGTGATTTGGACGCCACATGGTCCAAACTTTGCTCCATTTCGAAAATGAGAGCTCGGAACCAAAAGTTAGTCCCAATGAGAGTTTTTCATATGGTTTGGACGAACTTGGTCAAAACTTCTCTTCGTTTGAGTTTTGGGAGAGTTAGGAACTCAAAGTTCGGCCCAATGAGAGATCTTTAGGTGGTTTGGACGACACATGGTCAAAACTTTGCTCCGTTTCAGTATTTGAGAGCTCGGAACCCAAAGATTGTCCCAATGAGAGTTTTTCATATGGTTTGGACGAACTCTGTTCAAACTTACCTCTGTTTGAGTTTTTGGAGAGTTAAGGAACTCAAACTTCGGCCTAATGAGAGTTCTTTAGGAGGTTTGGACGACACATGGTCCAAACTTGCTCCGTTTCAGTATTTAAGAGCTCGGAACCCAAAGTTCGTCCCAATGAGAGTTTTTCATATGGCTTGGACGAACTTGCTCCAAACTTTGCTCCGTTTGAGTTTTTAGAGAGTTAGGAAGACAAAGTTCGGCCCAATGAGAGTTCTTTAGGTGGTTTGGACGACAAATGGTCCAAACTTTGCTCCGTTTCAGTATTTGAGACCTCGAACCCCAAAGTTGGTCCCAATGAGAGCTTTTAACATGGTTTGGACGAACGTGGTCCAAACTTTGCTCTGTTTGAGTTTTTGGAGAGTTAGGAAGAAAAAGTTCAGCCCAATGAGAGTTCTTGAGGTGATTTGGACGCCACATGGTCCAAACTTTGCTCCATTTCGAAAATGAGAGCTCGGAACCAAAAGTTCGTCCCAATGAGAGTTTTTCATATGGTTTGGACGAACTTGGTCAAAACTTCTCTTCGTTTGAGTTTTGGCAGACTTAGGAACTCAAAGTTCGACCCAATGAGAGTTCTTTAGGTGGTTTGGACGACACATGGTCAAAACTTTGCTCCGTTTCAGTATTTGAGAGCTCGGAACCCAAAGTTTGTCCCAATGAGAGTTTTTCATATGGTTTGGACGAACTTGGTCCAAACTTATCTCTGATTGAGTTTTTGGAGAGTTAAGGAACTCAAACTTCGGCCCAATGAGAGTTCTTTAGGTGGTTTGGACGACACATGGTCCAAACCTACTCTGTTTCAGTATTTAAGAGCTCGGAACCCAAAGTTCGTCCCAATGAGAGTTTTTCATATGGCTTGGACGAACTTGCTCCAAACTTTGCTCCGTTTGACTTTTTGGAGAGTTAGGAAGACAAAGTTCGGCCCAATGAGAGTTCTTTAGGTGGTTTGGACGACAAATGGTCCAAACTTTGCTCCGTTTCAGTATTTGAGACCTCGGAACCCAAAGTTCGTCCCAATGAGAGCTTTTAATATGGTTTGGACGAACGTGGTCCAAACTTTGCTCGGTTTGAGTTTTTGGAGAGTTAGGAAGACAAAGTTCAGCCCAATTAGAGTTCTTTAGGAGATTTTGACGCCACATGGTCCAAACTTTGCTCCATTTCGAAAATGAGAGCTCGGAACCAAAAGTTCGTCCCAATGAGAGTTTTTCGTATGGTTTGGACGAACTCTGTCAAAACTTCCCTTCGTTTGAGTTTTGGGAGAGTAAGGAACACAATGTTCGTCCCAATGAGAGTTCTTTAGGTGGTTTGGACGACACATGGTCAAAACTTTGCTCCGTTTCAGTATTTGAGAGCTCGAAACCCAAAGTTTGTCCCAATGAGAGTTTTTCATATGGTTTGGACGAACTCTTTTCAAACTTACCTCTGTTTGAGATTTTGGAGAGTTAAGGAACTCAAACTTCGGCCCAATGAGAGTTCTTTAGGAGGTTTGGACGACACATGGTCCAAACTTGCTCCGTTTTAGTATTTAAGAGCTCGGAACCCAAAGTTCGTCCCAATGAGAGTTTTTCATATGGCTTGGACAAACTTGCTCCAAACATTGCTCCGTTTGAGTTTTTAGAGAGTTAGGAAGACAAAGTTCGGCCCAATGAGAGTTCTTTAGGTCTTTTGGACGACAAATTGTCCAAACTTTGCTCCGTTTCAGTATTTGAGACCTCGGAACCCAAAGTTCGTCCCAATGAGAGCTTTTAATATGGTTTGGACGAACGTGGTCCAAACTTTGCTCGGTTAGAGTTTTTGGAGAGTTAGGAAGACAAAGTTCAGCCCAATTAGAGTTCTTTAGGTGATTTTGACGCCACATGGTCCAAACTTTGCTCCATTTCGAAAATGAGAGCTCGGAACCAAAAGTTAGTCCCAATGAGAGTTTTTCATATGGTTTGGACGAACTTGGTCAAAACTTCTCTTCGTTTGAGTTTTGGGAGAGTTAGGAACTCAAAGTTCGGCCCAATGAGAGTTCTTTAGGTGGTTTGGACGACACATGGTCAAAACTTTGCTCCGTTTCAGTATTTGAGAGCTCGGAACCCAAAGATTGTCCCAATGAGAGTTTTTCATATGGTTTGGACGAACTCTGTTCAAACTTACCTCTGTTTTAGTTTTTGGAGAGTTAAGGAACTCAAACTTCGGACTAATGAGAGTTCTTTAGGAGGTTTGGACGACACATGGTCCAAACTTGCTCCGTTTCAGTATTTAAGAGCTCGGAACCCAAAGTTCGTCCCAATGAGAGTTTTTCATATGGCTTGGACGAACTTGCTCCAAACTTTGCTCCGTTTGAGTTTTTAGAGAGTTAGGAAGACAAAGTTCGGCCCAATGAGAGTTCTTTAGGTGGTTTGGACGACAAATGGTCCAAACTTTGCTTCGTTTCAGTATTTGAGACCTCGTAACCCAAAGTTCGTCCCAATGAGAGCTTTTAATATGGTTTGGACGAACGTGGTCCAAACTTTGCGCGGTTTGAGTTTTCGGAGAGTTAGGAAGACAAAGTTCAGCCCAATTAGAGTTCTTTAGGTGATTTGGATGCCACATGGTCCAAACTTTGCTCCATTTCGAAAATGAGAGCTCGGAACCAAAAGTTCGTCCCAATGAGAGTTTTTCATATGGTTTGGACGAACTTGGTCAAAACTTCTCTTCGTTTGAGTTTTGGCAGACTTAGGAACTCAAAGTTCGACCCAATGAGAGTTCTTTAGGTGGTTCGGACGACACATGGTCAAAACTTTGCTCCGTTTCAGTATTTGAGAGCTCGGAACCCAAAGTTTGTCCCAATGAGAGTTTTTCATATGGTTTGGACGAACTTGGTCCAAACTTATCTCTGATTGAGTTTTTGGGGAGTTAAGGAACTCAAAGTTCGGCCCAATGAGAGTTCTTTAGGTGGTTTGGACGACACAAGGTCTAAACTTTTCTCCGTTTCAGTATTGGAGAGCTCGGAACCGAAATTTCGTCCCAATGAGAGTTTTTCATATGGTTTGGACGAACTTGGTCCAAACTTCGGCCGTTTGAGTTTTTTAAGAGTTAGGAACTCAAACTTTGGCCCAATGAGAGTTCTTTAGGTGGTTTGGACGACACATGGTCAAAACTTTGCTCCGTTTCAGTATTTGAGAGCTCGAAACCCAAAGTTTGTCCCAATGAGAGTTTTTCGTATGGTTTGGACGAACTCTGTTCAAACTTACCTCTTTTTGAGTTTTTGGAGAGTTAAGGAACTCAAACTTCGGCCCAATGAGAGTTCTTTAGGAGGTTTGGACCACACATGGTCCAAACTTGCTCCGTTTTAGTATTTAAGAGCTCGGAACCCAAAGTTCGTCCGAGAGTTTTTCATATTGCTTGGACGAACTTGCTCCAAACTTTGCTCCGTTTGAGTTTTTAGAGAGTTAGGATGACAAAGTTTGGCCCAATGAGAGTTCTTTAGGTCTTTTGGACGACAAATTGTCCAAACTTTGCTCCGTTTCAGTATTTGAGACCTCGGAACCCAAAGTTCGTCCCAATGAGAGCTTTTAATATGGTTTGGACGAACGTGGTCCAAACTTTGCTCGGTTAGAGTTTTTGGAGAGTTAGGAAGAAAAGTTCAGCCCAATTAGAGTTCTTTAGGTGATTTTGACGCCACATGGTCCAAACTTTGCTCCATTTCGAAAATGAGAGCTCGGAACCAAAAGTTAGTCCCAATGAGAGTTTTTCATATGGTTTGGACGAACTTTGTCAAAACTTCTCTTCGTTTGAGTTTTGGGAGAGTTAGGAACTCAAAGTTTGGCCCAATGAGAGTTCTTTAGGTGGTTTGGACGACACATGGACAAAACTTTGCTCCGTTTCAGTATTTTAGAGCTCGGAACCCAAAGATTGTCCTATTGAGAGTTTTTCATATGGTTTGGACGAACTCTGTTCAAACTTACCTCTGTTTTAGTTTTTGGAGAGTTAAGGAACTCAAACTTCGGCCTAATGAGAGTTCTTTAGGAGGTTTGGACGACACATGGTCCAAACTTGCTCCGTTTCAGTATTTAAGAGCTCGGAACCCAAAGTTCGTCCCAATGAGAGTTTTTCATATGGCTTGGACGAACTTGCTCCAAACTTTGCTCCGTTTGACTTTTTGGAGAGTTAGGAAGACAAAGTTCGGCCCAATGAGAGTTCTTTAGGTGGTTTGGACGACAAATGGTCCAAACTTTGCTCCGTTTCAGTATTTGAGACCTCGGAACCCAAAGTTCGTCCCAATGAGAGCTTTTAATATGGTTTGGACGAACGTGGTCCAAACTTTGCTCGGTTTGAGTTTTTGGAGAGTTAGGAAGACAAAGTTCAGCCCAATTAGAGTTCTTTAGGAGATTTTGACGCCACATGGTCCAAACTTTGCTCCATTTCGAAAATGAGAGCTCGGAACCAAAAGTTCGTCCCAATGAGAGTTTTTCGTATGGTTTGGACGAACTTGGTCAAAACTTCCCTTCGTTTGAGTTTTGGGAGAGTAAGGAACACAATGTTCGTCCCAATGAGAGTTCTTTAGGTGGTTTGGACGACACATGGTCAAAACTTTGCTCCGTTTCAGTATTTGAGAGCTCGAAACCCAAAGTTTGTCCCAATGAGAGTTTTTCATATGGTTTGGACGAACTCTTTTCAAACTTACCTCTGTTTGAGTTTTTGGAGAGTTAAGGAACTCAAACTTCGGCCCAATGAGAGTTCTTTAGGAGGTTTGGACGACACATGGTCCAAACTTGCTCCGTTTTAGTATTTAAGAGCTCGGAACCCAAAGTTCGTCCCAATGAGAGTTTTTCATATGGCTTGGACAAACTTGCTCCAAACATTGCTCCGTTTGAGTTTTTAGAGAGTTAGGAAGACAAAGTTCGGCCCAATGAGAGTTCTTTAGGTCTTTTGGACGACAAATTGTCCAAACTTTGCTCCGTTTCAGTATTTGAGACCTCGGAACCCAAAGTTCGTCCCAATGAGAGCTTTTAATATGGTTTGGACGAACGTGGTCCAAACTTTGCTCGGTTAGAGTTTTTGGAGAGTTAGGAAGACAAAGTTCAGCCCAATTAGAGTTCTTTAGGTGATTTTGACGCCACATGGTCCAAACTTTGCTCCATTTCGAAAATGAGAGCTCGGAACCAAAAGTTAGTCCCAATGAGAGTTTTTCATATGGTTTGGACGAACTTGGTCAAAACTTCTCTTCGTTTGAGTTTTGGGAGAGTTAGGAACTCAAAGTTCGGCCCAATGAGAGTTCTTTAGGTGGTTTGGACGACACATGGTCAAAACTTTGCTCCGTTTCAGTATTTGAGAGCTCGGAACCCAAAGATTGTCCCAATGAGAGTTTTTCATATGGTTTGGACGAACTCTGTTCAAACTTACCTCTGTTTTAGTTTTTGGAGAGTTAAGGAACTCAAACTTCGGCCTAATGAGAGTTCTTTAGGAGGTTTGGACGACACATGGTCCAAACTTGCTCCGTTTCAGTATTTAAGAGCTCGGAACCCAAAGTTCGTCCCAATGAGAGTTTTTCATATGGCTTGGACGAACTTGCTCCAAACTTTGCTCCGTTTGAGTTTTTAGAGAGTTAGGAAGACAAAGTTCGGCCCAATGAGAGTTCTTTAGGTGGTTTGGACGACAAATGGTCCAAACTTTGCTCCGTTTCAGTATTTGAGACCTCGAACCCCAAAGTTCGTCCCAATGAGAGCTTTTAATATGGTTTGGACGAACGTGGTCCAAACTTTGCTCGGTTTGAGTTTTTGGAGAGTTAGGAAGACAAAGTTCAGCCCAATGAGAGTTCTTGAGGTGATTTGGACGCCACATGGTCCAAACTTTGCTCCATTTCGAAAATGAGAGCTCGGAACCAAAAGTTCGTCCCAATGAGAGTTTTTCATATGGTTTGGACGAACTTGGTCAAAACTTCTCTTCGTTTGAGTTTTGGCAGACTTAGGAACTCAAAGTTCGACCCAATGAGAGTTCTTTAGGTGGTTTGGACGACACATGGTCAAAACTTTGCTCCGTTTCAGTATTTGAGAGCTCGGAACCCAAAGTTTGTCCCAATGAGAGTTTTTCATATGGTTTGGACGAACTTGGTCCAAACTTATCTCTGATTGAGTTTTTGGGGAGTTAAGGAACTCAAAGTTCGGCCCAATGAGAGTTCTTTAGGTGGTTTGGACGACACAAGGTCTAAACTTTTCTCCGTTTCAGTATTGGAGAGCTCGGAACCGAAATTTCGTCCCAATGAGAGTTTTTCATATGGTTTGGACGAACTTGGTCCAAACTTCGGCCGTTTGAGTTTTTTAAGAGTTAGGAACTCAAACTTTGGCCCAATGAGAGTTCTTTAGGTGGTTTGGACGACACATGGTCAAAACTTTGCTCCGTTTCAGTATTTGAGAGCTCGAAACCCAAAGTTTGTCCCAATGAGAGTTTTTCGTATGGTTTGGACGAACTCTGTTCAAACTTACCTCTTTTTGAGTTTTTGGAGAGTTAAGGAACTCAAACTTCGGCCCAATGAGAGTTCTTTAGGAGGTTTGGACCACACATGGTCCAAACTTGCTCCGTTTTAGTATTTAAGAGCTCGGAACCCAAAGTTCGTCCGAGAGTTTTTCATATTGCTTGGACGAACTTGCTCCAAACTTTGCTCCGTTTGAGTTTTTAGAGAGTTAGGAAGACAAAGTTTGGCCCAATGAGAGTTCTTTAGGTCTTTTGGACGACAAATTGTCCAAACTTTGCTCCGTTTCAGTATTTGAGACCTCGGAACCCAAAGTTCGTCCCAATGAGAGCTTTTAATATGGTTTGGACGAACGTGGTCCAAACTTTGCTCGGTTAGAGTTTTTGGAGAGTTAGGAAGACAAAGTTCAGCCCAATTAGAGTTCTTTAGGTGATTTTGACGCCACATGGTCCAAACTTTGCTCCATTTCGAAAATGAGAGCTCGGAACCAAAAGTTAGTCCCAATGAGAGTTTTTCATATGGTTTGGACGAACTTTGTCAAAACTTCTCTTCGTTTGAGTTTTGGGAGAGTTAGGAACTCAAAGTTCGGCCCAATGAGAGTTCTTTAGGTGGTTTGGACGACACATGGTCAAAACTTTGCTCCGTTTCAGTATTTTAGAGCTCGGAACCCAAAGATTGTCCTATTGAGAGTTTTTCATATGGTTTGGACGAACTCAGTTCAAACTTACCTCTGTTTTAGTTTTTGGAGAGTTAAGGAACTCAAACTTCGGCCTAATGAGAGTTCTTTTGGAGGTTTGGACGACACATGGTCCAAACTTGCTCCGTTTCAGTATTTAAGAGCTCGGAACCCAAAGTTCGTCCCAATGAGAGTTTTTCATATGGCTTGGACGAACTTGCTCCAAACTTTGCTCCGTTTGAGTTTTTAGAGAGTTAGGAAGACAAAGTTCGGCCCAATGAGAGTTCTTTAGGTGGTTTGGACGACAAATGGTCCAAACTTTGCTTCGTTTCAGTATTTGAGACCTCGTAACCCAAAGTTCGTCCCAATGAGAGCTTTTAATATGGTTTGGACGAACGTGGTCCAAACTTTGCGCGGTTTGAGTTTTCGGAGAGTTAGGAAGACAAAGTTCAGCCCAATTAGAGTTCTTTAGGTGATTTGGATGCCACATGGTCCAAACTTTGCTCCATTTCGAAAATGAGAGCTCGGAACCAAAAGTTCGTCCCAATGAGAGTTTTTCATATGGTTTGGACGAACTTGGTCAAAACTTCTCTTCGTTTGTGTTTTGGGAGAGTTAGGAACTCAAAGTTCATCCCAATGAGAGTTCCTTAGGTGGTTTAGACGACACATGCTCCAAACTTTGCTCCGTTTCAATATTTGAGAGCTCGAAAACCAAAGTTCGTCCCAATGAAAGTTTTTCATATGGTATGGACGAACTTGGTCCCAACTTAGCTCCGTTTGAGTTTTTGGAGTGTTAGGAACTCAAAGTTCATCCCAATGAGAGTTCTTTAGGTGGTTTAGACGACACATGCTCCAAACTTTGCTCCGTTTCAATATTTGAGAGCTCGAAAACCAAAGTTCGTCCCAATGAGAGTTTTTCATATGGTATGGACGAACTTGGTCCCAACTTAGCTCCGTTTGAGTTTTTGGAGTGTTAGGAACTCAAAGTTCATCCCAATGAGAGTTCTTTAGGTGGTTTAGACGACACATGCTCCAAACTTTACTCCGTTTCAATATTTCAGAGCTCGGAACCCAAAGTTCGTCCCAATGAGAGTTTTTCTTATGGCATGGATGAACTTGTTTCAAACTTTGCTCCGTTTCTGTTTTTCGAGAGTTCTGAACTCAAAGTTCGGCCGAATGAGAGTTCTTTTGGTTGTTTGGACGACATATGCTCGAAACTTTGCTCCGTTTCAGTATTTGAGAGCTCGAAACCCAAAGTTCGTCCCAATGAGAGTTTTTCCTATGGTATGGACGAACTTGTTCCCAACTTAGCTCCGTTTGAGTTTTTGGAGTGTTAGGAACTCAAAGTTCATCCCAATGAGAGTTCTTTAGGTGGTTTAGACGACACATGCTCCAAACTTTGCTCCGTTTCAATATTTCAGAGCTCGGAACCCAAAGTTTGTCCCAATGAGAGTTTTTCTTATGGCATGGATGAACTTGTTTCAAACTTTGCTCCGTTTGTGTTTTTCGAGAGTTAGGAACTCAAAGTTCGGCCCAATGAGAGTTCTTTTGGTTGTTTGGACGACATATGCTCGAAACTTTGCTCCGTTTCAGTATTTGAGAGCTCGAAACCCAAAGTTCGTCCCAATGAGAGTTTTTCCTATGGTATGGACAACTTGGTTCAAACTTATCTCTATTTGAGTTTTTGGAGAGTTAGGAAGTCAAAGTTCATCCCAATGAAAGTTCTTTGGGTAGTTTGGACGACACATGCTCCAAACTTTGCTCTGTTTCAATATTTGAGAGCTCGGAACCAAAAGTTCGTCCTAATGAGGGTTTTTCATATGGCTTGGACGAACTTGTTCCAAACTTTTCTATGTTTGTGTTTTTCGAGAGTTAGGAACTCAAAGTTCAGCCCAAGGAGAGTTCTTTTGGTGGTTTGGAGACACATGGTCCAAACTTTGCTCCGTTTCAGTATTTGAGAGCTCGGAACCCAAAGTTCGTCCCAATGAGAGTTTTTCATATGCTTTGAGCGAACTTGGTCCAAACTTTTCTCCGTTTGAGTTTTTCGAGAGTTAGAAACTCAAGGTTCGGCCCAATGAGAGTTCTTTAGGTGATTTGGACGACACATAGTCCAAACTTTGCAACATTTCAGTATTTGAGAGCTCGAAACCCAAAGTTCGTCCCAATGAGAGTTTTTCATATGGATTGGACGAACTTGTTCCAAACTTTGCTCCGTTTGTGTTTTTCGAGAGTTAGGAACTCAAAGTTCGGCCCAATGAGATTTCTTTAGGTGGTTTGGACGACAAATGGTCCAAAGTTTTCAACGTTTCAGTTTTTGAGAGCTCGGAACCCACACTTCGTCCCAGTGAGAGTTTTTTCATATGGTTTGGACGAACTTGTTCGAAACTTTGCCCCGTTTGTGTTTTTCAAGAGTTAGGAACATAAAGTTTGGCCCAATGAGAGTTCTTTTGGTTGTTTGGACGACACATGCTCAAAACTTTTCTCCGTTTCAGTATTTGAGAGCTCGGAACCCAAAGTTCATCCCAATGAGAGTTTTTCATATGGTATGGATGAACTTGGTCCCAACTTAGCCCCGTTTGATTTTTTGGAGAGTTAGGAACTCAAAAGTTCATCTCAATGAGAGTTCTTTAGGTGGTTTGGACGACACATGCTCTAAACTTTGCCCCGTTTCAATATTTGAGAGCTCGGAACCCAAAGTTCGTCCCAATGAGAGTGTTTCTTATGGCTTGGATGAACTTGTTCCAAACTTTGCTCCGTTTGTGTTTTTGGAGAGTTAGGAACTCAAAGTTCGCCCCAATGAGAGTTCTTTAGGTAGTTTGGACGACACATGGTCAAAACTTTGCCCCGTTTCAGTTTTTGAGAGCTCGGAACCCAAAGTTCGTCCGAATGAGAGTTTTTCATATGGCTTGGACGAACTTGGTCCAAACTTTGCTCTGTTTTTGTTTTTGGAGAGTTAGGAACTCAAAGTTCGGCCCTATTAGAGTTCTTTTGGTGGTGTGGAGGACAGATGGTCAAACTTTGCTCCGTTTCAGTATTTAAGAGCTCGGAACCCAAAGTTCGTCCCAATGAGAGATTTTCATATGGTTTCGACGAACTTGTTCCAAACTTTGCTCCGTTTGAGTTTTTGGAGAGTTAGGAACTCAAACTTCGGCCCAATGAGAGTTCTTTAGGTGGTTTGGTCGACACATTGTCCAAACATTGCAACGTTTCAGTTTTTGAGAGCTCGGAACCCAAAGTTCGTCCCAATGAGACTTTTTCAGATGGCTTGGACGAACTTGTTCCTAACTTTGCTCCATTTGTGTTTTTCGAGAGTTAGGAACTCAAAGTTCGGCCCAATGAGAGTTCTTTTGGTGGTTTGGACGACAAATGCTCCAAACTTTGCTCCGTTTCAGTATTTGTGAGCTAGGAACCCAAAGTTCGTCCCAATGAGAGTTTTTCATATGGTATGGACGAACTTGGTCCCAACTTAGCTTTGTTTGAGTTTTTGGAGAGTTAGGAACTCAAAGTTCATCCCAATGAGAGTTCTTTAGGTGGTTTAGACGACACATTCTCCAAACGTTGCTCCGTTTCAATATTTGAGAGCTCGGAACCCAAAGTTCGTCTATATCAGAGTTTTTCATATGGCTTTGACGAACTTGTTCCCAACTTTGGTCCGTTTTTGTTTTTCGAGAGTTAGGAACTCAAAGTTCAGCCCAATGAGAGATCTTTTGGTGGTTTGGACGACACATGGTCCAAACTTTGCTCCGTTTCAGTATTTGTAAGCTCAGAACCCAAAGTTCGTCCCAATGATTGTTTTTCATATGGTATGGACGAACTTGGTCCCAACTTAGCTCCGTTTGAGTTTTTGGAGAGTTAGGAACTCAAAGTTCATCCCAATGAGAGTTCTTTAGGTGGTTTGGACATCACATGCTCCACACTTTGCTCCGTTTCAGTATTTGAGAGCTCGGAACCCAAAGTTCATCCCAATGAGAGTTTTTCATATGGTATGGACGAACTTGGTCCCAACTTAGCTCCGTTTGAGTTTTTGGAGTGTTAGGAACTCAAAGTTCATCCCAATGAGAGTTCTTTAGGTGGTTTAGACGACACATGCTCCAAACTTTGCTCCGTTTCAATATTTGAGAGCTCGGAACCCAAAGTTCGTCCCAATGAGAGTTTTTCATATGGCTTGGACGAACTTGCTCCAAACTTTGCTCCGTTTGAGTTTTTGGAGAGTTAGGAAGACAAAGTTCAGCCCAATGAGAGTTCTTTAGGTGGTTTGGACGACAAATGGTCCAAACTTTGCTCCGTTTCAGTATTTGAGACCTCGGAACCCAAAGTTCGTCCCAATGAGAGCTTTTAATATGGTTTGGACGAACGTGGTCCAAACATTGCTCGGTTTGAGTTTTTGGAGAGTTAGGAAGACAAATTTCAGCCCAATTAGAGTTCTTTAGGTGATTTCGACGCCACATGGTCCAAACTTTGCTCCATTTCGAAAATGAGAGCTCGGAACCAAAAGTTCGTCCCAATGAGAGTTTTTCATATGGCATGGATGAACTTGTTTCAAACTTTGCTCCGTTTGGGTTTTTCGAGAGTTAGGAACTCAAAGTTCGGCCCAATGAGAGTTCTTTAGGTGGTTTGGACGACAAATGGTCCAAACTTTGCTCCGTTTCAGTATTTGAGACCTCGGAACCCAAAGTTCGTCCCAATGAGAGCTTTTAATATGGTTTGGACGAACATGGTCCAAACATTGCTCGGTTTGAGTTTTTGGAGAGTTAGGAAGACAAAGTTCAGCCCAATTAGAGTTCTTTAGGTGATTTCGACGCCACATGGTCCAAACTTTGCTCCATTTCGAAAATGAGAGCTCAGAACCAAAAGTTCGTCCCAATGAGAGTTTTTCATATGGTTTGGACGAACTTGGTCAAAACTTCTCTTCGTTTGAGTTTTGGGAGAGTTAGGAACTCAAAGTTCATCGCAATGAGAGTTCTTTAGGTGGTTTAGACGACACATGCTCCAAACTTTCCTCCGTTTCAATATTTGAGAGCTCGAAACCCAAAGTTCGTCCCAATGAGAGTTTTTCATATGGTATGGACGAACTTGGTCCCAACTTAGCTTCGTTTGAGTTTCTGGAGTGTGAGGAACTCAAAGTTCATCCCAATGAGAGTTCTTTAGGTGGTTTAGACGACACATGCTCCAAACTTTGCTCCGTTTCAATATTTCAGAGCTCGGAACCCAAAGTTCGTCCCAATGAGAGTTTTTCATATGGCATGGATGAACTTGTTTCAAACTTTGCTCCGTTTGTGTTTTTCGAGAGTTAGGAACTCAAAGTTCGGCCCAATGAGAGTTCTTTTGGTTGTTTGGACGACATATGCTCGAAACTTTGCTCCGTTTCAGTATTTGAGAGCACGAAACCAAAGTTCGTCCCAATGAGAGTTTTTCCTATGGTATGGACAACCTGGTTCCAACTTATCTCTATTTGAGTTTTTGGAGAGTTAGGAACTGAAAGTTCATCCCAATGAAAGTTCTTTGGGTAGTTTGGACGACACATGCTCCAAACTTTGCTCCGTTTCAATATTTGAGAGCTCGGAACCCACAGTTCGTCCCAGTGAGAGTTTTTTCATATGGTTTGGACGAACTTGTTCCAAACCTTGCCCCGTTTGTGTTTTTCAAGAGTTAGGAACATAAAGTTTGGCCCAATGAGAGTTCTTTTGGTTGTTTGGACGACACATGGTCCAAACTTTTCTCCGTTTCAGTATTTGAGAGCTCGGAACCCAAAGTTCGTCCCAATGAGAGTGTTTCTTATGGCTTGGACGAACTTGTTCCAAACTTTTCTCCGTTTGTATTTTTGGAGAGTTAGGAACTCAAAGTTCACCCCAATGAGAGTTCTTTAGGTAGTTTGGACGACACATGGTCAAAACTTTGCCCCGTTTCAGTTTTTGAGAGCTCGGAACCCAAAGTTCGTCCCAATGAGAGTTTTTCATATGCCTTGGACGAACTTGGTCCAAACTTTGCTCCGTTTGTGTTTTTGGAGAGTTAGGAACTCAAAGTTCGGCCCAATTAGAGTTCTTTAGGTGGTTTGGTCGACACATTGTCCAAACATTGCAACGTTTCAGTTTTTGAGAGCTCGGAACATAAAGTCCGTCCCAATGAGATTTTTTCATATGGCTTGGACGAACTTGTTCCTAACTTTGCTCCATTTGTGTTTTTCGAGAGTTAAGAACTCAAAGTTCGGCCGAATGAGAGTTCTTTTGGTGGTTTGGACGACAAATGCTCCAAACTTTGCTCCGTTTCATTATTTGAGAGCTAGGAACCCAAATTTCGTCCCAATGAGAGTTTTTCATATGGTATGGACGAACTTGGTCCCAACTTAGCTCCGTTTGAGTTTTTGGAGAGTTAGGAACTCAAAGTTCGGCCCAATGAGAGTTGTTTAGGTGGTTTGGACGGTACATGATCCAAACTTTGCAACGTTTTAGTTTTTTAGAGCTCGGAACCCAAAGTTCGGCCCAATGAGAGTTCTGTTGGTGGTTTGGACGACACATGGTCCAAACTTTGCTCCGTTTAAGTATTTGAGAGCTGGGAACCCAAACTTCGTCCCAATGAGAGTTTTTCATATGGTTTGGACGAACTTGGTCCAAACTTTCCTCCGTTTGAGTTTCTGGAGAGTTAGGAACTCAAAGTTCGGCCCAATGAGAGTTCTTTTGGTGGTTTGAACGACACATGGTCAAAAACTTTGCAACGTTTCAGTTTTTGAGAGCTCGGAACCCAAAGTATGTCGCAATGAGAGTATTTCATATGGCTTGGACGAACTTGTTCCTAACTTTGCTCCATTTGTGTTTTTCGAGAGTTAAGAACTCAAAGTTCGGCCGAATGAGAGTTCTTTTGGTGGTTTGGACGACAAATGCTCCAAACTTTGCTCCGTTTCATTATTTGAGAGCTAGGAACCCAAATTTCGTCCCAATGAGAGTTTTTCATATGGTATGGACGAACTTGGTCCCAACTTAGCTCCGTTTGAGTTTTTTGAGTGTTAGGAACTCAAAGTTCATCCCAATGAAAGTTCTTTAGGTGGTTTAGACGACACATGCTCCAAACGTTGCTCCGTTTCAATATTTGAGAGCTCGGAACCAACAGTTCGTCTCAATCAGAGTTTTTCATATGGCTTTGACGAACTTGTTCCCAACTTTGCTCCGTTTGTGTTTTTCGAGAGTTAGGAACTCAAAGTTCGGCCCAATGAGAGATCTTTTGGTGGTTTGGACGACACATGGTCCAAACTTTGCTCCGTTTCAGTATTTGAGAGCTCAGAACCCAAAGTTCGTCCCAATGATTGTTTTTCATATGGTATGGACGAACTTGGTCCCAACTTAGCTCCGTTTGAGTTTTTTGAGAGTTAGGAACTCAAAGTTCATCCCAATGAGAGTTCTTTAGGTGGTTTGGACATCACATGCTCCAAACTTTGCTCCGTTTCAGTATTTGAGAGCTCGGAACCCAAAGTTCATCCCAATGAGAGTTTTTCATATGGTATGGACGAACTTGGTCCCAACTTAGCTCCGTTTGAGTTTTTGGAGTGTTAGGAACTCAGAGTTCATCCCAATGAGAGTTCTTTAGGTGGTTTAGACGACACATGCTCCAAACTTTGCTCCGTTTCAATATTTGAGAGCTCGGAACCCAAAGTTCGTCCCAATGAGAGTTTTTCATATGGCATGGATGAACTTGTTCCAAACTTTGCTCCGTTTGTGTTTTTCGAGAGTTAGGAACTCAAAGTTCGGCCCAATGAGAGTTCTTTTGGTTGTTTGGACGACACATGCTCCAAACTTTGCTTCGTTTCAGTATTTGAGAGCTCGGAACCCAAAGTTCGTCCCAATGAGAGTTTTTCATATGGTATGGACGAACTTGGTCCCAACTTAGCTCTGTTTAAGTTTTTGGAGAGTTAGGAACTCAAAGTTCATCCAAATGAAAGTTCTTTGGTTAGTTTGGACGATACATGCTCCAAACTTTGCTCCGTTTCAGTATTTGAGAGCTCGGAACCCAAAGTTCGTCCCAATGAGAGTTTTTCATATGGTATGGACAACCTGGTTCCAACTTATCTCTGTTTGAGTTTTTGGAGAGTTAGGAACTCAAAGTTCATCCGAATGAAAGTTCTTTGGGTAGTTTGGACGTCACATGCTCCAAACTTTGCTCCGTTTCAATATTTGAGAGCTCGAAACCCAAAGTTCGTCCCAATGAGCGTTTTTCATATGGCTTGGACAAACTTGTTCCAAACTTTGCTCCGTTTGTGTTTTTGGAGAGTTAGGAACTCAAAGTTCGGCCCAATGAGAGTTCTTTAGGTGGTTTGGACGACACATGGTCCAAACTTTTCCCCATTTAAGTTTTTGAGAGCTCGGAACCCAAAGTTCGTCCTAATGAGGGTTTTTCATATGGCTTGGACGAACTTGTTCCAAACTTTGCTATGTTTGTGTTTTTCGAGAGTTAGGAACTCAAAGTTCGGCCCAAGGAGAGTTCTTTTGGTGGTTTGGAGAAACATGGTCCAAACTTTGCTTCGTTTCAGTATTTGAGAGCTCGGAACCCAAAGTTCGTCCCAATGAGAGTTTTTCATATGCTTTGGGCGAACTTGGCCTAAACTTTGCTCCGTTTGAGTTTTTCGAGAGTTAGGAACTCAACGTTCGGCCCAATGAGAGTTCTTTAGGTGATTTGGACGACACATGGTCCAAACTTTGCAACATTTCAGTATTTGAGAGCTCGAAACCCAAAGTTCGTCCCAATGAGAGTTTTTCATACGGATTGGACGAACTTGTTCCAAACTTTGCTCCGTTTGTGTTTTCTGAGATTTAGGAACTCAAAGTTCGGCCCAATGAGATTTCATTAGGTGGTTTGGACGACACATGGTCCAAAGTTTTCAACGTTTCAGTTTTCGAGAGCTCGGAACCCACAGTTCGTCCAAGTGAGAGTTTTTTCATATGGTTTGGACGAACTTGTTTGAAACTTTGCTCCGTTCGTGTTTTTCAAGAGTTAGGAACATAAAGTTCGGCCCAATGAGAGTTCTTTTGGTGGTTTGGACGACACATGCTCCAAACTTTTCCCCATTTAAGTTTTTGAGAGCTCGGAACCCAAAGTTCGTTCTAATGAGGGTTTTTCATATGGCTTGGACGAACTTGTTCCAAACTTTGCTATGTTTGTGTTTTTCGAGAGTTAGGAACTCAAAGTTCGGCCCAAGGAGAGTTCTTTTGGTGGTTTGGAGAAACATTGTCCAAACTTTGCTTCGTTTCAGTATTTGAGAGCTCGGAACCCAAAGTTCGTCCCAATGAGAGTTTTTCATATGCTTTGGGCGAACTTGGCCTAAACTTTGCTCCGTTTGAGTTTTTCGAGAGTTAGGAACTCAACGTTCGGCCCAATGAGAGTTCTTTAGGTGATTTGGACGACACATGGTCCAAACTTTTCTCCGTTTCAATATTTGAGAGCTCGGAACCCAAAGTTCGTCCCAATGAGAGCTTTTCATATGGTATGGACGAACTTGGTCCCGACTTAGCCCCGTTTGAGTTTTTGGAGAGTTAGGAACCCAAAAGTTCATCTCAATGAGAGTTCTTTAGGTGGTTTGGACGACAAATGCTCTAAACTTTGCTCTATTTCAATATTTGAGAGCTCGGAACACAAAGTTCGTCCCAATGATAGTTTTTCTTATGGCTTGGACGAACTTGTTCCAAACTTTGCTCCGTTTGTGTTTTTGGAGAGTTAGGAACTCAAAGTTCGCCCCAATGAGAGTTCTTTAGGTAGTTTGGACGACACATGGTCAAAACTTTGCCACGTTTCAGTTTTTGCGAGCTCGGAACCCAAAGTTCTTCCCGATGAGAGTTTTTCATATGGCTTGGACGAACTTGGTCCAAACTTTGCTCCGTTTGTGTTTTTGGGGAGTTAGGAACTCAAAGTTCGGCCCTATGAGAGTTCTTTTGGTGGTGTGGACGACAGATGGTCAAACTTTGCTCCGTTTCAGTATTTAAGAGCTCGGAACCCAAAGTTCGTCCCAATGAGAGTTTTTCATATGGTTTGGACGAACTTGTTCCAAATTTTTCTCCGTTTGAGTTTTTGGAGAGTTAGGAACTCAAAGTTCGGCCAAACGAGAGTTCTTTAGGTGGTTTGGTCGACACATTGTCCAAACTTTGCAATGTTTCAGTTTTTGAGAGCTCGGAACCCAAAGTTCGTCCCAATGATTGTGTTTCATATGGTATGGACGAACTTGGTCCCAACTTAGCTCCGTTTGAGTTTTTGGAGAGTTAGGAACTCAAAGTTCATCCCAATGAGAGTTCTTTAGGTGGTTTGGACATCACATGCTCCAAACTTTGCTCCGTTTCAGTATTTGAGAGCTCGGAACCCAAAGTTCGTCCCAATGAGAGTTTTTCATATGGTATGGACGAACTTGGTCCCAACTTAGCTCCGTTTGAGTTTTTGGAGTTTTAGGAACTCAAAGTTCATCCCAATGAGAGTTCTTTAGGTGGTTTAGACGACACATGCTCCAAACTTTGCTCCGTTTCAATATTTGAGAGCTCGGAACCCAAAGTTCGTCCCAATGAGAGTTTTTCCTATGGCATGGATGAACTTGTTCCAAACTTTGCTCCGTTTGTGTTTTTCGAGAGTTAGGAACTCAAAGTTCGGCCCAATGAGAGTTCTTTTGGTTGTTTGGACGACACATGCTCCAAACTTTGCTCCATTTCAGTATTTGAGAGCTCGGAACCCAAAGTTCGTCCCAATGAGAGTTTTTCATATGGTATAGACGAACTTGGTCCCAACTTAGCTCTGTTTAAGTTTTTGGAGAGTTAGGAACTCAAAGTTCGGCCCAATGAGAGTTCTTTTGGTTGTTTGAACGACACATGGTCAAAAACTTTGCAACGTTTCAGTTTTTGAGAGCTCGGAACCCAAAGTATGTCGCAATGAGAGTATTTCATATGGATTGGACGAATTTATTCCAAACTTTGGTCCGTTTGTGTTTTTCGAGAGGTAGGAACTCAAAGTTCGGCCCAATGAGAGTTCTTTTGGGGGTTTGGACGACACATGGTCAACACTTTGCCCCGTTTCAGTATTTGAGAGCTCGCAACCCAATGTTCGTCCCAATGAGAATACTTCATATGGCTTGGACGAACTTGTTCCAAAATTTTCTCCGTTTGTATTTTTCGAGAGTTAGGAACTTAGAGTTCTGCCCAATGAGAGTTCTTTAGGTGGTTTGGACGACACATGGTCCAAACTTTGCCCCGTTTCAGTTTTTGAGAGCTCGGAACCGAAAGTTCGTGCCAATGAGAGTTTTTCATATGGATTGGACGAACTTGTTCCAAACTTTGCTCCGTTTGTGTTTTTCGAGAGTTAAAAACTCAATGTTTGGCCCAATGAGAGTTCTTTTGGTTGTTTGGACGGCACATGGTCAAAACTTTGCTATGTTTCAGTATTTGAGAGCTCCGAACCCAAAGTTCATCCCAATGAGAGTTTTTCATATGGTTTTGCACGAACTTGGTCCAAACTTTGCTCCGTTTGAGTTTTTGGAGAGTTAGGAACTCAAAGTTCGGCCCAATGAGAGTTCTTTAGGTGGTTTGGACGGTACATGATCCAAACTTTGCAACGTTTTAGTTTTTTAGAGCTCGGAACCCAAAGTTCGTCCCAATGAGAGTTTTTCATATGGCTTGGACGATGTTGTTCCAAACTTTGCTCCGTTTGTGTTTTTCGATACTTAGGAACTCAAAGATCGACCCAATGAGAGTTCTTTTGGTGGTTTGGACGACACATGCTCCAAACTTTGCTCCGTTTCAGTATTTGACAGCTCGGAACCCAAAGTTCGTCCCAATGAGAGTTTATCATATGGCTTGGACGAACTTGTTCCAAACTTTGCTCCGTTTGTGTTTGTGGAGAGTTAGGAACTCAAAGTTCGGCCCAATGAGAGTTCTTTAGGTTGTTTGGACGACACATGGTCAGAAACTTTGCAACGTTTCAGTTTTTGAGAGCTCGGAACCCAAAGTGGGTCCCAATGAGAGTTTTTCATATGGCTTGGACGAACTTAATCCAAACTTTGCTCCGTTTGTGTTTTTCAAGAGTTAGGAACTCAAAGTTCGGCCCAATGAGAGTTCTTTTGGTGGTTTGGACGACACATGGTCCAAACTTTGCTCCGTTTAAGTATTTGAGAGCTCGGAACCCAAAGTTCGTCCCAATGAGAGTTTTTCATATGGTTTGGACGAACTTGGTCCAAACTTTGCTCCGTTTGAGTTTCTGGAGAGTTAGGAACTCAAAGTTCGGCCCAATGAGAGTTCTTTTTTTGGTTTGAACGACACATGGTCAAAAACTTTGCACGTTTCAGTTTTTGAGAGCTCGGAACCCAAAGTATGTCGCAATGAGAGTATTTCATATGGATTGGACGAATTTATTCCAAACTTTGGTCCGTTTGTGTTTTTCGAGAGGTAGGAACTCAAAGTTCGGCCCAATTAGAGTTCTTTTGGGGGTTTGGACAACACATGGTCAACACTTTGCTCCGTTTCAGTATTTGAAAGCTCGGAACCCAATGTTCGTCCCAATGAGAATACTTCATATGGCTTGGACGAACTTGTTCCAAAATTTTCTCCGTTTGTATTTTTCGAGAGTTAGGAACTTAGAGTTCTGCCCAATGAGAGTTCTTTAGGTGGTTTGGACGACACATGGTCCAAACTTTGCCCCGTTTCAGTTTTTGAGAGCTCGGAACCGAAAGTTCGTGCCAATGAGAGTTTTTCATATGGATTGGACGAACTTGTTCCAAACTTTGCTCCATTTGTGTTTTTCGAGAGTGAAAAACTCAATGTTTGGCCCAATGAGAGTTCTTTTGGGTGTTTGGACGGCACATGGTCCAAACTTTGCTATGTTTCAGTATTTGAGAGCTCCGAACCCAAAGTTCATCCCAATGAGAGTTTTTCATATGGACTTGCATGAACTTGGTCCAAACTTTGCTCCGTTTGAGTTTTTGGAGAGTTAGGAACTCAAAGTTCGGCCCAATGAGAGTTCTTTAGGTGGTTTGGACGACACATGGTCAGAAACTTTGCAACGTTTTGAGTTTTTGAGAGCTCGAAACCCAAAGTGGGTCCCAATGAGAGTTTTTCACATGGCTTGGACGAACTTAATCCAAACTTTGCTCCGTTTGTGTTTTTGAAGAGTTAGGAACTCAAAGTTCGGCCCAATGAGAGTTCTTTTGGTGGTTTGGACGACACATGGTCCAAACTTTGCTCCGTTTAAGATTTGAGAGCTCGGAACCCAAAGTTCGTCCCAATTAGAGTTTTTCATATGGCTTGGACGAACTTGGTCCAAACTTTGCTCCGTTTGAGTTTCTGGAGAGTTAGGAACTCAAAGTTCGGCCCAATGAGAGTTCTTTTGGTGGTTTGAACGACACATGGTCAAAAACTTTGCAACGTTTCAGTTTTTGAGAGCTCGGAACCCAAAGTATGTCGCAATGAGAGTATTTCATATGGATTGGACGAATTTATTCCAAACTTTGGTCCGTTTGTGTTTTTCGAGAGGTAGGAACTCAAAGTTCGGCCCAATGAGAGTTCTTTTGGGGGTTTGGACGACACATGGTCAACACTTTGCTCCGTTTCAGTATTTGAGAGCTCGGAACCCAATGTTCGTCCCAATGAGAATACTTCATATGGCTTGGACGAACTTGTTCCAAAATTTTCTCCGTTTGTATTTTTCGAGAGTTAGGAACTCAGAGTTCTGCCCAATGAGAGTTCTTTTGGTAGTTTGGATGACACATGGTCAAAACTTTGCTCAATTTCAGTATTTGAGAGATCGGAACCCAAAGTTTGTCCCAATGAGAGTTTTTCATATGGTTTGGACGAATTTGGTCCAAACTTTGCTCCGTTTGTGTTTCTGGAGAGTTAGGAACTCAAAGTTCGGCCCAATGAGAGTTCTTTAGGTGGTTTGGACGACACATGGTCAGAAACTTTGCAACGTTTCAGTTTTTGAGAGCTCGGAACCCAATGTTCGTCCCATTGAGAGTATTTCATATGGCTTGGACGAAGTTATGCCAAACTATGCTCCGTTTGTGTTTTTCAAGAGTTAGGAACTCAAAGTTCGGCCCAATGAGAGTTCTTTTGGTGGTTTGGACGACACATGGTCCAAAGTTTGCTCCGTTTCAGTATTTGAGAGCTCGGAACCCAAGGTTCGTCCCAGTGAGAGTTTTTCATATGGATTGGACGAACTTGTTCCAAACTTTCCTCCGTTTGTGTTTTTCAAGAGTGAGGAACTCAAAGTTCGGCCCAATCAGAGTTCTTTTGGTGGTTTGGACGACACATGGTCCAAACTTTGCTCCGCTTCAGTATTTGAGAGCTCGGAACCCAAAGTTCGTCCCAATGAGAGTTTTTCATATGGATTGGACGAACTTGTTCCAAACTTTACTCCGTTTGTGTTTTTCGGGAGTTAGGAACACAAAGTTCGGCCCAAAGAGAGTTCTTTTGGTGGTTTGGACGACACATGGTACAAACTTTACAACGTTTCTGTTTTTGAGAGCTCCGAACCCAAAGTTCGTCCCAATGAGAGTATTTCATATGGATTGGACGAACTTGTTCCAAACTTTGCTCCGATTGGTTTTTCGAGGGTTAGGAACTCAAAGTTCGGCCCAATGAGAGTTCTTTTTGTGGTTTGGACGACACACGTTCCAAACGTTTCTCCGTTTCAGTATTTGAGAGCTCGGACCCCAAAGTTCGTCCCAATGAGAGTTTTTCATATGGCTTGGACGAACTTGTTCCAAACTTTGCTCCGTTTGTGTTTTTCGAGAGTTAGGAACTCAAGGTTAGGCCCAATGAGAGTTCTTTTGGTGGTTTGGACGACACATGCTCCAAACTTTTCTCCGTTTCAGTATTTGAGAGCTCGGAACCCAAAGTTCGTCCCAATGAGAGTTTTTTCATATGGTATGGACGAACTAGGTCCCAACTTAGCTCCGTGTGAGTTTTTGGAGAGTTAGGAACTCAAAGCTCTTCCCAATGAGAGTTCTTTAGGTGGTTTGGATGACACATCGTCCAAACTTTTCTCCGTGACAATATTTGAGAGCTCGGAACCCAAAGTTCGTCCCAATGAGAGTTTTTCATATGGCTTGGACGAACTTGTTCCAAACTTTTCTCCGTTTGTGTTTTTGGAGAGTTAGGAACTAAAACTTCGGCCCAATGAGAGTGCTTCAGGTGGTTTGGACGACAGATGGTCCAAACTTTGCCCCGTTTCAGTTTTTGAGAGTTCGGAACCCAAAGTTTTTCCCAATGAGAGTTTTTCATATGGCCTTGACGAACTAGTTCCAAACTTTGCTCCGTTTGTGTTTTTCGAGAGTTAGGAACTCAAAGTTCGGCCCAATGAGAGTTCTTTCGGTTGTTTGGACTACACATGGTCCTAATTTGCTCCGTTTGAGTTTTTATAGAGTTAGCAACTCAAACTTCGGCCCAATGAGAGTTCTTTTGGTGGTTTGGACGACACATGGTCCAAACTTTCCTCCGTTTAAGTTTTTGAGAGCTCAGAATCCAAAGTTTGTCCCAATGAGAGTTCTTCATATAGTTTGGATGAACTTGGTCCCAACTTTGGTCTGTTTGAGTCTTTGGAGAGTTAGGAACTCAAAGTTCGACTCAATGAGAGTTCTTTAGGTTGTTTGGACGACACATGGTCCAAACATTGCTCCGTTTTAGTATTTGAGAGCTCGGAATCCAAAGTTCGTCCCAATGAGAGTTTTTTTGGTGGTTTGGACGAACTTGGTCCCAACTTTGCTCCGTTTGAGTGTTTGGAGAGTTAGGAACTCAATGAGAGTTCTTTAGGTTGTTTGGACGAACTTGTTCCAAACTTTGCTCCATTTGTGTTTATCGAGAGTTAGGAACTCAAAGTTCGGCCCAATGAGAGTTCTTTTGGTGGTTTGGACGACACATGGTCCAAACTTTACTCCGTTTAAGTTTTTGAGAGCTCAGAATCCAAAGTTCGTCCCAATGAGAGTTTTTTCATATAGTTCTGACGAACTTGGTCCCAACTTTGCTCCGTTTGAGTCTTTGGAGAATTAGGAACTCAAAGTTCGACCCAATGAGAGTTCTTTAGGTTGTTTGGACGACACATGGTCCAAACTTTGTTCCGTTTCAGTATTTTAGAGCTCGGTATCCAAAGTTCGTCCCAATGAGATTTTTTCATATAGTTTGGACGAACTTGGTCCCAACTTTGCTCCGTTTGAGTGTTTGAAGAGTTAGGAACTCAAAGTTCGACTCAATGAGAGTTCTTTAGGTTGTTTGGACGACACATGGTCCAAACTTTACTCCGTTTAAGTTTTTGATGAAGGTGTTCATATAACACATGCGAAGCAATTGAAGATCGGTTGCACTTAACTCATTCAATTTTACTCCTAAAGCATGCATGTTCTAGAAAAGACAGAACAGAGAGTTTAGAGAACACCAACCTTTGTAGCTCACTAATGAGGAACTCCTTGTGGTGTTTTCTTCTCCAATGCTCCTTGGACAACCTCTAGAGTCTTCCCTACTATCCTCCGGGCCAAGAACAACTTGTGGGAGTTTATATAAGATAGGGAATGGGAAGGGAATGCTTGAAGGATCAAGCTATGGAGAAGTATGAGAGATGAGAGAGCTTGAGTGTAAATTCCAGCAGCATAACAGTATGGAAAATCACTCTTTTCACTTGAATATGATTCATAACCCTTATATAGACATTCTCCATGCAAGGAGTAGCCTCAAGACACAAGACACATGGTAGTCTTGCAAGTCAAAGTGGATTCTAAGTGTCCATTTTACAAGACATGCAACTATTGCATGAGGTGAGTTGTTTTCCACTTTGTATCTTCATGCAAGAGTGGGAATCCAACTTAATCCACTAATTACATCTTTGAAATCTAATTTCAAGCTTGCAATTTAATGTTAATTTCAATTCCAAATTGAATTTAACATTAGGAAATTGATTTTGAGACATTTCAAAATGATTTCTTATGATTAATCCAATTAATCATACTAATCTTGTGCAATATATGATTCCTAATACATATATATGGTATTCAAAACACTTTTAAATACTCCATCTCTCATTTTCTAATTTAATTCATAATTAAATTATTGTGTCAAACACAATTTACGATAATACCCTTTTTTCCGATTTTGAACGATTCAAAGCTTCCTATCTTTTTGTTCTAGGCTTTATTCCGATATGAGCTAGTAGGGGGACCTAATGGACCTATAGATCATGGGCTCCAACGATTGGAGGCTAACCGACTAATCTCATTATCTAAGCTAGCCAACATTCGTTAACTACCGAGACACTCCACTATAGCCCGATAGTTGCACTCCCCTCACTATAGATGTGTTTCCGTCCACTTGATTTAACCATGATAAGTAAGTCGATCCTTCACAGGTTGTTCGTAGCTATAGCTAGGTTAAATGACCGTTTTACCCCTATAGTACTTCTAGTTCCTTAAGTCCCACTGATCCTCTAATGAACAATTGGTTTATGGTCCAACCAATAAACTGAGTCCCTCTCGGGCCAATGAGAGGGCGGGATCCCTTTGTTCAAGCCCCGGAGTCAGCACTCAAGGGAACAACCTCTCTACTATCCCTAATTTGGGTAGGAGTGAATTCCTTCTTGCACGACTATGTCCTCAGCTATCTACCCGTTCCTATCCCTGAAATGGGAGGCTTATTGAGTCGGCGATACTGGGCCACTCTCACCTATGCAAATCTAAGGATAAGCCCGAATAAACAGGAGTTCATAGTTAGCTCAGGATTAAGATCGAGTTACCTAGGTCATCACATGAAATAGTCAGTCTCGTCAGTAAACGGTGTTATAAAGCGAGAGTGACTTTTTTCTCGGTCCTGGTCTTATGCAAACTCATTGCATAGGACGCCCCCACTCACATGTCTCTACATGGACGATTTAGGATCACATCGTCTATACTATCTATAAAGTGGGCCGCGTCTCATAGTGTCCCCATAATAAGGTACCCAGCCCTATTCCTATACTATAGACCGTTTAGGCTATAACTCGAGCTTGATCCACTTTTATGTCTCTACATAAAGCTCAAGTGTTCAACCTATAGCCATGGATCTTGGTTTATTGGATTTGGGTTATCTAATGTGCAATTTACTTATTCAGTTATGACTTTACTGAATTAATCTCGATAACAACTTTATCGAACAAGTATATAATATTTGTTTAACAATCACTATCTACGAGTTTTAGGGCACCAATCCCAACATTTGAGAGCTCAGAATCCAAAGTTCGTCCCAATGAGAGATTTTTCATATAGTTTGGACGAACTTGGTCCCAACTTTGCTCCATTTGAGTCTTTGGAGAGTTAGGAACTCAAAGTTCGACCCAATGAGAGTTCTTTAGGTCGTTTGGACGACACATAGTCCAAACTTTGCTCCGTTTCAGTTTTTGAGACCTCGGAACCCAAAGTTCGTCCCAATGAGAGTTTTTCAGATGGTTTCGACGAACTTGGTCCCAACTTTGCTTCGTTTGAGTTTATGGAGAGTTAGGAACTCAAAGTTCATCCCAATGAGAGTTCTTTAGGTGGCTTGGACGACACATGCTCCAAACTTTGCTCCGTTTCAATATTTGAGAGTTCAGAACCCAAAGTTCGTCCCAATGAGAGTTTTTCAGATTGTTTTGACGAACTTGGTCCCAACTTTTCTCCGTTTGACATTTTGGAGAGTTAGGAACTCAAAGTTTTGCCCAATGAGAGTTCTTTAGGTGGTTTGGACGACACATGGTCCAAACTTTGCTCCGTTTCAGTTTTTGAGAGCTCGGAATCAGAAGTTCATCCCAATATGAGTTTTTTATATGGTTTCGACGAACTTGGTCCCAACTTTTCTTCATTTGAGTTTATGGAGAGCTAGGAACTAAAAGTTCATCCCAATGAGAGTTCTGTAGGTGGTTTGGACCACACATGCTCCAAACTTTGCTTCGTGTCAATATTTGAGAGCTCGGAACCCAAAGTTCGTCCCAATGAGAGTTTTTCAGATGGTTTGGACGAACTTGGTCCCAACTTTGCTCTAATTGAGTTTATGGAGAGTTAGGAACTCAAAGTTCATCCCAATGAGAGTTCTTTAGGTGGTTAGGACATCACATGGTCAAAACTTTGCCTCGTTTCAGTTTTTGAGAGCTCGGAACCCAAAGTTTGTCCCAATGAGAGTTTTTCATATGGCTTCGACGAACTTGTTCCAAACTTTGCTCCGTTTGTGTTTTTCGAGAGTTAGGAACTCAAAGTTCGGCCCAATGAGAGTTCTTTTGGTGGTTTGGACGACACATGGTCCAAACTTTACTCCGTTTAACTTTTTGGGAGCTCATAATCACAAATTATTCCGAACGAGAGTTTTTCATATAGTTTGGACGAACTTGGTCCCAACTTTGCTCCGTTTGAGTATTTGGAGAGTTAGGAACTAAAAGTTCGACCCAATGAGAGTTTTTTAAGTTGTTTGGACGACACATGGTCCAAACTTTGCTCCGTCTCAGTTTTTGAGAGCTCGGAACCCAAAGTTCGTCCCAATGAGAGTTTTTCAGATGGTTTGGACGAACTTGGTCCCAACTTAGCTCCGTTTGAGTTTTTGGAGAGTTAGGAACTCAAAGTTAATCCCAATGAGAGTTCTTTAGGTGGTTTGGACCACACATGCTCCAAACTTTGCTTCGTTTCAATATTCGAGAGCTCGGAACCCAAAGTTCGTCCCAATGAGAGTTTTTCAGATGGTTTGGACGAACTTGGTCCCAACTTTTCTCCGTTTGACTTTTTAGAGAGTAAGGAACTCACAGTTTGGCCCAATGAGAGTTCTTTAGGTTGTTTGGACGACACATGGTCGTAACTTTGCACCGTTTCAGTTTTTGAGAGCTCAGAATCTAAAGTTCATCCCAATGAGGATTTTTTTATATGGTTTCGACGAACTTGGTCCAAACTTTGCTTCGTTTGAGTTTATGGAGAGTTAGGAACTCAAAGTTCATCCCAATGAGAGTTCTTTAGGTGGTTTGGACGACACATGGTCAGAAACTTTGCAACGTTTCAGTTTTTGAAAGCTCGGAACCCAAAGTTCGTCCCAATGAGAGTTTTTCATATGGCTTTGACGAACTTGGTCCAAACTTTGCTCCGTTTGTGTTTTTCGAGAGTTACGAACTCAAAGTTCGGCCCAATGAGAGTTCTTTTCGTGGTTTGGACGACACATGGTCCAAACTTTACTCCGTTTAACTTTTTGAGAGCTGAGAATCCAAAGTTCTTCCCAACGAGAGTTTTTCATATAGTTTGGACGAACTTGGTCCCAACTTTGCTCCGTTTGAGTCTTTGGAGAGTTAGGAACTAAAAGTTCGACACAATGAGAGTTCTTTAGGTTCTTTGGACGACACATGGTTCAAACTTTGCTCCGTTTCAATATTTGAGTGCTCGGAACCAAAAGTTCGTCCAAATGAGAGTTTTTCATATGGCTTGGACGAACTTGTTGCAAACTTTGCTCCGTTTGTGTTTTTTGGAGAGTTAGAACCTATAAGTTCGGCCCAGTGAGATTTCTTTAGGTTGTTTGGACGACACATGGTCAAAACTTTGCCCCGTTTCAGTTTTTAAGAGCTCGGAACCCAAAGTTCGTCCATATGAGAGTTTTTCATATTGCATGGACGAACTTGTTCTAAACTTTGCTCCGTTTGTGTTTTTCGAGAGTTAGGAACTAAAAGTTCGGCCTAATGAGAGTTCTTTTGGTGGTTTGGACGACACATGGTCCAAACCTTGCTCCGTTTTAGTATTTGAGAGCTCAAAATCCAAAGTTCGTCCCAATGAGAGTTTTTCACATAGTTTGGACGAACTCGATCCCAACTTTGCTCCGTTTGAGTCTTTTGAGAGTTAAGAACTCAAAGTTCGACCCAATGAGAGTTCTTTAGGTGGTTTGGACGACACATGGTCCAAAGTTTTCTCCCTTTCAGTTTTTGTGAGCTCATATTGCAAAGTTCATCCCAATGAGAGTTTTTTAAATGGTTTCGACGAACTTGGTCCGAACTTTCCTTCGTTTGAGTTGATGGAGAGTTAGGAACTCAAAGTTCGGCCATATGAGAGTTCTTTAGGCAGTTTTGATGACAGATGGTTCAAACTTTGCTCCGTTTCAATATTTGAGAGCTCGAAACCCAAAGTTCGTCCCAATGAGAGTTTTTCATATGGCTTGGACGAACTTGTTCCAAACTCTGCTCCGTTTGTGTTTTTTGAGAGTTAGGAACTCAAAGTTCGACCCAATGAGAGTTCTTTTGGTGGTTTGGACGACACATGGTCCAAACTTTTGCCCGTTTCAGTTTTTGAGAGCTCGGAACCCAAAGTTCGTCCCAGTGAGAGTTTCTCATATGGCTTGGATGAAGTTGTTCAAAACTTTGCTCCGTTTTTGTTTTTCGAGCGTTAGGAATTCAAAGTTCGGCCCAATGAGAGTTCTTTTGGTTGTTTGGACGACACATGGTCCAAACTTTTCTCCGTTTCAGTATTTGAGAGCTTGGAACCCAAAGTTCGTCCCAATGAGAGTTTTTCATATGGATTGGACCAACTTGTTCCAAACTTTACTCCGTTTGTGTTTTTCGAGAGTTAGGAACTCAAAGTTCGGCCCAATGAGAGTTCTTTAGGTGGTTTGGACGACACATGGTCAAAACTTTTCCCCGTTTCAGTTTTTGAAAGCTCGGAACCCAAAGTTCGTCCCAATGAGAGTTTTTCATATGGCTTCGACGAACTTGTTCCAAACATTGCTCCATTTGTGTTTTTCGTGAGTTAGGAACTCAAAGTTCGGAGCAATGAGAGTTCTTTTGGTGGTTTGGACGACACATGGTCCAAACTTTACACCGTTTATCTTTTTGAGAGCTCATAATCCCAAATTCTTCCGAACGAGAGTTTTTCATATAGTTTGGACGCACTTGGTCCCAACTTTGCTCCGTTTGAGTCTTTGGAGAGTTAGGAACTAAAATTTCGACCCAATGAGAGTTCTTTAGGTGGTTTGGACGACACATGGTCAGAAACTTTGCAACGTTTCAGTTTTTTAGAGCTCGGAACCCAAAGTTCGTCCCATTGAGAGTTTATCATATGGTAGGGACGAACTTGTTCCAAACTTTCCAACGTTTGTGTTTTTCGAGAGTTAGGAACTCAAAGTTCGGCCCAATCAGAGTTCTTTTGGTGGTTTGGACGACACATGGTCAAAATTTTGCTCAGTTTCAGTATTTGAGAGCTCGGAACCCAAAGTTCGTCCCAATGATAGTTTGTCATATGGTAGGGACAAACTTGGTCCCAACTTAGCTCCGTTTGAGTTTTTGGAGAGTTAGGAAGTCAAAGTTCATCCCAATGAGGGTTCTTTAGGTTGTTTGGACGACACATGCTAAAAACTTTCCTCCGTTTCAATATTTGAGAGCTCGGAACCCAAAGTTCGTCCCAATTAGAGTTTTTCACATGGCTTGGACGAACTTGTTCCAAACTTTGCTCCGTTTGTGTTTTTCGAGAGTTAGGAACTCAAAGTTCGGCCCAATGAGAGTTCTTTAGGTGTTTTGGACGACACATGGTCAAAACTTTGCCCCGTTTCAGTTTTTGAGAGCTCGGAACCAAAAGTTCATCCCAAGGAGAGTTTTTCATATGGCTTGGACGAACTTGTTCCAAACTTTGCTCCGTTTGTGTTTTTTGAGAGTTAGGAACTCAAAGTTCGGCCTAATGAGAGTTCTTTTGGTGGTTTGGATGACACATGGTCCAAACTTTGCTCCGTTTCAGTATTTGAGAGCTCGGAACCCAAAGTTCGTCCCAATGAGAGTTTTTCATATGGTGTGGACGAACTTGGTCCAAACTTTTCTCTGTTTGTGTTTTTCGAGAGTTAGGAACTCAAAGTTCGGCCCAATGAGAGTTCTTTTCGTGGTTTGGACGACACATCGTCCAAACTTTTCTCCGTTTCAGTATTTGAGAGCTCGGAATCGAAAGTTTATCCCAATGAGAGTTCTTTAGGTGGTTTGGACGACACATGGTCAAAACTTTGCCCCGTTACAGTTTTTGAGAGCTTGGAACCCAAAGTTCTTCCCAATGAGAGTTTTTCATATGGCTTGGATGAACTTGGTCCCAACTTTGCTCCGTTTGAGTTTTTGGAGAGTTAGGAACTCAAAGTTCGGCCCAATGAGAGTTCTTTAGGTGGTTTGGACGACACATGGTCAGAAACTTTGCAACATTTCAGTTTTTGAGAGCTCGAACCCAAAGTTCGTCCCATTGAGAGTATTTAATATGGGTTGGACGAACTTATGCCAAACTTTGCTCCGTTTGTGTTTTTCGAGAGTTAGGAACTCAAAGTTCGGCCCAATGAGAGTTCTTTTGGTGGTTTGGACGACACATGGTCCAAACTTTGCTCCGTTTCAGTATTTGAGAGCTCGGAACCCAAAGTTCTTCCCAATGAGAGTTTTTCATATGGTTTGGACGAACTTGTTCCAAACTTTCTTCCGTTTGTGTTTTTCGAGAGTTAGGAACTCAAAGTTCGACCCAATGAGAGTTCTTTTGGTGGTTTGGACGACACATGGTCCGAACTTTGCAACGTTTCAGTTTTTTAGAGCTCGGAAACCAAAGTTCGTCCCAATGAGAGTACTTCACATGGCTTGGACGAACTTGTTCCAAACTTTCCTCCGTTTGAGTTTTTCGAGAGTTAGGAACTCAAAGTTCGGCCCAATCAAAGTACTTTTGGTGGTTTGGACGACAGGGTCAAAACTTTGCCCCGTTTCAGTATTTGAGAGCTCGGAACCCAAAGTTCGTCCCAATGAGAGTTTTTCATATGGTTTGGACGAACTTGGTCAAAACTTTCTTCCGTTTGTATTTTTCGAGAGTTAGGAACTCAAAGTTCGGCCCAATGAGAGTTCTTTTGGTGGTTTGGACGACACATGGTCAACACTTTTCTCCGTTTCAGTATTTGAGAGCTCGGAACCCAAAGTTCGTCCCAATGAGAGTTTATCATATGGTATGGACGAACTTGGTCCCAACTTAGCTCCGTTTGAGTTTTTGGAGACTTAGGAACTCAAAGTTCATCCCAATGAGGGTTCTTTAGGTGGTTTTGACGACACATGCTAAAAACTTTGCCCCGTTTCAATATTTGAGAGCTCGGAACCCAAAGTTTGTCCCAATGAGATTTTTTCACATGCCTTGGACGAACATGTTCCAAACTTTGCTCCGTTTGTGTTTTTTGAGAGTTAGGAACTCAAAGTTCGGCCCAGTGAGAGTTCTTTAGGTGGTTTGGACGACACACGGTCAAAACTTTGCCCCGTTTCAGTATTTGAGAGCTCGGAACCCAAAGTTCGTCTCAATGAGAATTTTTCATATGGTTTGGACGAACTTGGTGCAAACTTTGCTCCGTTTATATTTTTCGAGAGTTAGGAACTCAAAGTTCGGCCCAATGAGATTTCTTTTCGTGGTTTGGACGACACATCGTCCAAACTTTGCTCCGTTTCAGTATTTGAGAGCTCGGAACCCAAAGTTCGTCCCAATGAGAGTTTTTCATATGGTTTGGACGAACATGGTCCAAACTTTGCTGCGTTTGAGTTTTAGGAACTCAAAGTTCGACCCCAAGAGAGTTCTTTATGTGGTTTGGACGACACATGGTCCAAACTTTGCTCCGTTTCAGTATTTGAGAACTCGGAACCCAAAGTTCGGCCCAATGAGAGTTCTTCAGGTGGTTTGGACGACACATGGTCCAAACTTTGCCCCGTTTCAATTCTTGAGAGTTCGGAACCCAAAGTTCGTCCCAATGAGAGTTTTTCATATCGATTTGACGAACTTGTTCCAAACTTTGCTCCGTTTAAGTTTTTCGAGAGTTAGGAACTCAAAGTTCGGCCCAATCAAAGTTCTTTTGGTGGTTTGGACGATAGGGTCAAAACTTTGCCCCGTTTCAGTTTTTGAGAGCTCGGAACCCAAAGTTCGTCCCAATGAGAGTTTTTCATATGGTTTGCCCGAACCTTGTCCAAAGTTTTCTCCGTTTGAGTTTTTGGTGAGTTAGGAACTCAAAGTTCGGCCCAATGAGAGCTTTTTAGGTGGTTTGGACGACACATGGTCCAAACTTTGCAACGTTTCAGTTTTTGAGAGCTCGGAACCCAAAGTTCGTCCCAATGAGAGTTTTTCATATGCATTGGAAGAACTTGTTCCAAACTTTGCTCTGTTTGTGTTTTTCGAGTGTTAGGAACTCAAAGTTCGGCCCCATGAGAGCTCTTTAGGTGCTTTGGACGACACATGGTCCAAACATTGCAACGTTTAAGTTTTTGAGAGCTCGGAACCCAAAGTTCGTCCCAACGAGAGATTTTCATATGGCTCGGACGAACTTGTTCCAAACTTTGCTCCGTTTGTGTTTTTCGAGAGTTAGGAACTCAAAGTTCGGCCCAATCAATGACAGTTCTTTAGGTGGTTTGGACGACACATGGTCCAAACTTTTCCCCGTTTCAGTTTTTGAGAACTTTGAACCCAAAGTTTGTCCCCATTGAGAGTTTTTCATATGGCTTGGACGAACTTGTTCCAAACTTTGGTCCGTTTGTGTTTTTAGAGAGTTAGGAACTCAAAGTTCGGCCCAAAGAGAGTTCTTTTGGTGGTTTGGACGACACACGGTCCAAACTTTGCTCCTTTTCAGTATTTGAGAGCTCAGAACCCAAAGTTCGTCCCAATGAGAGTTTTTCATATGGTATGGACGAACTTGGTCCCAACTTAGCTCCGTTTGAGTTTTTGGAGAGTTAGAAACTCAAAGTTCATCCCAATGAGAGTTCTTTAGGTGGTTTGGACGACACATGCTCCAAACTTTGCTTCGTTTCAATATTTGAGAGCTCGGAACCCAAAGTTCGTCCCAATGAGAGTTTTTTTTTATGGCTTGGACGAACTTGTTCCAAACTTTGCTCCGTTTGTGTTTTAGAAGAGTTAGGAACTCAAAGTTCGGCCCAATGAGAGTTCTACACATGGTCCAAACTTTGCCCCGTTTCAGTTTTTGAGAGCTCAGAATCCAAAGTTCATCCCAATGAGAGTTTTTTATATGGTTTCGACAAACTTGGTCCCAAATTTGCTTTGTTTGAGTTTTTGGAGAGTTAGGAACTCAAACTTCGGCCCAATGAGAGTTCTTTAGGTGGTTTGGACTACACATGGTCCAACTTTGCTCCGTTTGTGTTTTTGGAGAGTTAGGAACTCAAACTTCGGCCCAATGAGAGTTCTTAGGTGGTTTGGACAACACATGGTCCAAACTTTGCCTCGTTTCAGTTTTTGAGAGCTCGGAACCCAAAGTTCGTCCCAATAAGAGTTTTTCAGATGGTTTGGACGAACTTGGTCCCAACTTTGCTCCGTTTGACTTTTTTGAGAGTTAGGAACTCAAAGATTGGCCCAATGAGAGTTCTTTAGGTCGTTTGGACGACACATGGTCGAAACTTTTCTCCGTTTCAGTTTTTGAGTGCTCAGAATCCAAAGTTAATCCCAATGAGAGTTTTTTATATGGTATCGACGAACTTGGTCCCAACGTTGCTTCATTTGAGTTTATGCAGAGTGAGGAACTCAAAGTTCGGCCCAATGAGAGTTCTTTAGGTGGTTTTGACGACAGATGGTCAAAACTTTGCTCCATTTCAATATTTGAGAGCTCGGAACCCAAAGTTGGTCCAAATGAGAGTTTTTCACATGGCTTGGTCGAACTTGTTCGAAACTTTGCTCCATTTGTGTTTTTGGAGAGTTAGGAACTCAAACTTCGGCCCAATGAGAGGTCTTTAGGTGGTTTGGACTACACATGGTCCAACTTTGCTCCGTTTGTGTTTTTGGAGAGTTAGGAACTCAAAGTTCGGCCCAATGAGAGTTCTTTAGGTGGTTTGGACAACACATGGTCCAAACTTTGCCTCGTTTCAGTTTTTGAGAGCTCGGAACCCAAAGTTCGTCCCCATGAGAGTTTTTCATATGGTTTGGACGAACTTGGTCCAAAGTTTGCTCGGTTTGAGTTTTTGGAGAGTTAGGAACTCAAAGTTTGGCCCAATGAGAGCTCTTTAGGTCGTTTGGACGACACATGGTCCAAACTTTGCAACGTTTCAGTTTTTGAGAGCTCGGAACCCAAAGTTCGTCCCTATGAGTGTTTTTCGTATGGCTTGGACGAACTTGTTCCAAACTTTGCTCCGTTTGTGTTTTTCGAGAGTTAGGAACTCAAAGTTTGGCCCAACGAGAGTTCTTTAGGTGGTTTGGATGACACATGGTCCAAACTTTGCCTCGTTTCAGTTTTTGAGAGCTCGGAACCCAAAGTTCGTCCCCATGAGAGTTTTTCATATGGTTTGGACAAACTTGGTCCAAAGTTTGCTCGGTTTGAGTTTTTGGAGAGTTAGGAACTCAAAGTTCGGCCCAATGAGAGCTCTTTAGGTCGTTTGGACGACACATGGTCCAAACTTTGCAACGTTTCAGTTTTTGAGAGCTCGGAACCCAAAGTTCGTCCCTATGAGTGTTTTTCGTATGGCTTGGACGAACTTGTTCCAAACTTTGCTCCGTTTGTGTTTTTCGAGAGTTAGGAACTCAAAGTTTGGCCCAACGAGAGTTCTTTAGGTGGTTTGGATGACACATGGTCCGAAGTTTACCCCGTTTCAGTTTTTGAGAGCTCGGAACCCAAAGTTTGTCGCAATGAGAGTTTTTCATATGGCTTGGACGAACTTGGTCCCAACTTTGCTCCGTTTGAGTTTTTGGAGAGTTAAGAACTCCAAGTTCGACCCAATGAGAGTTCTTTAGGTTATTTGGATGACACATGGTCCAAACTTTGCTCCGTTTCAGTTTTTGAGATCTCGGAACCCAAAGTTCATCCAAATGAGAGTTTTTCATATGGTTTGGATGAACTTGGTCCCAACATTGCTCCGTTTTAGATTTTGGAGAGCTAGGAACTCAAATTTCGGCCCAATGAGAGATGTTTAGGTGGTTTGGACGACATATGGTCCAAACTTTGCTCCGTTTCAGTTTTTGAGAGCTTGGAATCCAAAGTTCGTCCCAATGACAGTTTTTCATATGGTTTCGACGAACTTGGTCCCAACTTTGCTTCGTTTGAGTTTTTTGGGAGTTAGGAACTCAAACTTCGGCCAAATGAGAGTTCTTGAGGTCGTTTGGCGACACATGGTCCAAACTTTACTCCGCTTCAGTTTTTGAGAGGTCGGAACCCAAAGTTCGTCCCAATGAGATTTCTTTAGGTGGTTTGAACGACATATGGTCCAAACTTTGCTCCGTTTCAGTTTTTGAGAGCTCGGAACCCAAAGTTTGTCCCAATGAGAGTTTTTCATATGGTTTCGACGAACTTGGTCCCAACTTTGCTCCGTTTGAGTCTTTGGAGAGTTAGGAACTCATAGTTCGACCAAATGAGTGTTCTTTAGGTTGTTTGGACGACACATGGTCCAAACTTTGATCCGTTTCAGTTTTTGAGAGCTCGGAACCCAAAGTTCGTCCCAATGAGAGTTTTTCAGATAGTTTGGACGAACTTGGTCCCAACTTTGCTCCGTTTGACTTTTTGGAGAGTTAGGAACTCAAAGTTTGGCCCAATGAGAGTTCTTTAGGTGGTTTGGACGACACATGGTCCAAACTTTACTCCGTTTCAGTTTTTGAGAGCTCAGAATCATAAGTTCATCCCAATGAGAGTTTTTTATATGGTTTCAATGAACTTGGTCCCAACTTTGCTTCGTTTGAGTTTATGGAGAGTTAGGAACTCAAAGTTCGGCCCAATGAGAGTTCTTTAGGTGGTTTTGACGACAGAGGGTCCAAACTTTTCTCCGTTTCAATATTTGAGAGCTCGGAACCCAAAGTTGGTCCCAATGAGAGTTTTTCATATGGCTTGGACGAACTTGTTCCAAACTTTGCTCCGTTTATGTTTTTGGAGAGTTAGGAATTCAAAGTTCGGCCCAATGAGAGTTCTTTAGGTGGTTTGGACTACACATGGTCCAAACTTTGCTCCATTTGAGTTTTTGGAGAGTTAGGAACTCAAACTTCGGCCCAATGAGAGTTCTTTAGGTGGTTTTGACGACAGATGGTCCAAACTTTGCTCTGTTTCAGTTTTTGAGATCTCGAAACCCAAAGTTCGTCCCAATGAGAGTTTTTCATACCGTTTAGACGGACTTGGTCCCAACTTTGCTCCGTTTGAGATTTTGGATAGCTAGGAACTCAAAGTTCGGCCAAATGAGGGTTGTTTAGGTGGTTTGGACGACACATGCTCCAAACTTTGCTCCGTTTCAATATTTGAGAGCTCGGCACCCAAAGTTCGTCCCAATGAGATTTTTTCATATGGCTTGGATGAAATTGTTCCAAACCCTGCTCCGTTTGAGTTTTTCGAGAGTTAGGAACTCAAAGTTCAGCCCAATGAGAGTTCTTTTGAGTGGTTTGGACGACACATGGTCCAAACTTTGCTCAGTTTCAGTATTTGAGAGCTCGAAACCCAAAGTTTGTCCCAATGAGAGTTTTTCATATCGATTGGACGAACTTGTTCCAAACTTTGCTCCGTTTGTGTTTTTCAAGAGTTAGGAACTCAAAGTTCAGCCCAATGAGAGTTCTTTTGAGTGGTTTGGACGACACATGGTTCAAACTTTGGTCCGTTTAAGTATTTGAGAGCTTGGAACCCAAAGTTCGTCCCAATGAGAGTTTTTCATATGGCTTGGACGAACTTGGACCAAACTTTTCTCCGTTTGAGTTTTTGGAGAGTAAGGAACTCAAAATTCGGCCCAATGAGAGTTCTTTAGGTGGTTTGGACGACACATGGTCCAAACTTTGCAACGTTTCATATTTTGAGAGCTCGGAACCCAAAGTTCGTCCCATTGAGAATTTTTCATATGGTTTGGACGAACTTGGTCCAACTTTGCTCCGTTTGAGATTTTGGATAGCTAGGAACTCAAAGTTCGGACCAATGAGAGTTGTTTAGGTGGTTTGGACGACACATGCTCCAAACTTTGCTCCGTTTCAATATTTGAGAGCACGGAACCCAATGTTCGTCCCAATGAGAGTTTTTCATATGGCTTGGACAAACTTGTTCCAAACTTTGCTCCGTTTGTGTTTTTCAAGAGTTAAGAACTCAAAGTTCAGCCCAATGAGAGTTATTTTGGTGGTTTGGACGACACATGGTCCAAACTTTGCTCCGTTTCAGTATTTGAGAGCTCGGAAGCCAAAGTTCGTCCCAATGAGAGTTTTCATATGGTTTGGATGAACTTGGTCAAAACTTTGCTCCTTTTGAGTTTTTGGAGAGTTAGGAACTCCAAGTTCGGCCCAATGAGAGTTCTTTAGGTGGTTTGGACGACACATGGTCCAAATTTTGCAACGTTTCAGTTTTTGAGAGCTCGGAACCCAAAGTTCGTCCCAATGAGAGTTTTTCAGATAGTTTGGACGAACTTGGTCCCAACTTTGCTCCGTTTGACTTTTTGGAGAGTTAGGAACTCAAAGTTTGGCCCAATGAGAGTTCTTTAGGTGGTTTGGACGACACATGGTCCAAACTTTACTCCGTTTCAGTTTTTGAGAGCTCAGAATCATAAGTTCATCCCAATGAGAGTTTTTTATATGGTTTCAATGAACTTGGTCCCAACTTTGCTTCGTTTGAGTTTATGGAGAGTTAGGAACTCAAAGTTCGGCCCAATGAGAGTTCTTTAGGTGGTTTTGACGACAGAGGGTCCAAACTTTTCTCCGTTTCAATATTTGAGAGCTCGGAACCCAAAGTTGGTCCCAATGAGAGTTTTTCATATGGCTTGGACGAACTTGTTCCAAACTTTGCTCCGTTTATGTTTTTGGAGAGTTAGGAATTCAAAGTTCGGCCCAATGAGAGTTCTTTAGGTGGTTTGGACTACACATGGTCCAAACTTTGCTCCATTTGAGTTTTTGGAGAGTTAGGAACTCAAACTTCGGCCCAATGAGAGTTCTTTAGGTGGTTTTGACGACAGATGGTCCAAACTTTGCTCTGTTTCAGTTTTTGAGATCTCGAAACCCAAAGTTCGTCCCAATGAGAGTTTTTCATACCGTTTAGACGGACTTGGTCCCAACTTTGCTCCGTTTGAGATTTTGGATAGCTAGGAACTCAAAGTTCGGCCAAATGAGGGTTGTTTAGGTGGTTTGGACGACACATGCTCCAAACTTTGCTCCGTTTCAATATTTGAGAGCTCGGCACCCAAAGTTCGTCCCAATGAGATTTTTTCATATGGCTTGGATGAAATTGTTCCAAACCCTGCTCCGTTTGAGTTTTTCGAGAGTTAGGAACTCAAAGTTCAGCCCAATGAGAGTTCTTTTGAGTGGTTTGGACGACACATGGTCCAAACTTTGCTCAGTTTCAGTATTTGAGAGCTCGAAACCCAAAGTTTGTCCCAATGAGAGTTTTTCATATCGATTGGACGAACTTGTTCCAAACTTTGCTCCGTTTGTGTTTTTCAAGAGTTAGGAACTCAAAGTTCAGCCCAATGAGAGTTCTTTTGAGTGGTTTGGACGACACATGGTTCAAACTTTGGTCCGTTTAAGTATTTGAGAGCTTGGAACCCAAAGTTCGTCCCAATGAGAGTTTTTCATATGGCTTGGACGAACTTGGACCAAACTTTTCTCCGTTTGAGTTTTTGGAGAGTAAGGAACTCAAAATTCGGCCCAATGAGAGTTCTTTAGGTGGTTTGGACGACACATGGTCCAAACTTTGCAACGTTTCATATTTTGAGAGCTCGGAACCCAAAGTTCGTCCCATTGAGAATTTTTCATATGGTTTGGACGAACTTGGTCCAACTTTGCTCCGGTTGAGATTTTGGATAGCTAGGAACTCAAAGTTCGGACCAATGAGAGTTGTTTAGGTGGTTTGGACGACACATGCTCCAAACTTTGCTCCGTTTCAATATTTGAGAGCACGGAACCCAATGTTCGTCCCAATGAGAGTTTTTCATATGGCTTGGACAAACTTGTTCCAAACTTTGCTCCGTTTGTGTTTTTCAAGAGTTAAGAACTCAAAGTTCAGCCCAATGAGAGTTATTTTGGTGGTTTGGACGACACATGGTCCAAACTTTGCTCCGTTTCAGTATTTGAGAGCTCGGAAGCCAAAGTTCGTCCCAATGAGAGTTTTCATATGGTTTGGATGAACTTGGTCAAAACTTTGCTCCTTTTGAGTTTTTGGAGAGTTAGGAACTCCAAGTTCGGCCCAATGAGAGTTCTTTAGGTGGTTTGGACGACACATGGTCCAAACTTTGCAACGTTTCAGTTTTTGAGAGCTCGGAACCCAAAGTTCGTCCCAATGAGAGTTTTTCATATGGCTTGGACAAACTTGTTCCAAACTTTGCTCCGTTTATGTTTTTAGAGAGTTAGGAACTCAAAGTTCGGCCCAATGAGAGTTCTTTTGGTGGTTTGGACGACACACGGTCCACACTTTGTTCCGTGTCAGTATTTGAGAGTTCAGAACCCAAAGTTCGTCCCAATGAGAGTTTTTCATATGGTTTGGACGAACTTGGTCCAAACTTTGCTCCGTTTGAGATTTTGGAGAGTTAGCAACTCAAGGTTCGGCCCAATGAGAGCTCTTTAGGTGTTTTGGACGACACATGGTCCAAACTTTGCAACGTTTCAATTTTTGAGAGTTCGGAACCCAAAGTTCGTCCCAATGAGAGTTTTTCATATGGTTTGGACGAACTTGATCCCAACTTTGCTCCGTTTGAGATTTTGGAGACTTAGGAACTCAAACTTCGGCCCAATGAGAGTTCTTTAGGTGGTTTTGACGACACATGGTCCAATCTTTGCTCCGTTTAAGTTCTTGAGATCTCGGAACCCAAAGTTTGTCCCAATGAGAGTTTTTCATATGGTTTGGACGAACCTGATCCCAACTTTTCTCCGTTTGAGTTTTTTGAGAGTTAGGAACTCAAAGTTCGGCCCAATGAGAGTTATTTAGGTAGTTTGGACGACACGTTGTCCAAACTTTGCTCCGTTTTAGTTTTGGAGAACTCGGAATCCAAAGTTCGTCCCAATGAGAGTTTTTCATATGGTTTGGACGAACTTGGTCCCAACATTTCTCCGTTTGAGTTTTTGGAGAGTTAGGAACTCAAAGTTCGGCCCAATGAAAGTTCTTTAGGTGGTTTGGAGGACACATGGTCCAAACTTTGCTCCGTTTCGGTATTTAAGAGCTCGGAACCAAAAGTTCGTCCTAATGAGAGTTTTTTCATATGGTCTGGACGAACTAGGTCCCAGCTTTGCTCCGTTTCAATTTTTTGAGAGTTGGGAACTCAAAGTTCGGCCCTATGAGATTTCTTTAGGTGGTTTGGACGACACATGGTCCAAACTTTGCTCCGTACCAGTTTTTGGGAGCTCGGAATCCAAAGTTCATCCCAATGAGACTTTTTCATATGGTTTCGACGAACTTGGTCCCAACTTTTCTTCGTTTGAGTGTTTGGAGAGTTAGGAACTCAAAGTTCGGCCCAATGAAAGTTCTTTAGGTCGTTTCGACGGCACATGTTCAATACTTTCCCCCGTTTCAGTATTTGAGAGCTCGGAACCGAAAGTTCGTCCCAATTAGAGCTTTTCACATGGTTTGGATGAACTTGGTTCAAACTTTGCTCCGTTTGAGTTTCTAGAGAGTTAGGAACACAACGTTCGGCCTAATGACAGTTCTTTAGGTGGTTTGGACGACACATGGTCCAAACTTTGCTCCGTTTTAGTATTTGAGAGCTTGGAACCCAAAGTTCTTCCAAATGAGAGTTTTTCATTTGGTGTGGACGAACTTGGTCCAAACATGCCTCCGTTTGAATTTTTGGAGAGTTAGGAACCCAAACTTTGGCCCAATGAGAGTTATTTAGGTCGTTTTGACGACACATGGTCCAAACTTTGCTCCGTTTCAATTTGTTGAGAGCTCAGAACCCAAAGTTCGTCACAGTGAGAGTTTTTCATATGGTTTGGACGAACTTGGTCCCAACTTTGCTCCGTTTGAGTTTTTGGAGCATTAGGAACTCAAAGTTTATCCCAATGAGAGTTCTTTATGTGGTTTGGACGATACGTGGTCCAAACTTTGCTCCGTTTCAGTTTTTGAGAGCTCGGAACCCAAAGTTCATCCCAATGAGAGTCTTTCATATGGTTTGGACGAACTTGGTCCAAACTTTGCTCCGTTTGAGTCTTTAAGAGTTAGGAACTCAAAGTTCGGCCCAATGAGAGTTGTTTAGGTGGTTTGAATGACACATGGTCAAAACTTTTCTTCGTTTCAGTTTTTTAGATCTCGGACCCAAAGCTAATCCCAATGAGAGTTTTTCATAAGGTTTGGACGAACTTGGTCCAAACATTGCTCCGTTTGAGTTTTTGGAGAGTTGGGAACTTAAAGTTTGGCCCAATGAGAGTTCTGTATGTGGTTTGGACGACACATGGTCCAAACATTGCTCCGTTTCAGTTTTTGAGAGCTCGGACCCAAAGTTTGTCCCAATGAGAGTTTTCATATGGCTTGGGCGAACTTGTTCCAAACTTTGCTCCATTTGTGTCTTTCGAGAGTTAGGAACTCAAAGTTCGGCCCAATGAGAGTTCTTTGGTAGTTTGGACGACACATGGTCAAAACATTGCTCCGTTTCAGTATTTGAGAGCTCGGAACCCAAAGTTCGTCCCAATGAGAGGTTTTTGTATGGTTTGGACAATTTTGGTACAAACTTTGCTCCGTTTGAGTTTTTGGAGAGTTGGGAACTCAAACTTCGGCTCAATGAGAGTTATTTAGGTGGTTTGGTCGACACATGGTCCAAACTTTGCTCCGTTTCAGTAATTAAGAGCTCGGAACCCAAAGTTCGTCAAAATGAGAGTTTTTCATATGGTTTGTACAAACTTGGTCCAAACTTTGCTTCGTTTGAGTCTTTGAGAGTTAGGAACTCAAACTTCGGCCCAATGCGAGTTATTTATGTGGTTTTGGAGACACATGGTCCAAACTTTGCTCCGTTTGAATTTGTTGAGAGCTCGGAACCCAAAGTTCGTCAGAGTGAGAGTTTTTCATATGGTTTGGACGAACTTGGTCCCAAATTTGCTCCGTTTGAGTTTTTGGAGCGTGAGGAACTCAAGGTTTAGCCCAATGAGAGTTCCTTATGTGGTTTGGACGATACGTGGTCCAAACTTTGCTCCGTTTCAGTTTTTGAGAGCTCGGAACCCAAAGTTCGTCCCAATTAGAGTCTTTCATATGGTTTGGACGAACTTGGTCCAAACTTTTCTCCGTTTGAGTCTTTGAGAGTTAGGAACTCAAAGTTCGGCCCAATGAGAGTTGTTTAGGTGGTTTGAATGACACATGGTCAAAACTTTTCTCCGTTTCAGTTTTTTAGATCTCGGACCCAAAGCTAATCCCAATGAGAGTTTTTTCATAAGGTTTGGACGAACTTGGTCCAAACTTTGCTCCGTTTGAGTTTTTGGAGAGTTAGGAACTCAAACTTCGGCCCAATGAGAGTTCTTTAGGTGGTTTGGACTCCACATGGTCCAAACTTTGCTCCGTTTCAGTTTTTGGAATCTTGGAATCCAAAGTTCGTCCCAATGAGAGTTTTTTCATATGGTTTCGACGAACCTCGTCCCAACTTTGCTTCATTTGAGTTTTTGGAGCGTTAGGAACTCAAACTTTGGCCCAGTGAGAGTTCTTTTTGTGGTTTGGACGACACATGGTCCAAACTTTGCTCCGTTTCAGTTGTTGAGAGCTCGGACCCAAAGTTCGTCCCAATGAGAGTTTTCGTAAGGCTTGGACGAACTTGTTCCAAACTTTGCTCCGTTTGTGTTTTTCGAGAGTTAGGAACTCAAAGTTCGGCCCAATGAGAGTTCTCTTAGGTGGTCTGGACGACACATCGTCCAAACTTTGCTCCGTTTCAGTTTTTGACAGCTCGGAACCCTAAGTTCGTCCCAATGAGAGGTTTTCATACGGTTTGGAGGAACTTGGTCACAACTTTGCTCCGTTTGAGTTTTTGGAGAGTTAGGAACTCAAAGTTCGACCCAATGAGAGTTCTTTAGGTGGTTTCGACCACACATGGTCCAAACTTTGCAACGTTTAAGTTTTTAAGACCTCGGAACCCAAAGTTCGTCCCAATGAGAGTTTTTCATATGGCTTGGACGAACTTGTTCCAAACTTTGCTTCGTTTGTGTTTTTCGAGAGTTGGGAACTCAAAGTTCGGCCGAATGAGAGTTCTTTACGTGGTTTGGACGACACATGGTCCAAACTTTGCCCCGTTTCAGTTTTTGAGAGCTCGGAACCCAAAGTTCGTCCCAATGAGAGTTTTTCATATAGTTTGGACGAACGTGTACCAAACTGTTGTCCGTTTGAGTTTTTGGAGAGTTTGGAACTCAAAGTTCGGCCCAATGAGAGTTCTTTACGTGGTTTGGACGACACATGGTCCAAACTTTGCCCCGTTTCAGTTTTTTAGAGCTCGGAACCCAAAGTTCGTCCGAATGAGAGTTTGTCATATGGTTTGGACGAACTTGATCCAAACTTTGTTCCGTTTGAATCTTTGGAGAGTTAGGAACTCAAAGTTCGTCCCAATGAGAGTTTTTCCTATGGTTTGGACGAACTTGGTCCAAACTTTGCTGTGTTTGAGTTTGTGGGTAGTTAGGAACTCAAATTTCGGCCCAATGAGAGTTCTTTTTGTGGTTTGGACGACACATCGTCCAAACTTTGCTCCGTTTAAGTTTTTGGAATCTCGGAATCCAATGTTCGTCCCAATGAGAGTTTTTCATATGGTTTCGACGAACTTCGTCCCAACTTTGCTTCGTTTGAGATTTTGGAGTGTTAGGAACTGAAAGTTTGGCCCAATGAGAGTTCTGTATGTGGTTTGGACGACACATGGTCCAAACATTGCTCCGTTTCAGTTTTTGAGAGCTCGGACCCAAAGTTTGTCCAAATGAGAGTTTTCATATGGCTTGGGCGAACTTGTTCCAAACTTTGCTCCGTTTGTGTCTTTCGAGAGTTAGGAACTCAAAGTTCGGCCCAATGAGAGTTCTTTGGTGGTTTGGACGACACATGATCAAAACTTTGCTCCGTTTCAGTATCTGAGAGCTCAGAACCCAAAGTTCGTCCCAATGAGTTGTTTTCATATGGTTTGGACGAACTCGGTCCAAACTTTGCCCCGTTAGAGTTTTTGGAGAGTTAGGAACTCAAACGTCGTCCCAATGAGAGTTATTCAGGTGTTTGGACGACACATGGTCAAAACTTTGCTCCGTTTCAGTATATGAGAGCTCTGAACCCAAAGTTTGCCCCAATGAGAGATTTTCGTATGGTCTGGACGAATTTGGTCCAAACTTTGTTCCGTTTGAGTTTTTGGAGAGTTGGGAACTCAAACTTCGGCTCAATGAGAGTTATTTAGGTGGTTTGGCCGACACATGGTCCAAACTTTGCTCCGTTTCAGTAATTAAGAGCTCGGAACCCAAAGTTCGTCCCAATGAGAGTTTTTCATATGGTTTGTACCAACTTGGTCCAAACTTTGCTTCGTTTGAGTCTTTGAGAGTTAGGAACTCAAACTTCGGCCCAATGCGAGTTATTTATGTGGTTTTGGAGACACATGGTCCAAACTTTTCTCCGTTTGAATTTGTTGAGAGCTCGGAACCCAAAGTTCGTCACAGTGAGAGTTTTTCATATGGTTTGGACAAACTTGGTCCCAAATTTGCTCCGTTTGAGTTTTTGGAGCGTTAGGAGCTAAAGGTTTAGCCCAATGAGAGTTCTTTATGTGGTTTGGACGATACGTGGTCCAAACTTTGCTCCGTTTCAGTTTTTGAGAGCTCGGAACCCAAAGTTCGTCCCAATGAGAGTCTTTCATATGGTTTGGACGAACTTGGTCCAAACTTTTCTCCGTTTGAGTCTTTGAGAGTTAGGAACTCAAAGTTCGGCCCAATGAGAGTTGTTTAGGTGGTTTGAATGACACATGGTCAAAACTTTTCTCCGTTTCAGTTTTTTAGATCTCGGACCCAAAGCTAATCCCAATGAGAGTTTTTTCATAAGGTTTGGACGAACTTGTTCCAAACTTTGCTCCGTTTGAGTTTTTTGAGAGTTAGGAACTCAAACTTCGGCCCAATGAGAGTTCTTTAGGTGGTTTGGACGCCACATGGTCCAAACTTTGCTCCGTTTCAGTTTTTGGAATCTTGGAATCCAAAGTTCGTCCCAATGAGAGTTTTTTCATATGGTTTCGACGAACCTCGTCCCAACTTTGCTTCGTTTGAGTTTTTGGAGCGTTAGGAACTCAAAGTTTGGCCCAGTGAGAGTTCTTTATGTGGTTTGGACGACACATGGTCCAAACTTTGCTCCATTTCAGTTGTTGAGAGCTCGGAAACAAAGTTCGTCCCAATGAGAGTTCTCTTAGGTGGTCTGCACGACACATGGTCCAAACTTTGCTCTGTTTCAGTTTTTGACAGCTCGGAAACCTAAGTTCGTCCCAATGAGAGTTTTTCATATGGTTTGGAGGAACTTGGTCACAACTTTGCTCCGTTTGAGTTTTTGGAGAGTTAGGAACTCAAAGTTCGACCCAATGAGAGTTCTTTAGGTGGTTTCGACCACACATGGTCCAAACTTTGCAACGTTTAAGTTTTTGAGACCTCGGAACCCAAAGTTCGTCCGAATGAGAGTTTTTCATATGGCTTGGACGAACTTGTTCCAAACTTTGCTTCGTTTGTGTTTTTCGAGAGTTGGGAACTCAAAGTTCGGCCCAATGAGAGTTCTTTACGTGGTTTGGACGACACATGGTCCAAACTTTGCCCCGTTTCAGTTTTTTAGAGCTCGGAACCCAAAGTTCGTCCGAATGAGAGTTTGTCATATGGTTTGGACGAACTTGATCCAAACTTTGTTCCGTTTGAATCTTTGGAGAGTTAGGAACTCAAAGTTCGTCCCAATGAGAGTTTTTCCTATGGTTTGGACGAACTTGATCCAAACTTTGTTGTGTTTGAGTTTCTGGGTAGTTAGGAACTCAAATTTCGGCCCAATGAGAGTTCTTTTGGTGGTTTGGACGACACATCGTCCAAACTTTGCTCCGTTTAAGTTTTTGGAATCTCGGAATCCAATGTTCGTCCCAATGAGAGTTTTTCATATGGTTTCGACGAACTTCGTCCCAACTTTGCTTCGTTTGAGATTTTGGAGTGTTAGGAACTGAAAGTTTGGCCCAATAAGAGTTCTGTATGTGGTTTGGACGACACATGGTCCAAACATTGCTCCGTTTCAGTTTTTGAGAGCTCGTACCCAAAGTTTGTCCAAATGAGAGTTTTCATATGGCTTGGGCGAACTTGTTCCAAACTTTGCTCCGTTTGTGTCTTTCGAGAGTTAGGAACTCAAAGTTCGGCCCAATGAGAGTTCTTTGGTGGTTTGGACGACACATGATCAAAACTTTGCTCCGTTTCAGTATTTGAGAGCTCAGAACCCAAAGTTCGTCCCAATGAGAGGTTTTCATATGGTTTGGACGAACTCGGTCCAAACTTTGCCCCGTTAGAGTTTTTGGAGAGTTAGGAACTCAAACGTCGTCCCAATGAGAGTTATTCAGGTGTCTGGACGACACATGGTCAAAACTTTGCTCCGTTTCAGTATATGAGAGCTCTGAACCCAAAGTTTGCCCCAATGAGAGATTTTCGTATGGTCTGGACGAATTTGGTCCAAACTTTTCTCCGTTTGAGTTTTTGGAGAGTTAGGAACTCAAACTTCGGCTCAATGAGAGTTATTTAGGTGGTTTGGCCGACACATGGTCCATACTTTGCTCCGTTTCAGTAGTTAAGACCTCGGAACCCAAAGTTCGTCCCAATGAGAGTTTTTCATAAGGTTTGTACAAACTTGGTCCAAACTTTGCTTCGTTTGAGTCTTTGAGAGTTAGGAACTCAAACTTCGGCCCAATGCGGGTTATTTATGTGGTTTTGGAGACACATGGTCCAAACTTTGCTCCGTTTGAATTTGTTGAGAGCTCGAAACCCAAAGTTCGTCACAGTGAGAGTTTTTCATATGGTTTGGACAAACTTTGTCCCAAATTTACTCCGTTTGAGTTTTTGGAGCGTTAGGAACTAAAGGTCTAGCCCAATGAGAGTTCTTTATGTGGTTTGGACGATACGTGGTCCAAACTTTGCTCCGTTTCAGTTTTTGAGAGCTCGGAACCCAAAGTTCGTCCCAATGAGAGTCTTTCATATGGTTTGGACGAACTTGGTCCAAACTTTTCTCCGTTTGAGTCTTTGAGAGTTAGGAACTCAAAGTTCGGCCCAATGAGAGTTGTTTAGGTGGTTTGAATGACACATGGTCAAAACTTTTCTCCGTTTCAGTTTTTTAGATCTCGGACCCAAAGCTAATCCCAATGAGAGTTTTTTCATAAGGTTTGGACGAACTTGTTCCAAACTTCGCTCCGTTTGAGTTTTTGGAGAGTTAGGAACTCAAACTTTGGCCCAATGAGAGTTCTTTAGGTGGTTTGGACGCCACATGGTCCAAACTTTGCTCCGTTTCAGTTTTTGGAATCTTGGAATCCAAAGTTCGTCCCAATGAGAGTTTTTTCATATGGTTTCGACGAACCTCGTCCCAACTTTGCTTCGTTTGAGTTTTTGGAGCGTTAGGAACTCAAAGTTTGGCCCAGTGAGAGTTCTTTATGTGGTTTGGACGACACATGGTCCAAACTTTGCTCCATTTCAGTTGTTGAGAGCTCGGAAACAAAGTTCGTCCCAATGAGAGTTTTCATAAGGCTTGGACGAACTAGTTCCAAATTTTGCTCCGTTTGTATTTTTCGAGAGTTAGGAACTCAAAGTTTGGCCCAATGAGAGTTCTTTGGTGGTTTGGACGACACATGGTCCAAACTTTGCTCCGTTTCACAATTTGAGAGCTCGGAACCCAAAGTTCGTCCCAATTAGAGTTTTTCATATGGTTTGGACGAACTTGGTCCCAACTTTTCATCGTTTGAGTTTTTGGAGAGTTAGGAACTCAAAGTTCGGCCCAATGAGAGTTCTCTTAGGTGGTTTGGACGACACATGGTCCAAACTTTGCTCCGTTTCAGTTTTTGAGAGCTCGGAACCCAAAGTTCGTCCCAATGAGAGTTTTTCATATGGTTTGGAGGAACTTGGTCACAACTTTGCTTCGTTTGAGTTTTTGGAGAGTTAGGAACTCAGAGTTCGACCCAATGAGAGTTATGTAGGTGGTTTCGACCACACATGGTCTAAACTTTGCAACGTTTAAGTTTTTGAGACCTCGGAACCCAAGGTTCGTCCCAATGAGAGTTTTTCATATGGCTTGGACGAACTTGTTCCAAACATTGCTTCGTTTGTGTTTTTCGAGAGTGGGGAACTCAAAGTTCGGCCCAATGAGAGTTCTTTACGTGGTTTGGACGACACATGGTCCAAACTTTGCCCCGTTTCAGTTTTTGAGAGCTCGGAACCCAAAGTTCGTCCCAATGAGAGTTATTCATATAGTCTGGAGTGAGTTGTCTTAGGATCTTTGAGTGACCATCATAGATTCTAAGACAACTCAGTCCAGAATTAGCTTGATCAAGACTAATCCAATGAATCCATTTTAACATCAAATCTAAAACAAGATTTGAAAGAAAAGACAACACCAAAAGGGTTGAATAAGCAAAAGCTTTTTAATATTCATCATCTTCAACTTGTTTTCAAATGACAAATTACATCCCTATTTATACTAAATGAAAAGTCACCATGAAAGGACACAACCCTTCATCTATGTAGTCTAAATTCAACCCCTAACTTTTCAAATCCATGCATGAACCTTCATAAATACAAGTTCATGAATTCACAAGATACATAATACATTAAATATTTGAATGAATATGAATTTCTAGATTCATTGTGTCTCTTGGTTGAATAGGTGCCTTTGTGAATCTTGAAAGGATGCAACTTTTCACCATAATAATTCCTTAAATCCGAGATTCATCTTCCAATCAGCATACTCTAAAGTTTGTAACCATTTTGGGTTCTTGTAGCTTGATTAAGACACCTCGGTTCGTATCATCCTCCCCTTCTTCAAGAGGATTCGTCCTCGAATCCAAGGATCCCCTTGTAGTGCAAACTTGAAATCTTTTGCATCTCGCACTCTTGCTCTCCTTAAGTTCTTCACGCTTGACCATCGTCCTTGAATGAATGATGAAGCAAAATATATTTACTAAGTGAGGGGAAATATCTTTACTAAGAGTGATTAAGAGTGAAAAAAAGAGAGGAAAGTGAGGGGCAAAAGGTGAGTGAAAACGAAGTGAGAAATCTGTTTTCATTCGAAGCACCAAACTTTGTACTTATGTGCAAAGGAAAGTGTTTAGTAACTGAACCTAACTCTAATGATGGTTTGCCTAGTGCTTTTAAGTCTCTTTTGCAGGAATTTAATGACATGTTTCCACATGAAGATGCACCTACAGGATTGCCTCCTTTAAGAGGGATTGAACATCAAATTGACTTCATTCCGGGTGCAACTCTTCCAAACATGGCTGCCTATAGGACCAATCCAACCGAGACTAAGGAGATCCAAAGGCAAGTGGAAGAACTCATGGATAAAGGATATATTAGAGAAAGCATGAGTCCTTGCTCGGCTCCGGTGATTTTGGTACCCAAGAAAGATGGTACATGGAGGATGTGTGTTGATTGTCGAGCTATCAACAAAATAACGGTAAAGTATCCATGTTAGATGAATTACATGGTTTCAAAAATAAATCTTAAGAGTGGTTATCATCAAATTCGTATGCATGTAGGAGATGAATGGAAAACGGCTTTCAAAACAAAGTTTGGGCTTTATGAGCGGCTTGTTATGCCATTTGGCCTCACTAATGCACCAAGTACTTTTATGAGGCTAATGAATCATGTTTTGAGGGAATACATAGGAAAATTTGTGGTTGTATACTTTGATGATATCCTTGTTTACTCAAAAGGCTTGAATGATCATATTTTGCATGTTAAGACAATTTTACTTAAACTTAGAGAAGAGAAGCTTTATGCAAACTTCAAAAAGTGTAGTTTTTGTCTAGAACAAGTCAATTTCCTAGGATTCATTGTTGGAAAGGATGGAGTGAAAGTCGATGAAGAAAAGGAAAAGGCTATCCGAGAATGGCCAACTCCTACCAATGCATCCGAGGTAAGATCCTTTCATGGTTTGGCTAGTTTCTATAGGAGATTTATTAAAGATTTTAGTAGCATAGCCTCACCATTAACTGAACTTGTGAAAAAGCATGTGAAATTTGAATGGAAAGAAAAGCAAGAGAATGCATTCAATGAGTTAAAAGAAAAATTGACCAATGCACCTTGTCTTGCTTTACCTAACTTTTATAAATCTTTTGAGATTGAATGTGATGCAGGTGGAATAGGTATAGGGGCTGTTTTGATGCAAGAGAAGCGACCAATCATGTTTTTGGTGAAAAGCTAAATGGAGCTCAACTCAACTACCCGACTTATGACAAGGAGCTACATGCGCTTGTGAGGGCTTTGAAAGTTTGGCAACATTACCTATGGCCAAAAGAGTTTGTTATCCACACGGATCATGAAAGCTTGAAGCATCTCAAAGGCCAAACTAAGCTTAACAAGAGGCATGAAAAATGGGTGGAATTCATTGAGACATTTCCTTATGTCATCCATTACAAAAAAGGTAAGGACAATGTGGTGGCTGATGCATTATCAAGAAGGTACGCTTTATTCTCATCCCTTAGTGCAAAAGTTCTTGGTTTTAAACACATGATTGAGCTGTACAAAGTTGAGAAATCTAAATTTTATGATGTGTATGCACAATGTTTAGAAGGGAAAAGTGTACAAGATTATATTGTGTTTGATGGGATGCTTTTTAGGAAGGGTAAGCTTTGTATTCTGAAGTGTTCCATTAGAGAGTTACTTGTGAAGGAGGCTCATGGGGGAGGACTTATGGGACATTTTGGAGAATTTAAAACATACAGCATGTTGTGTGAACATTTTTATTGGCTTAAAATGAGGAAAGATGTGAACAAAGTGTGCAAGCAATGTTTCAAGTGTAAGGAGGCTAAATCTAAGACACAACCACATGGCCTTTACACACCTTTAGATGTTCCTAGTGAACCATGGGTAGACATTAGCATGGATTTTGTTATAGGATTACCAAAGAGTAGAAGACATCATGATAGTATTTTTGTGGTGGTTGATAGGTTTAGTAAGATGGCGCATTTCATTCCATGTAACAAAATTGATGATGCTACCAACATAGCTAATCTTTTCTTTAGGGAAGTGGTTAGATTGCATGGCATTCCCAAAACTATTGTTAGTGATAGGGATGTTAAATTTTTAAGTCATTTTTGGAAAGTTTTGTGGGGAAAATTAGGAACTAAGCTTCTATTTTCTATAACTTGTCACCCACAAATGGATGGGCAAACTGAGGTGGCTAATAGAACATTGGGGGCCTTGCTTAGGTCACTAATTTCTAAAAATCTTAAGTCTTGGGAAGAGACTCTGCCTTTTGTGGAGTTTGCATACAATAGGGCGATTCATAGCACAGCTCATTGTTCACCTTTTGAGGTTGTGTACGGCTTTAATCCTTTGACTCCTCTAGATTTATCACCTTTGCCGCCTAATATGTTTACTAGTGATGCAGCTTCTTCTAGGGCCGAATACATCAAAACTTTGCACAAAGAAATCAAAGAAAGGATTGAAAAGAAGAATCAAAAGGTAGTCACTCGCAAGAACCAAGGAAGAAAGGAATTGATTTTCAAACCAGGTGATTGGGTTTGGGTTCATCTAAGAAAGGAAAGGTTTCAAGATCAAAGAAAGTCTAAACTTCAACCAAGGGGAGATGGTCCTTTTCAAGTGCTTGAACGGATCAATAACAACGCATACAAATTAGATCTACGAGGTGAGTACAATGTAAGTTCTACTTTTAATGTGGCTAACTTGACTCCTTTTGATGTAGGCAATGAAGACCTTGATTTGAGGACAAATCCTTTTAAAGAAAGGGGGGATGATATGGATTCAATCAATAATCCATTGCATGTACCTGAAGGACCAATCACAAGGAGCAAGGCAAAGAAGATACAAGAGGCTTTCACATTGCATGTTCAAAAGCTACCAAATGAACAGCAAGAGGCAAAGAATTTGGAATCCAAACTTTTGTATAATGTTAGTTCAGCAAGTCAAGAAGAGAATGGTGTCAAGATGGCACGAGAAAAGTTGAGTAGTTTGGAAGATGGCACGGGGGACGAAAACAGTGTGCAGAATTTGTGAAGAGGTGGCTGTCCAACTTGCATCTCTTGGGATTTTGTGATGTCAAAGGTTGTCAAACGTTGCCATTATGAGGAGCGGATTCCATAGCACATATTTAAGACAATTTAAAGCAATTCTATCTTTTTAGTTTTAAGATATGGCTGCTCGTTTGATGTGCAATCAAGTTTTAAGTTCCTAGGTCTTATTTTCTACAATTTGCAATTAAGTGTAAATCAATGACTTTTGAGTTCCTTGGTCTATCCACGACCATTTGGCCTTTAAAATGGCTTGTAATACTCTTGAAAAAGCAGATTATGCATATTAAAAAGCTTTTGCTTATTCAACCCCTTTGGTGCTATCTTTTCTTTCAAATATTGTTTTAGGTTTGATGTTCAACCGATTCATTGGATTAGTTTTCATCAATCTAATTCTGGAGTGAGTCGTCTTAGGATCTTTGAGTGACCATCATAGATTCTAAGTTTGATCTAAGATTGATTCATCTTCTAACTAAACTCTTGGTTGGAATCAGTCGGTAAGGTTTTTTTTTTGAGAATCCGAGAACAAGACACAATAATACAATTTCGTAAGGAAAAAAAAATGAAAGAAAGTAAAGATATTTCACCTCTAGAGTTGGCCAAAGGATGTTGACCAAGGCTCTGATACCAAATGATAAGCGCCCAATATGCTTAAGTTTACAAAGCTAGAGGTCCTTCTAGGATCCTTGTAAACGGACACAAATAAGACAAACTTACCGAATGATTCCAACCAAGAGTTGAGTTAGAAGATGAATCACTCTTAGATCAAACTTAGAATCTACGATGGTCACTCAAAGATCCTAAAACGACTCACTCCATAATTAGATTGATCAAAACTAATCCAATGAATCGGTTGAACATCAAACCTACAACAATATTTGAAAGAAAAGACAACACCAAAGGGGTTGAATAAGCAAAAGCTTTTTAATATGCATAATCTCAACTTTCTTTCAAATGACAAATTACATACCTATTTATACTAAATGAAAAGACACCATGAAAGGACACAACACATGGTCCAAACTTTGCTTCGCTTCAGTTTTTGAGAGCTCGGAACCCAAAGTTCGTCCCAATGAGAGTTTTTCATATGGTTTGGACGAACTTGGTCCAAACTTTGCTCCGTTTGAGTTTTTGGAGAGTTAGGAACTCAAAGTTCGGCCCAATGAGAGTTCTTTAGATGGTTTGGACGACACATGGTCCAAACTTTTCTCTATTTCAGAATTTGAGAGCTCGAAACCCAAAGTTCGTCCCAATGAGAGTTTTTCATATGGTTTGGACGAACTTGATCCAGACTTTGTTCCGTTTGAGTTTTCTGAGAGTTAGGAAATCAAAGTTCGGCCCAACGAGAGTTCTTTTGGTGGTTTGGACGACACATAGTCCAAACTTTGCCCCGTTTCAGTTTTTGAGAGCTCGGAACCCAAAGTTCGTCCCAATGAGAGTTTTTCATTTGGTTCGGACAACTTGGTCCAAAAATTTCTCCGTTTGAGTTTTTGGAGAGTTAGGAACTCAAAGTTCGGCCCAATGAGAGTTCTTCAGGTGGTTTGGACGACACATGGTCCAAAGTTTCCTTCGATTCAGTTTTTTGAGAGCTCGGAACCCAAAGTTCGTCCCAATGAGAGTTGTTCATATGGTTTGGACGAAGTTTGTCGAAACTTTGCTCCGTTTTAGTTTTTGGATAGTTAGGAACTCAAAGTACGACCCAATGAGAGTTCTTTAGGTGGTTTGGACGACATATGGTTCAAACTTTGCTCCGTTTCAGTTTTTTAGAGCTCGGAAACCAAAGTTCGTCCCAATCAGAGTTTTTCATATGGTTTGGACGAACTTGGTCCAAACTTTGCTCTGTTTCAGTTTTTGGAGAGTTAGGAACTCAAAGTTTGGCCCAATCAGAGTTCTTTAGGTTGTTTGGACGACAAATGGTCCAAACTTTGCTCCGTTTCAGTTTTTGAGAGCCCAGAACCCAAAGTTCGTCCCAATGAGAGTATTTCATTTGGTTTGGACGAACATGGTCCAAACTTTGCTCCGTTTGAGTTTTTGGAGAGTTAGGAACTCAAAGTTCAACCCAATGATAGTTCTTTAGGTGGTTTGGACGACACATGGTCATAACTTTGCTCCGTTTCAGTTTTTTAGAGCTCGGAACCCAAAGTTCGTCCTAATGAGAGTGTTTCATATGGTTTGGACGAACTTTGTCCAAAATTTTATCCATTTGAGTTTTTGGAGAGTTAGGAACTCAATGTTTGGCCCAATGAGAGCTCTTTAGGTGGTCTGGATGACACATGGTCCAAACATTGCTCCGTTTCAGTTTTTGAGAGCTCGTAACCCAAAGATCGTCCTAATGAGAGTTTTTCATATGGTTTGGACTAAGTTGGTCCAAACTTTCCTCCGTTTGAGTTCTTGGCAAGTTAGGAACTCAAAGTTCTTCCCAATGAGAGTTCTTTAGGTGGTTTGGATGACACATGGTCCGAACTTTGCTCCGTTTCAGTTTTTGAGAGCTCGGAACCCAAAGTTCGTCATAATGAGAGTTTTTCATACTATTTGGACGAATTTGGTCCAAACGTTGCTCCGTTTGACTCTTTGGAGAGTTAGGAACTCAAAGTTCGGCCCAATGAGAGTTCTTTGGGTGGATTCGACAACACATGGTACGAACTTTGCTCTGTTTCAGTTTTTGAGAGCTCGGAACCCAAAGTTCGTCCCAATAAGAGTTTTTCATATGGTTTGGATGAACTTGGTCCAAACTTAGCTCCGTTTGAATTTTTGGAGAGTTAGGGACTCAAAGTTCGGTCGAATGAGTGTTCTTTAGGTGGTTTGGACGACACATGGTCCAAACTTTGATGCGTTTCAGTTTTTGAGGGCTCGGAACCCAAACTTCGTCCCAATGAGAGTTTTTCATATGGTTTGGACAACTTGGTCCAAAAATTTCTCCATTTGAGTTTTTGGAGAATTAAGAACTCAAAGTTCGGCCCAATGACAGTTCTTCAGGTGCCTTGGGCGACACATGGTCCAAAGTGTTCTTCGTTTCAGTTTTTGAGAGCTCGGAACCCAAAGTTAATCCCAATGAGAGTTTTTCATTTGGTTCGGTAAACTTGGTCCAAAAATTTCTCCGTTTGATTTTTTGGAGAGTTAGGAACTCAAAGTTCGGCCCAATGAGAGTTCTTCAGGTGGTTTGGACGACACATGGTCCAAAGTTTCCTTCGCTTCAGTTTTTGAGAGCTCAGAACCCAAAGTTCGTCCCAATGAGAGTTGTTCATATGGTTTGGACGAAGTTTGTCGAAACTTTGCTCCGTTTGAGTTTTTGGAGAGTTAGGAACTCAAAGTACGACCCAATGAGAGTTCTTTAGGTGGTTTGGACGACACATGGTTCAAACTTTGCTCCGTTTCAGTTTTTTAGAGCTCGGAAACCAAAGTTCGTCCCAATGAGAGTTTTTCATATGGTATGGACGAACTTGGTCCAAACTTTGCTCTGTTTCAGTTTTTGGAGAGTTAGGAACTCAAAGTTTGGCCCAATGAGAGTTCTTTAGGTGGTTTGGACGACAAATGGTCCAAACTTTCCTCCGTTTCAGTTTTTGAGAGCCTGGAACCCAAAGTTCGTCCCAATGAGAGTATTTCATTTTGTTTGGACGAACATGGTCCAAACTTTGCTCCGTTTGAGTTTTTGGAGAGTTAGGAACTCAAAGTTCAACCCAATGATAGTTCTTTAGGTGGTTTGGACGACAAATGTTCATAACTTTGCTCCGTTTCAGTTTTTTAGAGCTCGGAACCCAAAGTTCGTCCTAATGAGAGTGTTTCATATGGTTTGGACGAACTTTTCCAAAATTTTATCCATTTGAGTTTTTGGAGAGTTAGGAACTCAAAGTTTGGCCCAATGAGAGTTCTTTAGGTGGTCTGGACGACACATGGTCCAAACATTGCTCCGTTTCAGTTTTTGAGAGCTCGTAACCCAAAGTTCGTCCTAATGAGAGATTTTCATATGGTTTGGACTAAGTAGGTCCAAACTTTCCTCCGTTTGAGTTCTTGGCGAGTTAGGAACTCAAAGTTCTTCATAATGAGAGTTCTTTAGGTGGTTTGGATGAGACATGGTCCGAACTTTGCTCCGTTTCAGTTTTTGAGAGCTCGGAACCCAAAGTTCGTCCCAATGAGAGTTTTTCATATGATTTGGACGAATTTGGTCCAAACGTTGCTCCGTTTGACTCTTTGGAGAGTTAGGAACTCAAAGTTCGGCCCAATGAGCGTTCTTTGGGTGGATTCGACGACACATGGTACAAACTTTGCTCTGTTTCAGTTTTTGAGAGCTCGGAACCCAAAGTTCGTCCCAATAAGAGTTTTTCATATGGTTTGGATGAACTTGGTCCAAACTTAGCTCCGTTTGAATTTTTGGAGAGTTAGGGACTCAAAGTTCTGCCGAATGAGAGTTCTTTAGGTGGTTTGGACGACACATGGTCCAAACTTTGATGCGTTTCAGTTTTTGAGGGCTCGGAACCCAAAGTTCATCCCAATGATTGTTTTTCATATGGTTTGGACAACTTGGTCAAAAAATTTATCCGTTTGAGTTTTTGGAGAGTTAGGAACTCAAAGTTTGGCCCAATGAGAGTTCTTTTGGTCTTTTGGACGACACATGGTCCAAACTTTGCCCCGTTTCAGTTTTTGAGAGCTCGGAAGCCAAAGTTCGTCCCAATGAGAGTTTTTCATATGGTTTGGACGAACTTCGTGCAAACTTTGCTCCTTTTGAGTTTTTGGAGAGTTAGGAACTCAAAGTTTGGCCCAATGAGAGTTCTTTTGGTGGTTTGGACGACACATGGTCCAAACTTTGCCCCGTTTCAGTTTTTGAGAGCTTGGAACCCAAAGTTCGTCCCAATGAGAGTTTTTCATATGGTTTGGACAACTTGGTCCAAAAATTTCTCCGTTTGAGTTTTTGGAGAGTTAGGAACTCAAAGTTCGGCCCAAGGGGAGTTCTTCAGGTGGTTTGGGCGACACATGGTCCAAAGTTTGCTTCGTTTTAGTTTTTGAGAGCTCGGAACCCAAAGTTCGTCCCAATGAGAGTTTTTCATTTGGTTCGGACAACTTGGTCCAAAAATTTCTCCGTTTGAGTTTTTGGAGAGTTAGGAACTCAAAGTTCGGCCCAATGAGAGTTCTTTAGATGGTTTGGACGACACATGGTCCAAACTTTTCTCTATTTCAGAATTTGAGAGCTCGAAACCCAAAGTTTGTCCCAATGAGGGTTTTTCATATGGTTTGGACGAACTGAATCCAAACTCTGTTCCGTTTGAGTTTTTGGAGAGTTAGGAACTCAAAGTTTGGCCCAATGAGAGTTCTTTTGGTGGTTTGGACGACACAGGGTCCAAACTTTGCCCCGTTTAAGTTTTTGAGAGCTCGGAACCCAAAGTTCGTCCCAATGAGAGTTTTTCATAGGGCCGGTTGCAAATATAGCAAACCGGCCCAAAATATTTACAGATTTAGCAGCCCGCAGAAAATTTTTCAAAAGTGCAAAAATTTTAAGTTTTGGAATGTGTATTTACTAAAATGTCCTTTCTATTTGATAGAAAGTCTTTCTATTGATAGATCTATCAGTGATAGAAAGACGATCAGATAGAAAGACTTTCTGTCAGTGATAGAAGCTTTCTATCACTAATAGAGATAGATTCTATCAGATAGAAAGACTTTCTATCAGTGTGTTCTTTTTTATAAGGTGTTTGGTTGGTGTTGTTTCGTTTCTCATATTTTCTATCATCGATAGAATCTATCAGTGATAGAAAGAGATTCTATCTGATAGAAAGACTTTCTATCTGATAGAAATAGAAGCTTTCTATCACTAATAGGAGATAGATTCTATCTGATAGAAAGTATTTCTATCAGTGATATAAAGTCTTTCTATCAGATAGAATCTGTTTCTGTTAGTGATAGAAAGTCTTTCTATCACTAATAGAGATAGATTCTATCATTGTATCTTATTTCTATCAGTGTTTGGTCGTTATATCCTATTTCTATCACAGATAGAAAAACTTTCTATCACAAATAGAAAGTCTTTCTATCACCGATAGAAAGCTTCTATCAGTGATAGAAATCTTCTATCACTGAATCGGTTTCCGTTTTTCACGCACCTCTTGTTTGATTCTGAATTGATTTCTCGTTTCTGTGGTAGAAAAAATTTATTAGTGGTAGAAAAATTTCTATCACTGATAGATTCTATCAGTGGTAGAAAAATTTTCTATCAGTGATAGAAAGTTTCTATCACTTTTCTATCACTGATAGATTCTGTCAGTGGTAGAAAAATTTCTATCAGTGATAGAGAGTTACTATCACTGATAGAAAAGCTTTCTATCACTGATAGAAACTTTTTCTATCACAGATAGAATCTATCAGTGATAGAAAAACTGATTGACGCGCATCTTCTTCTTCCTCGTCATTTTTTTTTTATATATATGTATATATTGATAAAAATCTTCTATGATAGAAAGTTTTTCTATCACTGGTAGATTCTATCAGTTGTAGAAAAATTTTCTATCAGTGATAAAAAGCTTCTATCACTGATAGAAAGCTTTTCTATCACTGATAGATTCTATCAGTGGTAGGAAAATTTTCTATCAGTGATAGAAAGTTTCTATCACTGATAGAAAAATTTTTCTATCAAAAGTTTTTCTATCACTGCAGTGATAGAAAAAGTTTCTATTAATTTCTATCACCGATAGAATTTTTTCTATCACGGATAGATTCTATCAGTGATAGAAAAACTTTCTATCACCGATAGAAAAATTTTCTATCGGTGATAGAACATCTTTCTATAGGTGATAGAATCTATGATAGAATCTATGATAGAATCTAACACCGATAGAAATAGAAAATTTTCTATCACAGTAAGAAATCTTTCTGAATAAAAGTTAAAAAAAAAAATCTCCAGTGACCATCATTATCAAATATGTTTTTCCAGAAGCAACTTGTTCATCTTCTTCATGTGCGGATTTGTCTATAAAAGTTTGACATTATTCCAAAAGACAATCTCAAAACAAAACACAAAATCGTTGTTGGAAGCCACTCTCAATTGCACAGAAGGAGCGGCACCCCTTCCATTCTCTCTAAGCGTTACGACACGATTCCGCCAGACGAGGTCGTCGCCGTCGCTCGAGGTATCGAGGAGGAGGTGTATGCCACTACCGATGGCTCTCTGGCCATCGAGGACGTCAGCATCGAGATTCTTCAAGTCTACTCCAAGGAGATCGGTGAGCGGATGCTTTAGGCGGTGATGGGTAGAGCGATTCCGGCGGCTCCGGCGGAGAATGGTGAGGATGGAGTAAGATCGCTTGTTGTTGCACCTAGTGATGAAAGCCCAACATTGGAAACTGAAACTTGAATTTCTACGTTTTTGGTCTTAATGTTATTGAATTTGGGGGTATTATTGTCGTTGTTGCCCTGTTTCAGCTTCTTTTACTAGAGAAAGTTGCAGACAAGAGAAAGGGAAATGGGTTTTTGAGTGGGGAGGAGGAAAGAAAAATAAAAAGAGGAAAAAGAAAAGAAAACCAACGGAAGGGCAAATCGGGAATATAAAAGTTTGATTTAAAAACTTGGCCATATTTGCAATTATTTTAAAGAGTTGCTAATTTTGCCATTAAACACCTTAATTTTGCCACCCATTACAATTATCCTTTTTCATATGGTTTGGACAACTTGGTCCAAAAATTTCTCCGTTTGAGTTTTTGGAGAGTTAGGAACTCAAACTTCGGCCCAATGAGAGTTCTTCAGGTGGTTTCGACGACACATGGTACAAAGTTTGCTTCGCTTCAGTTTTTGAGAGCTCGGAACACAAAGTTCGTCCCAATGAGAGTTTTTCATATGGTTTGGACGAACTTTGTCCAAACTTTGCTCCGTTTGAGTTTTTGGAGAGTTAGGAACTCAAAGTTCGGCCCAATGAGAATTCTTTAGGTGGTTTGGACAACACATGGTCCAAACTTTGACCCGTTTCAGTTTTTGAGAGCTCGGAACCCAAAGTTCGTCCCAATGAGAGTTTTTCATATGGTTTGGACGAACTTGGTCCAAACTTTGCTCCGTTTGAGTTTTTGGAGAGTTAGGAACACAAAGTTCGGCATAATGAGAGTTCTTTAGGTGGTTTTGATGACACATGGTCCAAACTTTGCTCCGTTTCAGTATTTGAGAGTTTGGATTCCAAAGTTCGTCCCAATGAGAGTTTTTCATATGGTTTGGACGAACTTGGTCCAAACATTGCTCCGTGTGAGTTTGTGGAGAGTTAAGAACTCAAAGTTCGGCCCAATGAGAGTTCTTTAGATTGTTTGGACGACAGATGGTCCAAACTTTTCTCTATTTCAGAATTTGAGAGCTCGAAACCCAAAGTTCGTCCCAATGAGAGTTTTCATATGGTTTGGACGAACTTGATCCAAACTTTGTTCCATTTGAGTTTTTGGAGAGTTAGGAACTCAAAGTTTGGCCCAATGAGAGTTCTTTTGGTGGTTTGGATGACACATGGTCCAAACTTTGCCCCGTTTCAATTTTTGAGAGCTCGGAACCCAAAGTTCGTCCCAATGAGAGTTTTTCATATGGTTTGGACGAATTTGGTCCAACTTTCCTCCGTTTGAGTTTTTGGAGAGTTTGGAACTCAAAGTTCGGCCCAGTGAGGGGTCTTTACGTGGTTTAGGCCACACATAGTAAAAACTTTACTTCGTTTCAGTTTTTGAGAGCTCGGAACCCAAAGTTCGTACCAATGAGAGTTTTTAATATTGTTTGGACGAACTTGGTCCCAACTTAGCTACGTTCGAGTTTTGGGAGAGTTAAGAACTCAAAGTTCGGCACCATGAGAATTCTTTAGGTTGTTTGGAGAACACATGGTCCAAACTTTGCCCCGTTTCAGTTTTTGAGAGCTCGGAACCCAAAGTTCGTCCTAATGAGAGTTTTTCATATGGTTTGGACGAACTTGGTCCAAACTTTGCTCCGTTTGAGTTTTTGGAGAGTTAAGAACTCAAAGTTCGGCCCAACGAGAGTTCTTTTGGTGGTTTCGACGACACATGGTCCACAGTTTGCTTCGCTTCAGTTTTTGAGAGCTCGGAACCCAAACTTCGTCCCAATGAGAGTTTTTCATATGGTTTGGACGAACTTGGTCCAAACTTTGCTCCGTTTCAGTTTTTGAGAGCTTGAAACCCAAAGTTTGTCCCAATGAGAGTGTTTCATATTTGTTGGACTAACTTGGTCCAAACTTTGCTCCGTTTGAGTTTTTGGAGAGTTAGGAACTCAAAGTTCGGCCCAATGAGAGTTCTTTAGGTGGTTTGGACGACACATGGTCCAAACTTTTCTCCGTTTAAGTATTTGAGAGCTCGGAACCCAAAGTTCGTCCCAATGAGAGTTTTTCATATGGTTAGGACGAACTTGGTCCAAACTTTGCTCCGTTTAAGTTTTTGAGGGCTCGGAACCCAAAGTTCGTCCAAATGAGACTGTTTAATATGGTTTGGACGAACTTGGTCTCAACTTAGCTACGTTCGAGTTTTTGAAGAGTTAAGAACTCAAAGTTCGGCCCAATGAGAGTTCTTTAGGTGGTTTGGACGACACATGGTCAAAACTTTGCTCCGTTTAAGTTTTTGAGAGCTCGGAACCCAAAGTTTGTCGAAATGAGAGTTTTTCATATGGTTTGGATGAACTTGGTCCCAACATAGTTACGTTCGAGTTTTTGGAGAGTTAAGAACTCAAAGTTCGGCACAATGAGAATTCTTTAGGTTGTTTGGAGAACACATAGTCCAAACTTTGCCCCGTTTCAGTTTTTGAGAGCTCGGAACCCAAAGTTCGTCCTAATGGGAGTTTTTCATATGATATGGACGAACTTGGTCCAGACTTTGCTCCGTTTGAGTTTTTGGAGAGTTAGGAACTCAAAGTTCGGCCCAATGAGAGTTCTTTAGGTGGTTTGGACGACACATGGTCCAAACTTTTCTCCGTTTCAGTATTTGAGAGCTCGGAACCCAAAGTTCTTCCCAATGAGAGTTTTTCGTATGGTTAGGATGAACTTGGTCCAAACTTTGCTCCGTTTAAGTTTTTGAGAGCTCGGAACCCAAAGTTCGAACAAATGAGAGTTTTAAATATTGTTTGGACGAACTTGGTCCCAACTTAGCTACGTTCGATTTTTGGAGAGTTAAGAACTCAAAGTTCGGCCCAATGAGAGTTCTTTAGGTGGTTTGGACGACACATGGTCAAAACTTTACTTCGTTTAAGTTTTTGAGAGGTCGAAACCCAAAGTTTGTCCGAATGAGAGTTTTTCATATGGTTTGGACGAACTTGGACCCAACTTTTCTTCGTTTGAGTTTTTGGAGAGTTAGGAACTCAAAGTTCAACCCAATGAGAGTTCTTTAGGTGGTTTGAACGACACATGGTACAAACTTTGCACCGTTTAAGTTTTTTAAAGCTCGGAACCCAAAGTTCATCCTAATGAGAGTTTTTCATATGGTTTGGACGAACTTGGTCCAAACATTGCTCCATGTGAGTTTTTGGTGAGTTAGGAACTCAAAGTTCGGCCCAATGAGAGTTCTTTAGATGGTTTGGACGACACATGGTCCAAACTTTTCTCTATTTCAGAATTTGAGAGCTCGAAACCCAAAGTTCGTCCCAATGAGAGTTTTTCATATGGTTTGGACGAACTTCATCAAGACTTTGTTCTGTTTGAATTTTTGGAGAGTTGGGAACTCAAAGTTCGGCCCAATGATAGTTCTTTTGGTAGTTTGGACAACACATGGTCCAAACTTTGCCCCGTTTCAGTTTTTGAGAGCTCGGAACCCAAAGTTCGTCCCAATGAGAGTTTTTGATATGGTTTGGACGAACTTGGTCCAAACTTTGTTCCGTTTGAGTTTTTGGAGAGTTAGGAACTCAAAGTTCAACCCAATGAGAGTTCTTTAGGTGGTTTGGACGACACATGGTCCAAACTTTGCTCCGTTTCAGTTTTTTAAAGCTTGGAACCCAAAGTTCATCCTAATGAGAGTTTTTCATATGGTTTGGACGAACTTGGTCAAAACTTTGCTCCGTTTGAGTTTTTGGAGAGTTAGGAACACAAAGTTCGGCCCAATGAGAGTTCTTTAGGTGGTTTGGATGACACATGGTCCAAACTTTGCTCCGTTTCAGTATTTGAGAGTTCGTAACCCAAAGTTCGTCCCAATGAGAGTTTTTCATATGGTTTGGACGAACTTGGTCCAAACTTTGCTCCGTTTGAGTTTTTGGAGAGTTAGGATCACAAAGTTCGGCCCAATGAGAGTTCTTTAGGTGGTTTGGACGACACATGGTCGAAACTTTGCTCCGTTTCAGTATTTGAGAGTTCGTAACCCAAAGTTCGTCCCAATGAGAGTTTTTCATATGGTTTGGACGAACTTGGTCCAAACTTTGCTCCGTTTGAGTTTTTGGAGAGTTAGGATCACAAAGTTCGGCCCGATGAGAGTTCTTTAGGTGGTTTGGACGACACATGGTCGAAACTTTGCTCCGTTTCAGTATTTGAGAGTTCGTAACCCAAAGTTCGTCCCAATGAGAGTTTTTCATATGGTTTGGACGAACTCGGTCCGAACTTTGCTCCGTTTGAGTTTTTGGAGAGTTAGGAACTCAAAGTTCGGCCCAATGAGAGTTGTTTAGATGGTTTTGACGACACATAGTCCAAACTTTTCTCTATTTCAGAATTTGAGAGCTCGAAAGCCGAAGTTCGTCCCAATGAGAGTTTTTCATATGCTTTGGACGAACTTGATCCAAACTTTGTTCTGTTTGAGTTTTTGGAGAGTTAGGAACTCAAAGTTCGGCCCAATGAGAGATCTTTTGGTGGTTTGGACGACACATGGTCCAAACTTTGCCCCGTTTCCGTTTTATAGAGCTCAGAATCATAAGTTCGTCCCAATGAGAGTTTTTCATATGGTTTGGACGAATTTGGTCCAAACTTTGCTCCGTTTGAGTTTTTGTAGCGTTAGGAACTCAAAGTTCGGCCCAGTGAGAGGTCTTTACGTGGTTTAGGCGACACATAGTAAAAACTTTGCTCCGTTTCAGTTTTTGAGAGCTCGGAACCCAAAGTTCGTCCCAATGAGAGTTTTTCATTCGGTTTAGACAACTTGGTCCAAAAATTTCTCTGTTTGAGTTTTTGGAGAATTAGGAACTCAAAGTTCGGCCCAATGAGAGTTCTTTAGGTGGTTTGGACGACACATGGTCCACACTTTGCTTCGCTTCAGTTTTTGAGAGCTCAGAACCCAAAGTTCGTCCCAATGAGAGTTTTTGATATGGTTTGGACGAACTTGGTCCAACTTTTTCCGTTCGAGTTTTTGGAGAGTTAGGAACTCAAAGTTCAACCCAATGAGAGTTCTTTAGGTGGTTTGGACGACACATGGTCCAAACTTTGCTCCGTTTCAGTTTTTTAAAGCTTGGAACCCAAAGTTCATCCTAATGAGAGTTTTTCATATGGTTTGGACGAACTTGGTCCAAACTTTGCTCCGTTTGAGTTTTTGGAGAGTTAGGAACTCAAAGTTCGGCCCAATGAGAGTTGTTTAGATGGTTTGGACGACACATGGTCCAAACTTTTCTCTATTTCAAAATTTGAGAGCTCGGAACCCAAAGTTCGTCACAATGAGAGTTTTTCATTCGGTTTAGACAACTTGGTCGAAAAATTTCTCCGTTTGAGTTTTTGGAGAATTAAGAACACAAAATTCGGCCCAATGAGAGTTCTTCAGGTGGTTTGGACGACACATGGTCCAAAGTTTGCTTCGCTTCAGTTTTTGAGAGCTCGAAACCCAATGTTCGTCCCAATGAGAGTTTTATATGGTTTGGACGAACTTGGTCCAAACATTGCTCCGTTTGAGTTTTTGGAGAGTTAGGAACTCAAAGTTCAACCCAATGAGAGTTATTTAGGTGGTTTGGACGACACATGGTCCAAACTTTGCTCTGTTTCAGTTTTTAAAGCTCGGAACCCAAAGTTCATCCTAATGAGAGTTTTTCATATGGTTTGGACGCACTTGGTCCAAACTTTGCTCCGTTTGAGTTTTTGGAGAGTTAGGAACTCAAAGTTCGGCCCAATGAGAGTTCTTTAGATGGTCTGGACGACACATGGTCCAAACTTTTCTCTATTTCAGAATTTGAGAGCTCGAAACCCAAAGTTCGTCCCAATGAGAGTTTTTCATATGGTTTGGACAAACTTGATCCAGACTTTGTTCCGTTTGAGTTTTTGGAGAGTTAGGAACTCAAAGTTCGGCCCAATGAGAGTTCTTTAGATGGTCTGGACGACACATGGTCCAAACTTTTCTCTATTTCAGAATTTGAGAGCTCGAAACCCAAAGTTCGTCCCAATGAGAGATTTTCATATGGTTTGGACAAACTTGATCCAGACTTTGTTCCGTTTGAGTTTTTGGAGAGTTAGGAACTCAAAGTTCGGCCCAACGAGAGTTCTTTTGGTGGTTTGGACGACACATGGTCCAAACTTTGCCCCGTTTCAGTTTTTGAGAGCTCGGAACCCAAAGTTCGTCCCAATGAGAGTTTTTCATATGGTTTGGACGAATTTGGTCCAAACTTTGCTCCGTTTGAGTTTTTGGAGAGTTCGGAACTCAAAGTTCGGCCCAGTGAGAGGTCTTTACGTGGTTTAGGTGACACATAGTAAAAACTTTGCTCCGTTTAAGTTTTTGAGAGCTCGGAACCCAAAGTTCGTCCCAATGAGAGTTCTTCATTCGGTTTAGACAACTTGGTCCAAAAATTCCTCCGTTTGAGTTTTTGGAGAATTAGGAACTAAAAGTTCGGCCCAATGAGAGTTCTTTAGGTGGTTTGGACGACACATGGTCCACACTTTGCTTCGCTTCAGGTTTTGAGAGCTCGGAACCCAAAATTCATCCCAATGAGAGTTTTTGATATGGTTTGGACGAACTTGGTCCAAACTTTGCTCCGTTTGAGTTTTTGGAGAGTTAGGATCACAAAGTTCGGCCCAATGAGAGTTCTTTAGGTGGTTTGGACGACACATGGTCGAAACTTTGCTCCGTTTCAGTATTTGAGAGTTCGTAACCCAAAGTTCGTCCCAATGAGAGTTTTTCATATGGTTTGGACGAACTTGGTCCAAACTTTGCTCCGTTTGAGTTTTTGGAGAGTTAGGATCACAAAGTTCGGCCCAATGAGAGTTCTTTAGGTGGTTTGGACGACACATGGTCCAAACTTTGCTCCGTTTCAGTTTTTTAAAGCTTGGAACCCAAAGTTCATCCTAATGAGAGTTTTTCATATGGTTTGGACGAACTTGGTCCAAACTTTGCTCCGTTTGAGTTTTTGGAGAGTTCGGAACACAAAGTTCGGCCCAATGAGAGTTCTTTAGGTGGTTTGGATGACACATGGTCCAAACTTTGCTCCGGTTCCGTATTTGAGAGTTCGTAACCCAAAGTTCGTCCCAATGAGAGTTTTTCATGTGGTTTGGACGAACTTGGTCCAAACTTTGCTCCGTTTGAGTTTTTGGAGAGTTAGGAACCCAAAGTTCGTCCCAATGAGAGTTTTTCATATGGTTTGGACGACACATGGTCCAAACTTTGTTCTGTTTGAGTTTTTGGAGAGTTGGGAACTCAAAGTTCGGCCCAATGAGAGTTCTTTTGGTGGTTTGGACGACACATGGTCCAAACTTTGCTCCGTTTCAGTATTTGAGAGTTCGTAACCCAAAGTTCGTCCCAATGAGAGTTTTTCATATGGTTTGGACGAACTTGGTCCAAACTTTGCTCCGTTTGAGTTTTTGGAGAGTTAGGAACTCAAAGTTCGGCCCAATGAGAGTTGTTTAGATGGTTTGGACGACACATGGTCCAAACTTTTCTCTATTTCAGAATTTGAGAGCTCGAAACCGAAAGTTCGTCCCAATGAGAGTTTTTCATATGGTTTGGACGAACTTGATCCAAACTTTGTTCTGTTTGAGTTTTTGGAGAGTTAGGAACTCAAAGTTCGGCCCAATGAGAGTTCTTTTGGTGGTTTGGACGACACATGGTCCAAACTTTGCCCCGTTTCCGTTTTTGAGAGCTCGAAACCCAAAGTTCGTCCCAGTGAGAGTTTTCATATGGTTTGGACGAATTTGGTCCAAACTTTGCTCCGTTTGAGTTTTTGGAGAGTTAGGAACTCAAAGTTCGGCCCAGTGAGAGTTCTTTAGGTGGTTTAGGCGACACATGGTCCAAACATTGCTCTGTTTCAGTTTGAGAGCTCGGAACCCAAAGTTCGTCCTACTGAGTGTTTTTCATATGGTTCGGACGAAGTTGGTCCAAACTTTGCTCCGTTTGAGTTTTTTGCGAGTTATGAACTCAAAGTTCTGCTCAATGAGAGTTCTTTAGGTGGTTTGGATGACACATGGTGCGAACTTTGCTCCGTTTCAATTTTTGAGAGCTCGGAACCCAAAGTTTGTCCCATCGAGTATCACACCCCCTCCCGGACCACCTGCTAGCTTAGCCCGAAAGACGGCGTGAAGCCAACAGACATCGTCACCTCTAACGATCGCTGTTTACCCTACTGAAACGTTGAGCCTGATAAACATACTAATCATAGATATAAAACATTCTATATGAAACACCACACAGCGGAATCCACGGAAACCTTTCAACATACACATGGTGCAGCCCTGACATAACCTGGTTTGGAAAGTAACCTGATATAGATATCACGACCAAAACATATCAACTAGGGTTATACATCCAGGACATCTAGGACGATATTAAACAACCCTTACAAAACATTTACAATATGAACGGACTCAATATACAACTCCAACCACGTACTGGAGCTTGATCTAGAACTTCCAGCAGACGTTGGCAGTGTATCAGGCACCAGGAGCTCGATCTCTACCTGAAAAGTGGAAAACATTTTGAAAGAATGAGCTACGAAGCCCAGTGAGTGACTAATTTTAAAACTCTAAATTTGGAAGTCAAAACACGTGATAAACCTTTAAACGTATAAATATGCTCAGTCAAAGCGTTTAACATAAACGTGTAAGGATAAAGGCTTTCTAAAGCATTTCGCAAGTCCGTCATTAAGAATCTAGCAAGGCATATCAAGTATATCAAACGTTTTAACTAACATGACCGATCTACGTTGTGTAGGGCACGCCCAGTACAACCAACGTTTACTAGTCCTGTGATGTAGTGGGGCCCGCCCAGCACTCCCATCGTCTTTGTCGTAGTGGGGCCCGCCCAGCACTCACGACAGCATCGTTGTCACGGAGTACACTCAACGTCGACAACGGAATATAACCTGTGTGCACACGGTACCATATAGCCTCGGGCTCAATATCTCAGTCATGTAGTCAATAGAAATCTCAGGAAATCACATGAAAACATTAAAACTCGCCTGCTTATCGTTATCATTCGTAAAACTTAAGCTTACTCAGTTTGCTCGTGAAAAACTGAAAATCATTTAGAAGTACTTGCTAATCAATACTTTGCTTTAAAAGATATTGTTTCAGCTACTTTTCATAAAGTCATTAGACACGTGCTCGTATATAAACCTCATTAGAAAATCTGAGCTCAAAACTCATGCTTGAAACCGTTCATAAAAACCATGTATCATTCATAGGAAAGCATGTAAAACATATAATCATGAACAACCGTTTAAGAACATTTTCGAAAGTCATTGTCACTCACTGTCTTATCTAGTTCCGCGGTTTGTAGACTCGACCTATTTCCTCTTTGCCTGTCAAATAACCAAAACCGAGCATTAGAACCATAGATAGCTTTGTCTTTCCATGCTCATGAATTTTTAAACAATTGGATTAAGAATCACATTCACATTCTACTTTTCCAGATTTTCCAGATTCTATACCCTAACTTCCAACACCCATAACTTCCTCAATACTGAACCAAAATTAATGAAATACACATCAAACTCTTCATTTTCGAACACTCTACAACATACCGGGAGAAATGAAAACGAGATTCCCAACCAATTTGTCCAGAAATGCCCCGAAATCAGATAACACAGATTCGAGCTTCTCTGTTACCCTTTATCTTCCTCCTGACATTAAACCTACTTCAAGTCCTTTTTGGCTCACCAATTCTTCATGAAAGTTGTAGATAATTGAATAAGCTTTCCAACCATACCAAATAGAGCTTCTGATTTGACTTGTACACCCCAGAATGCTCAAAACATCAGAGAAAACTAGAGATCCTCCTGCTTTCCTCGAAAATCCTGTGCTCTGTTTTCCATTCCAAAAACCATCAACTTCTCATACGATTTAGGTCAAGCTTCCTTCATGAAATTTGCTAGAAAATGAACTAAATTTCAAGAAAATCAAACCTCACCTCTTAGTTCCTTCTGTGTAGCTCAAACCGAATAAAAAACCAGAGGTTGACAGGTTGAACACAGATTCTGCTATGGCTGGCTTTGCATGAGCTTTTCCTATCCTCTTCAACCTCAAATCACGAAATTCTTCTTCTTCCTCCTCCTTCACTCTCTCTTTAAAGTGCTCTGAAAGTTTTATTGGAAAAGGATGAGAAATGAGGCTGATAATGGGCTGATAAGAATGCTAGTCGGTAGTGCCCTTCTTGTTGTCCATTCCCACTTCATTTCTTTTCTTTTCTTTTTTTTCCTTTTTCCTTTTCCTTTTCCTTTTCCATTTATTTTCTTTTTTTCTTTCCCATCTCCTTTCTTTTTAAGAGTATAATTTCCAACAACTTAGATTCAACCATGAAGCCACAATAGATGATAAGAGAAAATTATCTAAGGGAAAGTCTCGGGTTTACAACGAGAGTTTTTTATATGGTTTGGACGAATTTGGTCCAAACTTTGCTACGTTTGAGTTTTTGGAGAGTTAGGAACGCAAAGTTCGGCCCAATGAGAGTTCGTTGGGAGGTTTGGACGACACATGGTCCAAACTTTGCTCCGTTTCAGTTTTTGAGAGCTCGGAACCCAAAGTTCGTCCCAATGAGAGTTTTTCATATTGTTTGGATGAACTTGGTCCAAACTTTGCTCCGTTTGAATGTTTGGAGAGTTAGGGACTCAAAGTTCGGCCCAATGAGAGTTCTTTAGGTGGTTTGGACGACACATGGTCCAAACTTTTATCCGTTTTAGGTTTTGAGAGCTCGGAACCCAAAGTTCATCCCAATTAGAGTTTTTCATATGGTTTGGACGAACTTGGTCCAAACTTTGCTCCGTTTGAGCTTTTGGAGAGTTAGGAACACAAAGTTCGGCCCAATGAGAGTTCTTTAGGTGGTTTGGACGACACATGGTCCAAACTTTTCTCCGTTTCAGTATTTGAGAGCTTGGAACCCAAAGTTCGTCCCAATGAGAGTTTTTCATATTGTTTCGATGAACTTGGTCCAAACTTTGCTCCGTTTGAGTTTTTGGAGAGTTAGGAACTCAAAGTTCATCCCAATGAGAGTTCTTTTGGAGGTTTGGACGACACATGGTCCAAACTTTTCTCTGTTTCAGTATTTGAGAGCTCAGAACCCAATGTTCGTCCCAATGAGAGTTTTTCATATGGTTTGGACGAACTTGGTCCAAGCTTTGTTCCGTTTGAGTTTTTTTTTTTTTGCAAAGGTAGATGTATAGAATGATGCAAAAAGGTGGACCTCATAGCCCGAGGCCAGGGCACAAATTAAATAAAGCTCACAGCCCGAGCAGGGAAACAAAACTAAAACAGAAAACAAGGAAAGCAACACTCACACCCCCGAGGAGGGAAGCACAAGAACAAATGCAAACAAAAGATAGATCAACACAGCTCATACCCTGAGAAGGGAACCGACACCTAGACAAAGCTCACCAGGATCGAACCCCCACCATGGAGCAACCAAGGATAATCACTCACTCAGCCACTGAGCCACGTGCTAATCTTCAGTGGGTGCAAGTCTCGGGTAAGAAGCAGCCTGTCCAAGTAACTACATTGAGGGCTCGTGACAAGCAAAAGGCTCATCTAGAGTCTCCCCCTGGGGGGTCAGGGTGCTTTCCAGTTAACCCTTTGCGGCTCTAGGAGGTGATGATGAGTCTAAGGCACTTGCGTTGATCCAAGAGGATGTGGATCCTCCCCATTAGCTTTGGGCTCTTCCCAATCGTTTGGTACTTGTGGTGCATGAGGCAATGTTGGGCTTTGTTTTTTTCCCCTGCTCGGGGTGTGAGCTTTGTGTCCATGTCGTTTCCCTTCTTAGCGTGTGAGCTTTGTTTTCTTGTGCTTCCCTGCTCGAGGGTGTGTGTGTTGGTTTTTCCTTGTGTTCTGTTTTAGTTTTGCTTCCCTGCTCGGGATGTGAGCTTCGTTTCTTTTGTGCCCTGGCCTCGGGCTATGAGGTCCACCTTTTGCTTTGTTATATACATCTACCTTTGTAAAAAAAAAAAGCTCACACCCCGAGCAAGGGAGAAAACACAAAAACAAAACGAAAAAAAAAAACCCAACATTGCCTCAAACACCACATGTACCGAATGACTAGGGAGAGTCCAAAGCTAATGGGGGAGGATTCACATCCTCCATAATCAACGCAAGAGCCTTAGACTCGTCATCACCTCCTAGAGTTGCAAAGGGGTTAACTGGCAAGCACCCCAACCCCCTAGGGGGAGACTTTAGAGGAGCCTTCCGAGGAGATCGCTTGTCAGCCCTCTTGACAGGCCGCTCCTTACCAACCTACACCCACTGAAGATTAACACCTGAGGATGTCGGACCTGAAGTCGGATGAGCTGCCCTGACTTGCACCAACTGATTAGTACCTGAGGAAGTCGAAGGCTAAAATTTGGGTGGTTAAATAAACAGTAAACTGCGTATATGCAGGATCGAACCCCCACCATGGAGCAACCAAGGATAATCACTCACTCAGCCACTGAGCCAGGTGGTTGTTTTCTGTTTGAGTTTTTGGAGAGTTAGGAACTCAAAGTTCGGCCAAATGAGAGTTCTTTAGGTGGTTTGGACGACACATGGTCCAAACATTGCTCCGTTTCAGTTTTTGACAACCTCGGAACCCAAAGTTCGTCCTAATGAGAGTTTTTCATATGGTTTGGACGAACTTGGTCCAAACTTTGCTCCGCTTGAGTTTTTGGAGAGTTAGGAACTCAAAGTTCGGCCCAATGAGAGTTCTTTAGGTGGTTTAGACGACACATGGTCCAAACTTTGCTCCGTTTTAGTTTTTGAGAGCTCGAAACCCAAAATTCGTCCCAATGAGAGTTTTTCATATGGTTTGGACGAACTTGGTCCAAACGTTGCTCCGTTTGTGTTTTTGGAGAGTTAGGAACTCAAAGTTCGGCCACATGAGAGTTCTTTAGGTGGTTTGGAGGACACATGGTCCAAACATTGCTCTGTTTCAGTTTTTCAGAGCTCGGAACCTAAGGTTCGTCTCAATGAGAATTTTTCATATGGTTTGGACGAATCTGGTCCAAACTTTGCTCCGTTTTAGTTTTTGGAAAGTTAGGAACTCAAAGTTCGGCTAAGTGAGAGTTCTTTACGTGGTTTAGGCGACACATGGTCCAAACTTTGCTCCGCTTCAGTTTTTGAGAGCTCGGAACCCAAAGTTCGCCCCAATGAGAGTTTTTCATATGGTTTGGACAACTTGGTCCAAACTTTTCTCCGTTTGAGATTTTGGAGAGTTAGGAACTCAAACTTCGGCCCAATGAGAGTTCTCTTAGGTGGTTTGGACAACACATGGTCCAAACTTTGCTCCGTTCAGTATTTGAGAGCTCGGAACCCAAAGTTCGTCCCAATGAGAGTTTTTCATATGGTTTGGACGAACTTGGTCCAAACTTTGCTCCGTTTGAGTTTTTGGAGAGTTAGGAACTCAAAGTTCGGCCCAATGAGAGTTCTTTACGTGGTTTGGACGACACTGTTGGGTTTTATGCCCTAAAACTCGTAGATAGTAAATGTACATTTGACCGAACGTTAATAAAAGTAATGTATTATTCAATGTTTGTATTATATCTTGTCTTATTAACCCTAATCCAATAAACTAAACATCCAAGGCTAATAGAATGAGGCTTGAACTAGTATGTAGGGACATATGGGGATCAATGTTCAAGTTTTAGCTTAAAGGGTCTGTAGTATAGGGATAAGGCTGGGTACCTTGTCCTGGTGACACTATGGATACGGCCCGCTTTGTATATTGATACAAACGTAGTGATCCGACGCGTTCATGTAGTTGACATGCGAGTGGGGGTATCCTGTGCAATGAGTTTGCACAAAGACCGGACCGCGAAATAGTTAACCACTAACTGTAACACCGTTAGTTAGCTCGATTTCTATTTCACTAGGATGACCTAGGCAAATTGGCCTTAATCCTGAGTGGATTATGGACTCCTGCCCATGAGGGATTGTCCATTGATTTGTACGGGTGAGAGCGGCCTGTTCGCCGACTCAATAAGCCTACCATTTTGGGGACAAGACCGAGTGGGGAGCTGGGAACGTAGTCTTACAAGATGGAATTCACTTCTTCCCGATTTTAGGGTAAGTAGAGGTGTGTTCCCTTAAGTGGTGTCTCCGGGTCTTGAACAATGGGCCCTACCCTCTTTATGGCACGAGAGGGATATATGTTTGTTTGTTGGACCTCAAACAAGTTGTTCTTTAGAGGAGCACTGATACTTAAGGACCAAGAGGTAACCTAGGGGTAAAACGGTAATTTGACCTAGCTGGGGTACGAACACACGTGAAGGGCTTGTTGGGATTGGTGTCCTAAAACTCGTAGATAATGAATGTTAAACGAATTATATACTTATTCTATAAAGGCGTTATCGAGACTAATTCAGTAAAGTTATTACTGAATAAAGTAAATTGCACATATAATTACCCAAATCCAATAAACTAAGATTCATGGCTATAGGATGAACACTTGAGCTTTATGTAGAGACATAAAAGTGGATCAAGCTTGAGTAATAGCCAAAACGGTCTATAGTATAGGGATAGGGTTGGGTACCTTATCCTGGAGACACTATGAGACGCGGTCCACTTTATAGATGGTATAGACGATGTGATCCTAAATCGTCCATGTAGAGACATGCGAGTGGGGGCGTCCTATGCAATGAGTTTGCATAAGACCAGGACCAAGAAATAAGTCGCTCTCGCTTTATAACACCGTTTACTGACGAGACTGACTATTTCATGTGATGACCTAGGTAACTCGATCTTAATCCTGAGCTAACTATGAACCCTTGTTTATTCGGACTTATCCTTAGATCTGCATAGGTGAGAGTGGCTCAGTATCGCCGACTCAATAAGCCTCCCATTTCAGGGATAGGAACGAGTAGATAGCTGGGGATATAGTCGTGCAAGAAGGAATTCACTCCTACCCGAATTAGGGATAGTAGAGAGGTTGTTCCCTTAAGTGCTGACTTCGGGGCTTGAACAAAGGGATCCCGCCCTCTCATTGGCCCGAGAGGGACTCGGTTTATTGGTTGGACCATAAACCAATTGTTCATTAGAGGATCAGTGGGACTTAAGGAACTAGAAGTACTATAGGGGTAAAACGGGCTTTTGACCTAGCTATAGCTACGAACAACCTGTGAAGGGTCAACTTACTAATCATGGTTAAATCAAGTGGACAAAAAAAAATATGTCTATAGTGAGGGGAGTGCAACTATCGGGCTATAGATGAGTGTTCCGGTAGTTAACGAATGTTGGCTAGCTTGGATAATGAGATTAGTCGGTTAGCCTCGAATCGTTGGAGACCATGATCTATAGGTCCATTAGGTCCCCCTACTAGCTCATATCGGATCAAAGCCTAGAACAAAAAGATAGGAAGCTTTGAATCGTTCAAAATCGGGAAAACGGGTATTATCGTAATTGTGTTTGACACAATAATTTAATTATGAATTAAATTAGAAAATGAGAGATGGAGTATTTAAAGGTGTTTTGAATACCATATATATGTATTAGGAATCCTATATAATTCATGGCACTAGGTGATAAAGATTAATTGGATTAATCATGTAAAAATTACTTGGAATTGTACAAATTAATTGCCTAGAAATCAATTTCAATTTTGAATTGAAATAGGAATGAATTGCAAGCTGAAAATTGAGAATTTAGATTCAATTTTAAGTGGATTTAGTGGCATTCCCACTCTTGCATGTTGATGCATAGTGGAAAACAACAGAACCATGCACTAGTTGCATGTGTTGTGAATTAAACACCTAGAATCCACTTTGAGTTGCAATTTCACCATGTGTCTAGTGTCATGAGGCTTCTCTTTGCATGGAAGATGTCTATATAAGGAGTATGAATCAGATTCAAAAGCAAGTAGAGCCATTTTCCATATTGTTATGCTGCTGGATTTTGGTCTCAAACTCACTCATCTCCATATATCTCTCTAGTGCTTGAACCTTCAAGCATTCCCTTCCCATTCCCTATCTCTATAGACTCCCACAAGTCGTTCTTGGCCCGGAGAATAGTAGGGAAGACACTAGAGGTGGTCCACACACCGTTCGTGATCAAAGGAATCAAAGGTAGTTGTTGAATCGGTCTCCAAAAGGTTGGTAAAAATTCTGCTCTCACCTTACGGTATTTGGACAGCATGTTTTCATTTTCTAAAATTGATGTAGTTAAGTGCCTCTGATCCTAAAATTGCATCCGCATGTGTTATATGAACACCTTCAGGGCTAACTTGCTGTTGACGGTCGATATCCGTGGACACAGAAACATATCTGCAGTGAGAAGAGTGCAGCTGTGGTTCTTTAGTGGAATGAACCACAGTTAACGAATATTGATTAACTTGGTTAATGAGTTTAGCCAATTAATCTCATATCGTTGGAGCTTCTGATCTGTAGGTCCATTAGGTCCCACCGGTAGCTCACTAAGGGCGTTGAGGTAAATTTCTATGGGATAATTAAATATTCGAATGAGTTCGAATATTACACCATAATATGAATTTGATTTATATTAAAACTATAGGTTATAATTAATGTGCATTAGATGTATATTAATACCATAGTTTCTTTGAGAGAGGAATATAATTAAATATGTGATATTTAATCAATTGATTATTGTTTTAATTTAGTCTAATTAAATTTGATTTAATTAAACTGCATTAAAACTATAGGTTATGTGGTTCATTTTATGTAAAATTGTTTTATATAAAGTGGTTAAATTAAATGTTAATTTAAATTCAATTAAATTAATTAATAATTCAATTATTAATTTAATTTAATTGGTTATCAGTTATCAAAACTGATGGAGTCTTGCCCACAAACCTATAATGCTGCGTGGTTAAGAGAGTTTTTAGGGGTCTTTGCGTGAGTCGTTAGACTGCTAAGGCTGGGATTACAGAATCGCTCTCTTTCACTTTCATTCACGCAAAAAAGGCCTCCTCTTGGTTAGAGCATTTTTGTGCAAATTCTCTCTAGAGTACAGAGAAAAAAAGTCCCTATTGAAGTTTCCTTGTTCCCACAAGCAACAACGCAAAACTCCTTGTGAGAATACTGGTGAAGATTGGTGGTGGTGTCCTCCAAAATCAGCGAAATCCAGGCTGGTACGTTGCTGTTTTTCTGTGAATTCGCGAGGGAAAAGGCGGTTTTTATCAAGAACTCTTCAAGGGTAAGGATTCTTGAACCCTAGGATCATTAGGATCCAATTATAGATGAGATCTAGTTAATTTTATTCCTATTCAGCATGCTTTATAGGTGTTTTTCAGCATGTTTAAACTTGTTTAAATTGCTGCAATTTTCCCAACGTACTGGTATTTTGATCTTAAATTAAAACGGAGTTAATGGTCCTGTACGTTTCCGCTGCGCGAGGGCTTTTATCCCTACAATTGGTATCAGAGCCACCTCTGTTTTTTAATTTAAGAATTAAAATTTGCGTTGGTTTTAGGTGGGATTTGCATTATGTATGTTTATATTTTGCGATAAACTGTTTAGATTTAATTGGCCTTAGAATTTATGATTTTTTACGCGATCAATTGTAAAGGCCCCTGTATTTTTTGGGCATAAAATCATAAATATCGATTCTGTACAGTCCGGGTCTAGTTTAGGCTTGAAAATCGATGAAGATCGCGGAAGAAATCGACGAAATTCGTGAAGAACAGTCGCGGTTCTGCCCAGAAAACAACTCCAGACGCAACAGCGTCGGGACGCTAGGCGTTGTGCGTCTCGACGTTGTCGCGATTTCACGCTACGGATTGTTGAAATCGCGCCAGCGTCGGGACGCTATCGCTACAGCGTCTCGACGCTGTCGCGATTTCGTGCGACAGCTGGGATTTACGTGCAGACGTGGGTTGAAACCCTAATTGGCCGGTCCGGTTCGTGAATTTTGGGTTAGCTGGGACCGATTTGGTCCGGTTTAACTCGGTTTGGGTGCGGTTCGAGTTTTTCAAGCCCGGTTCGAAGCGGTTCGGGTCGGTTCAAGGCTTGTAGACCGGATTTGGAGCTGCAGATTTGTGTAATAGGATAGTTTTAAAGCTTTATTAGAGTAATTTTGCTTTAATTTATCCTAGGGGCCAATTAAATCGGTTTATTCGCTGTTTAAATGCTTTATGGATGTCATTTAAATTAAAATCCCACCTTAGGATATAAAGCATGCTCATGCATTATGTATGTTATAATATGATTATGATGTATGGTATAATGCATGGATTTTCATGATTGTTTTAATATATAGTAGAGTTATATTAAATTCATGAAAATTGAGAAGTATGATGCATGCAATCACATAGATTTAATATAAGAGTTATATTAAAAATAAATTGTTTGCAGCATGCTAATTTGATTTACCATTTTTGGCAATAATTAATTGTTAATTTATTAAAAATGGAAATCAAGTTGCATTGAGCATGAAACATCCATAGGTTAATATAAGGGTTATATTAATTTTCATGCAATGCGAAGTTATATAGTTTAAATTTGATTAATTTGAATATGATTGTTAATTGATTTAAACTATAGTATGCATGATTATAGGGCTAATCATTAAAATTTTGAAATAGTTTAAAATTTATGATTAGAAACCGTCAATCTATAATCAAGATATGCATGCTCACATAGGATCTTAGGTTAAAATGTATTAATTTTAATGAGTTAAAATTAATTAGACCTAAGATCATTTTCTAATAGGATTAGAAATTCTTACTTAGTTTTAAAATATTTTTAATGAACTAAGTAGGACAAACATTCCTGAGATTATAAGGGAACTCTACCAGTGAAGTTCTGTCTAAGGATTGGAGGTATTTAAGTTGACGGTATACGGAACACCTCCTACCTGGGAACTGATCTGGAACACCGGAGTTGAATTAATCACAGGTTAATGTTAGAATAATGTCGCTAGTTAAATTAAATTTGTTTAAAACACCTAGACATTAGGTCTTATTATAATAGTTATAATAGGACTAGACTTAGATAAATGACTTAGCCGGATTTATCTAGGTCTAATTAAACCCTAAAATATCCGATAGGTTACTTTAGTGGGAGGAAAATTACAAAACTTGATTTAAATTGAGTTTTGCTCCTATGTCCCTCTATAGTTCACACCGTGAGATCCATGCTCGGCTTCGTGTCGTCGTAGAGCGGCCTCCCTTCGGAGAGTGTTTGCATGGGTCAATACCAAGGTGAATGGGGAAAGTAACTATAGTAAGTGGGAGCGGGACGCTTGTCAACGTATCCTTCGGTCTCCACCCCTAGGTCACACCGTGAGAGTCCTATGATCCGCCTGCGTGTTGCCCTGGAGCAACCATCCCTTCGGAGGGCCTGATCATAGGATTTGGAACACCGTGAACTCCTGAATAGGATAGGATCGCTTAGGCTAATTACCAACAGTTGTCTTTCCTAACGGTAGCCTGTTGGTCCGTGCCTCTGAGATTTGAAAGTGGGAGGGTAACACTTAAGGGGAGAAGTTAATTTGTTAACAAATCCTTGACCGAACAAGGGTGGTTAATATCTAATGGAATATGAGTTATTCTGGTATTAGAAATTGACTGAGAAGAGTCTCATTTTAGAGGAGGAACAACTGATCACCCTTCGGTGGCTGTTCTTCTAAACCTCTAAAGCATCGTTGCGAAACACAATCATAGTTTTATTAGGGTTCTCTGATTGCTTGTTTGCAAAATTGATTGGATGTATGCAATTGTTTGTATTGCTTGTGTGATGGGTTAAGGCAAAGATAACTAATATGGTCAATTGTTTGTCTTTTCAACAATGTCTTCCTCTATTATCTCCTTGCTTAAAAACGAACAACTAACGGGCTAAAATTTTCCACAATGGAAATCGAATCTAAATACCATTCTCGTGGTAGAGGATCTAAGGTTCGTCTTAACAGAGGAATGTCCTCCCGTTCCCCCTCGCACTGCCACTCAGACAGTAAAGGATGCCCATGAACGCTGGACTAAGGCCAATGAAAAGGTCAAAGTCTATATACTGGTCAGCCTGTCTGAAGTGTTAGCCAAGCGTAATGAAAATGTGGAAACTGCTAGGGAGATTATGAATTCCCTGCAGGAGATGTTTGGACTCCCGTCCTATCAGCTCCACCACGATGCCTTGAAGAACGTCTTCAATGCCAAGATGCAGGAAGGTCAATCTGTTCGGGAACACGTCCTGGACATGATTAACCAGTTCAATATTGCTGAGGCAAATGGCGGGGTAGTCTGCGAGAGAAGTCCGGTTGCGTTCATCCTTCACTCGCTTCCAGCGAGCTATCTGTCTTTCAAGACGAACGCGAGCATGAGTAAGATTCAGTTCAACCTGACTACCCTCCTCTCGGAGTTACAGATTTATGAGTCCTTGCAGAAAAGCAAGGGCAAAAATGTGGCAAAAGGAGAGGCCAATGTGGCCCATTCCAAAAAGAAGTTCCTGAAGGGTTCATCCTCAGGGACTAAATCTGTACCTCAAGCTTCTTCATCGAAGCAAATCCAGAAGAGGAAGGGAGACAAGGGGAAGGCTCCTGCACAGGCTGTGCAAGGTAAGGGAAAGGCCAAGGTCGTGGCCGACAAAGGAAGATGCTTCCACTGCAATGCAGATGGTCATTGGAAGCGCAACTGTCCCCGTTACCTCGCAGAGAAGAAGAGAGAAAAAGAAGGTAAATTCGATTTACTGGTATTAGAGTCTTGTCTCGTAGAACATGATGAGTTTGCCTGGATATTGGATTCGGGAGCCACTAGTCATGTTTGCTCTTCTTTTCAGAGAAATCATTTCCAACAGCTGGCAGATGGTGAAATGACTCTCAAGGTTGGAACAGGAGAGGTTGTTTCAGCTCGTGTAGTGGCAGCTGCAAAATTATTCTTTAGAAATAAGTTTTTGATTTTAGAGAACTTGTTTTTGGTTCCTAGAATTAAAAGGAACCTTATTTCTGTTTCTGCTTTGTTAGAACAAGAATACTCTATTTCTTTTCAGCTTAATGAAGCAATTATTTCAAGAAATGGTATTTTTATATGTTCTGCTCAGCGTGAGAATAATTTATTTGTGTTAAGACCTACTGATGCTAAGACTATTTTAAGTCATGAAATGTTTAAAACGGTCGAAACGCAAAATAAAAGGCAAAAGATTTCTCCTCTAAGTAACAATACGTATCTTTGGCACCTTCGTCTTGGTCATATTAACATCGATCGGATCGATCGTTTGGTTAAAAATGGACTTCTAACTGATATAGAAGATACATCTTTACCACCCTGTGAATCGTGTCTCGAGGGTAAAATGACCAAGAGGCCTTTTACTGGAAAAGGTTATAGGGCCAAAGAACAACTTGAACTGATACATTCGGATCTTTGTGGTCCAATGAATGTAAAGGCTCGAGGTGGTTATGAATATTTCATCTCTTTCATAGATGATTGTTCTCGATACGGTTACTTATACCTGATGGGACATAAGTCTGAGGCTCTTGAAAAGTTCAAAGAGTTTAAGGCTGAGGTAGAAAACCTATTGGGTAAAACAATTAAAACGCTTCGATCAGATCGAGGTGGAGAGTATTTGGATCAAAGATTCCAGGACTATATGATAGAACATGGAATCCAATCCCAACTCTCTGCACCTGGTACACCTCAGCAGAACGGTGTATTAGAAAGGAGAAAAAGAACCTTGTTAGACATGGTTCGATCTATGATGAGCTATGCTCAATTGCCTAGTTCGTTTTGGGGGTATGCAGTAGCGACTGCAGTACACATTCTTAACAACGTTCCCTCAAAGAGTGTTTCTGAAACTCCTTTTGAGTTATGGAAGGGGCGTAAACCTAGTTTGCGTTACTTCCGTATCTGGGGTTGTCCTGCACATGTGTTAGTGACTAATCCTAAGAAATTGGAACCACGTACGAGAATGTGCCAATTTGTTGGATACCCGAAAGAAACGAGAGGTGGTCTTTTCTACGACCCTCAAGATAATAAAGTATTTGTAGCAACAAATGCAACTTTCTTGGAGGAAGACCACATTCGAGATCATAAACCACGAAGTAAGTTAGTATTAGGAGAAGCTACAGAAGGATCAACAAGAGTTGTTGATGAATCTGGTCCTTAAACAAGAGTTGTTGGAGAATCCAGTTCCTCTCGTCAATCTAGTCCTCCTCACGTAGTGGGAGAGCTTCGACGCAGTGGGACGGTTGTGATACAACCTAACCGCTACTTGGGTTTAACAGAAACACAAGTAGTCATACCTGATGACGGCGTAGAAGATCCATTGTCTTATCGTCAGGCAATGAATGACGTAGATAAGGACGAGTGGGTCAAAGCTATGGACCTTGAGATGGAGTCTATGTACTTCAATCAAGTTTGGGAGCTTGTAGATCCACCTGAAGGGGTTAAACCCATTGGGTGTAAATGGATCTATAAGAGGAAAAGAGATGCTGCTGGGAAAGTACAGACTTTCAAAGCGAGACTTGTAGCAAAGGGTTATACCCAACGAGAAGGGGTGGACTATGAAGAAACCTTTTCTCCAGTTGCTATGCTTAAGTCCATAAGAATTCTCTTATCCATTGCCACGTTTTATGACTATGAAATATGGCAAATGGATGTCAAGACAACTTTTTTGAATGGCAACCTTGACGAGAGTATTTTTATGTCTCAGCCCGAAGGGTTCATAACCCAAGGTCAGGAGCAAAAGGTTTGTAAACTGAATCGATCCATTTATGGGTTGAAACAAGCCTCCAGATCTTGGAATATCAAATTTGATACAGCGATCAAATCTTTTGGCTTTGACCAGAACGTTGATGAACCTTGTGTATACAAGAAAATCAACAAGAATAAAGTAGCTTTCCTCGTACTTTATGTTGACGACATCCTACTCATTGGGAATGATGTAGGGTATCTGTCTGACGTAAAAGAATGGCTGGCGGCCCAATTCCAAATGAAAGATTTGGGTGAGGCTCAGTATGTTCTTGGCATCCAGATTTTTCGGGATAGAAAGAACAAAACGCTAGCTCTGTCTCAAGCAATGTATATCGAAAAGATGTTGGCCCGATATTCGATGCAGAACTCCAAGAAGGGCTTATTGCCTTTTAGGCATGGGGTTCACTTGTCTAAGGAACAGTCTCCTAAGACACCTCAAGAGGTTGAGGATATGAGACGGATTCCTTACGCCTCTGTAGTGGGTAGCTTAATGTATGTCATGCTCTGCACGAGGCCAGACATTTGTTATGCTGTAGGGATTGTTAGCAGATATCAGTCAAATCCAGGGTTAGACCACTGGACCGCCGTTAAAGGAATCCTCAAGTATCTTAGGAGAAGAGGGACTACATGCTGGTGTTTGGGGCTAAAGAGTTAGTTCTCACTGGATACACCGACTCTGACTTCCAAACTGACAAGGATTCTAGGAAATCCACGTCAGGGTCAGTTTTCACCCTTAACGGGGGAGCTGTAGTTTGGAGAAGTATAAAGCAAGGATGCATAGCAGACTCCACGATGGAGGCTGAATATGTAGCTGCTTGTGAAGCAGCGAAGGAAGCTGTTTGGCTAAGGAAGTTCTTGACAGATTTGGAAGTTGTTCGAAATATGAACTTGCCCATTACGTTATACTGTGACAACAGTGGGGCTGTAGCCAATTCAAAGGAACCTCGCAGCCACAAACGAGGTAAACACATAGAGAGGAAGTATCATCTGATTCGAGAGATTGTGCAAAGAGGAGATGTGGTCGTGACCAAGATCGCTTCCGAGCACAACATTGCTGATCCATTTACAAAGGCCCTCTCGGCTAAAGTGTTCAAGGGTCATCTAGAAAGTCTAGGTCTGCGAGATATGTATATAGCGTAATCTAGGGCAAGTGGGAGATGTGTAATGGGTGTAAGGATGCCCTAGTTTATTGTATTTTGTATATTTACTTTTTATGTAATGTACAACATACATGTACCATTTCCAGCTTTGGATTATATTGTATATACTTTCCCTGTAACTTGAGTTTTAGTTCAAGTGGGAGTTTGTTGGGTTTTATGCCCTAATACTCGTAGATAGTAAATGTACATTTGACCGAACGTTAATAAAAGTAATGTATTATTCAATGTTTGTATTATATCTTGTCTTATTAACTTTAATCCAATAAACTAAACATCCAAGGCTAATAGAATGAGGCTTGAACTAGTATGTAGGGACATACGGGGATCAATGTTCAAGTTTTAGCCTAAAGGGTCTGTAGTATAGGGATAAGGCTGGGTACCTTGTCCTGGTGACACTATGGATACGGCCCGCTTTGTATATTGATACAAACGTAGTGATCCGACGTGTTCATGTAGTTGACATGTGAGTGGGGGTATCCTGTGCAATGAGTTTGCACAAAGACCGGACCGCGAAATAGTTAACCACTAACTGTAACACCGTTAGTTAGCTCGATTTCTATTTCACTAGGATGACCTAGGCAAATTGGCCTTAATCCTGAGTGGATTATGGACTCCTGTCCATGAGGGATTGTCCTTTGATTTGTACGGGTGAGAGTGGCCTGTTCGCCAACTCAATAAGCCTACCATTTTGGGGACAAGACCGAGTGGGGAGCTGGGAACGTAGTCTTACAAGATGGAATTCACTCCTTCCCGATTTTAGGGTAAGTAGAGGTGTGTTCCCTTAAGTGGTGTCTCCGGGTCTTGAACAATGGGCCCTACCCTCTTTACGGCACGAGCGGGATTTCTGTTTGTTGGTTGGACCTGAAACAGGTTGTTCATTACAGGAGCACTGGTACTTAAGGACCAAGAGGTAACCTAGGGGTAAAACGGTAATTTGACCTAGCTGGGGTACGAACACACGTGAAGGGCTAACTTGCTGTTGACGGTCGATATCCGTGGACACAAAAACATATCTGCAGTGAGAAGAGTGCAGCTGTGGTTCTTTAGTGGAGTGAACCACAGTTAACGAATATTGATTAACTTGGTTAATGAGTTTAGCTAATTAATCTCATATCGTTGGAGCTTCTGATCTGTAGGTCCATTAGGTCCCACCGGTAGCTCACTAAGGGCGTTGAGGTAAATTTCTATGGGATAATTAAATATTCGAATGAGTTCGAATATTACACCATAATATGAATTTGATTCATATTAAAACTATAGGTTATAATTAATGTGCATTAGATGTATATTAATACCATAGTTTATTTGAGAGAGGAATATAATTAAATATGTGATATTTAATTAATTGATTATTGTTTTAATTTAGTCTAATTAAATTTGATTTAATTAAACTGCATTAAAACTATAAGTTATGTGGTTCATTTTATGTAAAATTGTTTTATATAAAGTGGTTAAATTAAATGTTAATTTAAATTCAATTAAATTACTTAATAATTCAATTATTAATTTAATTTAATTGGTTATCAGTTATTAAAACTGATGGAGTCTTGCCCACTAACCTATAATGCTGCGTGGTTGAGAGAGTTTTTAGGGGTCTTTGCGTGAGTCGTTAGACTGCTAAGGCTGGGATTACAGAATCGCTCTCTTTCACTTTCATTCACGCAAAAAAGGCCTCCTCTCGGTTAGAGCATTTTTGTGCAAATTCTCTCTAGAGTACAGAGAAAAAAAGTCCCTATTGAAGTTTCCTTGTTCCCACAAGCAACAACGCAAAACTCCTTGTGAGAATACTGGTGAAGATTGGTGGTGGTGTCCTCCAAAATCAGCGAAATCAAGGTTGGTACGTTGCTGTTTTTCTGCGAATTCGCGAGGGAAAAGGCGGTTTTTATCAAGAACTCTTCAAGGGTAAGGATTCTTGAACCCTAGGATCATTAGGATCCAATTATAGATGAGATCTAGTTAATTTTATTCCTATTCAGCATGCTTTATAGGTGTTTTTCAGCATGTTTAAACTTGTTTAAATTGCTGCAATTTTCCCAACGTACTGGTATTTTGATCTTAAATTAAAACGGAGTTAATGGTTCTGTACGTTTCTGCTGCGCAAGGGCTTTTATCCCTGTAGACACATGGTCCAAAGTTTGCTTCGCTTAAGTTTTTGAATGCTCAGAACCCAAAGTTCGTCCCAATGAGAGTTTTTCATATGGTTTGGACAAACTAAGTCCAAACTTTCCTTCGTTTGAGTTTTTGGAGAGTTAGGAACTCAAACTTCAGTCCAATGAGAGTTCTCTTAGGTGGTTTGGACGACACATGGTCCAAACTTTTCTCCGTTTGAGTTTTTGGAGAGTTAGGAACCCAAAGTTCGGCCAAATAAGAGTTCTTAAGGTGGTTTGGACGAGACATGGTCAAAACTTTGCTCCGTTTCAGTATTTGAGAGCTCGGAACCCAAAGTTCGTCCCAATAAGAGTTTTTCATATGGTTTGGACGAACTTGGTCCAAACTTTGCTCCGTTTGAGTTTTTGGAGAGTTAGGAACTGAAAGTTCAGCCCAATGAGAGTTCATTAGGTGGTTTGGACGACACATGGCCTAAACTTTGCAACGTTTCAGTTTTTGAGAGCTCGGAACCCAAAGTTCGTCCGAATGAGAGTTTTTCATATGGCTTGGACGAACTTGTTCCAAACTTTGCTCCATTTTTGTTTTTCGAGAGTTAGTAACTCAAAGTTCGGCCCAATGAGAGTTCCTTAGGTGGTTTGGACGACACATGGTCCAAACTTTGCTCCGTTTCAGTTTTTTAGAGCTCGGAACCCAAAGTTCGTCCCAATGAGAATTTTTCATATGGTTTGGACAACCTTGCCCAAATTTTTCTCCGTTTGAGATTTTGGAGAGTTAGGAACTCAAAGTTCGGCCCAATGAGAGTTCTTCAGGTGGTTTGGACGAGACATGGTCAAAACTTTGCTCCGTTTCAGTATTTGAGAGCTCGAAACCCAAAGTTCGTCCCAATGAGAGTTTTTCATATGGTTTGGACGAACTTTGTCCAAACTTTTCACCGTTTAAGTTTTTGGAGAGTTAGGAACTCAAAGTTCGGCCCAATGAGAGTTCCTTAGGTGGTTTGGAAAACACATGGTCCAAACTTTTGTCCGTTTCAGTTTTTGAGAGCTCGGAACCCAAAGTTCGTCACAATGAGAGTTTTCCATATGGCTTGGACGAACTTGTTCCAAACTTTGCTCCGTTTGTGTTTTTCGAGAGTTAGGAACTCAAAGTTCGGCCCAATGAGAGTTCTTTAGGTGGTTTGGACGACACATGGTCCAAACTTTGCTCCGTTTCAGTTTTTGAGAGCTCGGAACCCAAAGTTCGTCCCAATGAGAATTTTTCATATGGTTTGGACGAATCTCGTCCAAACTTTGCTCCGTTTTAGTTTTTGGAGAGTTAGGAACTCAAAGTTCGGTCTAGTGAGAGTTCTTTACGTGGTTTAGGCGACACATGGTCCAATCTTTGGTCCGCTTCAGTTTTTGAGAGCTCGGAACCCAAACTTCGTCCTAATGAGAGTTTTTCAAATGGTTTGGACAACCTTGCCCAAATTTTTCTCCGTTTGAGTTTTTGGAGAGCTAGGAACTCAAAGTTCGGCTCAATAAGAGTTCTTCAGGTGGTTTGGACGAGACATGGTCAAAACTTTGCTCCGTTGCAGTATTTGAGAGCTCGAAACCCAAACTTCGTCCCAATGAGAGTTTTTCATATGGTTGGGATGAACTTGGTCCAAACTTTTCTCCGTTTGAGTTTTTGGAGAGTTAGGAACACAAAGTTCGGCCCAATGAGAGTTCTTTAGGTGGTTTGGACGACAGATGGTCCAAACTTTGCTCCGTTTCAGTATTTGAGAGCTCGAAACCCAAAGTTCGTCCCAATGAGAGTTTTTCATATGGTTTGGACGAACTTTGTCCAAACTTTTCACCGTTTAAGTTTTTGGAGAGTTAGGAACTCAAAGTTCGGCCCAATGAGAGTTCCTTAGGTGGTTTGGAAAACACATGGTCCAAACTTTTGTCCGTTTCAGTTTTTGAGAGCTCGGAACCCAAGGTTCGTCCCAATGAGAGTTTTTCGTATGGCTTGGACGAACTTGTTCCAAACTTTGCTCCGTTTGTGTTTTTCGAGAGTTAGGAACTCAAAGTTCGGCCCAATGAGAGTTCTTTAGGTGGTTTGGACGACAAATGGTCCAAACTTTCCTCCGTTTCAGTTTTTGAGAGCTCGGAACCCAAAGTTCGTCCCAATGAGAATTTTTCATATGGTTTGGACGAATCTGGTCCAAACTTTGCTCTGTTTTAGTTTTTGGAGAGTTAGGAACTCAAAGTTCGGTCTAGTGAGAGTTCTTTACGTGGTTTAGGTGACACATGGTCCAAACTTTGGTCCGCTTCAATTTTTGAGAGCTCGGAACCCAAAGTTCATCCCAATGTGAGTTTTTCATATGGTTTGGAAAACCTTGTCCAAATTTTTCTCCGTTTGAGTTTTTGGAGAGTTAGGAACCCAAAGTTCGGCCAAATAAGAGTTCTTAAGGTGGTTTGGACGAGACATGGTCAAAACATTGCTCCGTTTCAGTATTTGAGAGCTCGGAACCCAAAGTTCGTCCCAATGAGAGTTTTTCATATGGTTTGGACGAACTTGGTCCAAACTTTGCTCCGTTTGAGTTTTTGGAGAGTTAGGAACTGAAAGTTCAGCCCAATGAGAGTTCTTTAGGTGGTTTGGACGACACATGGTCTAAACTTTTCAACGTTTCAGTTTTTGAGAGCTCGGAACCCAAAGTTCGTCCGAATGAGAGTTTTTCATATGGCTTGGACGAACTTGTTCCAAACTTTGCTCCATTTTTATTTTTCGAGAGTTAGTAACTCAAAGTTCGGCCCAATGAGAGTTCTTTAGGTGGTTTGGACGACACATGGTCCAAACTTTTCTCCGTTTCAGTTTTTGAGACCCCGGAACCCAAAGTTCGTCCCAATGAGAGTTTTTCATATGGTTTGGACGAACTTGGTCCAAACTTTGCTCCGTTTGAGTTTTTCGAGAGCTAGGAACTCAAAGTTCGGCCAAATGAGAGTTCTTTAGGTGGTTTGGACGACACACTGTCCAAACATTGCTCCGTTTAAGTTTTTTAGAGCTCGGAACCCAAAGTTCTGCCCAATGAGAGTTCTTTAGGTGGTTTGGAAAACACATGGTCCAAACTTTTGTCCGTTTCAGTTTTTGAGAGCTTGGAACCCAAAGTTCGTCCCAATGAGAGTTTTTCATATGGCTTGGACGAACTTGTTCCAAACTTTGCTCCGTTTGTGTTTTTCGAGAGTTAGGAACTCAAAGTTCGGCCCAATGAGAGTTCTTTAGGTGGTTTGGACGACACATAGTCCAAACTTTGCTCCGTTTCAGTTTTTGAGAGCTCGGAACCCAAAGTTCGTCCCAATGAGAATTTTTCATATGGTTTGGACGAATTTGGTTCAAACTTTGCTCCGTTTTAGTTTTTGGAGAGTTAGGAACTCAAAGTTCGGTCTAGTGAGAGTTCTTTACGTGGTTTAGGCGACACATGGTCCAATCTTTTGTCCGCTTAAGTTTTTGAGAGCTCGGAACCCAAAGTTCGTCCCAATGAGAGTTTTTCAAATGGTTTGGACAACCTTGCCCAAATTTTTCTCCGTTTGAGTTTTTGGAGAGTTAGGAACTCAAAGTTCGGCTCAATAACAGTTCTTCAGGTGGTTTGGACGAGACATGGTCAAAACTTTGCTCCGTTTCAGTATTTGAGAGCTCGAAACCCAAACTTCGTCCCAATGAGAGTTTTTCATATGGTTTGGATGAACTTGGTCCAAACTTTTCTCCGTTTGAGTTTTTGGAGAGTTAGGAACACAAAGTTCGGCCCAATGAGAGTTCTTTAGGTGGTTTGGACGACACATGGTCCAAACTTTGCTCCGTTTCAGTATTTGAGAGCTCAAAACCCAAAGTTCGTCCCAATGAGAGTTTTTCATATGGTTTGGACGAACTTTGTCCAAACTTTTCTCCGTTTGAGTTTTTGGAGAGTTAGGAACTCAAAGTTCGGCCCATTGAGAGTTCCTTAGGTGGTTTGGACGACACATGGTCCAAACTTTTGTCCGTTTCAATTTTTGAGAGCTCGGAACCCAAAGTTCGTCCCAATGAGAGTTTTTCGTATGGCTTGGACGAACTTGTTCCAAACTTTGCTCCGTTTGTGTTTTTCGAGAGTTAGGAACTCAAAGTTCGGCCCAATGAGAGTTCTTTACGTGGTTTGGACGACACATGGTCCAAACTTTGCTCCGTTTCAGTTGTTGAGAGCTCGGAACCCAAAGTTCGTCCCAATGAGAATTTTTCATATGGTTTGGACGAATCTGGTCCAAACTTTGCTCCGTTTTAGTTTTTGGAGAGTTAGGAACTCAAAGTTCGGTCTAGTGAGAGTTCTTTACGTGGTTTAGGTGACACATGGTCCAAACTTTGGTCCGCTTCAATTTTTGAGAGCTCGGAACCCAAAGTTCGTCCCAATGAGAGTTTTTCATATGGTTTGGACAACCTTGTCCAAATTTTTCTCCGTTTGAGTTTTTGGAGAGTTAGGAACCAAAAGTTCGGCCAAATAAGAGTTCTTAAGGTGGTTTGGACGAGACATGGTCAAAACATTGCTCCGTTTCAGTATTTGAGAGCTCGGAACCCAAAGTTCGTCCCAATGAGAGTTTTTCATATGGTTTGGACGAACTTGGTCCAAACTTTGCTCCGTTGGAGTTTTTGGAGAGTTAGGAACTGAAAGTTCTGCCCAATGAGAGTTCTTTAGGTGGTTTGGACGACACATGGTCTAAACTTTGCAACGTTTCAGTTTTTGAGAGCTCGGAACCCAAAGTTCGTCCGAATGAGAGTTTTTCATATGGCTTGGACGAACTTGTTCCAAACTTTGCTCCATTTTTTTTTCGAGAGTTAGTAACTCAAAGTTCGGGCCAATGAGAGTTCTTTAGGTGGTTTGGAAGACACATGGTCCAAGCTTTTCTCCGTTTCACATTTTGAGACCCCGGAACCCAAAGTTCGTCCCAATGAGAGTTTTTAATATGGTTTGGACGAGCTTGGTCCAAACTTTGCTCCGTTTGAGTTTTTGGAGAGCTAGGAACTCAAAGTTCGGCCACATGAGAGTTCTTTAGGTGGTTTGGACGACACATGGTCCAAACATTGCTCCGTTTCAGTTTTTTAGATCTCGGAACCCAAAGTTCGTCCTAATCAGAATTTTTCATATGGTTTGGAAGAATCTGGTCCAAACTTTGCTCCGTTTTAGTTTTTGGAGAGTTAGGAACTCAAAGTTCGGCCTAGTGACAATTCTTTACGTGGTTTAGGTGACACATGGTCAAAACTTTGGGCCGCATCAATTTTTGAGAGCTCGGAACCCAAAGTTCGTCCCAATGAGAGTTTTTCATATCGTTTGGACAACCTTGTCCAAATTTCTCTCCGTTTGAGTTTTTCGAGAGTTAGGAACCAAAAGTTCGGCCAAATAAGAGTTCTTAAGGTGGTTTGGATGAGACATGGTCAAAACTTTGTTCCGTTTCAGTATTTGAGAGCTCGGAACCCAAAGTTCATCCCAATGAGAGTTTGTCATATGGTTTGGACGAACTTTGTCCAAACTTTGCTCCGTTTGAGTTTTTTGAGAGTTAGGAACTGAAAGTTCAGCCCAATGAGAGTTCTTTAGGTGGTTTGGACGACACATGGTCTAAACTGTGCAACGTTTCAGTTTTTGAGAGCTCGGAACCCAAAGTTCGTCCAAATGAGCGTTTTTCATATGGCTTGGAAGAACTTGTTCCAAACTTTGCTCCATTTTTGTTTTTCGAGAGTTAGTAACTCAAAGTTCGGCCCAATGAGAGTTCTTTAGGTGGTTTGGACGACACATGGTCCAAAATTTTCTCCGTTTCAGTTTTTGAGACCCCGGAACCCAAAGTTCGTCCCAATGAGAGTTTTTCATATGGTTTGGACAACCTTGTCCAAATTTTTCTCCGTTTGAGTTTTTGAAGAGTTAGGAACCCAAAGTTCGGCCAAATAAGAGTTCTTAAGGTGGTTTGGACGAGACATGGTCAAAACATTGCTCCGTTTCAGTATTTGAGAGCTCGGAACCCAAAGTTCGTCCCAATGAGAGTTTTTCATATGGTTTGGACGAACTTGGTCAAAACTTTCCTCCGTTTGAGTTTTTGGAGAGTTAGGAACTGAAAGTTCAGCCCAATGAGAGTTCTTTAGGTGGTTTGGACGACACATGGTCTAAACTTTGCAACGTTTCAGTTTTTGAGACCTCGGAACCCAAAGTTCGTCCGAATGAGAGTTTTTCATATGGCTTTGACGAACTTGTTCCAAACTTTGCTCCATTTTTTTTTCGAGAGTTAGTAACTCAAAGTTCGGGCCAATGAGAGTTCTTTAGGTGGTTTGGACGACACATGGTCCAAACTTTTCTCCGTTTCAGGTTTTGAGACCCCGGAACCCAAAGTTCGTCCCAATGAGAGTTTTTAATATGGTTTGGACGAGCTTGGTCCAAACTTTGCTCCGTTTGAGTTTTTGGAGAGCTAGGAACTCAAAGTTCGGCCACATGAGAGTTCTTTAGGTGGTTTGGACGACACATGGTCCAAACATTGCTCCGTTTAAGTTTTTTAGAGCTCGGAACCCAAAGTTCGTCCCAATGAGAATTTTTCATATGGTTTGGAAGAATCTGGTCCAAACTTTGCTCCGTTTTAGTTTTTGGAGAGTTAGGAACTCAAAGTTCGGCCTAGTGACAATTCTTTACGTGGTTTAGGCGACACATGGTCAAAACTTTGGTCCGCATCAATTTTTGAGAGCTCGGAACCCAAAGTTCGTCCCAATGAGAGTTTTTCATATGGTTTGGACAACCTTGTCCAAATTTCTCTCCGTTTGAGTTTTTCGAGAGTTAGGAACCAAAAGTTCGGCCAAATAAGAGTTCTTAAGGTGGTTTGGACGAGACATGGTCAAAACTTTGCTCCGTTTCAGTATTTGAGAGTTCGGAACCCAAAGTTCATCCCAATGAGAGTTTTTCATATGGTTTGGACGAACTTTGTCCAAACTTTGCTCCGTTTGAGTTTTTTGAGAGTTAGGAACTGAAAGTTCAGCCCAATGAGAGTTCTTTAGGTGGTTTGGACAACACATGGTCTAAACTGTGCAACGTTTCAGTTTTTGAGAGCTCGGAACCCAAAGTTCGTCCAAATGAGAGTTTTTCATATGGCTTGGACGAACTTGTTCCAAACTTTGCTCCATTTTTATTTTTCGAGAGTTAGTAACTCAAAGTTCGGGCCAATGAGAGTTCTTTAGGTGGTTTGGACGACACATGGTCCAAACTTTTCTTCGTTTCAGGTTTTGAGACCCCGGAACCCAAAGTTCGTCCCAATGAGAGTTTTTAATATGGTTTGGACGAGCTTGTGCCAAACTTTGCTCCGTTTGAGTTTTTGGAGAGCTAGGAACTCAAAGTTCGGCCACATGAGAGTTCTTTAGGTGGTTTGGACGACACATGGTCCAAACATTGCTCCGTTTCAGTTTTTTAGAGCTCGGAACCCAAAGTTCGTCCCAATGAGAATTTTTCATATGGTTTGGAAGAATCTGGTCCAAACTTTGCTCCGTTTTAGTTTTTGGAGAGTTAGGAACTCAAAGTTCGGCCTAGTGACAATTCTTTACGTGGTTTAGGCGACACATGGTCCAAACTTTGGTCCGCTTCAGTTTTTAGAGCTCGGAACACAAAGTTCGTCCCAATGAGAGTTTTGCAAATGGTTTGGACAACCTTGCCCAAATTTTTCTCCGTTTGAGTTTTTGGAGAGTTAGGAACTCAAAGTTCGGCCCAATAAGAGTTCTTCAGGTGGTTTGGACGAGACATGGTCAAAACTTTTCTCCGTTTCAGTATTTGAGAGCTCGAAACCCAAACTTCGTCCCAATGAGAGTTTTTCATATGGTTTGGACGAACTTGGTCCAAACTTTTCTCCGTTTGAGTTTTTGGAGAGTTAGGAACACAAAGTTCGGCCCAATGAGAGTTCTTTAGGTGGTTTGGACGACACATGGTCCAAACTTTGCTCCGTTTCAGTATTTGAGAGCTCGGAACCCAAAGTTCATCCCAATGAGAGTTTTTCATATGGTTTGGACGAACTTTGTCCAAACTTTTCTCCGTTTGAGTTTTTGGAGAGTTAGGAACTCAAAGTTCGGCCCAATGAGAGTTCTTTAGGTGGTTTGGACGACACATGGTCCAAACTTTTGTCCGTTTCAGTTATTGAGAGCTCGGAACCCAAAGTTCGTCCTAATGAGAGTTTTTCATATGGCTTGGACGAACTTGTTCCAAACTTTGCTCCGTTTATGTTTTTCGAGAGTTAGGAACTCAAAGTTCGGCCCAATGAGAGTTCTTTAGGTGGTTTGGATGACACATGGTCCAAACTTTGCTCCGTTTCAGTTTTTGAGAGCTCGGAACCCAAAGTTCGTCCCAATGAGAGTTTTTCATATGGCTTGGACGAACTTGTTCCAAACTTTGCTCCGTTTTTGTTTTTCGAGAGTTAGGAACTCCAAGTTCTGCCCAATGAGAGTTCTTTAGGTTGTTTGGACGACACATGGTCCAAACTTTGCTCCGTTTCTGTTTTTGAGAGCTCGGAACCCAAAGTTCGTCCCAATGAGAATTTTTCATATGGTTTGGACGAATCTGGTCCAAACGTTGCTCCGTTTTAGTTTTTGGAGAGTTAGGAACTCAAAGTTCGGTCTAGTGAGAGTTCTTTACGTGGTTTAGGCGACACATGGTCCAATCTTTGGTCCGCTTCAGTTTTTGAGAGCTAGGAACCCAAAGTTCGTCCCAATGACAGTTTTTCAAATGGTTTGGACAACCTTGCCCAAATTTTTCTCCGTTTCAGTTTTTGGAGAGTTAGGAACTCAAAGTTTGGCTCAATAAGAGTTCTTCAGGTGGTTTGGACGAGACATGGTCAAAACTTTGCTCCGTTTCAGTATTTGAGAGCTCGAAACCCAAACTTCGTCCCAATGAGAGTTTTTCATATGGTTTGGATGAACTTGGTCCAAACTTTTCTCCGTTTGAGTTTTTGGAGAGTTAGGAACACAAAGTTCGGCCCAATGAGAGTTCTTTAGGTGGTTTGGACGACACATGGTCCAAACTTTGCTCCGTTTCAGTATTTGAGAGCTCGAAACCCAAAGTTCGTCCCAATGAGAGTTTTTCATATGGTTTGGACGAACTTTGTCCAAACTTTTCTCCGTTTGAGTTTTTGGAGGTTTAGGAACTCAAAGTTCGTCCCAATGAGAGTTCCTTAGGTGGTTTGGACGACACATGGTTCAAACTTTTGTCCGTTTCAATTTTTTAGAGCTCGGAACCCAAAGTTCGTCCCAATGAGAGTTTTTCGTATGGCTTGGACGAACTTGTTCCAAACTTTGCTCCGTTTGTGTTTTTCGAGAGTTAGGAACTCAAAGTTCGGCCCAATGAGAGTTCTTTAGGTGGTTTGGAGGACACATGGTCCAAACTTTGCTCCGTTTCAGTATTTGAGAGCTCGGAACCCAAAGTTCGTCCTAATGAGAGTTTTTCATATGGTTTGGACGAACTTGGTCCAAACTTTGCTCCGTTTGAGTTTTTGGAGAGTTAGGAACTCAAAGTTCGACCCAATGAGAGTTATTTAGGTGGTTTGGACGACACTTGGTGTCACACCCCCTCCCAGACCACCTGTTAGCTTAGTCCGAAAGATGGCGTGAAGCCAACGAACATCGTCCTCCTCTAACGATACCCGTTGACCTTCCTGAAACGTAGAACCTGATAAACATACTAATCATAGATATAAAACATTCTACATGAAACAGAACACAACGGAATCCCTGAAAAAAAAACTTTCAACAAACACGAGGTGTCGCCCTGACATAACTTGGTTCGGATGATAACCTGATATTGATATCACAACAAAAAATATATACAATTAGGGTTTATACAACCACGACTTCTAGGACTAAATTATCCAATCCTTACAAAACATTTACATAATAGACTGACTCAATATACAACTCCACCCACGTATTGGAGCTTGATCTGGAGCTTTCAGCAGACGTTGGCAGTGTATCAGGCACCGGGAGCTCGATCTCTACCTGAAAGTGGAAAAACAATCTGAAAGAATGAGCTACGAAGCCCAGTGAGTGACTAACTTTTAAACTCTGAATCCTGAAGTCACACACGTGATAAACCTTTAAACGTAGAAATATGCTGAATCAAAGCGTTTAACATAAACGTGTAATAATAAAGGCTTTCCAAAACATCTCGCAAGTTCGTCATTAAAAATCTAGCAAGGCATATTAAGTACATCAAACGTTTTAACTAACATGACCGATCTACGTTGTGTGGGGCCCGCCCAGCACTCCTATCGTCTTTGTCGTAGTGGGGCCTGCCCAGCACTCACGACAGCATCGTTGTCACGGAGTACACTCAACGTCAACAACGGAATATAACCTGTGTGCACACGGTACCATATAGCCTCGGGCTCAATATCTCAGTCATGTAGTCAATAGAAATCTCAGAAAATCACATGAAAACATTAAAACATGCCTGCTTATCGTTATCTTTCGTAAAACTTAAGCTTACTCAGCTTGCTCGTGAAAAACTGGAAATCGTTTAAAAGTACTTGCTAATCCATACTTTACTTTAAAAGATATCGTTTCAGCTACTTTTCATAAAGTCATTAGCCACGTGCTCGTATATAAACCTCGCTAGAAAATCTGAGCTCAAAACTTATGCTTGAAACCGTTTATAAAAATCATATATCATTCATGGTAAAGCATATAAAACGTCTAAACATGAACAACCGTTGGAAACAATTTTCGAAATTCATTTTGTCACTCACTGTCTTATCTAGTTCCCTGGTATGTAGACTCGACCTATTTCCTCTTGGCCTGTCAAACAACCAAAACAGAGCATTAGAACCATAGATGGTCTCATTCTTCCATGCTCATAAATTCTAGACACTTGAATTAAGAACCACATTCACATTCTCCCTCAAGTGCTCTGAAAATTTGGATGGATAATGATGAAAAATGAGCTGAACATGAGCTGAAAAATGAGCCTGTCGGTGGTGGAGTCTTTGCTGTCCCTTCCCATTTTCTTTCTTTCCTTTTTTTTTTTTTATCTTTGTTTTTCCTTTTCCTTTTCCTTTTATTTTCTTTTCTTTTCATCTTTATTTCCATTCTTTTCTTTCTTCTTTTAAATTAGAAAATACCAACAACTTCAACCAACAATGAACCACAAAGAACCACAAAACTTTGCCATTTTTCCTAGAAAATGAATAACAACAACTTTTAGTTCAACTTCCACAATAGATGACTAGAGAAAATGATCCTAGAGAAGTCTCGGGTTTACACATGGTCCAAACTTTGCAACGTTTCAGTTTTTGAGAGCTCGGAACCCAATGTTCGTCCCAATGAGAGTTTTTCATATGGCTTGGACGAACTTGTTCCAAACTTTGCTCCGTTTGTGCTTTTCGAAAGTTAGGAACTCAAAGTTCGGCCCAATGACAGTTCTTTTGGTGGTTTGGACGACACATGGTCCAAACTTTGCTCCGTTTCAGTTTTTGCGAGCTTTGAACCCAAAGTTCATCCCAATGAGAGTTTTTTCATATGGTTTGGACGAACTTGGTTCAAACTTTGCTCCGTTTGAGTTTTTGGAGAGTTAGGAACTCAAAGTTCGGCCCAATGAGAGTTCTTTAGGTGGTTTGGACGACACATGGTCCAAACTTTGCAACGCTTCAGTTTTTTAGAGCTCGGAACCCAAAGTTCGTCCCAATGAGAGTTTTTCATATGGTTTGGACGAACTTGGTTCCAACTTTGCTCCGTTTGAGTTTTTTGACAGTTAGGAACTCAAAGTTCGACCCAATGAGAGTTATTTACAAGATTGCAGAAGACAAAAATACGAAAAGACAAACGGAAATGACACTTTTTTCAGTTTTATATTTTTGGACAGAATGCAAGAACATGAAAAGTAAGAAAAAAAAATCAGAATGAAGAACAAGTCATGCCCAAGTTTGAAGGCAATAATTAAAGAAGAAACTACAAAAATTCAAACACTTAGAAAAAGTAAGAGTAGGAGCTAGATCGATTGTGTTTCGTTGGAGCCAAAGCAAAATGGATTATCCTGATTGTGTTTCGTGGGAGCCAAAGCCAAAGCAAAAAGTATAAGATGGTCAAAAAGGAAAAAAAAACAAAAGCAAAATATTAGAAGAAAAACAAAATCACCTTTGTACATGAATAGAAAGACTTCAAACAAAGACAAGAAAAACATAGAAAAACATAGTGAAATATGCACAATTCCAATGCCCCTATATTCAATCTATTCAATCTATTGTTGTTTAGTATTGGAATTCAATTTCATCAAATAATAGAAATTGCTTGAATTAAACATATCTTCCTCTATTCAATCTATTCCATGTTTCTCAAAACAAAAAAAAAATAATTTTTGAATCACGTTCAAACAAAACCTTTAACCATCACTCCTACCCAAGCCTGCATGAGATGTATTTGTCTTTTAGTTGTTATAGTTGTAAATAAATTCAACCACATGCACTCCCCCACCAAAAGAAAAGAGTGACATAAATAACAAAAAGTGAACTAATAAAGTATATTCCAGAGAGCAAATAATTTAAGATAGAGTTGATTAACCGCACCAAAAGTCTAGCCTAATCTCTACAAACTACAGTGGAAAAACCTTCTCCCACTAGTATCTTCTTTTCTAAATTAGTACAGAAATATGCTAGAGCTGATTAACCCCACCCATGACCCATATGCTTTAGAGAAAGAAAGAAGGGAATTGAGAATTACCTGGAGCAGAGGATGAGAGCGATGAAGAAGGAAGGCAGTAAGGGCAACTGAGGCAAAAATTTAGCTATATATTAGAAAATTTAAACCCAACCAAAAGAAACTAAAGCACAAACATCAAAAGGAAAAAGCAACCCAAAAGCAATTCAAGAAACTTAAAGAGCACAGACATCCAACGACAAACCCATCTCGCAAACCATGCCAGTCCCTCATTACACTCTGTTCTCATCCTCTCTCTGTTCCTCATATTCCAAACCCCAACTATTCTCAACTCTCTTCGTTCCTCTCTAATTTCATCAATATCCAACAGTACCCAACAATAAGCACGATTGTTGTTACATTACCTTCTAATTTCATCAATTTCCAGCAACAACAATAACCTAAAACTCAAATTATTTAGCACCAACACCTAACAGAATGCATAAGAGACGAAAGAAAAGATGCATCTAGGGTTTGTAATGCCATTGCTGATAAGTAAGAGAAAAAGAAACACAAAATTGGAGGAAAGAGGTGCGAACTTTGAAGAATAAGAGAGTTTGGAGGAAAAGCATTACCTTACTCGAAAATTTTCAGAGTGCAGAGAAACGTTTAGAGACAAAACGACAGATAGAAAGGAGATTTGGAGTTGTGGAGGCAAAAACTTTTTCCCTTTCTTACATTCTTTTTTTCCTTTCTTGTTTTTTTGGAGTTGTGGAGGCAAATCGACATAGGTTTCTTCAGGCAAAATGTTAAAGGTTTTTTCCTTTCTTACCTTCCTTTTTTTTAATGTTTAAAATAAGAGAGGGAAAAATTTGGAGTTGGAGCCAAGTAAAACTTAGTTTCTCACAATTTTTTATCTATTAAAATAAAATTTGAAATTAACACTTTTTAAAATTTTACTTTAACATTACCCATATTTCATAAAATTATGTTGTTTTAGCATTTACAAGATAAGTGTTTTTTTTAACGGCTTAAAAGAAGAGAGGGGCCTTCGAACAAAAAAGAAAAAATGGAAGAATCATTTGGAATTGAAGCCTATTAAATTTTAGTTTTTCAAACTTTCATGAATTAAAATGTGAAATTAACATTTTTTTTGTCCAATTTAAGTGATTTTCAAAATTTAAGTGATTTTCTTTGTGTTGTTACTAAATGTTACAATTCATTAGCCTATTGCGACAATGTTTTAACTGTTGCAACATAACTGTTGCAATTGATTCTATTGCAACAGTTTCTAAAAATGTTGCCATTTAACTGTTGCAATAGACATATTCGCAACAGTTTGTAAATATGTTGTAAGAAAACCGTTGCAATTGAGTATATATTGCAACAATTAAAAAAACGTTGTGAACAAATTGTTGCAATGTGTAACAATAGCAGCGATTGTGTTATGTGTTGTTAGAAACTGTTGCAAGTTTACAAACCCTTGCAGCATTTTCCAAACCGCTGTAAAAAAATCGCTGCAATAAACGTATTTTCTTGTAGTGAAGAAAAGAAATGCAACAACGGAAACATATATCCGATCTAGAACCTAAGGCTCTTATACCCAAATGATATGACAAAGCAGCTCTAATACAAAATGATATGACAGCCCGAGCCAATTGGATCTAAGAACCCTTAAGGATATGCAAACCCCTAGATCTCAAATGCTAAGACCCCCAAAACAAGATGATTTCATCCCAAGGAAGAAGATAGAACAGATTTACCTTGACGATCAAGATCAAGAGTAGAGAAAACTCGTTTCTAAACTCGAGATTCGAATCACTCCACAAGTAGTTTGATCAACGCTACTTGAATGATCCTAGCATGCTAATCTAAACACAAGATATGCAAAGTTCAAAAGACTTCATTTTCATTGAAATTCCATCAAAACTAATCTTCTTCCAAAGCAACAACATAGATGGCTATTTATAGCCTTCAAACATAACCTATGGTCATATGAATGGTTGCAACTTCATCCCCATCAATGCTATAATGACCACTGACTAAATAATAAGTTAAAACATTAAAAACACAACTTTAAAACTGAAAATTACAATAAAAATGCCTTAAATCCGAGATTCATCTTCCAATCAGCATACTCTAAAGTTTGTAACCATTTTGGGTTATTGTAGCTTGATTAAGACACCTCGGTTCGTATCACTAGCCCAAAAGACCTGAAAGCTCTGAAGGACCGACTGAATAAGATGAAGGCGACCAGCATATGACAGAACCCGGGCAGACCAAGAGCTAATCCGAGTAGTGATCCGCTCCAGTAGAGGCTTACAATCCCTATACATTAACCGACCTGAAATAAGGGGAAGACCAAGATAACGTACAGGCAAAGAAGCTAAGGAGACATCAATGAAAGAGGCAAGATCCTCTGCAACCACCCGAGACACCCCCGCACAGAACAAGGAACTCTTCCCAGGGTTAGCCACAAGCCCCGAAAGAACCTGAAACCTGCGGAGACAATCCTGAACAAACGAAATGGAGGACCGATCCCCCGCACTGAAAATCATCAAGTCATCTGCAAAGCACAAGTGGGTCAACCCCACCTTCTCACATCGAAAGTGAAAACCAAAGCCAACTGGGGGAGCATTCAACATACGCGACAACACCTCCATCACCATTACAAACAGATAAGGAGAAAGAGGATCCCCCTGCCGCAACCCCCTCCTCCCCGGAAAGAAGCCCTCAAGGGAACCATTCACCGACACAGAGAACATAGGAGACGAAACACAAGCTCGCACCCAACTAACAAACTGGACAGGTGTACCCACTGCTAAAAGAAACCCAAACAGAAAGTCCCACTGCACAGAATCATAAGCCTTCTGAGGGTCAACCTTCAGAACACACCTGGGCGGCCCCCTATCCAGATGGTAACCCCCCACGAGCTCCTGGCATAACAGAATATTATCAACAATGCTCCCACCCTGAACAAAAGCTGACTGGTTAGGGCTAATAAAGCGTGGAAGCCAAACCCTCAACCAATTAGCTAAGATCTTAGTAATGCATTTATACAACACATTACAGCAAGAAATCGACCGATAATCACCCAACCCTTCTGGACTCGGTCGCTTGGGAACTAAAGTGATAGAAGCAGCATTAATACCTGGAGGAAGGTAGCACGTCTCAAAGAAATGCAAGACAGCAGAACAAAAATCATCACCAACCACACTCCATGCTGCCTTACAAAACCCCACAGAAAGGCTATCTGGTCCCGGAGCTTTACTGCTATTCATCAAAAAAAGCACCAACCTGACCTCCTCCCTAGTCACAGGACGACACAAATCAACCCCACACTCCTCAGGCCAAACAAACCCCACAATCTCAGCAATCTAAGATGTAAGGTCTCAGTATCCAAGCAACTGAGTCCCCATAATACCTTTATAACAATCAACAACAACCCTCACAATGTCAAACTGGCCAGTAAGAATATTTATTACCTTCTCCATCCACCAAAGAATTAAGACCATTACGAATCACCCTGGCCTTAACACACCTGTGGAAAAAAGCAAAGTTATGATCACCTAGCGAGACCCACTGAACCCGAGACTTCTGGCGAAGGGAAGACTCCTCCCTCCTAACTCACTCCCAAAAAGCTTGAGAAGCCCTAGCAGCCGATCCACAAGACCAGAAGAGAGAGGATTCAACCCAACAGCCACTTGAGCATCCTCCATGCGCCTCCTAGCCTCCACCACCCCCTACTAATAATAGCAATAGAACACCCAAACTTCCTCCGAAGAACAGATTTAAGCGCCTTAAGATTACGCCCAAACCCAACCAACGGGGACACATCCTGATATCGAGCCCAACTCTCAGCCACAACATCCAAAAACCCCTCCTCCTTGGCCCAATGACCGAAGAACGAAAAGCAGGAGGCCTACGAGCCACACTCAACCCAGGATCAAAAATCAGGGGGCAATGATCTGAAATACCCCAGCCAACCGCCTGAACCTCACATAGCGGAAGAGAAGATACCCACTCCTCATTTACTAACACATGATCCAATCTGTGCATAATATCCACTAGACCCCGTGGGCGATTTGTCCAAGTAAACCAACTCCCTCTAACCCTAAACTCTACCAAATCAGCTTGAATCAACATATCATTAAAAGCCTCTATCTCCGGGAGGTCAGGACTCCCCCCAAAACCTTAAGACGAACAACGAATAACATTAAAGTCCCACATCACAAGACCAGGAGAATTCCAAGCCGAGCAAATCACAAGAATCTCTTCCCACAAACCACGTCTTTTCCCCTCAGAATTGGAGGCATACACACACACCACCTCAACAGAAACATGAGAAGAAAGATCACAAACCGTACCATGAATCATTTGTGGCCCAATAGAAATAGGAACGAAAGAGAAACGATTCGCTCTCCACATTACCCAGATCCTCCCCAGACCACTAGCCCCATAACTACAAGCACACTGCCAATCAGACCCAAAGCCATCAAACACAGATGCAAACTGATGAAGCTTCACCTTTGTCTCTAGGAGACAACAAAAACCCACACTAGATGACTGTAGAAAGGATCGCACAACAAGACCCTTCGTGGGGTCGCCCAACCCCCGCACATTCCACGAACACCAACTAGTCATCAGAGGGAAGGTCCAAAGCACCCTTCCCCCACTCGGGGTCCACACTGAACTGAGGTGCACGCTCAAACGTAATAAAATTCGACATGGGCGTCACCATAGCTAATGGAGGAGGGTCCGTAGCAGCCGACACCACAACAAGTGCAGACTCACCATCACCCTTCAACACAAAGCTCGAATGACCCGAAGGGGACGTGGATCCAACCCCTCTAGTAGATCGCGGGCCTGAACCCAACCTTTCCAAGCCAACTGGCGAACCACGGGGACTAGGGCTGGTCGACACACTCCAACCTCTTGCAGAAGGGGCACTAGTAGAAGGGGCACTAGTAGGAGGGGCAGGCTTTACCCTAGCCTCCTCCCGAACCTCCATTGACCGGACCGGACAACTGGCACCAGAGTGACCAAACACACCACAAGGTGCACACCTCTTAGGCTTCCAAGAATAGTCCACAGCCACAACAAAAATCTGGCCACGAATACACACCTCAACCGAACTCTGTAAATCATCCCTCGGCCCAATCTCCACACAAACACGTGCAAAAGACAACCTCCGATGCTCCTCAGTTGCCTTATCAAGGCACACCGGTCTGCCAATGGCACTAGCAACCACACTCAAACCTCTAGTAGTCCACAATTCTAAAGCCAACTTAGACAATTTAACCCAAATAGGCACTCTATCAAAGGAAAAAGTTTCTGGAACAATACTTGGGGACTATTTCCGAAGGAGGGGCTTACCCCCAATATGCCACGACCAATTCTTCAGAATCCAATCACATGTGCTAGAATGGTGGAATTGGAAAAAGATAAGGTCATCTTCCATAATAGTAATTATAGGCTCCTCAAGATGACCCCAAATCTTATTAACTATGCGAGCCAAAACCGAGAAAGGAACCCGAGCATCAATAAACTGTCCCACAAAAGAATTCCTCCATAAATTAATTCCTTCCTCAAGAATATCCTCATTCGGAACCACCACACGCTTACCATTCATTTCCTTAGGCGGCATAAAGAGCAACTCCGGAGAAGCAGAATATCTAGGCCCAAACAAATCAGCCCAAGATTGCCCATTATTTGACCCCCCCTTATCAAGCCCTCCAACAAGCCCAACTTTCTTACCAATCCCAGCCGTAGGCCTACTATCACCATGAGCCCCATATTTCTCACCAAGCCCAAACGTAGGCCCACCATCACCATCAGCCTCACCTTTCCTACCAAGCCCAAATTGACCGTCAAACACATTTTCCTTCACCTGCTTCCCCTTCGGGTCACACTGCCCACGGGTCAAACCCACCATCGGCCCAAATTGAACCCGAGACTGCATGTAACTTGATGCCCTAGCCACCGCATGAACGAATGAAGAAGATGATCCCCCACCATCCGTAATCTTCGTCCCAGCCGCAACCACTACCGGAACATCCTTCTCAGCACCATTCGGAACACCCAGCAGCGAACCATCGACTTCCTCCTGAACAACCGACTTCCCATCATCGCCATGGACTGCCTTCATCTGCTCCTTTATCGAAACAGTCGGATCAATCGCTTCAGAAAAATCCTTCGGACTCACAGGCTCCGATTCAGATTTCGCAACAGACGAGGCCTTCAAAACTTCTTTTTTCCGAACAGGCCCCGACACACTCGGTTTCTTCAACGGAGAACGTCTCTTCCCCATTGCACCATGCACCGCTTCCACCGCTAACCTAGCACCGCTTCCACCGCTCAATCGCCGTCCAAACGAGCAGCACACGAGAATCAATCGGATGAAAAACACGCAGACGAAACTCCACCGCTTGCACCGAAACAGATGAAATTCACGCAACAAAATTCAACACATGCACCGTCATAGCAGCAGCACTAAAAAAACAATCAGCAAACAATCAGCAAATGGAATTCACACAGATGGAATCCACCCAAATTCACCAAAAAAAACCTTCACGCCAAAGCGGAAACCCGACAGCCACCACGGCACACAAAAGCCGCCCTAGCACCCCGCTCTCGTCGTCCAATTTCGTCAAGGAGAGAGAACAGAGAAAACTAGGGCTTAAAATTTTAAAAATTTGGGTGGTTAAATAAAAAGTAAACTGCGTATATGCAGGATCGAACCCCCAACATGGATCAACAAAAGATAATCACTCACTCAGCCACTGAGCCAGGTGGTTGTTTGATAAAAATTTGGGCGGTTAAATAAACAATAACTGCGTATATGCAAGATCGAACCCCCACCATGGAGTAAAAAATTGGGTGGTTAAATAAATAGTAAATTGCGTATATGCAAGACCGAAACCCCACCATGGAGCAACCAAGGATAATCACTCACTCCGCCACTGAGCCAGGTGGTTGTTTGATAAAAATTTGGGTGGTTAAATAAACAGTAAAACTGCGTATATGCAGGATCGAACCCCCACCATGGAGTAACCAAAAATTTGGGCGGTTAAATAAACAGTAAACTGCGTATATGCACGATCGAACCCCCACCATGGAGCAACCAAAAAATTTGGCCGTTAAATAAACAGTAAACTACGTATTGGCAGAATCGAACCCATCCGTTTAAGTTTTTGGAGAGTTATGAAGACAAAGTTCGACCCAGTGAGAGTTCTTTAGGTGGTTTGGACAACACATGGTCAAAACTTTGCTCCGTTTCAGTTTTTGAGAGCTTGGAACCAAAAGTTCGTCCCAATGAGAGTTTTTCATATGGTTTGGACGAACTTGGTCCAAACTTTCCTCCGTTTGAGTTTTTGGAGAGTTAGGATCTCAAAGTTTGGCCCAATGAGAGTTCTTTAGGTGGTTTGGACGACACATAGTCCAAACTTTGCTCCCGTTTCAGTACTTGAGAGCTCGGAACCAAAAGTTCGTCCCAATGAGAGTTTTGCATATGGTTTGGACGAACTTGGTCCAAACTTTCCTCCGTTTGAGATTTTGGAGACTTAGGATCTTAAAATTCGGCCCAATGAGAGTTCTTTAGGTGGTTTGGACGACACATGGTCCAAACATTGCTCCGTTTCAGTATTTGAGAGCTCGGAACCAAAAGTTCGTCCCAATGAGAGTTTTTCATTTGGTTCGGGCAACTTGGTCCTAAAATTTCTCCGTTTGAGTTTTTGGAGAGTTAGGAACTCAAAGTTCGGCCCAATGAGAGTTCTTTAGGTAGTTTCGACGACACATGGTCCAAAGTTTGCTTCGCTTTAGTTTTTGAGAGCTCGGAACCCAAAGTTCGTCCCAATGAGATTTTTTCATATGGTTTGGACGAACTTGATCCAAACTTTGCTTGGTTTGACTTTTCGGAGAGTTAGGAACTCCAAGTTCGACCCAATGAGAGTTGTTTAGATGGTTTGGACGACACGTGGTCAAAACTTTGCCCCGTTTCTGTATTCGAGAGCTCGAAACCCAAAGTTCGTCCTAATGAGAGTTTTTCATATGGTTTGGACGAACTTGGTCCAAACCTTGCTCCGTTTGAGTTTTTGGAGAGCTAGGAACTCAAACTTCGGCCCAATGAGAGTTGTTTAGGTGGTTTGGACGACACGTGGTCCAAACTTTGCCCCGTTTCTCTACTTGAGACCTCGGAACCCAAAGTTCATCCCAATGAGAGTTTTTTGTATGGTTTGGACGAACTTGGTCCGAACTTTGCTCCATTTGAGTTTTTGGAGAGTTAGGAACTCAAAGTTCGGCCCAATGAGAGTTCTTTACGTGGTTTGGACGACACGTGGTCCAAACTTTGCTCCGTTTCAGTTTTTGAGAGCTCCGAACCCAAAGTTCGTCACAATGAGAGTTTTTCATATGGTTTGGACGAACTTGGTCCCAACTTTGCTCCGTTTAAGTTTTTTGAGAGTTAGGAACTCAAACTTCGGGCAATGGAGAGTTGTTTAGGTGGTTTGGGCGACACGTGGTCCAAACTTTGCCCCGTTTCTGTATTTGCGAGCTCGGAACCCAAAGTTCGTCCCAATGAGAGTTTTTCATATGGTTTGGACGTACTTGGTCCCAACTTTGCTCCGTTTGAGTTTTTTGAGAGATAGGAACTCAAAGTTCAGCCCAATGAGAGTTCTTTAGGTGGTTTGGACGACACATGGACCAAGCTTTGCTCCGTTTCAGTATTTGAGAGTTCGGAACCCAACGTTCATCCCAATGAGAGTTTTTCATATGGTTTTGACGAACTTGATCCAAACTTTGCTTGGTTTGAGATTTTGGAGCGTTAGGAACTCAAAGTTCGGCCCAATGAGAGTTCTTTAGGTGGTTTCGACGACACATGGTCCTAAGTTTGCTCCGTTTCAATATTTAAGAGCTCGGAAATCAAAGTTCATCCCAATGAGAGTTTTTCATATGGTTTGGAGAACTTGATCCAAACTTTTCTCGGTTTGAGTTTTTGGAGAGTTAGGAACTCAAAGTTCTACCCAATGAGAGTTGTTTAGGTGGTTTGGATGACACGTGGTCTAAACTTTGCCCCGTTTCTGTATTTGAGAGCTCGAAGCCCAAAGTTCGTCCCAATGAGAGTTTTTCATATGGATTGGACGAACTTGGTCCAAACTTTTCTCCGTTTGAGTTTTTGGAGAGTTAGGATATCAAACTTCGGCCAATGAGAGTTGTTTAGGTGGTTTGGACGACACGTGGTCCAAACTTGTTCCCGTTTATGTATTTGAGAGCTCGGAACCCAAAGTTCGTCCCAACGAGAGTTTTTCAAATGGTATGGACGAACTTGGTACCAACTTTGTCCCGTTTGAGTTTTTGGAGAGTTAGGAACTCAAAGTTCAGCCCAATGAGAGTTCTTTAGGAGGTTTGGACGACACATGGTCCAAACTTTGCTCCGTTTCAGTGCTTGAGAGATCGGAACCCAAAGTTCGTCCCAATGAGAGTTTTTCATATGGTTTGGACGAACTTTGTCAAAAGTTTGCTCCGTTTGAGTTGTTGGAGAGTTAGGAACTCAAACTTCGGCCCAATGAGAGTTCTTTAGGTGGTTTGTACAACACATGGTCCAAACTTTGCTCTGTTTCAGTATTTGAGAGCTCGAAACCCAAAGTTCTTCCCAATGAGAGTTTTTCATATGGTTTGGACGAACGTTGTCCCAACTTAGCTCCGTTTGAGTTTTTGGAGAGTTAGGAACTCAAAGTTTAGCCCAATGAGAGTTCTTTAGGTGGTTTGGATGACACATGGTCCAAACTTTGCTCCGTTTCAATATTTAAGAGCTCGGAACTCAAAGTTAATCCCAATGAGAGTTTTTCATATGGTTTGGACGAACTTGATCCAAACTTTTCTCGGTTTGAGTTTTTGGAGAGTTAGGAACTCAAAGTTCTACCCAATGAGAGGTTTTTAGGTGGTTTGGATGACACGTGGTCTAAACTTTGCCCCGTTTCTGTATTTGAGAGCTCGAAGCCCAAAGTTCGTCCCAATGAGAGTTTTTCATATGGTTTGGACGAACTTGGTCCAAACTTTTCTCCGTTTGAGTTTTTGGAGAGTTAGGATATCAAACTTCGGCCAATGAGAGTTGTTTAGGTGGTTTGGACGACACGTGGTCCAAACTTTGTCCCGTTTATGTATTTGAGAGCTCGGAACCCAAAGTTCGTCCCAATGAGAGTTTTTCAAATGGTATGGACGAACTTGGTACCAACTTTGTCCCGTTTGAGTTTTTTGAGAGTTAGGAACTCAAAGTTCAGCCCAATGAGAGTTCTTTAGGTGGTTTGGACGACACATGGTCCAAACTTTGCTCCGTTTCAGTGCTTGAGAGATCGGAACCCAAAGTTCGTCCCAATGAGAGTTTTTCATATGGTTTGAACGAACTTTGTCCAAAGTTTGCTCCGTTTGAGTTGTTGGAGAGTTAGGAACTCAAACTTCGTTCCAATGAGAGTTCTTTAGGTGGTTTGTACGACACATGGTCCAAACTTTGCTCTGTTTCAGTATTTGAGAGCTCGGAACCCAAAGTTCTTCCCAATGAGAGTTTTTCATATGGTTTGGACGAACTTGGTCCCAACTTAGCTCCGTTTGAGTTTTTGGAGAGTTAGGAACTCAAAGTTTAGCCCAATGAGAGTTCTTTAGGTGGTTTGGACGACACATGGTCCAAACTTTGCTCCGTTTCAATATTTAAGAGCTCGGAACTCAAGGTTAATCCCAATGAGAGTTTTTCATATGGTTTGGACGAACTTGATCCAAACTTTTCTCGGTTTGAGTTTTTGTAGAGTTAGGAACTCAAAGTTCTACCCAATAAGAGTTGTTTAGGTGGTTTGGATGACACGTGGTCTAAACTTTGCCCCGTTTCTGTATTTGAGAGCTCGAAACCCAAAGTTCGTCCCAATGAGAGTTTTTCATATGGTTTGGACGAACTTGGTCCAAACTTTGCTCCGTTTGAGTTTTTGGAGAGTTAGGAACTCAAACTTCGGCCAATGAGAGTTGTTTAGGTGGTTTGGACGACACGTGGTCCAAACTTTTCCCCGTTTCTGTATTTGAGAGCTCGGAACAAAAAGTTCGTCCCAATGAGAGTTTTTCATATGGTATGGACGAACTTGTTACCAACTTTGTCCCGTTTGAGTTTTTGGAGAGTTAGGAACTCAAAGTTCAGCCAATTGAGAGTTCTTTAGGTGGTTTAGACGATACATGGTCAAAACTTTGCTTCGTTTCAGTATTTGAGAGCTCGGAACCGAAAGTTCGTCCCAATGAGAGTTTTTCATATGGTTTGGACGAACTTGGTTCAAACTTCGCTCCGTTTGAGTTTTTGGAGAGTTAGGAACTCAAACTTCGGCCCAATGAGAGTTCTCTTAGGTGGTTTGGACGACATATGGTCCAAACTTTGCTCCGTTTAAGTTTTTTGAGAACTCGGAACCCAAAGTTCGCCCCAATGAGAGTTTTTCATATGGTTTGGACGAACTTGGTCCCAACTTTGCTCCGTTTGAATTTTTGGAGAGTTAGGAACTCAAAGTTCAGCCCAATGAGAGTTCTTTAGGTGGTTTGGACGACACATGGTCCAAACTTTGCTCCGTTTCAGTATTTGAGAGCTCGGAACCAAAAGTTCGTCCAGATGAGAGTTTCTCATATGGTTTGATGAACTTGGTCCAAACTTTGCTCCGTTTTAGTTTTTGGAGAGTGAGGAACTCAAACTTCGACCCAATGAGAGTTCTCTTAGGTGGTTTGGACGACACATGGTCCAAACTTTTCTCTGTTTCAGTATTTGAGAGCTCGGAACCCAAAGTTCTTCCCAATGAGAGTTTTTCATATGGTTTGGACGAACTTGGTCCCAACTTAGCTCCGTTTGAGTTTTTGGAGAGTTAGGAACTCAAATTTTAGCCCAATGAGAGTTCTTTAGGTGGTTTGGACGACACATGGTCCAAACTTTGCTCCGTTTCAATATTTAAGAGCTCGGAACTCAAGGTTAATCCCAATGAGAGTTTTTCATATGGTTTGGACGAACTTGATCCAAACTTTTCTCGGTTTGAGTTTTTGGAGAGTTAGGAACTCAAAGTTCTACCCAATGAGAGTTGTTTAGGTGGTTTGGATGACACGTGGTCTAAACTTTTCCCCGTTTCTGTATTTGAGAGCTCGGAACCCAAAGTTCGTCCCAATGAGAGTTTTTCATATGGTATGGACGAACTTGTTACCAACTTTTTCCCGTTTGAGTTTTTGGAGAGTTAGGAACTCAAAGTTCTGCCCAATGAGAGTTCTTTAGGTGGTTTAGACGACACATGGTCCAAACTTTGCTTCGTTTCTGTATTTGAGAGCTCGGAACCGAAAGTTTGTCCCAATGAGAGTTTTTCATATGGTTTGGACGAACTTGGTTCAAACTTCGCTCCGTTTGAGTTTTTGGAGAGTTAGGAACTCAAACTTCGGCCCAATGAGAGTTCTCTTAGGTGGTTTGGACGACACATGGTCCAAACTTTGCTCCGTTTAAGTTTTTTGAGAACTCGGAACCCAAAGTTCGCCCCAATGAGAGTTTTTCATATGGTTTGGACGAACTTTGTCCCAACTTTGCTCCGTTTGAATTTTTGGAGAGTTAGGAACTCGAAGTTCAGCCCAATGAGAGTTCTTTAGGTGGTTTAGACGACACATGGTCCAAACTTTGCTCCGTTTCAGTAGTTGAGAGCTCGGAACTAAAAGTTCGTCCAGATGAAAGTTTTTCATATGGTTTGATGAACTTGGTCCAAACTTTGCTCCGTTTGAGTTTTTGGAGAGTTAGGAACTCAAACTTCGACCAATGAGAGTTCTCTTAGGTGGTTTGGACGACACATGGTCCAAACTTTGCTCCGTTTCAGTTTTTGAGAACTCGGAACCCCAAGTTCGCCCCAATGAGAGTTTTTCATATGGTTTGGACGAACTTGGTCCCAACTTTGCTCCGTTTGAATTTTTGGAGAGTTAGGAACTCAAAGTTCAGCCCAATGAGAGTTCTTTAGGTGGTTTGGACGACACATGGTCCAAACTTTGCTCCGTTTTCGTATTTGAGAGCTCGAAACCAAAAGTTCGTCCAAATGAGAGTTTTTCATATGGTTTGATGACCTTGGTCCAAAATTTGCTCCGTTTGAGTTTTTGGAGAGTTAGGAACTCAAATTTCGGCCCAATGAGAGTTCTCTTAGGTTGTTTGGACGACACCTGGTCCAAACTTTGCTCCGTTTCAGTTTATGAGAACTCTGAACCCAAAGTTCGTCCCAATAAGAGCTTTTCATATGGTTTGGACGAACTTGGTCCAAACCTTGCTCCGTTTGAGTTTTTGGAGAGTTAGGAACTCAAACTTCGGCCCAATGAGAGTTGTTTAGGTGGTTTGGACGACACGTGGTCCAAACTTTGCCCCGTTTCTGTACTTGAGACCTCGGAACCCAAAGTTCATCCCAATGAGAGTTTTTCATATGGTTTGGACGAACTTGGTCCAAACTTTGCTCCATTTGAGTTTTTGGAGAGTTAGGAACTCAAAGTTCGGCCCAATGAGAGTTCTTTACGTCGTTTGGACGACACGTGGTCAAAACTTTGCTCTGTTTCAGTATATGAGAGCTCGGAACCCAAAGTTCGTCACAATGAGAGTTTTTCATATGGTTTGGACGAACTTGGTCCCAACTTTACTCCGTTTGAGTTTTTGGAGAGTTAGGAACTCAAAGTTCGGCCGAATGAGTGTTCTTTAGGTGGTTTAGACGACACATGGTCCAAACTTTGTTCCGTTTCAGTATTTGAGAGCTCGGAATTCTAAGTTCGTCCCAATGAGAGTCTTTCATATGGTTTGGACGAACTTGGTCCCAACTTTGCTCCGTTAGAGTTCCTCGAGAGTTAGGAACTCAAAGTTCGGCCCAATGAGAGTTCTTTAGGTGGTTTGGACGACACATGGTCCAAACTTTGCTCCGTTTCAGTGCTTGAGAGATCGGAACCCAAAGTTCGTCCCAATGAGAGTTTTTCATATGGTTTGGACAAACTTTGTCCAAACTTTGCTTCGTTTGAGTTGTTGGAGAGTTCGGAACTCAAAGTTCGGCCCAATGAGAGTTCTTTAGGTGGTTTGGACGACACATTGTCAAAACTTTGTTCTGATTCAGTATTTGAGAGCTCGGAACCCAAAGTTCTTCCCAATGAGAGTTTTTCATATGGTTTGGACGAACTTGGTCCGAACTTAGCTCCGTTTGAGTTTTTGGAGAGTTAGGAACTCAAAGTTCAGCCCAATGAGAGTTCTTTAGGTGGTTTGGACGACACATGGTCCAAACATTGCTCCGTGTCAATATTTAAGAGTTCGGAACTCAAAGTTCACCCCAATGAGAGTTTTTCATATGGTTTGGACGAACTTGATCCAAACTTTTCTCGGTTTTAGTTTTTGGAGAGCTAGGAACTCAAAGTTCTAACCAATGAGAGTTGTTTAGGTGGTTTGGATGACACGTGGTCTAAACTTTGCCCCGTTTCTGTATTTGAGAGCTCAAAACCCAAAGTTCGTCCCAATGAGAGTTTTTCATATGGTTTGGACGAACTTGGTCCAAACTTTGCTCCATTTGAGTTTTTGGTGAGTTAGGAACTCAAACTTCGGCCAATGAGAGTTGTTTAGGTGGTTTGGACGACACGTGGTCCAAACTTTGCCCCGTTTATGTATTTGAGAGCTTTGAACCCAAAGTTCGTCCCAATGAGAGTTTTTCATATGGTTTGGATGAACTTGGTCCAAACTTTGCTCCATTTGAGGTTTTGGAGATTTAGGAACTCAAACTTCGGCCCAATGAGAGTTCTCTTAGGTTGTTTGGACGACACATGGTCCAAACTTTGCTCCGTTTCAGCTTTTGAGTACTCGGAACCCAAAGTTCGTCCCAATGAGAGTTATTCATATGGATTGGACGAACTTGGTCCAAAATTTTCTTCGTTTGAGTTCTTGGAGAGTTAGGAAGTCAAAGTTCGGCCCAATGAGAGTTCTTTAGGTGGTTGGACGACACATGGTCCAAATTTTGCTCCGTTTCAGTTTTTGAGAGCTCGGAACCTAAAGTTCATCCCAATGAGAGTTTTTTCATATGGTTTGGATGAACTTGGATCAAACTTTTCTCCGTTTGAGTTTTTGGAGAGTTAGGAACTCTAAGTTTAGCCTAATGAGAGTTCTTTAGGTGGTTTGGACGATAGAAGGTCCAAACATTGCTCCGTTTCAGTAGTTGAGAGCTCGGAACCCAAAGTTCATCCCAATGAGAGTTTTTCATAGGGTATGGACTGACTTTGCCCCAACTTTGTTCCGTTTGAGTTTTTGGAGAGTTAGGAACTTAAAGTTCAACCCAATGAGAGTTGTTTAGGTGGTTTGGACAACTCATGGTCCAAACTTTGCTCCGATTCAGTTTTTGAGAACTCGGAACCAAAAGTTCGTCCCAATGAGAATTTTTCATATGGTTTGGACGAACTTGGTTCCAACTTTGCTCCGTTTGAGTTTTTGGAGAGTTAGGAACTCAAAGTTCAGCCCAATGAGAGTTCTTCAGGTGGTTTGGACGACACATGGTTCTAACTTTGCTCCGTTTAAGTATTTGAGAGCTCTAAACCCAAAGTTCGTCCCAATGAGAGTTTTTCATATGGTATGGACGAACTTGGTCCCAACTTTTCACCGTTTGAGTTGTTGGAGAGTTAGGAACTCAAAGTTCATCCCAATGAGAGTTCTCTAGGTGGTTTGGACGACACATGGTCCAAACTTTTCTTCGTTTCAGTATTTGAGAGCTCGGAACCCAAAGTTCGTTCCAAATAGAGTTTTTCATATGGTATGGACGAACTTGGTCCCAACTTTGTTCCGTTTTAGTTTTTGGAGAGTTAGGAACTCAAAGTTCAGCCTAATGAGAGTTCTTCAGGTGGTTTGGACGACACATGGTCCAAACTTTGCTCGGTTTCAGTATTTGAGAGCTCGGAACCCAAAGTTCGTCCCAATGATAGTTTTTCAAATGGTTTGGACGAACATGGTCCAAACTTCTCTCCGTTTGAGTTTTTGGAGAGTTAGGAACTCAAACTTCGGCCCAATGAGAGTTCTTTAGGTGGTTTGGACAACACATGGTCAAAACTTTGCTCCGTTTCAGTTTTTGAGAGCTCGAAACCAATAGTTCGTCCAGATGAGAGTTTCTCATATGGTTTGATGAACTTGGTCCAAACTTTGCTCCGTTTTAGTTTTTGGAGAGTGAGGAACTCAAACTTCGACCCAATGAGAGTTCTCTTAGGTGGTTTGGACGACACATGGTCCAAACTTTTCTCTGTTTCAGTATTTGAGAGCTCGGAACCCAAAGTTCTTCCCAATGAGAGTTTTTCATATGGTTTGGACGAACTTGGTCCCAACTTAGCTCCGTTTGAGTTTTTGGAGAGTTAGGAACTCAAATTTTAGCCCAATGAGAGTTCTTTAGGTGGTTTGGACGACACATGGTCCAAACTTTGCTCCGTTTCAATATTTAAGAGCTCGGAACTCAAGGTTAATCCCAATGAGAGTTTTTCATATGGTTTGGACGAACTTGATCCAAACTTTTCTCGGTTTGAGTTTTTGGAGAGTTAGGAACTCAAAGTTCTACCCAATGAGAGTTGTTTAGGTGGTTTGGATGACACGTGGTCTAAACTTTTCCCCGTTTCTGTATTTGAGAGCTCGGAACCCAAAGTTCGTCCCAATGAGAGTTTTTCATATGGTATGGACGAACTTGTTACCAACTTTTTCCCGTTTGAGTTTTTGGAGAGTTAGGAACGCAAAGTTCTGCCCAATGAGAGTTCTTTAGGTGGTTTAGACGACACATGGTCCAAACTTTGCTTCGTTTCTGTATTTGAGAGCTCGGAACCGAAAGTTTGTCCCAATGAGAGTTTTTCATATGGTTTGGACGAACTTGGTTCAAACTTCGCTCCGTTTGAGTTTTTGGAGAGTTAGGAACTCAAACTTCGGCCCAATGAGAGTTCTCTTAGGTGGTTTGGACGACACATGGTCCAAACTTTGCTCCGTTTAAGTTTTTTGAGAACTCGGAACCCAAAGTTCGCCCCAATGAGAGTTTTTCATATGGTTTGGACGAACTTTGTCCCAACTTTGCTCCGTTTGAATTTTTGGAGAGTTAGGAACTCGAAGTTCAGCCCAATGAGAGTTCTTTAGGTGGTTTAGACGACACATGGTCCAAACTTTGCTCCGTTTCAGTAGTTGAGAGCTCGGAACTAAAAGTTCGTCCAGATGAAAGTTTTTCATATGGTTTGATGAACTTGGTCCAAACTTTGCTCCGTTTGAGTTTTTGGAGAGTTAGGAACTCAAACTTCGACCAATGAGAGTTCTCTTAGGTGGTTTGGACGACACATGGTCCAAACTTTGCTCCGTTTCAGTTTTTGAGAACTCGGAACCCCAAGTTCGCCCCAATGAGAGTTTTTCATATGGTTTGGACGAACTTGGTCCCAACTTTGCTCCGTTTGAATTTTTGGAGAGTTAGGAACTCAAAGTTCAGCCCAATGAGAGTTCTTTAGGTGGTTTGGACGACACATGGTCCAAACTTTGCTCCGTTTTCGTATTTGAGAGCTCGAAACCAAAAGTTCGTCCAAATGAGAGTTTTTCATATGGTTTGATGACCTTGGTCCAAAATTTGCTCCGTTTGAGTTTTTGGAGAGTTAGGAACTCAAATTTCGGCCCAATGAGAGTTCTCTTAGGTTGTTTGGACGACACCTGGTCCAAACTTTGCTCCGTTTCAGTTTATGAGAACTCTGAACCCAAAGTTCGTCCCAATAAGAGCTTTTCATATGGTTTGGACGAACTTGGTCCAAACCTTGCTCCGTTTGAGTTTTTGGAGAGTTAGGAACTCAAACTTCGGCCCAATGAGAGTTGTTTAGGTGGTTTGGACGACACGTGGTCCAAACTTTGCCCCGTTTCTGTACTTGAGACCTCGGAACCCAAAGTTCGTCCCAATGAGAGTTTTTCATATGGTTTGGACGAACTTGGTCCAAACTTTGCTCCATTTGAGTTTTTGGAGAGTTAGGAACTCAAAGTTCGGCCCAATGAGAGTTCTTTACGTCGTTTGGACGACACGTGGTCAAAACTTTGCTCTGTTTCAGTATATGAGAGCTCGGAACCCAAAGTTCGTCACAATGAGAGTTTTTCATATGGTTTGGACGAACTTGGTCCCAACTTTACTCCGTTTGAGTTTTTGGAGAGTTAGGAACTCAAAGTTCGGCCGAATGAGTGTTCTTTAGGTGGTTTAGACGACACATGGTCCAAACTTTGTTCCGTTTCAGTATTTGAGAGCTCGGAATTCTAAGTTCGTCCCAATGAGAGTCTTTCATATGGTTTGGACGAACTTGGTCCCAACTTTGCTCCGTTAGAGTTCCTCGAGAGTTAGGAACTCAAAGTTCGGCCCAATGAGAGTTCTTTAGGTGGTTTGGACGACACATGGTCCAAACTTTGCTCCGTTTCAGTGCTTGAGAGATCGGAACCCAAAGTTCGTCCCAATGAGAGTTTTTCATATGGTTTGGACAAACTTTGTCCAAACTTTGCTTCGTTTGAGTTGTTGGAGAGTTCGGAACTCAAAGTTCGGCCCAATGAGAGTTCTTTAGGTGGTTTGGACGACACATTGTCAAAACTTTGTTCTGATTCAGTATTTGAGAGCTCGGAACCCAAAGTTCTTCCCAATGAGAGTTTTTCATATGGTTTGGACGAACTTGGTCCGAACTTAGCTCCGTTTGAGTTTTTGGAGAGTTAGGAACTCAAAGTTCAGCCCAATGAGAGTTCTTTAGGTGGTTTGGACGACACATGGTCCAAACATTGCTCCGTGTCAATATTTAAGAGTTCGGAACTCAAAGTTCACCCCAATGAGAGTTTTTCATATGGTTTGGACGAACTTGATCCAAACTTTTCTCGGTTTTAGTTTTTGGAGAGCTAGGAACTCAAAGTTCTAACCAATGAGAGTTGTTTAGGTGGTTTGGATGACACGTGGTCTAAACTTTGCCCCGTTTCTGTATTTGAGAGCTCAAAACCCAAAGTTCGTCCCAATGAGAGTTTTTCATATGGTTTGGACGAACTTGGTCCAAACTTTGCTCCATTTGAGTTTTTGGTGAGTTAGGAACTCAAACTTCGGCCAATGAGAGTTGTTTAGGTGGTTTGGACGACACGTGGTCCAAACTTTGCCCCGTTTATGTATTTGAGAGCTTTGAACCCAAAGTTCGTCCCAATGAGAGTTTTTCATATGGTTTGGATGAACTTGGTCCAAACTTTGCTCCATTTGAGGTTTTGGAGATTTAGGAACTCAAACTTCGGCCCAATGAGAGTTCTCTTAGGTTGTTTGGACGACACATGGTCCAAACTTTGCTCCGTTTCAGCTTTTGAGTACTCGGAACCCAAAGTTCGTCCCAATGAGAGTTATTCATATGGATTGGACGAACTTGGTCCAAAATTTTCTTCGTTTGAGTTCTTGGAGAGTTAGGAAGTCAAAGTTCGGCCCAATGAGAGTTCTTTAGGTGGTTGGACGACACATGGTCCAAATTTTGCTCCGTTTCAGTTTTTGAGAGCTCGGAACCTAAAGTTCATCCCAATGAGAGTTTTTTCATATGGTTTGGATGAACTTGGATCAAACTTTTCTCCGTTTGAGTTTTTGGAGAGTTAGGAACTCTAAGTTTAGCCTAATTAGAGTTCTTTAGGTGGTTTGGACGATAGAAGGTCCAAACATTGCTCCGTTTCAGTAGTTGAGAGCTCGGAACCCAAAGTTCATCCCAATGAGAGTTTTTCATAGGGTATGGACTGACTTTGCCCCAACTTTGTTCCGTTTGAGTTTTTGGAGAGTTAGGAACTTAAAGTTCAACCCAATGAGAGTTCTTTAGGTGGTTTGGACAACTCATGGTCCAAACTTTGCTCCGATTCAGTTTTTGAGAACTCGGAACCAAAAGTTCGTCCCAATGAGAATTTTTCATATGGTTTGGACGAACTTGGTTCCAACTTTGCTCCGTTTGAGTTTTTGGAGAGTTAGGAACTCAAAGTTCAGCCCAATGAGAGTTCTTCAGGTGGTTTGGACGACACATGGTTCTAACTTTGCTCCGTTTAAGTATTTGAGAGCTCTAAACCCAAAGTTCGTCCCAATGAGAGTTTTTCATATGGTATGGACGAACTTGGTCCCAACTTTTCACCGTTTGAGTTGTTGGAGAGTTAGGAACTCAAAGTTCATCCCAATGAGAGTTCTCTAGGTGGTTTGGACGACACATGGTCCAAACTTTTCTTCGTTTCAGTATTTGAGAGCTCGGAACCCAAAGTTCGTTCCAAATAGAGTTTTTCATATGGTATGGACGAACTTGGTCCCAACTTTGTTCCGTTTTAGTTTTTGGAGAGTTAGGAACTCAAAGTTCAGCCTAATGAGAGTTCTTCAGGTGGTTTGGACGACACATGGTCCAAACTTTGCTCGGTTTCAGTATTTGAGAGCTCGGAACCCAAAGTTCGTCCCAATGATAGTTTTTCAAATGGTTTGGACGAACATGGTCCAAACTTCTCTCCGTTTGAGTTTTTGGAGAGTTAGGAACTCAAACTTCGGCCCAATGAGAGTTCTTTAGGTGGTTTGGACAACACATGGTCAAAACTTTGCTCCGTTTCAGTTTTTGAGAGCTCGAAACCAATAGTTCGTCCCATTGAGAGTTTTTCATATTGTTTGGACGAACTTGGTCCCAACTTTGCTCCGTTTGAGTTTTTGGAGAGTTAGGAACTCAAAGTTTGGCCCAATGAGAGTTCTTTAGGTGGTTTGGACAATACATGGTCCAAACTTTGCTCCGTTTCAGTTTTTGAGAGCTTGGAACCCAAAGTCCTTCCCAATGAGGGTTTTTTCATATTCTTTGGACGAACTTGGTCCAAACTTTGCAACGTTTGAGTTTGTGGAGAGTTAGGAACTCAAACTTCGGCCCAATGAGAGTTCTTTAGGGTTGGTTTGTGTGTCTTTTGTGCTTAATAGGGTTGGTTTTGGACATATATTACATGTTTTAACCCATTTGGAAGGATGGAAGCTTTGGAAATCATTTTGTGCAGAATCTATTGCTGGGCGATTTGAGGGAGCAAAATCTGTGTTGCAGGAAAGCTGGGAGCAAAACTGCCACGTCACAGCTCGTTAGCCAAATTGCCAAACTGAATTCTGTTGAGTTTTTCTCGTGACAAAGGAGCAAGGAGAGCCCTACACGTGTCCAGGTTTACCTAAGTCAAGCCTCCTATCCTTCTATAAAAGGGAGTAGCCGCCTAAGTCAAAATCATTCCACTTTTGGGAGAAAACATTCCATTCTTGGGAAGTTCCTTCCACCTTTGGGAGCCGAATAGAGGAGAGAGATTGGAGACCACATAGAAGACCATTATTGCAAGCTGATCGAGGGGATTAGCATTTCCTTTTATTATCTTGTAATTATGGACATGCCTACTCATATTGTAGCGTGCGTTTCCATGCATATTATGAACTAAGTAGCTTAGGCGTTGGTTAGGAACTATGTGATTGTCGTGCTTAACTTTAGTAATAAATATTGATTCTATGCATCTTGATTAATTGTTGTGTTCATTTCTATTTTATGCCCGCTTGGCCAGCCGGTATGAATACCTCTCTCTAGTTTTAGGGATGATTTAGAGAGTGTGTGGCGATTAATCACACTACGATCATTGTGTATTGGTGAACGCCAGTGACTGAGCTAGGGATAGCCAGTTGCCTAGTGCTTGGTCGGTCGTACTTCATTGGGGTTGAAACACATTCCAAAAAATTCGGAGTTCCGGGAGGAATCCGCTAATAATACTGCGAGAGTTTGCATAATCAATAATATTGCTAGAGCATCTTTTAAAACAATTACTAAATCCTGACCAGCGCCTGTTTCTAATCTGTCTGCCTATCCGTTTACTTTATGTTCTGTCAGTTCTTTTGCTTCAGCATTACTCTTATAAAAACCAATCATTTTTACCATCTTTGAAACCATTAAAGAATTATACAAAATAGATAAAGTGGAAGCTAATTCAGGCCTTGGATTGATAATACTTATTACTTGTTGCGGACTATGTATACTTGCACAGGAATTCTAAAGTTTTTTTTTATACCATATTTTTACTCACTCTAGGAGCCCAATAAGTTTTTGGTGCCGTTGCCAGGGAACTGAATAAGTTTTTATCTGATCTGTTTTGTGTGTGTGTTTTGGTGGTTTGGTACTAGAACTTTTTGATTGTTTCTTTTTGTTTTTGCTGGTGTGAGTTTGGTGCATGAGCGATCCGCCTGGGGTGAGGTTCGAGCTTGATCTAGAAATCGAGAGAACATCCAGGATAAGAAGAAGAGAGCAGCGTAGACAGCAAAATCAAATGGCTGACGTGCCGCGTCTCCCGCAGGGTCCTGAAGATCCTACGAACCCCCAGCACAATCGTGTGCTGCAGCAAAACCCGCCGCTGGAGCAAAATGAGCAGCAAAATAATCAGGCTGAGAATCCTATCTTGGTAGCGAACGATAGGACCAGAGCCATCGAGCGTATGCTTTTCCAATGTTTGATGAGTTGAATCCAGGGATTGCACGTCCTCAAATTCAAGCGGAAAATTTTGAAATGAAACTGGTAATGTTTCAGATGTTGCAAACCGTAGGTCAATTCCATGGTTTTTCATCTGAAGACCCTCATTTACATCTTAAGTCTTTTCTAGGAGTTAGTGATTCTTTTGTTATTCAAGGAGTGCCTAGAAATGCTCTCAGATTAACTTTGTTCCCGTGGTTAAATTCTTTTGCTCCAGGATCAATTAGGACATGGGATGAGTTAGCTGAAAATTTTTTGAGTAAATATTTCCCACCTAATAGAAATGCTAAATTAAGGAGTGAAATAGTAGGGTTTAGGCAACTTGAAGATGAGACTTTTAGTGAGGCTTTGGAGAGGTTTAAGGAGCTTTTGCGAAAGTGTCCCCACCATGGCCTACCACATTGTATCCAAATGGAAACATTTTACAATGGATTGAACGCAGTAACTCAAGGTATGGTTGATGCTTCGGCTGGAGGGGCCCTTTTGGCAAAAACTTTTAACGAAGCCTATGAAATTTTAGAAAGAATATCTACTAATAGTTGTCAGTGGTCGGATGTTAGAGGCACAAATAAAAAGGTTAAGAGTGTATTAGAAGTTGATGGTGTGTCCACCATTAGGGCTGATCTTGCAATGATTGCTAACGCTCTTAAGAATGTGATAGTGATTAGTCATCAGCAGCCGCCAGTTGTGGAGCCTGCTGCAGTGGTGAACCAAGTTGCAGACGAAGCTTGTGTCTATTGTGGTGAAGATCACAACTACGAGTTTTGCCCCAGCAATCCAGCTTCTGTGTTTTTTTGTAGGTAATCAGAGGAATAACCTGTATTCTAACTTTTATAATCCAGGTTGGCGCAACCACCCCAACTTCGCGTGGGGAGGATAAGGGAGTAATGTGCAAGCACAACAGAAAGTGAACCAGTCGGGATTTGCTAAGACGTAGGTATTGCCCCAGCAAAATAAGCAGGCTTTGCCCCAGCAAAATTTGGGGAATTCTCTCGAGGCAATGATGAAAGAATTTATGGCTCGTACAGACGCCGCAATTCAAAGTAGTCAAGCTTCAATGAGAGCCCTGGAATTGCAAGTGGGTCAGCTAGCCAATGAGCTGAAGGCAAGGCCTCAAGGGAAACTTCCCTCAGATACTGAACACCCTAGAAGGGAAGGTAAGGAGTAGGTAAAGGCAGTGACTCTTAGGAGTGGTAAGCCACTAGAAGAAAGAAAAGAGCCTAGTAAAACCCATGATATAGATAATAATTGTGATAGAAATGTTGTTGTCAAGAAAGAGTTGGAGTCTGGTCAGGGTGCTGGAGGCAACAATAAAGATGCTGGAACATCTGGTGCTATTCCAGATGTGGAACCACCTTATGTGCCGCCCCCACCTTATGTACCACCTCTACCTTTTCCACAAAGGCAGAAGCCTAAGAATCAGGATGGTCAATTTAAAAAGTTTTTAGAGATTCTTAAGCAATTGCATATAAATATCCCCTTAGTAGAAGCTATAGAGCAAATGCCTAATTATGCTAAATTTCTTAAGGATATTTTAACTAAAAAGAAGAGGTTAGGTGAGTTTGAAACTGTACCTCTTACTGAGGAATGTAGTGCTATCCTTAAGAATGGGCTACCAACCAAGGCTAAGGATCCAGGATCATTCACTATACCTGTGCCTATAGGTGGGAAAGAGTTAGGTAGAGCACTCTGTGATTTAGGTGCAAGCATTAACCTTATGCCTCTTTTGGTCTATCGAAAGCTAGGTATTGGTGAAGCTAGGCCTACCACAGTTACACTCCAATTAGCGTATAGGTCTATCACATATCCAGAGGGTAAAATTGAGGATGACTTAGTGAAAGTGGATAAATTCATATTTCCTGTTGATTTCATTATTTTAGACTATGAGGCTGACAAAGATGTCCCAATTATTCTAGGACGTCCATTTTTGGCTACTGGTAGGGCGTTAATAGATGTTCAAAAAAGGGAATTAACAATGAGAGTCTGTAACGAGGAAGTAAAATTGAATGTGTTTAAAGCTATGAAGTATCCAGACGAGATGGAAGATTGCTCTTTCATTAGGATTCTGGAGAACACAATTATTGAGACAGCAATTCGGGATTCGGAAAATAAGCATTTGGAAGATCATGGAGAGGTTAGTGTAGAGGATTTAGAAGTTTGTTCTTTAGAAAAAAAAATGAAAAAGAATTGTTTAGGTGTGAGGATGTTTTTGAGTCTTTAGATTTAGATCAAAGAAAGGCTCCCCCGATTAAGCCATCCCTCGTTGAGGCACCTACTTTAGATTTGAAGCCCTTGCTGGATCATCTAAAGTATGTGTATCTTGGGGAAGGTGAGACGTTGCCCATTATTGTTGCATCAGATTTAATGCCGGATCATGAGGAGGCCTTAATAAAATTGCTGCAGCAATACCGCAAGGCTATTGGTTGGACATTGGCTGACATTCAGGGGATTAGCCCATCTTTTTGTATGCACAAAATCACTCTAGAGGAGGGATCCTTTAGGAGTATTGAGCAACAAAGAAGGCTTAACCCTGCAATGAAAGAAGTGGTTAAAAAGGAGGTGATTAAATGGTTGGATGCTGGCATCATTTATCCAATTGCAGACAGCAATTGGGTAAGCCCTGTCCAATGTGTTCCTAAGAAAGGAGGTGTCACTGTGGTGAGCAATAAAGACAATGAGTTGATCCCAACTAGGACAGTAACTGGTTGGAGGGTTTGCATGGATTACAAGAGGCTTAATAAAGCCACCCGTAAGGACCACTTCCCTCTGCCATTTATTGACCAGATGTTGGATAGGTTGGCTGGTCAGGCCTACTACTGTTTCTTGGATGGTTATTCTGGGTATAACCAGATTACTATTGCTCCTGAGGATCAGGAAAAAACCACGTTCACCTGCCCTTATGGGACGTTTGCTTTCAGGCGAATGCCTTTTGGCCTTTGCAATGCTCTAGCAACATTTCAGCGGTGTATGTTAGCAATTTTTTCTGATATGATTGAGTCCACTGTTGAGGTATTCATGGACGATTTTTCAGTTTTTGGAGGGTCTTTTCAGAGTTGTTTAGATAATTTAGGTCAGGTATTAAAAAGACGTGAGGATACCCATCTAGTTTTTAATTGGGAGAAATGTCACTTCATGGTGAAGGAGGGCATAGTGTTGGGTCATAGGATTTCTAAGAATGGTCTAGAAGTTGAAAGAGCAAAAGTTGAGGTTATTGAAAGATTAGAACCACCGAATTCAGTGAAGGGGATTCGGAGTTTTTTAGGTCATGCTAGATTTTATAGAAGGTTCATAAAGGATTTTTCAAAAATCAGTAAACCTCTGTGTAACTTATTTTGCACTGATCATGTTTTTGACTTTGATGCAGATTGTAGGAAGGCTTTTGATACATTAAAGGCTGCTTTAATCTCAGCACCCATTCTTTGTGCACCTAATTGGAATTTACCATTTGAGGTAATGTGCGATGCGAGTGATGCTGCAGTAGGTGCAATGTTGGGGCAAAAGCAGGGCAAATTTATTCATCCTATATATTATGCAAGCAGGGTTCTAAATGAGGCACAAGTCAACTACACAACTACTGAAAAGGAGTTGTTAGCTGTTGTGTTTGCCTTTGAGAAATTCCGGCCATATTTGGTTGGATCCAAAGTCACGGTGTTCACAGATCATGCAGCAATAAGGTATTTAATGTCTAAGAAAGATGCAAAGCCTAGACTAATTCGTTGGGTTTTATTATTGCAGGAGTTCGACTTGGAAATAAAGGATAAGAAGGGATCAGAGAATGTCATTGCAGATCATTTGTCTCGTCTTAATCCATCATCATCTTTGCTGGAGCAATCTGCCATTTCCGATTCTTTTCCAGATGAACAGCTTTTTGCTGTTCAGGTAGAGGTAGTCAGGGAAGTCCCTTGGTATGTTGATATGACCAACTTTTTGGTCAAGGGAGTCACTCCTGTTGACATGGATTGGAGGCAGAAGAAAAAGTTTAAGCATGATGCAAAATTTTTCTATTGGGATGAGCCATTTATGTATAAGCAATGCTCTGATGGTATTATTCGTAGGTGTGTTTCAGGTGATGAAGCAAAGGAAATCCTGGAGCAATGTCACTCTTCGCCGTATGGAGGCCATTTCAGCGGTCAAAGGACAGCTATGAGGATTTTGCATTGCGGATTCTTCTGGCCTACCTTGTTTAGGGATGCCCATTGGTTCTACAAGCAATGTGATGCACTTGCCAAAGGAGAGGAAACTTAGGACCTAGAGATGAAATGCCTCTTACTTACCTTTTAGAAGTTGAATTATTCGATGTATGGGGTATTGATTTTATGGGGTCATTTCCCCCTTCTAATGGCAATGTTTTTATCTTATTGGCAGTAGATTACGTGTCCAAGTGGGTGGAGGCCATTGCATGCCATCAGAGTGATGCCAAGACGGTTTCAAGGTTTCTCCAATCGCACATCTTTGCGCGGTTTGGGACACCTAGAGCTTTAGTAAGTGATGAGGGTACACATTTTTTTAATAATATCTTAACTAAGCTTTTAGCTAAGTATGGAATCAAGCATAGGATAGCTACCCCCTATCACCCACAGGCTAATGGTCAGGCTGAAATAAGTAATAGGGAAATTAAATCAATTCTAGAAAAAGTAGTCCATCCATCTATGAAGGATTGGTCTTTTAGGTTGGATGAGGCTCTTTGGGCTTATAGGACAGCCTGTAAGACTCCTCTAGGTATGTCTCCCTACCGGTTAGTATATGGGAAAGCTTGTCATTTACCATTAGAGCTAGAGCATAAAACGTTTTGGGCTTTGAAAAAATTAAATTTTGATCTGAGTCATGTAGGGGCAATGGGGATGCTACAGCTTAACGAATTGGAGGAATTTCGCCAATTTTCTTATGAAAATGCGAAAATATATAAAGAAAAGACTAAGTTGTGGCATGACAGGAAAATTAAGCCTAAAGAGTTTGTCAAAGGTCAAAAAGTGTTGCTTTATAATTCTTGATTAAGGTTGTTTCCTGGGAAACTTAAATCTAAATGGTCAGGGCCATTTATTGTGATTGAGGTTTTCCCCCAGGGAGCAATTACTCTGCAAGATGAAAAAGATGGAAGAGTATTCAAGGTGAATGGTCAGCGTGTCAAGCATTATTGGGGAGAGGAGTTTCAGTCGAAATATCCTTCCCTAAGGTTGGTTGATGATTGAGAGAGCAAGATTTTTGCGGGAGAATTTTACAGAGCAAAATTTTGAGCTCCCAGTGTTTGTTTTTATTTTTCGCTGATTTGTTTTTAAATTCGATGAGGATAGATTTGGTTTGATTGATTTTTTGCATGGTTGATTTTTATTTCGTTGATATTTATAATTTTGTAGAATTTATTTTTGTAGATTTGATTTCGCTTTATTTAATTTATTTATTTAAATTATCTTTGGACTATCTTTTAATTAGGTTTTCGGTTATTTAAATTTCTGTTTAGATTAGATTTGAATAAAATTTCTCCTTATTTAATTCGGTTTTGAATAGTAAAAATAAAAAGATTTGATTTGAGCGGTATATTTGAATTTCCGGATTTGATTTTTCTTTTTCTATTTTAAATTTAAATTTTTCGTATCCGAGATTCTTCAGGTAATCTTTTCAGAAGGTTGTTGCGGCAAGGTTATGGCTGAAGCAAATTTTCAGTCCGAATAGAAGGGATTTTGTTGTAAATTTATTTTTACCGTTTGGATTTTCTTTGAATTTTTACAGGTTAGGTTGCATGCGTAATCTGATGAAGCCACGTGTCGAACAGTGATCATCCAAGGGCATGGATGGTGGAAAGCACATGCTTATTTACCATGGGCGATTGAAATTCGGGAATTTACCGCTGATGGATTTAAATTTCAGGATTGCATGCGGATCTGAACGGTAAACTCAATTAATGTGAGCAAAATCTTTCGGTTAGGATTCAATTTGCTGCAGCCCTATTTATTAACACCTTCTGGTAGGTAAGTTTCACTTCATCTTCTTGATTCAAATCTTTGCTTGTACATTCTTCTTTCTTTGTTGATTTTCTCTGTAAACCCCTTGCGTCTTCAATGGCCAAAACGAGAGCTAGAAAAGAGAGGGAGAATGAGGACGAAGAGGTACCTGTTACCCCTGAACTGCAAAAAGAAATACAGGATTTGCTCAATAAGAAGCTGATTCGACCATCCAAAAGCCCATGGTCGTGTGCAGCATTCTATGTCAACAACGCAGCCGAACAGGAGCGTGGTGTGCCGAGGTTAGTAATCAATTACAAGCCTTTAAACAAAGTTTTGGAATGGATTAGATATCCAATTCCGAATAAACAAGACCTTTTAAAAAGGATTTCAAAAGCAAAAGTATTTTCGAAATTTGACATGAAGTCAGGTTTCTGGCAAATTCAAATTTCCGAAAAAGATAAATACAAAACCGCTTTCAATGTGCCATTCGGGCAATACGAATGGAATGTCATGCCATTTGGGCTAAAGAATGCCCCATCAGAATTTCAAAAAATCATGAATGATATTTTTAATAATTTCCAAGATTTTACAATTGTTTACATTGACGATGTCTTAGTTTTCTCCTCAAGCATCGATCAACATTTCAAACATTTGGATATATTTATCAAAGTTGTAAAACAAAATGGTTTGGTAGTCTCTCTACCAAAAGTCAAACTTTTTCAAACCCAGATTAAATTTTTGGGCTTCAATATCAATATGGGCCTAATTAAACCAATTCAAAGGTCCATAAACTTTGCTTCAAATTTTCCGGACCAAATTACAGAAAAAACCCAACTTCAAAGGTTCTTGGGCTGTCTCAATTATGTGTCTGATTTTATTCAAAACCTCAGACCCATTTGCAAACCGCTTTTTCAAAGGCTTAGGAAAAATCCAAAGCCATGGTCCAATGAACATACTAAAGCTGTTCAAAAGATAAAAGCTTTAGTCAAATCACTCCCCTGTTTAAGTCTTATCAATCCAAAAGCACATCTGATCGTAGAGACAGATGCATCAGACATTGGATATGGAGGAATCCTAAAACAGTGTCTTGATAAGAACGAGTCAATTATCCGATTCCATTCAGGAATTTGGAATGACACCCAAAAGAATTACTCAACGGTCAAAAAAGAGTTACTAGCTATAGTACTCTGTGTTCAAAAATTTCAAGGAGATTTGATAAACAAAATTTTTACCATCAAAACTGATTCTCAAGCATCAAAATTCGTTTTGGAAAAAGATGTTAAAAATCTTGTTTCAAAACAAATCTTTGCCAGATGGCAAGCAATTCTTTCATGCTTTGATTTCAAAATTTTGCCTATAAAAGGAACTGAGAACCCCCTTGCTGATTATCTCTCAAGGGAGTTTCTAACTCCAAAACTCTCTCCTCTCTCTCTCCCTTCTGCCAAAGAAAAGAAAAAGAGTGAATGAGTGAAGCAAGAGGCAGAGCCTCTTCTTCAAGGGGCAGTCGCCCATCTTCTTCCTCCTCTGCACCTCCTCCCATGAGTGCAGATCAATATGCAATGGAATTAGGGTTTACTCCGGTAACCCGTTCCAGATCAAGGCAAGGCGGTATACGCCCTATGCCTCCAATGGAGTCTTCTACTCCACCTCCACGGCCTTCGGCCAACCTCGTCCGTCCTTCAGGCGGAGTCGTTCAACTTAGACCTCCTGTCTCTCCCTCTTCAGTCATGGGATCATCAATCCCATCCTCTTCAACCTACTCTGCGGCGGTAACACCGGAAAAGAGGTTTGTACCTCGCCCAGAGATCAAAGGTTATTTTCAAAAATCCCAGGTTATCTATGAACCCATCATAGAACCTGAATTTCAAGGTCTCAATCTTGAAGAGACCGTTTCAAACATGTATCCTACAGGCTTCAATTTCATGCATGAGGATCTGAACAAAACTCGTACCTTCTACGAGTTCATTCTCGTCGACACCAAGTCAGCCGAGATTACTCATATTCCAGACAAAAATGATCCATCAACGATCGCTTATTCCAAATTAAAAATATTCAAAGCCTTGAATCCGACCCACTGGAATCAAGGATTGTACACGGACAAATCCTTTTCAAAGCCTTTCGTTCCACAAACATATTCATATCGGGACTACATAAGAGCCTGGTATAATGTTATGTGGTATTCAAACTATAAGCATTCTTGGTTCATTTCTTTCTGCCAAAATGCTTACAAAATCACATTCCCACTCTGGTTTATTCAATGGTGGAATACATTCGGTCTTTCGGATGATATTTTACCAACACCCTTGCAAGAATCATATTATCACTTTGCAAGGAACATTCAAAAGACAGCGTTTCATAACTCAATGAGATTTTGTCTATATTTTCAAATTCCATGGATTTTTGCTGGAACTTCTCGACCAGCAATCAACTTTAGTACAAAACAGTCACCAAGATCCTAAAGATCAAGTGGTGGGATAAATTCAATTTCCAGAACGCAACCCTCAACAAAGTTAAAGAGTGGTTTGCAGCCAATGGATATCTTCAGGATATCGACATCAAGAGGAATGCAGAATTTCTCAATGACAAATCCAAGCTCCTAGCAGCTCTAGCACAGACCACATCTGATGCAGATTTTCAAAGAATTCTCCAAATGGCGGCTTCAAGCGCGTCCCCAGCTTCTTCTGCTCAAGGAGAAGACGAAGATCCGGATTACGATCTGGACGACCCGTTCCTCGACTCACAACCCATGTGAGCTCCGAGTCAAATAATCCTGTTTCGCATAGAAGCAGTTAGTATTTCAGGAATACTTCAAAAGGAAGTAATTCCGTCAAATTTAAAAAAAAAAAAAAAAAAAAAGTGTGTGTTGTAAATTCTCTTCTCTAGATCTAAAAGGTGTAAACTCTGTAATTATTCCAGTTTGCACTGTAAATACATTTCTGCCAAAGCACAGCCTTAGAATTTAAAGCATGGGGTGGGCAAACTCCACCCACGTACTGGAGCTTAATCTGGAACTTTCAGCAGACGTTGGCAGTGTATCAGGCACCGGAAGCTCGATCTCTACCTGAAATGTGGAAAAACATTTTGAAAGAATGAGCTACGAAGCCCAGTGAGTGACTAACTTTAAAACTCTAAATCCGAAAGTCAAAACACGTGATAAACCTTTAAACGTGTAAATATGCTCAATGAAAGCGTTTAGCATAAACGTGTAATGATAAAGGCTTTCTAAAATATCTCGCAAGTTCGTCATTAAACATCTAGCAAGGCATATCAAGTACATCAAACGTTTTAACTAACATGACCGATCTACGTTGTGTAGGGCACGCCCAGTACAACCAACGTTACTAGTCCTACGATGTAGTGGGGCCCGCCCAGCACTCCCATCGTCTTTGTCGTAGTGGGGCCCGCCCAGCACTCACGACAGCATCGTTGTCACGGAGTACACTCAACATCAACAACGGAATCTAACCTGTGTGCACACGGTACCGTATAGCCTCGGGCTCAATATCTCAGTCATGTAGTCAATAGAAATCTCAGAAAATATCATGAAAACATTAAAACATGCCTGCTTATCGTTATCTTTCGTAAAACTCAAGCTTACTCAGCTTCCTTGTAGAAAAAAAACCCGAAAATCTTTAAGTAATTCTTGCTAATACACGCTTGGCTTAAAAGGATGTCGTTTCAACTATTTTTCAAGAACTCAATAATCACGTGCTCATTTATAAACCTTGTTAGAAAATTTATGCTCATAACTTAAGCTTGAAACCATTCATAAAAACCATGTATCATTCATAGAAAAGCATGTAAAAATCTAAACACGAACAACCGTCGGAAACAATTTTCGAAATTCATTTTGTCACTCACTGTCATAACTAGTTCCCTGGTCTGTAGACTCGACCTATTTCCTCTTGGCCTGTCAAACAACCAAAACCGAGCATTAGAACCATAGGTAGTCTTATTCTTCCATGCTAATGAATTCTAAATACTTGAATTAAAAATCACACTTCACATTCTACTTTTCCAGATTTTCCAGATTCTATACCCTAACTTCCAACACCCATAACGTCCTGAATACTTAACCTAAATTAATGAAATACACATCAAACTCTTCATTTTCGAATACTCTACAACTTACCTGAAGAAAGGAAAACGCGTTTCCCTACCGATTTGTCCAGAATTTCCCCGAACACAGACAATACAGAATCCGAGGTTCTCTGCTACGCTTTATCTATCTCCTGCAATTAACCCTACTTAAAGTCATTTTTGGCTCACCCAATCTTCATGAACGTTGTAGGAAATTGAATAAGCTTTCCAACCATACCAAATAGAGCTTCTGATTAGACTTGTACAACCCAGAATGCTCAAAACACCAGAGAACACTAGAGATCCTCCTGGTTTGCTCGAAAATCCTGTGCTCTGTTTTCCATTCCAAAAACCATTAACTTCTCATACGATTTAGCTCAAGCTTCCTTCATGAAATTTGCTGGAAAATGAACTAAATTTCAAGAAAATCAAACCTCATCTCTTAGTTCCTTCTGTGTAGCTCAAATCGAATCAAAAACCAGAGGTTGACAGGTTGAACTCAGATTCTGCTATGGCTGGCTTTGCATGCGCTTTTCTTATCTTCCTCAACCTCCAAACCACGAAATTCTTCTTCTTCTTCCTCCTTCACTCTCTCTTTAAAGTGCTCTGAAAGGTTGGATGGAAAAAGATGAGAAATGAAATGAAAATGGGCCGATAAAAAGTCTAGTCGGTGGTGGGTTTTTGTGCTGTCCATTCCCACTCATTTGCTCTTTTTTTTTTCTTTTGTTTTGCTGATTTCTTTTCCTTTTCCTTTTCTTTCTTCTTTATTTTCATTCTTTTCTTTTCTTTTCCTTTCTTATTTATTCCTAAATTAATAACTTCCAACCAATTTAATCCAACCATGAAACCACAATAGATGACAAGAGAAAATGTTCCAAGGAAAGTCACGGGTTTACAACTTACCTCCCCCTTATGAAATTTCGTCCCCAAAATTTAGAAGTTCTTAGGTGAAGAGTGTCGGGTAACTCCTCCTCATTTGATCTTCTGACTCCCAGGTTGCCTCCTCTACTCCACGTTGTCCCCAAAGAACCTTCACGAGTGGAATCGTTTTGTTCCTCATAACTTGCTCCTTCTTGTCGAGGATCTGAACCGCTTCCTCTTTATAACTCAAGTCTTCCTTTAACTCAACCGGTTGCACTTGCAACACATGGGATGGATCTGGAATATATTTCCTCAACATGGACACATGAAAAACATCATGTATTCGAGCGAGTTCCACTAGCAACTCAAGTCTATAGGCTGCTGGTCCAACTCGTTCTATTATTTGGTAAGGACCAATATATCTAGGACTCAGCTTACCTTTCCTCCCAAAGCGAAGAACACCTCTCCACGGAGATAACTTTAAGAAAACCTGATCTCCAACCTGGAACTCTAAGTCTCTTCGTCGCTTATCTGCATAGCTCTTCTGTCGATCCTGAGCTATTTTCAGGTTCTCCCTAACCAGCTTAATATTGTCTGATGTAACTTGTACCAACTCAAGACCAACTAGCTTTCGCTCTCCCACTTCGTTCCAGCACACAGGAGTCCTGCACGGTCTGCCATACAAAGCCTCGAATGGTGCCATGCCGATACTAGACTGGTAGCTGTTATTATAAGCGAACTCCATAAGTGATAAATGGGTATCCCAACTTCCCTTAAACTGAAGGACACATGCTCTTAACATGTCCTCTAAGGTCTGGATAGTCCTCTCTGACTGACCATCTGTATGGGGATGGAACGTGGTACTGGACTTCAACTTTGTTCCCATTGCTTTCTGCACACTAGGCCAAAACTTAGAAGTAAACCTCGGATCCCTATCTGAAACTATGGACACTGGCACTCCATGTTGACTCACAATCCAGTCGACGTATAGCTTAGCTAGCTGATCTAGTGTAGACGTCGCTTTAATCGGTATAAACCGCGCTGTCTTGGTGAGTTTATCAACTATTACCCATATACCATCATGTCCACTAGAAGTACGAGGTAATCCAAACAGAAAATGGACTTCAACTTTGTTCCCATTGCTTTCTGCACACTAGGCCAAAACTTAGAAGTAAACCTCGGATCCCTATCTGAAACTATGGACACTGGCACTCCATGTTGACTCACAATCCAGTCGACGTATAGCTTAGCTAGCTGATCTAGTGTAGACGTCGCTTTAATCGGTATAAACCGCGCTGTCTTGGTGAGTTTATCAACTATTACCCATATACCATCATGTCCACTAGAAGTACGAGGTAATCCAAACAGAAAATCCATGGTAATATGCTCCCACTTCCACTCCGGCACTGGCAGTGGATTAAGGAGTCCTCCTGGCCTCTGTCTCACTGGTTTAACCTGTTGACAGATCAAACATCTATCGACATATTCAGCTATCTCCCGCTTCATACCAGGACACCAATAAGTTTTCTTTAGAGTTCTATACATCTTGGTGCTTCCTGGATGCATAGCGTAAGCTGAACTGTGAGCTTCCTCTAGCATAGCACCCTTAAGCTCACTAATATTCAGAACGCATAGTCTTCCCTGCTTAACTATGGCTCCGTCTGCTCTCAGCTCAAATTCTGCCTCTGGGCCTTGCCTGGACTTTGAAAGCATTTTCTGTAAGTTACTATCCTCTGGTTGTCTTCTCACAATCTCTGCTACTAGAGAAGACCTAACCTGAAATTGAGCTAAAAGACTCCCTGAGCTTCCTACAGTCATAACTGCCTTGAAACCTCTTAACTCACATAGCAAGCTTGCTCGAACACCACACAAGGCACTCTTCGGAAGCATCGACTTCCTACTTAACGCATCTGCTACCACGTTAGCCTTACCTGGATGATATTTTATGGTACAGTCATAATCTTTGATCAATTCTAGCCATCGCCTCTGCCTCAGATTCAGCTCTTTCTGATCAAAGATGTACTTCAAACTCTTATGATCTGTGAAAATGTGGCACTTCTCACCGAATAAATAATGTCTCCAGATCTTCAGTGCTAGAACTACTACTGCTAGCTCAAAATCATGGGTAGGGTAATTACACTCATGCTTCTTCAACTGCCTTAAAGCATAAGCTATTACCTTTCCTTCCTGCATCAGCACACAACCTAATCCTTGCCTCGAAGCATCACAATAGATCACATACTCCTTCTCTGTTACAGGAAGTGTCAGAATAGGCGCTGTCACCAACCTCTTTTTGAGCTCCTGGAAACTCTGTTCGCATTTATCCGACCACTCAAACTTAGCATTCTTCCTTGTCAAAGCTGTCAAGGGCAATGCTAATCGTGAGAAATCCTCAATAAAACGTCTGTAGTATCCGACTAGGCCTAGGAAACTACGCACCTCTGTTGCACTATCTGGTCTCTCCCAGTTGACAACAGCTTCCACTTTCTGCAGATGAACACTAACTCCGTCCGCTGAAACTACATGCCCTAAGAACACCACTTGATTCAACCAGAACTCACATTTGCTGAACTTAGCGAACAACTGTTTATCACGTAGTGTCTGTAGAACAATCCTCAGATGTTCCTCATGGGCTTTCCTGTCAATTGAATAAACTAGAATGTCGTCGATGAACACTATCACAAATTATCTAGATACTGATGGAAGATCCTGTTTCATGAGGTCCATGAAAACTGCTGGCCCATTCGTTAAACCAAATGGCATTACTAAAAACTCACAGTGCCCATACCTCGTCTTGAATGTTGTCTTAGGAATATCTGATTCCCTAACCTTCAACTGGTGGTATCCTGACCTCAAATCAATCTTAGAGAACACTGCTGCTCCCCTAAACTGGTCAAACAAGTCATCGATGCGTGGTAGAGGATACTTGTTACGTATCGTGACCTTGTTTAACTGCCTGTAATCAATGCATAATCTCAGGGTACCATATTTCTTCTTCACGAATAGCACTGGAGCTCCCCAAGGTGACACACTAGGCCTGATGTATCCTTTGTCGTCTAGTTCTTGCAACTGCACCTTCAGCTCCTTAAGCTCGCTCGGAGCCATTCCGTATGGTGCCTGAGTAATAGGTGTTGTTTCTGGCAACAATTCAATAGTGAACTCCACCTCTCTATCAGGTGGCAAACACGATAGATCAGCTGGAAAAACATCAAGAAATTCATTCACCACAGGAACATATTTTGGTTTCAGCCTTTCTTCTTGCACCTTTACTACGTGTGCAAGAAACGCTGTACAACCCTTCCTCAACAACTTCTCATCTTTCAGAGCTGAAATCAAACACGTAGGAATAACCTTCCTCTCACCCCTGAAAACTACTTCTGTCAAACCTGGTTTCTTAAAAGTCACTTCCTTCGTATGGCAATCCATAGAAGCATAGTGAGTGAATAAGAAATTCATTCCCAGAATCATATCCAACGGCTGCAACTCGAGGGGAAGAAGATCCACTAACATACAAAGACCTTCTACTACAACCTCATAATCACGCAACACTTCATTGACTAATAAAACGTCACCAACTGGAGTGTATATGACTAACTCCTCAGATAAAGGCTTTAGCATCCTATTTAGCTTAGTTAAAAACATACTAGAAACAAAGGAATGTGTAGCGCCTGGATCTAATAAAACACGTGCAGGTACATTACAAATCAAAATCGTACCAGTGATTAAATTTGGTGCATCCTCTACTTCCTGTTGAGTCATGGCGTAGACTTTTCCCTGCTGCCTAGGTCTCCCCACAACTCCCTTTTGCCTTGCACCACTGGTGCCTTCTCCTGCACCTGCTAAAACTCTCGGCTGCTCAACTGTGTGGGACTCAACTCCCTGGTCCCTCTTAACTGTTGTCCTCAGTTGTGGACAATCCCCCTTGAAATGCCCTCGTTGTCCACACTGATAACACACACCGGGGCCAACAAGACACTGACCCCGATGATTCTTGCCACAACTTACACATGGGGTTCTCCTGGGTTCACTAGCAACAGACTCCTGACCCGTTCGCGGTCTTGCTACTGAACTCGCAGACTGACTAGGGGCTCTCTGACTTTGCCTCTGATAAGCACTACCCGAACTCATCTGCCTCAACAACTGGCCACCAGATCAACGCTTGAAGTCTTGATGGCCTGAAACATTCACTCCAGGTGTGAACCTCCGTTGCTCACGACCTCGGAAACCACTAGCTGTTGGAGCTCCACGACTAGGCTCCGCAGCCGACTTTTCCTCAATAATACTCTGCTCCACACGTAAGGCAGTCTTTACTAGCTGGGAAAAATCTGTCCACTTGCCAATAGCGGTAACTGGGGTACGTATCTCAAAACGCAACCCATTCTCAAACCTGCGACACCTGTCACTCTCAGATGCCACAATCACATCGGCATACCGTGAAAGCTCGGTACACTTTCTCTCGTACTCGGCCACTGAAAGTGACCCTTGTTTCAGCTCCAGAAACTCATCTCTCTTAGCCTCACAATATGTGGTGGGATAATACTTTTCCTCGAATATGCCTCTGAATGTCTGCCAATCTAACGTACGTGCATCACTGCGCCTGGCTATAATGGACTTCCACCATCCCTCCGCCTCCTTCTGCAAAAGGAATGTGGCTAATTTGACTTTTCGCTCCTCGGGACAACTCATCACGTCGAAGCATTTCTCCAGCATATTTAACCAGACCTCGACGTCAGCTGGATCTGTGGAACCCTCAAACACCGTGGCTCCTAACTTCTTCAACCGTTCAATCCCATACATCTTTTCCGGATCACTAGGCCCTGCTCTCTCTGGCCTATCGATTTCCTGTGCAGGTCTAGTCAATCGCACACTCCTTGCAAACTGGATCCCTTTTCTGATTCACCCTAGGTAGGATCTTACGTCCCGTCCTGATTCTGCCTGCGTCGTCTGTTGGTACGTGGTGACATACTAAACTTCTACACACATTCTAGCCTGACTCGACTTACTCTCAACAATACTCGGACCATTCTCCACTAGTTCTATCTGAACTGACCCAACGTCTAACTATTTACTTCCTAGATTTTTCTTAGCACTAACTACCATGTCTCTTTTCCCATGGAGTTAACTGCTCTGATACCAAGTTGTCACACCCCCTCCCGGACCATCTGCTAGCTTAGCCCGAAAGATGGCGTGAAGCCAACAGACATCGTCCTCCTCTAACGATACCCGCTGACCCTCCTGAACTCTGATCCTGATAAACATACTAATCATAAATATAAAACATTCTACATGAAACCATTGTTGATGCAGCTGCAGGTGGGACTCTATTGTCCAAGACCGTAGAGAACGCACGTACATTACTGGAGGATATGGCCACAAACAGTTACCAGTGGCCAACTGAGCGGTTTGCACCTAAGAAGATTGCAGCTGGGATCTATGAGATTAACAATGTAAGTTCTCTTCAAGCCTAGATGACCTCCCTTGCTAATGCCTTCTTGAAATTCTCAGGTACAGGGAGTGCACAATCTATTGAGTCAGCTGCTCTTGCATCTCAGTGTCAAGAGGAGACCACTACTGAACAGGTTCATTATGTTGATAGAAATTCTAACTATAGGGGACACCAAAATTCTGCACCCACACACTACCACCCTAATGTTAGAAATCATGAAAATTTCTCATATGCTAACACTAAAAATATCTTGAACCCTCCTGGATATACATCTCAAAAGGCTGAAAATAAACCTTCTCTTGAGGATACAATTCGAGCTTTTATTGCATAGTCCAACAATAGAACTAACAAGTTGGAGGAAGCTGTGATAGCAATAAATACCACGATGACAGGCCACAGTGCAGCAATTAATAACATTGAAACTCAGTTGGGTCAATTGGTGAATGTTGTAAACACTATGCAGAAAGGTAAAGCCACAGCTGAGCCAGAGAAAACCCAAATGGAGTATTGCAAGGCCATCACAGTGCATCAAATGGAGGAAGTTCAAGTAACTGAGGCACAGGAGATTCATGAGCCTGAAGTCACTAAGGAAGAAGTTGAAAAGGGTTCATCCTCAAACGAAGCTGAAACGCTTACTTCTGACCCTCTTATACATTCTCATACTGTTCTGGTTCCAAAGCCTAAGAAAAAGAAAAAAAGAATTACTCAACTCAATTTAAGAAGTTTCTTGATATCTTTATGAGTTTAAATATTAATCTACCGTTTGCAGAGGCTTTGGAGCAGATGCCCAGATATGTACAATTCATGAAGGAATGACTTTCGAGGAAAAAGAAGGAAAAGAAAGTGGAAACAATATTCCTTACCTCTACATGCAGTGCCCAACTTCAAAAGAATGTACCTGACAAACTTGCTGATCCAGGGAGTTTTTCTTTTCCCTGCAACTTTGGTACTCATTCTTTTCGTGCTTTATGTGATTTAGGCGTTAGTATTAACATAATTCCTTTATCCTTATGTAAAAAGTTGAACATAGGAGAGATTAAACCTACTGTAGTGAAACTCCAGTTAGCTGACCAATCTGTAGTTAGTCCATACGGAGTAGTAGAGAATGTTTTAATCCAAGTAGGGAAATTTTTTCTGCCCATTGACTTCTTTGTGATGGATGTAAAGGAAAATCTGTTAGTGCCTGTTATTTTAGGGAGACCATTCCTCGCAACTGGGCGAGTTATTATTGACATCGAGCGTAGGGAGCTGACTGTGCGAGTTTTACATGAAACAGAAATTTTCAAAGCAGTCGGAACCTCTATAGATCATGATGAGGTAATGATGGTCAGTTACAAAAAAGGTGCAAGCAAGAGCACCTTTGGTGGAGCCCGTGACAATAGACCTCCTTGAAGCATACACGGTCAACACGTCGAGCTAAAGACGTTAAACAAGCGCTTTTGGGAGGCCACCCAATTGTTTTTATTTTACTTTATTTTTTTTTCCTTTTTGATTAAATTTCATTATTTTCTATTTTCTTATGCTTTCTGTCTTTGTTTTGTAGGTGAAATTTTACTTGAATTGAAGAAAGAAAAAAAAAAGAAAAAAAAAATATATGGCTACTGGGATTAAAAAAAAAACGGCGAAAACGCGTGTTTTGGGCAAAAAAGGCGACAGCGTCGCGAATCAGGGAGTTTATTTTTTTTCTTCAAACCCTAGCTGCTTAAGCTGTTCTTCCTCTGATTTTTGCCATTCTCAAGTGTTTTTCTTCAAATTTCTTACTTAACATCATCGATTTTGCCTTCCCTTTGCCGATTTTTGCAGAAAAAGCTCGTGGGTTTGTTCATTTGAGTCGATTTCGTTGCGGGTATTGGCGTTGTTCTTAGCCTTCTAGCCGAGAGGTTCAAAGATGTCGGATTCCAGCAAGGTGTGAGGGAGTTTTGGAGCGTTTTATGCGTGGGTTTCTCAGATTTCATCAAGTTTCGGGATTCTCTACACTGTTGGGGCGATTTTTCAGCTTGTTTTGGCCGTGGGTGTGCATTTTTGGTATCATTCTTCCAATTTCAGCTCCCATCCTTACTATAGCTTCGTTTAAAGTTGGTTTAGAAGTTTGACCATATGATTTTGGGGTTGTTTATTGCTTTCTCGTCGATGTGTGAAGTGTTGAGCTGAATATTGAAGTTGTTTGCTGTTGTTTTTGGGTGTTTTAGCAAGAATTAGCTGTTGGTTTTCATCTAAGCATCTTTGTGTGAGCTCTTGGTGAGGTTTTATTGGATTATTTTCACTGTTTATAGCTATTTGGACTCATTTGCTGCTGTTGTTAAGCTCTTTTGCTGCTGTTTTTACATTATATTTGTGGCGGACGGGTTGTTTCTGGTGTAGTGGTTGTTGGCTTATTTTTATGAGGCGGACGGGCTATTTTCTTAGCTGCTGGTTGTGTTGTTGTTGGCTTCGATTGTTTTTCAGCTTTCCCCTTTTCCTAGATCTCTTATACCCTTCCATTAGTCACCATGAACAAAAGATCTAGAAGAAACACTGTCGCTTCTTCCTCCTCCGCTCCTTTTGATCCCAATAGGTTCATAAGTAGTAAGGTTACAGAACGATTTGAGGGATATGTGGAGAGTAGAAACTTTATCCCTGAGAGTGGCTTTAGTCCCGACCCTGAGGTTCAACCAAATTTAGTGAATAAGATCGTTATGCGGGGTTGGGGCCACTTTGTTCGACATCCTGAACCTGGGGTAGCTTCAGTAGTGAGGGAGTTTTATGCCAACATGGAAGAAACATCTTCTTCATCGTTTGTTCGGGGACACTTTGTCCCTTTCGACTCCCACACTATCAACAGATTCTATAGACTACCCGACATTGAGGGAGACGGCTATTATACATACCTTAGTGGCCAGTTATACGTCAATCAGGTCATACAGACGGTATGTAGGTGTTGGGTTCCTAGAGTGAGTAGAAATATGGTATAAAAGACTCTAGAATTCCTGTGCAAGTATACACAGTCGGCAGCAAGTAATATTATCAATTCTAGTCCTGAACTAGCTTCCACTTTACCTATTTTGTGTAACTTTCTAATGGTTTCAAGGTAATAAAAATGATTTGGTTTTGTAAGAATAATGCTGAATCAAAATAAACGACAGAACAAAGAATAAACAAATAAGCAGACAGATTAGAGGCAGGCGCTAGTTAGGTTCAGTAATTGTTTTAAAAGATGCTCTAGCAATATTATTGATCATGCAACTCTCGCAGTATTATTAGTGGATTCCTCTCGGAACTCCGGATCTTTATGAATGTGTTTCAACCCCAATGAAGTGCGACCGATCAAGCACTAGGCAACTGGCTATCCCTAGCTCAGTCACTGGCGTTCACCAATACACAATGATCGTAGTGTGGTTAATTGCCACACACTCTCTAAATCATCCCTGAAACTAGAGAGAGGTATTCACACCGGCTGGCCAAGCGGGCATAAAATAAGAATAAGCACAACAATTAACCAAGATGCAATAATCAATAAATATTATTAGAGACGAAGCACGACAACTACATATTCCTTAACCAACGCCTAAGGCTACTTAGTTCATATTAAGCATGGAAACATGAATTACAATCTGAGTAGGCATGTCCATTATCACGAGATAATAAAGAATACAATAATCTCCTTAATCAGCTTGCGGATGATGGTGTTCTTGATAATCTCCAACCTCTCTATACTACTCGGCTTCCAAGGGAAGTTGGAATGAATTTGACTTGGGCAGCTATCTCTTTTTATAGAGGTGGTAGGAGGCTTGAATTAGGTCAACTTGGACATGTGTAGGGCTCTCCTTGCTCCTTTATCCCGAAAATAACTCAACAGAAGTCGGTTTACTAAATTGGATAACGAGTTGTGACGTGGTAGTTTTGCCTCCGGGTTTGCTCCAGCATAAAATTCGCTCCCTCAAGTCGCCCAGCAACAGATTCTGCACAAAATGATTTCCAAAGCTTCCATTCTTCCAAATGGGTTAAAACATGTAATATTTATCCACAACCAACCCTAATAAGCACAAAGGACACACAAAACCCTATATAAATGAGGCCTAAATAACTACCTTTTGGGCAGTTATCAGTAGGCCAGGAGCAGAGTGGGTTCTGAACGACGCGGAGGTTGTGAGATTTAGGACCACCGACTTGTTCGTGGATTACAGGGCTTGGCACACTTTTCTCTGTGCCAAGTTGATGCCTGTGGTGCATCTCAGCGACGATACGAAGAGTCGCGCCATCCTTTTATTCGCTATTGCCACAGGTCGCTCAGTGAATGTCGGTCAGGTCATTCATGAGTCCATGCGCCACATCTTCCGACGTAGCACGACAGTGGGGCTCAGGCATCCATCATTGATCACATCTCTTTGCCGAGCCGCTGGTGTCGTTTGGGACGCCCAGGAGGAGTTGGTCCACCCCGGAGCGATTATCGACAAGAACTTCTTCAGTCGATATCGAGGGCCTGGACCACCGGTTGCACAGCCAGCTTTCCCCATTCCTGCACCGCCAGAGCATCCTGAGCAGCCTGCTGAGCTCGAGCATCATGAGTAGGAGGTTCCCCCTCCCACAGTCGAGGAGCAGTTGCAGCAGCTGCGCATTGAGTTCCAGAGTCACCAGCGAGATTGCCAGAGAGAGTGGCGCCGGGACGACACATGGTCCAAACTTTGCTCCGTTTCAGTATTTGAGAGCTCGGAACACAAAGTTCTTGCCAATGATAGTTTTTCATATGGTTTGGACGAACTTGGTCCCAACTTTGCTCCGTTTGAATTTTTGGAGAGTTAGGAACTCAAAGTTCGGCCCAATGAGAGTTCTTTAGGTGGTTGGACGACACATGGTCCAAACTTTGCTCCGTTTCAGTTTTTGAGAGCTTGGAACCCAAACTTCGTCCCAATGAGAGTTTTTCATATGTGGAGACGAACTTGGTCCCATCTTTTCTCCATTTGAGATTTTAGAGAGTTAGGTATTCCAAGTTCAGCCCAATAAGAGTTCTTTTGGTGGTTTGGACGACACATGGTCCAAACTTTTCTCTGTTACAGTATTTGAGAGCTCGAAACCCAAAGTTCGTCCCAATGAGAGTTTTTCATATGGTTTGGACGAACTTCGTCCCAACTTTTCTCCATTTGAGTTTTTGGAGAGTTAGGAACTAAAAGTTCAGCCCAATGAGAGTTAGGAACTCAAACTTCGGCCCAATGAGAGTTCTTTAGGTGGTTTGGACGACACATGGTCCAAATTTTTCTCCGTTTCAGTTTTTGAGAGCTCGGAACCCAAAGTTCGTCCCAATGAGAGTTTTTCATATGGTTTGGACGAACTTGGTCCCAACTTAGCTCTGTTTCCGTTTTTGGAGAGTTAGGAACTCAAACTTCAGCCCAATGAGAGTTCTTTAGGTGGTTTGGACGACACATGGTCCAAACTTTGCTCCGTTTGAGTTTTTAGTGAGCTAGGAACTCAAACTTCGGCCCAATGAGAGTTCTCTTAGGTGGTTTGGCCGACACATGGTCCAAATTTGCTCCATTTCAGTTTTTGAGATCTCTGAACCCAAAGTTCGTCTCAATGAGAGTTTTGCATATGGTTTGGACGAACTGGGTCCAAATTTTCCTCCGTTTGAGTTTTGGAGAGTTAGGAACTCAAAGTTCGGACCAATGAGAGTTCTTTAGGTGGTATGGACGACACATGGTCAAAACATTGCTCCGTTTCAGTTTTTGAGAACTCGGAACCCAAATTTCGTCCCAATGAGAGTTTTTTATATGGCTTGGACGAACTTGTTTCAAACTTTGCTCCGTTTGTGTTTTTCGAGAGTTAAAAACTCAAGTTTCGGCCCAATGAGAGTTCTTTAGGTGGTTTCGACGACACATGGTCCAAACTTTGCTCTGTTTCAGTTTTTGAGAGCTCTGAACCCAAACTTCGTCCCAATGAGAGTTTTTCGTATGGTTTGGACAAACTTGGCCCAAACTTTTCTTCGTTTGAGTTTTTGGAGAGTTAGGAACTCAAAGTTTTGCCCAATGAGAGTTCTTTAGGTGGTTTGGACGACACATGGTCCAAACATTGCTTCGTTTATGTTTTTGAGAGCTTCGAACCCAAAGTTCCTCCCAATGAGAGTTTTTCATAGGGTTTGGACGAACTTTGTCCCAACTTTGCTCCGTTTGAGTTTTTGGAGAGTTAGGAACTTAAACTTCGGCCCAATGAGAGTTCTTTAGGTGTTTTCGACGACACATGGTCCAAACTTTGCTCCGTTTCAGTTTTTCAGAGCTTGGAACCGAAAGTTCGTCCCAATGAGAGTTTTTCATATGGTTTGGATGAACTTGTTCCCAACTTTGCTCCGTTTGAGTTTTTGGAGAGTTAGGAACTCAAACTTCGGCCCAATGAGAGTTCTTTAGGTGGTTTGGACGACACATGGTCCAAACTTTGCTCCTTTTCATTTTTTGAGAGCTCGGAACCCAAAGTTCGTCCCCATGAGAGTTTTTCATACGGTATGGACGAACTTGGTCCCAACTTTCCTCTGTTTGAGTTTTTGGAGAGTTAAGAATTGAAAGTTTGGCCCAATGAGAGTTCTTTAGGTGGTTTGGACGACATATGGTCCAAACTTTTCTCCATTTTAGTATTTGAGAGCTCGGAACCGAAAGTTTGTCCCAATGAGAGTTTTGCATATGGTATGGACGAACTTCGTCCCAACTTTGCTCTGTTTGAGTTTTTGGAGAGTTAGGAACTCAAAGTTCAGCCCAATGAGAGTTCTTTAGGTGGTTTGGACGACACATGGTCCAAAATTTGCTCCGTTTCAGTATTTGAGAGCTCGAAACCCGAAGTTCAGCCCAATGAGAGTTTTTCATATGGTTTGGACGAACTTGGTCCAAACTTTTCTCCGTTTGAGTTTTTGGAGAGCTAAGAACTCAAACTTCGGCCCAATGAAAGTTCTTTAGGTGGTTTGGACGACGCATGGTCCAAACAATTCCTCGTTTCAGTTTTTGAGAGCTCTGAACCCAAAGTTCGTCCTAATGAGATTATTTCATATGGTTTGGACTAACTTTTTCTAAACTTTGCTCCGTTTGAGTTTTCGGAGAGTTAGGAAGTCAAACTTCAGCCCAATGAGAGTTCTTTAGGTGGTTTGGACAACACATGGTCCAAACTTTGCTCCGTTTCAGGTTTTGAGAGCTCTGAACCCAAAGTTCGTGCCATTGAGAGTTTTTCATATGGTTTGGACGAACTTGGTCCAAACTTTTCTCCGTTTGAGTTTTTGGAGAGCTAAGAACTCAAACTTCGGCCCAATGAAAGTTCTTTAGGTGGTTTGGACGACGCATGGTCCAAACAAATCCTCGTTTCAGTTTTTGAGAGCTCTGAACCCAAAGTTCGTCCCAATGAGAGTTTTTCCTATGGTTTGGACGAACTTGGTCCCAACTCTGCTCCGTTTGAGTTTTTGGAGAGTTAGGAACTCAAAGTTCGGCCCAATGAGAGTTCTTTAGGTGGTTTGTACGACACATGGTCCAAACATTGCTTCGTTTCAGTTTTTGAGAGCTTCGAACCCAAAGTTCCTCCCAATGAGAGTTTTCGTAGGGTTTGGGCGAACTTGGTCCCAACTTTGCTTCGTTTGAGTTTTTGGAGAGTTAGGAACTCAAAGTTCAGCCCAATGAGAGTTCTTTAGGTGGTTTGGACAACACATGGTCGAAACTTTGTTCCGTTTCATTATTTGAGAGCTCGGAACCAATAGTTCGTCCCAATGAGAGTTTTTCATATGGTTTGGACGAACTTGGTCAAAACTTTGCTCCGTTTGAGTTTTTGCAGAGTTAGGAACTCAAAGTACGACCCAATGAGAGTTCTTTAGGTGGTTTGGACGACACATGGTCCAAACTTTGTTCCGTTTCAGTATTTGATAGCTCGGAACCCAAAGTTCTTCCCAACGAGAGTTTTTCATCTGGTTTGGACGATCTTGGTCCAATATTTGCTCCGTTTGAGTTTTTGGAGAGTTAGGAACTCAATGTTCGTCCCAATGAGAGTTTTTCATATGGTTTTGACGAACTTGGTCCAAACTTTGCTCCGTTTGAGTTTTTGGAGAGTTAGGAACTCAAACTTCGGCACAATGAGAGTTCTCTTAGCTGGTTTGGACAAAACATGGTCCAAATTTTCCTCCGTTTCAGTATTTGAGAGCTCGGAACCAAAAGTTCTTCCCAATGAGAGTTTTTCATATGGTTTGGACAAGCTTGGTCCAATATTTGCTCCGTTTGAGTTTTTGGAGAGTTAGGAACTCAAAGTACATCCCAATGAGAGTTATTTAGGTGGTTTGGACGATACCATGTCCAAACTTTACAACGTTTCAGTTTTTGAGAGCTCGAAACCCAAAGTTCGTCCCAATGAGAGTTTTTCATATGGTTTGGACGAACTTGGTGAAAACTTTGCTCCGTTTGAGTTTTTGGAGACTTAGGAACTCAAACTTTGGCCCAATGAGAGTTCTCTTAAGTGGTTTGGACGAAACATGGTCCAAATTTTGCTCCGTTTCAGTATTTGAGAGCTCGGAACCCAAAGTTCTTCCCAATGAGAGTTTTTCATATGGTTTGGACGATCTTGGTCCAATATTTCCTCCATTTGAGTTTTAGGAGAGTTAGGAACTCAAAGTACATCCCAATGAGAGTTCTTTAGGTGGTTTGGACGATACCATGTCCAAACTTTACAACGTTTCAGTTTTTGAGAGCTCGAAACCCAAAGTTCGTCCCAATGAGAGTTTTTCATATGGTTTTGACGAAATTGGTCCAAACTTTGCTATGTTTGAGTTTTTGGAGAGTTAGGAACTCAAACTTCGGCCCAATGAGAGTTCTCTTAGGTGGTTTGGATGAAACATGGTCCAAATTTTGCTCCGTTTCAGTATTTGAGACCTCGGAACCCAAAGTTCTTCCAAATGAGAGTTTTTCATATGGTTTGGACGATCTTGGTCCAATATTTGCTCCGTTTGATTTTTTGGAGAGTTAGGAACTAAAAGTTCAGCCCAATGAGAGTTAGGAACTCAAACTTCGGCCCAATGAGAGTTCTTTAGGTGGTTTGGACGACACATGGTCCAAATTTTTCTCCGTTTCAGTTTTTGAGAGCTCGGAACCCAAAGTTCGTCCCAATGAGAGTTTTTCATATGGTTTGGACGAACTTGGTCCCAACTTAGCTCTGTTTCCGTTTTTGGAGAGTTAGGAACTCAAACTTCAGCCCAATGAGAGTTCTTTAGGTGGTTTGGACGACACATGGTCCAAACTTTGCTCCGTTTGAGTTTTTAGTGAGCTAGGAACTCAAACTTCGGCCCAATGAGAGTTCTCTTAGGTGGTTTGGCCGACACATGGTCCAAATTTGCTCCATTTCAGTTTTTGAGATCTCTGAACCCAAAGTTCGTCTCAATGAGAGTTTTGCATATGGTTTGGACGAACTGGGTCCAAATTTTCCTCCGTTTGAGTTTTGGAGAGTTAGGAACTCAAAGTTCGGACCAATGAGAGTTCTTTAGGTGGTATGGACGACACATGGTCAAAACATTGCTCCGTTTCAGTTTTTGAGAACTCGGAACCCAAATTTCGTCCCAATGAGAGTTTTTTATATGGCTTGGACGAACTTGTTTCAAACTTTGCTCCGTTTGTGTTTTTCGAGAGTTAAAAACTCAAGTTTCGGCCCAATGAGAGTTCTTTAGGTGGTTTCGACGACACATGGTCCAAACTTTGCTCTGTTTCAGTTTTTGAGAGCTCTGAACCCAAACTTCGTCCCAATGAGAGTTTTTCGTATGGTTTGGACAAACTTGGCCCAAACTTTTCTTCGTTTGAGTTTTTGGAGAGTTAGGAACTCAAAGTTTTGCCCAATGAGAGTTCTTTAGGTGGTTTGGACGACACATGGTCCAAACATTGCTTCGTTTATGTTTTTGAGAGCTTCGAACCCAAAGTTCCTCCCAATGAGAGTTTTTCATAGGGTTTGGACGAACTTTGTCCCAACTTTGCTCCGTTTGAGTTTTTGGAGAGTTAGGAACTTAAACTTCGGCCCAATGAGAGTTCTTTAGGTGTTTTCGACGACACATGGTCCAAACTTTGCTCCGTTTCAGTTTTTCAGAGCTTGGAACCGAAAGTTCGTCCCAATGAGAGTTTTTCATATGGTTTGGATGAACTTGTTCCCAACTTTGCTCCGTTTGAGTTTTTGGAGAGTTAGGAACTCAAACTTCGGCCCAATGAGAGTTCTTTAGGTGGTTTGGACGACACATGGTCCAAACTTTGCTCCTTTTCATTTTTTGAGAGCTCGGAACCCAAAGTTCGTCCCCATGAGAGTTTTTCATACGGTATGGACGAACTTGGTCCCAACTTTCCTCTGTTTGAGTTTTTGGAGAGTTAAGAATTGAAAGTTTGGCCCAATGAGAGTTCTTTAGGTGGTTTGGACGACATATGGTCCAAACTTTTCTCCATTTTAGTATTTGAGAGCTCGGAACCGAAAGTTTGTCCCAATGAGAGTTTTGCATATGGTATGGACGAACTTCGTCCCAACTTTGCTCTGTTTGAGTTTTTGGAGAGTTAGGAACTCAAAGTTCAGCCCAATGAGAGTTCTTTAGGTGGTTTGGACGACACATGGTCCAAAATTTGCTCCGTTTCAGTATTTGAGAGCTCGAAACCCGAAGTTCAGCCCAATGAGAGTTTTTCATATGGTTTGGACGAACTTGGTCCAAACTTTTCTCCGTTTGAGTTTTTGGAGAGCTAAGAACTCAAACTTCGGCCCAATGAAAGTTCTTTAGGTGGTTTGGACGACGCATGGTCCAAACAATTCCTCGTTTCAGTTTTTGAGAGCTCTGAACCCAAAGTTCGTCCTAATGAGATTATTTCATATGGTTTGGACTAACTTTTTCTAAACTTTGCTCCGTTTGAGTTTTCGGAGAGTTAGGAAGTCAAACTTCAGCCCAATGAGAGTTCTTTAGGTGGTTTGGACAACACATGGTCCAAACTTTGCTCCGTTTCAGGTTTTGAGAGCTCTGAACCCAAAGTTCGTGCCATTGAGAGTTTTTCATATGGTTTGGACGAACTTGGTCCAAACTTTTCTCCGTTTGAGTTTTTGGAGAGCTAAGAACTCAAACTTCGGCCCAATGAAAGTTCTTTAGGTGGTTTGGACGACGCATGGTCCAAACAAATCCTCGTTTCAGTTTTTGAGAGCTCTGAACCCAAAGTTCGTCCCAATGAGAGTTTTTCCTATGGTTTGGACGAACTTGGTCCCAACTCTGCTCCGTTTGAGTTTTTGGAGAGTTAGGAACTCAAAGTTCGGCCCAATGAGAGTTCTTTAGGTGGTTTGTACGACACATGGTCCAAACATTGCTTCGTTTCAGTTTTTGAGAGCTTCGAACCCAAAGTTCCTCCCAATGAGAGTTTTCGTAGGGTTTGGGCGAACTTGGTCCCAACTTTGCTTCGTTTGAGTTTTTGGAGAGTTAGGAACTCAAAGTTCAGCCCAATGAGAGTTCTTTAGGTGGTTTGGACAACACATGGTCGAAACTTTGTTCCGTTTCATTATTTGAGAGCTCGGAACCAATAGTTCGTCCCAATGAGAGTTTTTCATATGGTTTGGACGAACTTGGTCAAAACTTTGCTCCGTTTGAGTTTTTGCAGAGTTAGGAACTCAAAGTACGACCCAATGAGAGTTCTTTAGGTGGTTTGGACGACACATGGTCCAAACTTTGTTCCGTTTCAGTATTTGATAGCTCGGAACCCAAAGTTCTTCCCAACGAGAGTTTTTCATCTGGTTTGGACGATCTTGGTCCAATATTTGCTCCGTTTGAGTTTTTGGAGAGTTAGGAACTCAATGTTCGTCCCAATGAGAGTTTTTCATATGGTTTTGACGAACTTGGTCCAAACTTTGCTCCGTTTGAGTTTTTGGAGAGTTAGGAACTCAAACTTCGGCACAATGAGAGTTCTCTTAGCTGGTTTGGACAAAACATGGTCCAAATTTTCCTCCGTTTCAGTATTTGAGAGCTCGGAACCAAAAGTTCTTCCCAATGAGAGTTTTTCATATGGTTTGGACAAGCTTGGTCCAATATTTGCTCCGTTTGAGTTTTTGGAGAGTTAGGAACTCAAAGTACATCCCAATGAGAGTTATTTAGGTGGTTTGGACGATACCATGTCCAAACTTTACAACGTTTCAGTTTTTGAGAGCTCGAAACCCAAAGTTCGTCCCAATGAGAGTTTTTCATATGGTTTGGACGAACTTGGTGAAAACTTTGCTCCGTTTGAGTTTTTGGAGACTTAGGAACTCAAACTTTGGCCCAATGAGAGTTCTCTTAAGTGGTTTGGACGAAACATGGTCCAAATTTTGCTCCGTTTCAGTATTTGAGAGCTCGGAACCCAAAGTTCTTCCCAATGAGAGTTTTTCATATGGTTTGGACGATCTTGGTCCAATATTTCCTCCATTTGAGTTTTAGGAGAGTTAGGAACTCAAAGTACATCCCAATGAGAGTTCTTTAGGTGGTTTGGACGATACCATGTCCAAACTTTACAACGTTTCAGTTTTTGAGAGCTCGAAACCCAAAGTTCGTCCCAATGAGAGTTTTTCATATGGTTTTGACGAAATTGGTCCAAACTTTGCTATGTTTGAGTTTTTGGAGAGTTAGGAACTCAAACTTCGGCCCAATGAGAGTTCTCTTAGGTGGTTTGGATGAAACATGGTCCAAATTTTGCTCCGTTTCAGTATTTGAGACCTCGGAACCCAAAGTTCTTCCAAATGAGAGTTTTTCATATGGTTTGGACGATCTTGGTCCAATATTTGCTCCGTTTGATTTTTTGGAGAGTTAGGAACTCAAAGTACGGCCCAATGAGAGTTCTTTAGGTGGTTTGGACGACACCATGTCCAAACTTTACAACGTTTCAGTTTTTGAGAGCTCGAAACCCAAAGTTCGTCCCAATGGGAGTTTTTCATATGGTATGGACGAACTTGGTCCCAACTTTTCTCCGTTTGAATTTTTGGAGAGTTAGGAACTCAAAGTTCAGCCCGATGTGAGTTCTTTTGGTTGTTTGGACGACTCATCGTCCAAACTTTTCTCCGTTTCAGTATTTGAGAGCTTGGAACCCAAACTTCGTCCCAATGAGAGTTCCTCATATGGTTTGGACAAACTTGGTCCAAACTTTGCTCCGTCTGAGTTTTTGAGAGTTAGGAACTTAAAGTTCGGCCCAATGAGAGTTCTTTAGGTGGTTTGGACGACACATGGTCCAAACTTTTCTTCGTTTCAGCTTTTAGAGAGTTAGGAACTCAAACTTCGACCCAATGAGAGTTCTCTTAGGTGGTTTGGCCGACACATGGTCCAAACTTTGCTCCGTTTCAATTTTTGAGAACTCGGAACCCAAAGTTCGTCCCAATGAGAGTTTTTCATATGGCTCGGACGAACTTGTTTCAAACTTTGCTCCGTTTGTGTTTTTCGAGAGTTAAAAACTCAAGGTTCGGCCATATGAGAGTTCTTTAGGTGGTTTCGACGACAAATGGTCCAAACTTTGCTCTGTTTCAGTTTTTGAGAGCTGTGAACCCAATGTTCGTCCCAGTGAGAGTTTTTCGTATGGTTTGGACAAACTTCGCCCAAACTTTTCTTCGTTTGAGTTTTCTGAGAGTTATGAACTCAAAGTTCGACCCAATGAGAGTTCTTTAGGTGGTTTGGACGACACATGGTCCAAACATTGCTCCGTTTAAGTTTTTCAGATCTCCGAACCCAAAGTTCCTCCCAATGCGAGTTTTTCATAGGGTATGGACGAACTTGGTCCTAACTTTTCTCCGTTTGAGTTTTTGGAGAGTTAGGAACTCAAACTTCGGCCCAATGAAAGTTCTTTAGGTGATTTGGACGACACGTGGTCCAAAGATTGCTTCGTTTCAGTTTTTGAGAGCTCTGAACTCAGAGTTCGTCCCAATGAGAGTTTTTCATATGGTTTGGATGAACTTGTTCCCAACTTTTCTCCGTTTGAGTTTTTTGGAGAGTTAGGAACTCAAACTTTGGCCCAATGAGAGTTCTTTAGGTGGTTTGGACGACACATGGTCCAAACTTTGCTCCGTTTCATTTTTTGAGAGCTCTGAACCCAAACTTCGTCCCAATGAGAGTTTTTCATATGGTATGGACGAACTTGGTCCCAACTTTCCTCCGTTTGAGTTTTTTGAGAGTTAGGAACTCAAAGTTCGTCCATATGAGAGTTCTTTAGGTGGTTTGGAGGACACATGGTCCAAAAATTTCTCCGTTTTAGTATTTGAGAGCTCGGAACCGAAAGTTCGTCCCAAAGAGAAGTTTTCATATGGTATGGACGAACTTGTTCCCAACTTTGCTCCGTTTGAGTTTTTGGATAGTTAGGAACTCAATGTTCGGCCATATGAGAGTTCTTTAGGTGGTTTGGACGACATATGGTCCAAACTGTTCTCCGTTTTAGTATTTGCGATCTCGGAACCGAAAGTTCGTCCCAAAGAGAAGTTTTCATATGGCATGGACGAACTTGGTCCCAACTTTGCTCCGTTTGAGTTTTTGGAGAGTTAGGAACTCAAAGTTCGTCCATATGAGAGTTCTTTAGGTGGTTTGGAGGACACATGGTCCAAACTTTTCTCCGTTTTAGTATTTGAGAGCTCGGAACCGAAAGTTCGTCCCAAAGAGAAGTTTTCAAATGGTATGGACGAACTTGGTCCCAACTTTGCTCCGTTTGAGTTTTTGGAGAGTTAGGAACTCAAAGTTCTGCCCAATGAGAGTTCTTTAGGTGGTTAGGACGACACATGGTCCAAACTTTGCTCCGATTTAGTATTTGAGAGCTCGGAACGCAAAGTTCGTCCCAATGAGAGTTTTTCATATGGTTTGGACGAACTTGGTCCAAACTTTTCTCCGTTTGAGTTTTTGGAGAGTTAGGAACTCAAAGTACGGCCCAATGAGAGTTCTTTAGGTGGTTTGGACGACACCATGTCCAAACTTTGCAACGTTTCAGTTTTTGAGAGCTCGGAACCCAAAGTTCGTCCTAGTGAGAGTTTTTCATATGGCTTGGACGAACTTTTTCCAAACTTTGCTTCGTTTGTATTTTTCGAGGGTTACGAACACAAAGTTCAGCCCATCGAGAGTTCTTTAGGTGGTTTGGACGACACGTGGTCAAAACTTTGCTCCGTTTCAATTTTTGAGAGCTCTGAACCCAAAGTTCGTCCCAATGAGAGTCTTTCATATGGTTTGGACGAACTAGGTCCAAACTTTGCTCCGTCTGAGTTTTTGGAGAGTTAGGAACGCAAAGTTCAGCTCAATGAGAGTTCTTTCGGTGGTTTGGACAACACATGGTCCAAACTTTGCTTTGTTTAAGTATTTCAGAGCTCGGAACCCAAAGTTCGTCCTAATCAGAGTTTTTCATATGGTTTGGACGAACTTGTTCGAAACTTTGCTCCATTTGTATTTTTCGAGGGTTAGGTAGTCATAGTTTGACCCAATGAGAGTTCTTTAGGTGGTTTGGACGACACATGGTCCAAACTTTGCAACGTTTCAGTTTTTGAGAGCTCGGAACCCAAAGTTCGTCCCAATGAGAGTTTTTCATATGGCTTGGACAAACATGGTCCAAACTTTGCTCCGTCTGAGTTTTTTGAGAGTTAGGAACTCAAACTTCGGCCCAATGAGAGTGCTTTAGGTGGTTTGGACGACCCATAGTCCAAACTTTTCCCCGTTTTAGTTTTTGAGATCTCGGAACACAAATATCGTCCCAATGAGAGTTTTTCATATGGTATGGACGAACTTGGTCCCAACTTTTCTCCGTTTGAGTTTTTGGAGACTTAGGAACTGAAACTCAGCCCAATTAGAGTTCTTTAGGTGGTTTGGACGGCACATGGTCCAAACTTTGCTCCGTTTCAGTATTTGAGAGCTCGTAAACCAAAGTTCGTCCGAGTGAGAGTTTTTCGTATGGTATGGACGAACTTCGTCCCAACTTATCTCCGTACCAGTTTTTGGATAGTTAGAACTCAAAGTTCAGCCCAATGAGAGTTCATTAGGTGGTTTGGACGACACATGGTTCAAACTTTGCTCCGTTTCAGTTTTTGAGAGCTCTGAACCCAAAGTTCGTCCCAATGAGAGTTTTTCATATGGTTTTGATAAACTAGGTTCAAACTTTGCTCCGTTTGAGTTTTTGGAGAGTTAGGAACTCAAACTTCGGCCCAATGAGAGTTCTTGAGGTGGTTTTGAGGACACATGGTCAAACTTTGCTCTGTTTCAGTATATGTGAGCTTGAAACCCAAAGTTCGTCCCAATGAGAGTTTTTCATATGGTTTCGACGAACTTGGTCCAATATTTGCTCCGTTTGTGTTTTTGGAGAGTTAGGAACTCAAAGTTCGGCCCAATGAGAGTTCTTTAGGTTGTTCGGACGACACATGGTCCAAACTTTTCTCTGTTTGAGTTTTTGAGAGCTCTAAACCAAAAGTACATCCCAATGAGGGTTTTCTTATGGTTTGGACTAACTTGGTCCAAACTTTTCTCCGTTTGAGTATTTCGAGAGTTAGGAACTCATAGTTCGGCCCAATGAGAGTTCTCTTAGGTGGTCTGGACGACACTTGGTCCAAACTTTGCTCCGTTTCAGTTTTTTAGAGCTCGTTACCCAAAGTTTGTCCCAATGAGAGTTTTTTCATATGGTGCTGACGAACTTGGTCCTAACTTGGCTCTGTTTGAGTTTTTGGAGAGTTAGGAACTCAAAGTTCGGCCCAATGAGAGTTCTTGAGGTGGTTTGGACGACACATGGTCAAAACTTTGCTCCGTTTCAGTACTTGATAGCTCGGAACCGAAAGTTCGTCCCAAGGAGAGTGTTTCATATGGTTTCGACGAACTTGGTAGAATCTATGCTCCGTTTAAGTTTTGGGAGAGTTAGGAACTCAAAGTTCGGCCCAATGAGAGTTCTTGAGGTTGTTTGGACGACACATGGTCAAAACTTTTCTCCGTTTCAGTATATGTGAGCTCGAAACCCAAAGTTCGTCCCAATGAGAGTTTTTCATATGGTTTGGACGAACTTGGTCCAAACTTTGCTCCATTTGAGTTTATGGAGAGTTAGGAACTCAAAGTTTGGCCCAATGAGAGTTCTTTAGGTGGTTTGGACGACACATGGTTCAAACGTTGCTCCGTTTCAGTTTTTGGGACCTCGGAAACTAAAGTTCGTCCCAATGAGAGGTTTTCATATGGTCTGGACGAACTTGGTCCCAACTTTTCTCCGTTTGAGTTTTTGGAGAGTTCGGAACTCAATGTTCGGCCCAACGAGAGTTCTTGAGGTGGTTTGGACGACACATGGTCCAAACTTTGGTCCGTTTCAGTTTTTGAGAGCTCGGAATCCAAAGTTCGTCCCAATGAGAGTTTTTCATATCGTTTCGACGCACTTGGTCCCAACTTTGCTTTGTTTGAGTTTTTGGAGAGTTAGGAACTCAATGTTTAGCCCAATGAGAGTTCTTTATTTGGTTTGAACGACACATGGTCAAAACTTTGCTCCGTTTCTGTATATGAGTGCTCGGAACCCAAAGTTCATCCCAATGAGAGATTTTCGTATGGTTTGGATGAACTTGGTCAAAACTTTGCTCTGTTTGAGTTTTTGGAGAGTTAGAAACTCAAACTTCGGCCTAATGAGAGTTCTTTAGGTGGTTTGGCGAAACATGGTCCAAACTTTGGTCCATTTCAGTTTTTGAGAGGTCGTAACCAAAAGTTCGTCCCATGAGAGTTTTCATATGGTCTGGACGAACTTCGTCCCAACTTTGCTCCGTTTGAGTTTTTGGAGAGTGAGGAACTAAAAGTTTGACCTAATGAGAGTTCCTTAGGTTGTTTGGACGACACATGGTCCAAACTTTGCTCCGTTTCAATTTTTGAGAGCTTAGAACCCAAAGTTCGTCCCAATGAGAGTTTCTCATATGGTTTGGACGAACTTGATCCCAACTTTGCTCCGTTTGAGTTTTTTGAGAGTGAGGAACTCAAAGTTTGGCCCAATGAGAGTTCTTTAGGTGGTTTGGACGACACATTGTCAAAACTTTGCTCCATTTCAATTTATGAGTGCTCGAAACCCAACGTTCATCCCAATGAGTGATTTTTGTATGGTTTGGACGAACTTGGTCCAAACTTTGCTCCGTTTGAGTTTTTGGAGAGTTAGGAACTCAAAGTTCGGTCCAATGAGAGTTCTTTAGGTGGTTTGGCGACACATGGTCGAACTTTGCTCCGTTTCAATATTTGAGAGCTCGGAACCCAAAGTTCGTCCAATGAGAGTTTTTCATATCGCTTGGACGAACTTGGTCCCAACTTTGCTTCGTTTGAGTTTTTTGGAGAGTTAGGAACTCAAAGTTCGGCCCAAAGAGAGTTATTTTGGTGGTTTGGACGACACATGGTCCAAACATTACTCCGTTTCAGTTTTTAAGAGCTCGGAACCAAAAGTTCGTCCCACTGAGAGTTTTTCATAAGGTTTGGATGGACTTGGTCCCAACTTTGCTCCGTTTGAATCTTTGGAGAGTTAGGAACTCAAAGTTCGACGTAATGAGAGTTCCTTAGGTTGTTTGGACGACACATGGTCCAAACTTTGCTCCGTTTCAATTTTTGAGAGCTCGGAACCCAAAGTTCGTCCCAATGAGAGTTTTTCATATGGTTTGGAGGAACTTGATCCCAACTTTGCTCCGTTTGAGTTTTTTGAGAGTTAGGAACTCAAAGTTCGGCCCAATAAGAGTTCTTTAGGTGGTTTGGACGACACATGGTCCAAACTTTGCTCTGTTTCCGTCTTTGAGAGCTAGGAATCAAAAGTTCGTCCCAAAGAGAGTTTTTGTTATGGTTTCGGAACTTGGTCCCAACTTTGCTTCGTTTGAGTTTTCAGAGAGTTAGGAAATCCAAGTTCGGCCCAATGAGAGTTCTTTAGGTGGTTTGGACGACGCATGGTCCAAACTTTTCTCCGATTTAGTTTTTGAGAGCTCGGAACCCAAAGTTCGTCCCAATGAGAGTTTTTTCATATGGTTTCGATGAACTTGGTCCCAACTTTGCTTCGTTTGAGTTTTTGGAGAGTTAGGAACTCAAAGTTCGGCCCAATGAGAGTTCTTTAGGTGGTATGAACGACACATGGTCCAAACTTTGCTCTGTTTTAGTTTTTGAGAGTATGGAACCAAAAGTTCGGCCCAATGAGAGTTTTTCATATGGTTTGGACGAACTTGATCCCAACTTTGCTCCGTTTGAGTTTTTTGAGAGTTAGAACTCAATTGTTAGCCCAATGAGAGTTCATTAGGTGGTTTGGACGACACATTGTCAAAACTTTGCTCCATTTCAGTTTATGAGTGCTCGGAACCCAACGTTTGTCCCAATGAGAGATTTTCATATGGTTTGGACGAACTTGGTCCAAACTTTGCTCCGTTTGAGTTTTTGGAGGGTTAGGAACTCAAACTTTGGTCCAATGAGAGTTCTTTAGGTGGTTTGGCGACTCATGGTCCAAACGTTGCTCCGTTTAAGTTATTTAGAGGTCAGAACCCAAAGTTCGTCCCAATGAGAGTTTTTCATATGGTCTGGACGAACTTGTTCCCAACTTTGCTCCCTTTGAGTGTTTTTATAGTTAGGATATAAAAGTTCGGCCCAATGAAAGTTGTTTAAGTTGTTTGGACGACACATGGTCCAAACTTTGCTCCGTTCCGGTATTTAAGAGCTCGGAACAAAAAGTTCGTCCCAATGAGAGTTTTTAATATGGTTTGGACGAACTTGGTCCAAACTTTGCTCCGTTGGAGTTTTTGGAGAGTTAGGAACTCAAACTTCGGCCCAATGAGAGTTCTTTAGGTGGTTTGGACGACACATGGTCCAAACTTTGCTCAGTTTCAGTTTTTGACAGCTCGGAACCCAAAGTTCGTCCCAAAGAGGGTTTTTCATATGGTGTGGACGAACTTGGTCTCAACTTTGCTCCGTTTTTTTTTTTTGCGAGTTTGGAACTCAAACTTTGGCCCAATAAGAGTTCTTTAGGTGGTTTGGACGACACATGGTCAAAACTTTGTTGCGTTTCAATATTTAAGAGCTCGAAACCCAAAGTTCGTCCCAATGAGAGTTTTTCATATGGTTTGGACGAACTTGGTCCCAACTTTGTTCCGTTTTAGTTTTTTTTTTAGTTTGGAACTCAAACTTCGGCCCAATGAGATTCTTCAGGTGGTTTGGACGACACATGGTCAAAGTTTTGCTGCGTTTCAGTATTTGAGAGCTCGAAACCCAAACGTTCGTCCCAATGAGAGCTTTTCATATGTTTTGGATGAACTTGGTCCCAACGTCGCTCCGTTTTAGTTTTTGGTGAGTTTGGAACTCAAACTTCGGCCCAATGAGAGTTCTTTAGGTGGTTCTGACGACACATGGTCGAACTTTGCTACGTTTCAATATTTTAGAGCTCGGAACCAAAAGTTCATCCAATGAGAGTTTTTCATATGGCTTGGACGAACTTTGTCCCAACTTTGCTTCGTTAGAGTTTTTGGAGAGTTAGGAACTCAAAGTTCGGCCCAATGAGAGTTATTTTGGTGGTTTGGACGACATACAGACCAAACTTTTCTCCGTTTCAGTTTTTGAGAGCTCTGAACCCAAAGTTTGTCCCAATGAGAGTTTTCCATATGGCTTGGACGAACTTGGCCCCAACTTTGCTCCGTTTCAGTTTTTGGAGAGTTAGGAACTCAAAGTTCGGCCCAATGAGAGTTATTTTGGTCGTTTGGACGACACACGGTCCAAACTTTTCTCCGTTTTAGTTTTTGAGAGCTCTGAACCCAAAGTTCGTCCCTATGAGAGTTTTTCATATGGTCTGGACGAACTTGATCCCAACTTTGCTGCGTTTGAGTTTTTTGAGAGTTAGGAACTTAAAGTTTGGCCCAATAAGAGTTCTTTAGGTGGTTTGGACGACACATGGTCCAAACTTTGCTCCGTTTCAGTTTTTGACAGCTCGGAACCCAAAGTTCGTCCCAATGAGAGTTTTTCATATGGTTTGGACAAACTTGATCCCAACTTTGCTCCGTTTGAGTTTTTTGAGAGTTAGGAACTCAAAGTTTGGCCCAATGAGAGTTCTTTAGGTGGTTTGGACGACACATTGTCAAAACTTTGCTCCATTTCAGTTTATGAGTGCTCGGAACCCAACGTTCGTCCCAATGAGAGATTTTCGTATGGTTTGGACGAACTTGGTCCAAACTTTGCTCCGTTTGAGTTTTTGGAGAGTTAGGAACTCAAACTTCGGTCCAATGAGAGTTCTTTAGGTGGTTTGGCGACACATGGTCGAACTTTGCTCCGTTTCAATATTTGAGAGCTCGGAACCCAAAGTTCGTCCAATGAAAGTTTTTCATATCGCTTGGATGAACTTGGTCCCAACTTTGCTTCGTTTGAGTTTTTGGAGAGTTAGGAACTCAAAGTTCGGCCCAATGAGAGTTATTTTGGTGGTTTGGACGACACATGGTCCAAACTTTACTCCGTTTCAGTTTTTAAGTGCTCGGAACCAAAAGTTCGTCCCACTGAGAGTTTTTCACAAGGTTTGGACGGACTTGGTCCCAACTTTGCTCCGTTTGAATCTTTGGAGAGTTAGAAACTCAAAGTTCGACCTAATGAGAGTTCCTTAGGTTGTTTGGACGACACATGGTCCAAACTTTGCTCCGTTTCAATTTTTGAGAGCTCGGAACCCAAAGTTCGTCCCAATGAGAGTTTTTCATATGGTTTGGAGGAACTTGATCCCAACTTTGCTCCATTTGAGTTTTTTGAGAGTTAGGAACTCAAAGTTTGGCCCAATAAGAGTTCTTTTAGGTGGTTTGGACGACACATGGTCCAAACTTTGCTCTGTTTCCGTCTTTGAGAGCTGGGAATCAAAAGTTCGTCCCAAAGAGAGTTTTTGTTATGGTTTCGGAACTTGGTCCCAACTTTGCTTCGTTTGAGTTTTCAGAGAGTTAGGAAATCCAAGTTCGGCCCAATGAGAGTTCTTTAGGTGGTTTGGACGACGCATGGTCCAAACTTTGCTCCGATTTAGTTTTTGAGAGCTCGGAACCCAAAGTTCGTCCCAATGAGAGTTTTTCATATGGTTTTGATGAACTTGGTCCCAACTTTGCTTCGTTTGAGTTTTTGGAGAGTTAGGAACTCAAAGTTCGGCCCAATGAGAGTTCTTTAGGTGGTATGAACGACACATGGTCCAAACTTTGCTCTGTTTTAGTTTTTGAGAGTATGGAACCCAAAGTTCGGCCCAATGAGAGTTTTTCATATGGTTTGGACGAACTTGATCCCAACTTTGCTCCGTTTGAGTTTTTTGAGAGTTAGAACTCAATGTTTAGCCCAATGAGAGTTCATTAGGTGGTTTGGACGACACAGTGTCAAAACTTTGCTCCATTTCAGTTTATGAGTGCTCGGAACCCAACGTTTGTCCCAATGAGAGATTTTCATATGGTTTGGACGAACTTGGTCCAAACTTTGCTCCGTTTGAGTTTTTGGAGAGTTAGGAACTCAAACTTCGGTCCAATGAGAGTTCTTTAGGTGGTTTGGCGACTCATGGTCCAAACGTTGCTCCGTTTAAGTTATTTAGAGGTCAGAACCCAAAGTTCGTCCCAATGAGAGTTTTTCATATGGTCTGGACGAACTTGTTCCCAACTTTGCTCCCTTTGAGTGTTTTTATAGTTAGGATATAAAAGTTCGGCCCAATGAAAGTTGTTTAAGTTGTTTGGACGACACATGGTCCAAACTTTGCTCCGTTCCGGTATTTAAGCGATCGGAACAAAAAGTTGGTCCCAATGAGAGTTTTTAATATGGTTTGGACGAACTTGGTCCAAACTTTGCTCCGTTGGAGTTTTTGGAGAGTTAGGAACTCAAACTTCGGCCCAATGAGAGTTCTTTAGGTGGTTTGGACGACACATGGTCCAAACTTTGCTCAGTTTCAGTTTTTGACAGCTCGGAACCCAAAGTTCGTCCCAATGAGGGTTTTTCATATGGTGTGGACGAACTTGGTCTCAACTTTGCTCCATTTTTTTTTTGCGAGTTTGGAACTCAAACTTTGGCCCAATAAGAGTTCTTTAGGTGGTTTTGACGACACATGGTCAAAACTTTGTTGCGTTTCAGTATTTAAGAGCTCGAAACCCAAAGTTCGTCCCAATGAGAGTTTTTCATATGGTTTGGACGAACTTGGTCCCAACTTTGCTCCGTTTTAGTTTTTTTTTGAGTTTGGAACTCAAACTTCGGCCCAATGAGAGTTCTTCAGGTGGTTTGGACGACACATGGTCAAAGTATTGTTGCGTTTCAGTATTTGAGAGCTCGAAACCCAAACGTTCGTCCCAATGAGAGCTTTTCATATGTTTTGGATGAACTTGGTCCCAACGTCGCTCCGTTTTAGTTTTTGGTGAGTTTGGAACTCAAACTTCGGCCCAATGAGAGTTCTTTAGGTGGTTCTGACGACACATGGTCGAACTTTGCTACGTTTCAATATTTTAGAGCTCGGAACCCAAAGTTCATCCAATGAGAGTTTTTCATATCGCTTGGACGAACTTTGTCCCAACTTTGCTTCGTTAGAGTTTTTGGAGAGTTAGGAACTCAAAGTTCGGCCCAATGAGAGTTATTTTTGTGGTTTGGACGACATACGGACCAAACTTTTCTTCGTTTCAGTTTTTGAGAGCTCTGAACCCAAAGTTCGTCCCAATGAGAGTTTTCCATATGGCTTGGACGAACTTGGCCCCAACTTTGCTCCGTTTCAGTTTTTGGAGAGTTAGGAACTCAAAGTTCGGCCCAATGAGAGTTATTTTGGTCGTTTGGACGACACACGGTCCAAACTTTTCTCCGTTTTAGTTTTTGAGAGCTCTAACCCAAAGTTCGTCCCTATGAGAGTTTTTCATATGGTTTGGACGAACTTGATCCCAACTTTGCTCCGTTTGAGTTTTTTGAGAGTTAGGAACTCAAAGTTTGGCCCAATCAGAGTTCTTTAGGTGGTTTGGACGACACATTGTCAAAACTTTGCTCCATTTCAGTTTATGAGTGCTCGGAACCCAACGTTCGTCCCAATGAAAGATTTTCGTATGGTTTGGACGAACTTGGTCCAAACTTTGCTCCGTTTGAGTTTTTGGAGAGTTAGGAACTCAAACTTCGGTCCAATGAGAGTTCTTTAGGTGGTTTGGCGACAAATGGTCGAACTTTTCTCCGTTTCAATATTTGAGAGCTCGGAACCCAAAGTTCGTCCAATGACAGTTTTTCATATCGCTTGGACGAACTTGGTCCCAACTTTGCTTCGTTTGAGTTTTTGGAGAGTTAGGAACTCAAAGTTCGGCCCAATGAGAGTTATTTTGGTGGTTTGGACGACACATGGTCCAAACTTTACTCCGTTTCAGTTTTTAAGAGCTCGGAACCAAAAGTTCGTCCCACTGAGAGTTTTTCACAAGGTTTGGACGGACTTGGTCCCAACTTTGCTCCGTTTGAATCTTTGGAGAGTTAGGAACTCAAAGTTCGACCTAATGAGAGTTCCTTAGGTTGTTTGGACGACACATGGTCCAAACTTTGCTCCGTTTCAATTTTTGAGAGCTCGGAACCCAAAGTTCGTCCCAATGAGAGTTTTTCATATGGTTTGGAGGAACTTGATCCCAACTTTGCTCCGTTTGAGTTTTTTGAGAGTTAGGAACTCAAAGTTTGGCCCAATAAGAGTTCTTTTAGGTGGTTTGGACGACACATGGTCCAAACTTTGCTCTGTTTCCGTCTTTGAGAGCTGGGAATCAAAAGTTCGGCCCAAAGAGAGTTTTTGTTATGCTTTCGGAACTTGGTCCCAACTTTGCTTCGTTTGAGTTTTCAGAGAGTTAGGCAATCCAAGTTCGGCCCAATGAGAGTTCTTTAGGTGGTTTGGACGACGCATGGTCCAAACTTTGCTCCGATTTAGTTTTTGAGAGCTCGGAACCCAAAGTTCGTCCCAATGAGAGTTTTTCATATGGTTTCGATGAACTTGATCCCAACTTTGCTTCGTTTGAGTTTTTGGAGAGTTAGGAACTCAAAGTTCGGCCCAATGAGAGTTTTTTAGGTGGTATGAACGACACATGGTCCAAACTTTGCTCTGTTTTAGTTTTTGAGAGTATGGAACCCAAAGTTCGGCCCAATGAGAGTTTTTCATATGGTTTGGACGAACTTGATCCCAACTTTGCTTCGTTTGAGTTTTTTGAGAGTTAGAACCCAATGTTTAGCCCAATGAGAGTTCATTAGGTGGTTTGGACGACACATTGTCAAAACTTTGCTCCATTTCAGTTTATGAGTGCTCGGAACCCAACGTTTGTCCCAATGAGAGATTTTCGTATGGTTTGGACGAACTTGGTCCAAACTTTTCTCCGTTTGAGTTTTTGGAGAGTTAGGAACTCAAACTTCGGTCCAATGAGAGTTCCTTAGGTGGTTTGGCGACTCATGGTCCAAACGTTGCTCCGTTTAAGTTATTTAGAGGTCAGAACCCAAAGTTCGTCCCAATGAGAGTTTTTCATATGGTCTGGACGAACTTGTTCCCAACTTTGCTCCCTTTGAGTGTTTTTATAGTTAGGATATAAAAGTTCGGCCCAATGAAAGTTGTTTAAGTTGTTTAGACGACACATGGTCCAAATTTTGCTCTGTTCCGGTAATTAAGAGCTCGGAACGAAAAGTTCGTCCCAATGAGAGTTTTTAATATGGTTTGGACGAACTTGGTCCAAACTTTGCTCCGTTGGAGTTTTTGGAGAGTTAGGAACTCAAACTTCGGCCCAATGAGAGTTCTTTAGGTGGTTTGGACGACACATGGTCCAAACTTTGCTCAGTTTCAGTTTTTGACAGCTCGGAACCCAAAGTTCGTCCCAATGAGGGTTTTTCATATCGTGTGGACGAACTTGGTCTCAACTTTGCTCCGTTTTTTTTTTGCGAGTTTGGAACTCAAACTTTGGCCCAGTAAGAGTTCTTTAGGTAGTTTGGACGACACATGGTCAAAACTTTGTTGCGTTTCAGTATTTGAGAGCTCGAAACCCAAAGTTCGTCCCAATGAGAGTTTTTCATATGGTTTGGACGAACTTGGTCCCAACTTTGCTCCGTTTTAGTTTTTTTTTGAGTTTGGAACTCAAACTTCGGCCCAATGAGAGTTCTTCAGGTGGTTTGGACGACACATGGTCAAAGTTTTGATGCGTTTCAGTATTTGAGAGCTCGAAACCCAAACGCTCGTCCCAATGAGAGCTTTTCATATGTTTTGGATGAACTTGGTCCCAACGTCGCTCCGTTTTAGTTTTTGGCGAGTTTGGAACTCAAACTTCGGCCCAATGAGAGTTCTTTAGGTGGTTTGGACGACACATGGTCGAACTTTGCTACGTTTCAATATTTTAGAGCTCGGAACCCAAAGTTCATCCAATGAGAGTTTTTCATATGGCTTGGACGAACTTTGTCCCAACTTTGCTTCGTTTGAGTTTTTGGAGAGTTAGGAACTCAAAGTTCGGCCCAATGAGAGTTATTTTGGTGGTTTGGACGACATACGGTCCAAACTTTTCTCCGTTTCAGTTTTTGAGAGCTCTGAACCCGAAGTTCGTCCCAATGAGAGTTTTCCATATGGCTTGGACGAACTTGGCCCCAACTTTGCTCCGTTTGAGTTTTTAGAGAGTTAGGAACTCAAAGTTCGGCCCAATAAGAGTTATTTTGGTCGTTTGGACGACACACGGTCCAAACTTTTCTCCGTTTTAGTTTTTGAGAGCTCTGAACCCAAAGTTCGTCCCAATGAGAGTTTTTCATATGGCTTGGACCTACTTGGTCCCAACTTTGCTCCGTTTGAGTTTTTCGAGAGTTAGGAACTCAAAGTTCTCCCCATTGAGAATTCTGTAGGTGGTTTGTTCGACACATGGTTCAAACTTTGCTCCGTTTCAGTATTTGAGAGCTCGGAACCCAAAGTTCGTCCCAATGAGAGTTTTTCATATGGCTTGGGCGAACTTGTTCCAAATTTTGCTCCGTTTGTGTTTTTCGAGAGTTAGGAACTCAAAGTTCGGCCCAATGAGAGTTCTTTAGGTGGTTTGGACAACACATGGTCCAAACTTTGCTCCGTTTCAATATTTGAATGCTCAGAACCCAAAGTTCGTCCCAATGAGAATTTTTCATATGGCTTGGACGAACTTGTTCCAAACTTTGCTCTGTTTGTGTTTTTCGAGAGTTAGGAACTCAAAGTTCGGACCAATGAGAGCTCTTTTGGTGGTTTGGACGACACATGGTCCAAACTTAGTTCCGTTCCAGTTTTTGAGGGCTCTAAGCCCAAAGTTCGTCCCAATGAGAGTTTTTCATATGGCTTGGACGAAGTTGGTCCCAACGTCGCTCCGTTTGAGTTTTTGGAGAGTTTGGAACTCAAAGTTCGGCCTAATGAGAGTTCTTTATGTGGTTTGGGCGACACATGGTCCAAACTTTGCAACGTTTACGTTTTTGAGAGCTCATAACCTAAAGTTCGTCCCAATTAGAGTTTTTCATATGGCTTGGACGAACTTGTTCCAGACGTTGCTCCGTTTGTGTTTTTCGAGAGTTAGGAACTCAAAGTTCGGCCCAATGAGAGTTCTTTTGGTGGTTTGGACGACACATGCTCCAAACTTTGCTCCGTTTCAGTTTTTGAGAGGTCTGAACCCAATGTTCGTCCCAATGAGAGTTTTTCATATGGCTTGGACGAACTTGGTCCCAACTTTGGTCCGTTTGAGTTTTTGGAGAGTTAGGAACTCACAGTTCGGCCAAATGACAGTTCTTTTGGTGGTTTGGACGACACACGGTCCAAACTTTGCTCCATTTTAGTATTTGGGAGCTCGGAACCCAAACTTCGTCCCAATGAGAGTTTTTCATATGGTTTGGACGAACTTGGTCCAAACTTTGCTCCGTTTGTGTTTTTCGAGAGTTAGGAACTCAAAGTTCGGCCCAATCAGAGTTATTTTGGTGGTTTGGACGACACACGGTCCAAACTTTGCTCCGTTTCAGTTTTTTGAGAGCTATAAACCCAAAGTTCTTCCCAATGAGCGTTTTTCATATGGCTTGGACGAACTTGGTCCCAACTTTGCTCCGTTTGAGTTTTTCGAGAGTTAGGAACTCAAAGTTCTCCCCAATGAGAGTTCTGTAGGTGGTTTGTTCGACACATGGTCCAAACTTTGCTCCGTTTCAGTATTTCAGAGCTCGGAACCCAAAGTTCGTCCGAATGAGAGTGTTTCATATGGTTTGGACGAACTTGGTCCCAACTTTGCTCCGTTTGAGTTTTTGGAGAGTTAGGAACTCAAAATTTGGCCCAATGAGAGTTCTTTTGGGGGTTTGGACGACACACGGTCCAAACATTGCTCCGTTTTAGTATTTGAAAGCTCGGAACCCAAACTTCGTCCGATTGACAGTTTTTCATATGGTTTGGACGAACTTGGTCCAAACTTTGCTCCATTTGAGTTTTTGGAGATTTAGGAACTCAAAGTTCGGCCCAATGAGAGTTCTTCAGGTGGTTTGGACGACACATGGTCCAAACTTTGCAACGTTTCAGTTTTTGAGAGCTCGGAACCCAAACTTCGTCCCAATGAGTGTTTTTCATATGTCTTGGACGAACTTGGTCCCAACTTTGCTCATTTTGAGTGTTTGGAGAGTTAGCAACTCAAAGTTCGGCCCAATGAGAGTTCTTTAGGTGGTTTGGACGACACATGGTCCACACTTTGAAACGTTTCAGTTTTTGAGACGTCGGAACCCAAAGTTCGTCCCAATGAGAGTTTTTCATATGGCTTGGACGAACTTGTTCAAAACTTTGCTCCGTTTGTGTTTTTCGAGAGTTAGGAACTCAAAGTTCGGCCCAATGAGAGTTTTTTAGGTGGTTTGGACGACACATGATCCAAAGTTTGCAACGTTTCAGTTTTTTAGAGCTCGGAACCCAAAGTTCGTCCCAATGAGAGTTTTTCATATGGCTTGGACGAACTTGTACCAAACTTTGCTCCGTTTGTGTTTTTCGAGGGTTTGGAACTCAAAGTTCGGCCCAACGAGAGTTCGTTTGTTGGTTTGGACAACACATGGTTAAAACTTTGCTCCTTTGAGTATTTGAGAGCTCAGAACCCAAAGTTCGTCCCAATGAGAGTTTTTCATATGGCCTGGACCTACTTGGTCCCAACTTTCCTCCGTTTGAGTTTTTCGAGAGTTAGGAACTCAAAGTTCTCCCCAATGAGAATTCTGTAGGTGGTTTGTTCGACACATGGTTCAAACTTTGCTCCGTTTCAGTATTTGAGAGCTCGGAACCCAAAGTTCGTCAAAATGATAGTTTTTCATATGGTATGGACGAACTTGGTCCCAACTTAGCTCCGTTTGAGTTTTTGGACAAATCGGAACTCAAAGTTCATCCCAATGGGAGTTCTTTAGGTGGTTTGGACGACACATGCTCCAAACTTTGCTCCGTTTCAATATTTGAGAGCTCGGAACCAAAAGTTCGTCCCAAAGAGAGTTTTTCATACGGCTTGGACGAACTTGTTCCAAACTTTGCTCTGTTTGTGTTTTTGGAGAGTTAGGAACTCAAAGTTCGGCCCAATGAGAGTTCTTTTGGTGGTCTGGACGACACATGCTCCAAACTTTGCTCCATTTGAGTATTTGAGAGCTCGGAACCCAAAGTTCGTCCCAATGAGAGTTTTCATATGGCTTGGACGAACTTGTTCCAAACTTTGCTCCGTTTGTGTTTTTCGAGAGTTTGGAACTCAAAGTTCGGCCCAACGAGAGTTCTTTTGGTGGTTTGGAAGACACATGGTCAAAACTTTGCTCCGTTTGAGTATTTGAGAGCTCGGAACCCAAAGTTCGTCCCAATGAGAGTTTTTCATATGGTTCGGATGAACTTTATCCAAAATTTGCTCCGTTTTAGTTTTTGGAGATTTAGGAACTCAAAGTTCGGCCCAATGAGAGTTCTTTAGGTTGTTTGGACGACACATGGTCCAAACTTTGCAACGTTTCGGTTTTTGAGAGCTCGGATCCCAAAGTTCGTCCCAATGAGAGTTTTTCATATGGCTTGGATGAACTTGGTCCCAAATTTGCTCCGTTTGAGTTTTTGGAGAGTTAGGAACTAAAATTTCGGCCCAATGAAAGTTCTTTTGGTGGTTTGGACGACACATGGTCCAAACTTTGCTCCGTTTCAGTTTTTGAGAGCTCTGAACCCAAAGTTCGTCCCAATGAGAGTTTTTCATATGGCTTGGCCGAACTTGTTCCAAACTTTGCTCCGTTTGTGTTTTTCGAGAGTTAGGAACTCACAGTTCGGCCCAATGAGAGTTCTTTTGGTGGTTTGGATGACACATGGTCCAAACTTTGCTCTGTTTCAGTAATTGAGAGCTCAGAACCTCAAGTTCGTCTGAAGGAGAGTTTTTCATATGGTTTGGACGAACTTGGTCCAAACTTTCCTCCGTTTGAGTTTTTGGAGAAATAGGAACGCAAAGTTCGGCCAAATGAGAGTTCTTTTGGTGGTTTGGACGACACATGCTCCAAACTTTGCAACGTTTAAGTTTTTTAGAGCTCGGAACCTAAAGTTCATCCCAATGTGAGTTTTTCATATGGTTTGGACGAACTTGGTCCAAACTTTGCTCCGTTTGTGTTTTTCGAGAGTTAGGAACTCAAAGTTCGGCCCAATGAGAGTTCTTTTGGTGGTTTGGACGACACATGCTCCAAACTTTGCTCCATTTCAGTATTTGAGAGCTCGGAACGCAAAGTTCTTCCCAATGAGAGTCTTTCATATGGTATGGACGAACTTGGTCCCAACTTAGCTCTGTTTCAGTTTTTGGAGAGTTAGGAACTCAAAGTTCATCCCAACAGGAGTTCTGTAGGTGGTTTGGACGACACATGCTCCGAACATTGCTCCGTTTCAATATTTGAGAGCTTGCTACATTTGACTATTTGAGAGCTCGGAACCCAAAGTTCGTCCCAATGAGAGTTTTCATATGGCTTGGACGAACTTGTTCCAAACTTTGCTCCGTTTGTGTTTTTCGTGAGTTTGGAACTCAAAGTTCGGCCCAACGAGAGTTCTTTTGGTGGTTTGGACGACACATGGTCAAAACTTTGCTCCGTTTGAGTATTTGAGAGCTCGGAACCCAAAGTTCGTCCCAATGAGAGTTTTTCATATGGTTCGGATGAACTTTATCCAAAATTTGCTCCGTTTTAGTTTTTGGAGATTTAGGAACTCAAAGTTCGGCCCAATGAGAGTTCTTTAGGTGGTTTGGACGACACATGGTCCAAACTTTGCAACGTTTCGGTTTTTGAGAGCTCGGATGCCAAAGTTCGTCCCAATGAGAGTTTTTCATATGGCTTGGATGAACTTGGTCCCAAATTTGCTCCGTTTGAGTTTTTGGAGAGTTAGGAACTAAAAGTTCGGCCCAATGAAAGTTCTTTTGGTGGTTTGGACGACACATGGTCCAAACTTTGCTCCGTTTCAGTTTTTGAGAGCTCTGAACCCAAAGTTCGTCCCAATGAGAGTTTTTCATATGGCTTGGCCGGACTTGTTCCAAACTTTGCTCCGTTTGTGTTTTTTGAGAGTTAGGAACTCAGAGTTCGGCCCAATGAGAGTTCTTTTGGTGGTTTGGACGACACATGGTCCAAACTTTGCTCTGTTTCACTAATTGAGAGCTCAGAACCTCAAGTTCGTCTGAAGGAGAGTTTTTCATATGGTTTGGACGAACTTGGTCCAAACTTTGCTCCGTTTGAGTTTTTGGAGAAATAGGAACGCAAAGTTCGGCCAAATGAGAGTTCTTTTGGTGGTTTGGACGACACATGCTCCAAACTTTGCAACGTTTAAGTTTTTTAGAGCTCGGAACCTAAAGTTCATCCCAATGAGAGTTTTTCATATGGTTTGGACGAACTTGGTCCAAACTTTGCTCCGTTTGTGTTTTTCGAGAGTTAGGAACTCAAAGTTCGGCCCAATGAGAGTTCTTTTGGTGGTTTGGACGACACATGCTCCAAACTTTGCTCCATTTAAGTATTTGAGAGCTCGGAACGCAAAGTTCGTCCCAATGAGAGTCTTTCATATGGTATGGACGAACTTGGTCCCAACTTAGCTCTGTTTCAGTTTTTGGAGAGTTAGGAACTCAAAGTTCATCCCAACGGGAGTTCTGTAGGTGGTTTGGACGACACATGCTCCAAACATTGCTTCGTTTCAATATTTGAGAGCTCGGAACCCAAAGTTCGTCCCAATGAGAGTTCTTCATATCGCTTGGACGAACTTGTTCCAAAGTTTGATCCGTTTGTGTTTTTCGAGAGTTAGGAACTCAAAGTTCGGCCCAATGAGAGTTCTTTTGGTGGTTTGGACAACACATGGTCCAAACTTTGCTCCGTTTCAGTTTTTGAGAGCTCTGAACCCAAAGTTCGTCCAAATGAGAGTTTTTCATATGGCTTGGACGAACTTGGTCCCAAATTTTCTCCGTTTGAGTTTTTGGAGAGTTAGGAACTCAAAGTTCGGCCCAATTAGAGTTCTTTAGGTTGTTTGGACGACACATGGTCCAAACTTTGCAACGTTTCAGTCTTTGAGGGCTCGGAACCCAAAGTTCGTCCCAATGAGAGTTTTTCATATGGTTTGGACGAACTTGGTCCCAACTTTGCTCCGTTTGAGTTTTTGGAGAGTTAGGAACTCAAAATTCGGCCCAATGAGAGTTCTTTTGGTGGTTTGGACGACACACGGTTCAAACATTGCTCCGTTTTAGTATTTGAAAGCTCGGAACCCAAACTTCGTCCCAATGAGAGTTTTTCATATGTTTGGACGAACTTGGTCCAAACTTTGCTCCGTTGGAGTTTTTGGAGATTTAGGAACTCAAAGTTCAGCCCAATGAGTGTTCTTCAGGTGGTTTGGACGACACATGGTCCAAACTTTGCAACGTTTCAGTTTTTGAGAGCTCGGAACCCAAACTTCGTCCCAATGATAGTTTTTCATATGTCTTGGACAAACTTGGTCCCAACTTTGCTCATTTTGAGTTTTTGGAGAGTTAGCAACTCAAAGTTCGGCCCGATGAGAGTTCTTCAGGTGGTTTGGACGACACATGGTCCAAACTTTGAAACGTTTCAGTTTTTGAGACGTCGGAACCCAAAGTTCGTCGCAATGAGAGTTTTTCATATGGCTTGGACGAACTTATTCAAAACTTTGCTCCGTTTGTGTTTTTCGAGAGTTAGGAACTCAAAGTTTGGCCCAATGAGAGTTTTTTAGGTGGTTTGGATGACTCATGATCCAAAGTTTGCAACGTTTCAGTTTTTGAGAGCTCGAAACCCAAAGTTCGTCCCAATGAGAGTTTTTCATTTGGCTTGGACGAACTTGTTCCAAACTTTGCTCCGTTTGTGTTTTTCGAGAGTTTGGAACTCAGAGTTCGGCCCAACGAGAGTTCTTTTGGTGGTTTGGACGACACGTGGTCAAAACTTTGCTCCGTTTGAGTATTTGAGAGCTCGGAACCCAAAGTTCGTCCCAATGAGAGTTTTTCATATGGTTCGGATGAACTTTGTCCAAACTTTGCTCCGTTTTAGTTTTTGGAGATTTAGGAACTCAAAATTCGGCCCAATGAGAGTTCTTTAGGTGGTTTGGACGACACATGCTCCAAACTTTGCTCCGTTTCGATATTTGAGAGCTCGGAACAAAAAGTTCGTCCCAATGAGAGTTTTTCATATGGCTTGGACGACCTTGTTCCAAACATTGCTCCGTTTGTGTTTTTGGAGAGTTAGGAGCTCAAAGTTCGGGCCAATGAGAGTTCTTTTGGTGGTTTGGACGACTCATGCTCCAAACTTTGCTCATTTCAGTATTTGAGAGCTCGGAACCCAAAGTTCGTCCCAATGAGAGTTTTTCATATGGTATGGACGAACTTTGTCCCAACTTAGCTCAGTTTCAGTTTTTGGAGAGTTAGGAACTCAAAGTTCATCCCAATGGGAGTTCTGTAGGTGTTTGGACGACACATGCTCCAAACATTGCTCCGTTTCAATATTTGAGAGCTCGGAACCAAAAGTTCGTCCAAATGAGAGTTTTTCATATGGCTTGGACGAACTTGTTCCAAACTTTGCTCTTTTTGTGTTTTTGGAGAGTTAGAAACTCAAGGTTCGACCCAATGAGAGTTCTTTAGGTGGTTTGGATGACACATGGACCAAACTTTTCCCCGTTTCAGTTTTTGAGAGCTCGGAACCCAAAGTTCGTCCCAATGAGAGTTCTTCATATCGCTTGGACGAACTTGTTCCAAACTTTGCTCCGTTTGTGTTTTTCGAGAGTTAGGAACTCAAAGTTCGGCCCAATGAGAGTTCTTTTTGTGGTTTGGACAACACATGGTCCAAACTTTGCTCCGTTTAAGTTTTTGAGAGCTCTGAACCCAAAGTTCGTCCCAATGAGAGTTTTTCATATTGCTTGGATGAACTTGGTCCCAACTTTGCTCCGTTTGAGTTTTTGGAGAGTTAGGAACTCAAAGTTCGGCCCAATTAGAGTTCTTTAGGTGGTTTGGACGACACATGGTCCAATCTTTGCAACGTTGCAGTCTTTGAGAGCTCGGAACCCAAAGTTCGTCCCAATGAGAGTTTTTCATATGGCTTGGCCGAACTTGTTCCAAACTTTGCTCCGTTTGTGTTTTTCGAGAGTTAGGAACTCAAAGTTCGGCCCAATGAGAGTTCTTTTGGTGGTTTGGACGACACATGGTCCAAACTTTTCTCCGTTTAAGTATTTGAGAGCTTAGAACCTCAAGTTCGTCCGAATGAGAGTTTTTCGTATGGTTTGGACGAACTTGGTCCAAACTTTGCTCCGTTTGAGTTTTTGGAGAGTTAGGAACTCAAAGTTCGGCCCAATGAGAGTTCTTTTGGTGGTTTGGACGACACATGCTCCAAACTTTTCCCCGTTTCAGTTTTTGAGAGCTCGGAACCCAAAGTTCGTCCCAATGAGAGTTTTTCATATCGCTTGGACGAACTTGTTCCAAACTTTGCTCCGTTTGTGTTTTTCGAGAGTTAGGAACTCAAAGTTTGGCCCAATGAGAGTTCTTTTGGTGGTTTGGACGACACATGGTCCAAACTTTTCTCCGTTTAAGTATTTGAGAGCTTAGAACCTCAAGTTCGTCCGAATAAGAGTTTTTCGTATGGTTTGGACGAACTTGGTCCAAACTTTGCTCCATTTGAGTTTTGGGAGAGTTAGGAACTCAAAGTTCGGCCAAATGAGAGTTCTTTTGGTGGTTTGGACAACAAATGCTCCAAACTTTGCTCCATTTCAGTATGGTATGGACGAACTTGGTCCCAACATAGATCCGTTTGACTTTTGGAGAGTTAGGAACTCAAAGTTCATTACAATGGGAGTTCTTTAGGTGGTTTGGACGACACATGCTCCAAACTTTGCTCCGTTTCGATATTTGAGAGCTCGGAACAAAAAGTTCGTACCAATGAGAGTTTTTCATATGGCTTGGACGACCTTGTTCCAAACTTTGCTCCGTTTGTGTTTTTGGAGAGTTAGGAGCTCAAAGTTCGGCCCAATGAGAGTTCTTTTGGTGGTTTGGACGACTCATGCTCCAAACTTTGCTCATTTCAGTATTTGAGAGCTCGGAACCCAAAGTTCGTCCCAATGAGAGTTTTTCATATGGTATGGACGAACTTTGTCCCAACTTAGCTCAGTTTCAGTTTTTGGAGAGTTAGGAACTCAAAGTTCATCCCAATGGGAGTTCTGTAGGTGTTTGGACGACACATGCTCCAAACATTGCTCCGTTTCAATATTTGAGAGCTCGGAACCCAAAGTTCGTCCAAATGAGAGTTTTTCATATGGCTTGGACGAACTTGTTCATAACTTTGCTCTGTTTGTGTTTTTGGAGAGTTAGAAACTCAAGGTTCGACCCAATGAGAGTTCTTTAGGTGGTTTGGATGACACATGGACCAAACTTTTCCCCGTTTCAGTTTTTGAGAGCTCGGAACCCAAAGTTCGTCCCAATGAGAGTTCTTCATATCGCTTGGACGAACTTGTTCCAAACTTTGCTCCGTTTGTGTTTTTCGAGAGTTAGGAACTCAAAGTTCGGCCCAATGAGAGTTCTTTTTGTGGTTTGGACAACACATGGTCCAAACTTTGCTCCGTTTAAGTTTTTGAGAGCTCTGAACCCAAAGTTCGTCCCAATGAGAGTTTTTCATATTGCTTGGATGAACTTGGTCCCAACTTTGCTCCGTTTGAGTTTTTGGAGAGTTAGGAACTCAAAGTTCGGCCCAATTAGAGTTCTTTAGGTGGTTTGGACGACACATGGTCCAATCTTTGCAACGTTGCAGTCTTTGAGAGCTCGGAACCCAAAGTTCGTCCCAATGAGAGTTTTTCATATGGCTTGGCCGAACTTGTTCCAAACTTTGCTCCGTTTGTGTTTTTCGAGAGTTAGGAACTCAAAGTTCGGCCCAATGAGAGTTCTTTTGGTGGTTTGGACGACACATGGTCCAAACTTTTCTCCGTTTAAGTATTTGAGAGCTTAGAACCTCAAGTTCGTCCGAATGAGAGTTTTTCGTATGGTTTGGACGAACTTGGTCCAAACTTTGCTCCGTTTGAGTTTTTGGAGAGTTAGGAACTCAAAGTTCGGCCCAATGAGAGTTCTTTTGGTGGTTTGGACGACACATGCTCCAAACTTTTCCCCGTTTCAGTTTTTGAGAGCTCGGAACCCAAAGTTCGTCCCAATGAGAGTTTTTCATATCGCTTGGACGAACTTGTTCCAAACTTTGCTCCGTTTGTGTTTTTCGAGAGTTAGGAACTCAAAGTTTGGCCCAATGAGAGTTCTTTTGGTGGTTTGGACGACACATGGTCCAAACTTTTCTCCGTTTAAGTATTTGAGAGCTTAGAACCTCAAGTTCGTCCGAATAAGAGTTTTTCGTATGGTTTGGACGAACTTGGTCCAAACTTTGCTCCATTTGAGTTTTGGGAGAGTTAGGAACTCAAAGTTCGGCCAAATGAGAGTTCTTTTGGTGGTTTGGACAACACATGCTCCAAACTTTGCTCCATTTCAGTATGGTATGGACGAACTTGGTCCCAACATAGATCCGTTTGACTTTTGGAGAGTTAGGAACTCAAAGTTCATTACAATGGGAGTTCTTTAGGTGGTTTGGACGACACATGCTCCAAACTTTGCTCCGTTTCGATATTTGAGAGCTCGGAACAAAAAGTTCGTACCAATGAGAGTTTTTCATATGGCTTGGACGACCTTGTTCCAAACTTTACTCCGTTTGTGTTTTTGGAGAGTTAGGAGCTCAAAGTTCGGCCCAATGAGAGTTCTTTTGGTGGTTTGGACGACTCATGCTCCAAACTTTGCTCATTTCAGTATTTGAGAGCTCGGAACCCAAAGTTCGTCCCAATGAGAGTTTTTCATATGGTATGGACGAACTTTGTCCCAACTTAGCTCAGTTTCAGTTTTTGGAGAGTTAGGAACTCAAAGTTCATCCCAATGGGAGTTCTGTAGGTGTTTGGACGACACATGCTCCAAACATTGCTCCGTTTCAATATTTGAGAGCTCGGAACCCAAAGTTCGTCCAAATGAGAGTTTTTCATATGGCTTGGACGAACTTGTTCATAACTTTGCTCTGTTTGTGTTTTTGGAGAGTTAGAAACTCAAGGTTCGACCCAATGAGAGTTCTTTAGGTGGTTTGGATGACACATGGACCAAACTTTTCCCCGTTTCAGTTTTTGAGAGCTCGGAACCCAAAGTTCGTCCCAATGAGAGTTCTTCATATCGCTTGGACGAACTTGTTCCAAACTTTGCTCCGTTTGTGTTTTTCGAGAGTTAGGAACTCAAAGTTCGGCCCAATGAGAGTTCTTTTTGTGGTTTGGACAACACATGGTCCAAACTTTGCTCCGTTTAAGTTTTTGAGAGCTCTGAACCCAAAGTTCGTCCCAATGAGAGTTTTTCATATTGCTTGGATGAACTTGGTCCCAACTTTGCTCCGTTTGAGTTTTTGGAGAGTTAGGAACTCAAAGTTCGGCCCAATTAGAGTTCTTTAGGTGGTTTGGACGACACATGGTCCAATCTTTGCAACGTTGCAGTCTTTGAGAGCTCGGAACCCAAAGTTCGTCCCAATGAGAGTTTTTCATATGGCTTGGCCGAACTTTTTCAAACTTTGCTCCGTTTGTGTTTTTCGAGAGTTAGGAACTCAAAGTTCGGCCCAATGAGAGTTCTTTTGGTGGTTTGGACGACACATGGTCCAAACTTTTCTCCGTTTAAGTATTTGAGAGCTTAGAACCTCAAGTTCGTCCGAATGAGAGTTTTTCGTATGGTTTGGACGAACTTGGTCCAAACTTTGCTCCGTTTGAGTTTTTGGAGAGTTAGGAACTCAAAGTTCGGCCCAATGAGAGTTCTTTTGGTGGTTTGGACGACACATGCTCCAAACTTTTCCCCGTTTCAGTTTTTGAGAGCTCGGAACCCAAAGTTCGTCCCAATGAGAGTTTTTCATATCGCTTGGACGAACTTGTTCCAAACTTTGCTCCGTTTGTGTTTTTCGAGAGTTAGGAACTCAAAGTTTGGCCCAATGAGAGTTCTTTTGGTGGTTTGGACGACACATGGTCCAAACTTTTCTCCGTTTAAGTATTTGAGAGCTTAGAACCTCAAGTTCGTCCGAATAAGAGTTTTTCGTATGGTTTGGACGAACTTGGTCCAAACTTTGCTCCATTTGAGTTTTGGGAGAGTTAGGAACTCAAAGTTCGGCCAAATGAGAGTTCTTTTGGTGGTTTGGACAACACATGCTCCAAACTTTGCTCCATTTCAGTATGGTATGGACGAACTTGGTCCCAACATAGATCCGTTTGACTTTTGGAGAGTTAGGAACTCAAAGTTCATTACAATGGGAGTTCTTTAGGTGGTTTGGACGACACATGCTCCAAACTTTGCTCCGTTTCGATATTTGAGAGCTCGGAACAAAAAGTTCGTACCAATGAGAGTTTTTCATATGGCTTGGACGACCTTGTTCCAAACTTTGCTCCGTTTGTGTTTTTGGAGAGTTAGGAGCTCAAAGTTCGGCCCAATGAGAGTTCTTTTGGTGGTTTGGACGACTCATGCTCCAAACTTTGCTCATTTCAGTATTTGAGAGCTCGGAACCCAAAGTTCGTCCCAATGAGAGTTTTTCATATGGTATGGACGAACTTTGTCCCAACTTAGCTCAGTTTCAGTTTTTGGAGAGTTAGGAACTCAAAGTTCATCCCAATGGGAGTTCTGTAGGTGTTTGGACGACACATGCTCCAAACATTGCTCCGTTTCAATATTTGAGAGCTCGGAACCCAAAGTTCGTCCAAATGAGAGTTTTTCATATGGCTTGGACGAACTTGTTCATAACTTTGCTCTGTTTGTGTTTTTGGAGAGTTAGAAACTCAAGGATCGACCCAATGAGAGTTCTTTAGGTGGTTTGGATGACACATGGACCAAACTTTTCCCCGTTTCAGTTTTTGAGAGCTCGGAACCCAAAGTTTGTCCCAATGAGAGTTCTTCATATCGCGTGGACGAACTTGTTCCAAACTTTGCTCCGTTTCTGTTTTTCGAGAGATAGGAACTCAAAGTTCGGCCCAATGAGAGTTCTTTTTGTGGTTTGGACAACACATGGTCCAAACTTTGCTCCGTTTCAGTTTTTGAGAGCTCTGAACCCAAAGTTCGTCCAAATGAGAGTTTTTCATATTGCTTGGATGAACTTGGTCCCAACTTTGCTCCGTTTGAGTTTTTGGAGAGTTAAGAACTCAAAGTTCGGCCCAATTAGAGTTCTTTAGGTGGTTTGGACGACACATGGTCCAATCTTTGCAACGTTGCAGTCTTTGAGAGCTCGGAACCCAAAGTTCGTCCCAATGAGAGTTTTTCATATGGCTTGGCCGAACTTCTTCCAAATTTTGCTCCGTTTGTGTTTTTCGAGAGTTAGGAACTCAAAGTTCGGCCGAATAGGAGTTCTTTAGGTGGTTTGGACAACACATGGTCCAAACTTTGCAACGTTTCGGTTTTTGAGAGCTCGGATCCCAAAGTTCGTCCCAATGAGAGTTTTTCATATGGCTTGGACGAACTTGTTCCAAACTTTGCTCCGTTTGTGTTTTGCGAGAGTTAGGAACTCAAAGCTCGGCCCAATGAGAGTTCTTTTGGTGGTTTGGACGACTCATGCTCCAAACTTTGCTCATTTCAGTATTTGAGAGCTCGGAACCCAAAGTTCGTCCCAATGAGAGTTTTTCATATGGTATGGACGAACTTTGTCCCAACTTAGCTCAGTTTCAGTTTTTGGAGAGTTAGGAACTCAAAGTTCATCCCAATGGGAGTTCTGTAGGTGTTTGGACGACACATGCTCCAAACATTGCTCCGTTTCAATATTTGAGAGCTCGGAACCCAAAGTTCGTCCAAATGAGAGTTTTTCATATGGCTTGGACGAACTTGTTCATAACTTTGCTCTGTTTGTGTTTTTGGAGAGTTAGAAACTCAAGGTTCGACCCAATGAGAGTTCTTTAGGTGGTTTGGATGACACATGGACCAAACTTTTCCCCGTTTCAGTTTTTGAGAGCTCGGAACCCAAAGTTCGTCCCAATGAGAGTTCTTCATATCGCTTGGACGAACTTGTTCCAAACTTTGCTCCGTTTGTGTTTTTCGAGAGTTAGGAACTCAAAGTTCGGCCCAATGAGAGTTCTTTTTGTGGTTTGGACAACACATGGTCCAAACTTTGCTCCGTTTAAGTTTTTGAGAGCTCTGAACCCAAAGTTCGTCCCAATGAGAGTTTTTCATATTGCTTGGATGAACTTGGTCCCAACTTTGCTCCGTTTGAGTTTTTGGAGAGTTAGGAACTCAAAGTTCGGCCCAATTAGAGTTCTTTAGGTGGTTTGGACGACACATGGTCCAATCTTTGCAACGTTGCAGTCTTTGAGAGCTCGGAACCCAAAGTTCGTCCCAATGAGAGTTTTTCATATGGCTTGGCCGAACTTGTTCCAAACTTTGCTCCGTTTGTGTTTTTCGAGAGTTAGGAACTCAAAGTTCGGCCCAATGAGAGTTCTTTTGGTGGTTTGGACGACACATGGTCCAAACTTTTCTCCGTTTAAGTATTTGAGAGCTTAGAACCTCAAGTTCGTCCGAATGAGAGTTTTTCGTATGGTTTGGACGAACTTGGTCCAAACTTTGCTCCGTTTGAGTTTTTGGAGAGTTAGGAACTCAAAGTTCGGCCCAATGAGAGTTCTTTTGGTGGTTTGGACGACACATGCTCCAAACTTTTCCCCGTTTCAGTTTTTGAGAGCTCGGAACCCAAAGTTCGTCCCAATGAGAGTTTTTCATATCGCTTGGACGAACTTGTTCCAAACTTTGCTCCGTTTGTGTTTTTCGAGAGTTAGGAACTCAAAGTTTGGCCCAATGAGAGTTCTTTTGGTGGTTTGGACGACACATGGTCCAAACTTTTCTCCGTTTAAGTATTTGAGAGCTTAGAACCTCAAGTTCGTCCGAATAAGAGTTTTTCGTATGGTTTGGACGAACTTGGTCCAAACTTTGCTCCATTTGAGTTTTGGGAGAGTTAGGAACTCAAAGTTCGGCCAAATGAGAGTTCTTTTGGTGGTTTGGACAACACATGCTCCAAACTTTGCTCCATTTCAGTATGGTATGGACGAACTTGGTCCCAACATAGATCCGTTTGACTTTTGGAGAGTTAGGAACTCAAAGTTCATTACAATGGGAGTTCTTTAGGTGGTTTGGACGACACATGCTCCAAACTTTGCTCCGTTTCGATATTTGAGAGCTCGGAACAAAAAGTTCGTACCAATGAGAGTTTTTCATATGGCTTGGACGACCTTGTTCCAAACTTTGCTCCGTTTGTGTTTTTGGAGAGTTAGGAGCTCAAAGTTCGGCCCAATGAGAGTTCTTTTGGTGGTTTGGACGACTCATGCTCCAAACTTTGCTCATTTCAGTATTTGAGAGCTCGGAACCCAAAGTTCGTCCCAATGAGAGTTTTTCATATGGTATGGACGAACTTTGTCCCAACTTAGCTCAGTTTCAGTTTTTGGAGAGTTAGGAACTCAAAGTTCATCCCAATGGGAGTTCTGTAGGTGTTTGGACGACACATGCTCCAAACATTGCTCCGTTTCAATATTTGAGAGCTCGGAACCCAAAGTTCGTCCAAATGAGAGTTTTTCATATGGCTTGGACGAACTTGTTCATAACTTTGCTCTGTTTGTGTTTTTGGAGAGTTAGAAACTCAAGGTTCGACCCAATGAGAGTTCTTTAGGTGGTTTGGATGACACATGGACCAAACTTTTCCCCGTTTCAGTTTTTGAGAGCTCGGAACCCAAAGTTTGTCCCAATGAGAGTTCTTCATATCGCGTGGACGAACTTGTTCCAAACTTTGCTCCGTTTCTGTTTTTCGAGAGATAGGAACTCAAAGTTCGGCCCAATGAGAGTTCTTTTTGTGGTTTGGACAACACATGGTCCAAACTTTGCTCCGTTTCAGTTTTTGAGAGCTCTGAACCCAAAGTTCGTCCAAATGAGAGTTTTTCATATTGCTTGGATGAACTTGGTCCCAACTTTGCTCCGTTTGAGTTTTTGGAGAGTTAAGAACTCAAAGTTCGGCCCAATTAGAGTTCTTTAGGTGGTTTGGACGACACATGGTCCAATCTTTGCAACGTTGCAGTCTTTGAGAGCTCGGAACCCAAAGTTCGTCCCAATGAGAGTTTTTCATATGGCTTGGCCGAACTTCTTCCAAATTTTGCTCCGTTTGTGTTTTTCGAGAGTTAGGAACTCAAAGTTCGGCCGAATAGGAGTTCTTTAGGTGGTTTGGACAACACATGGTCCAAACTTTGCAACGTTTCGGTTTTTGAGAGCTCGGATCCCAAAGTTCGTCCCAATGAGAGTTTTTCATATGGCTTGGACGAACTTGTTCCAAACTTTGCTCCGTTTGTGTTTTGCGAGAGTTAGGAACTCAAAGCTCGGCCCAATGAGAGTTCTTTAGGTGGTTTGGATGACACATGGACCAAACTTTTCCCCGTTTCAGTTTTTGAGAGCTCGGACCCAAAGTTCGTCCCAATGAGAGTTCTTCATATCGCTTGGACGAACTTGTTCCAAACTTTGCTCCGTTTGTGTTTTGCGAGAGTTAGGAACTCAAAGCTCGGCCCAATGAGAGTTCTTTAGGTGGTTTGGATGACACATGGACCAAACTTTTCCCCGTTTCAGTTTTTGAGAGCTCGGAACCCAAAGTTCGTCCCAATGAGAGTTCTTCATATCGCTTGGACGAACTTGTTCCAAACTTTGCTCCGTTTGTGTTTTTCGAGAGTTAGGAACTCAAAGTTCGGCCCAATGAGAGTTCTTTTTTCGGTTTGGACAACACATGGTCCAAACTTTGCTCCGTTTAAGTTTTTGAGAGCTCTGAACCCAAAGTTCGTCCCAATGAGAGTTTTTCATATTGCTTGGATGAACTTGGTCCCAACTTTGCTCCGTTTGAGTTTTTGGAGAGTTAGGAACTCAAAGTTCGGCCCAATTAGAGTTCTTTAGGTGGTTTGGACGACACATGGTCCAATCTTTGCAACGTTGCAGTCTTTGAGATCTCGGAACCCAAAGTTCGTCCCAATGAGAGTTTTTCATATGGCTTGGCCGAACTTGTTCCAAACTTTGCTCCGTTTGTGTTTTTCGAGAGTTAGGAACTCAAAGTTCGGCCCAATGAGAGTTCTTTTGGTGGTTTGGACGACACATGGTCCAAACTTTTCTCCGTTTAAGTATTTGAGAGCTTAGAACCTCAAGTTCGTCCGAATGAGAGTTTTTCGTATGGTTTGGACGAACTTGGTCCAAACTTTGCTCCGTTTGAGTTTTTGGAGAGTTAGGAACTCAAAGTTCGGCCCAATGAGAGTTCTTTTGGTGGTTTGGACGACACATGCTCCAAACTTTTCCCCGTTTCAGTTTTTGAGGGCTCGGAACCCAAAGTTCGTCCCAATGAGAGTTTTTCATATCGCTTGGACGAACTTGTTCCAAACTTTGCTCCGTTTGTGTTTTTCGAGAGTTAGGAACTCAAAGTTTGGCCCAATGAGAGTTCTTTTGGTGGTTTGGACGACACATGGTCCAAACTTTTCTCCGTTTAAGTATTTGAGAGCTTAGAACCTCAAGTTCGTCCGAATAAGAGTTTTTCGTATGGTTTGGACGAACTTGGTCCAAACTTTGCTCCATTTGAGTTTTGGGAGAGTTAGGAACTCAAAGTTCGGCCAAATGAGAGTTCTTTTGGTGGTTTGGACAACAAATGCTCCAAACTTTGCTCCATTTCAGTATGGTATGGACGAACTTGGTCCCAACATAGATCCGTTTGACTTTTGGAGAGTTAGGAACTCAAAGTTCATTACAATGGGAGTTCTTTAGGTGGTTTGGACGACACATGCTCCAAACTTTGCTCCGTTTCGATATTTGAGAGCTCGGAACAAAAAGTTCGTACCAATGAGAGTTTTTCATATGGCTTGGACGACCTTGTTCCAAACTTTGCTCCGTTTGTGTTTTTGGAGAGTTAGGAGCTCAAAGTTCGGCCCAATGAGAGTTCTTTTGGTGGTTTGGACGACTCATGCTCCAAACTTTGCTCATTTCAGTATTTGAGAGCTCGGAACCCAAAGTTCGTCCCAATGAGAGTTTTTCATATGGTATGGACGAACTTTGTCCCAACTTAGCTCAGTTTCAGTTTTTGGAGAGTTAGGAACTCAAAGTTCATCCCAATGGGAGTTCTGTAGGTGTTTGGACGACACATGCTCCAAACATTGCTCCGTTTCAATATTTGAGAGCTCGGAACCCAAAGTTCGTCCAAATGAGAGTTTTTCATATGGCTTGGACGAACTTGTTCATAACTTTGCTCTGTTTGTGTTTTTGGAGAGTTAGAAACTCAAGGTTCGACCCAATGAGAGTTCTTTAGGTGGTTTGGATGACACATGGACCAAACTTTTCCCCGTTTCAGTTTTTGAGAGCTCGGAACCCAAAGTTTGACCCAATGAGAGTTCTTCATATCGCTTGGACGAACTTGTTCCAAACTTTGCTCCGTTTCTGTTTTTCGAGAGATAGGAACTCAAAGTTCGGCCCAATGAGAGTTCTTTTTGTGGTTTGGACAACACATGGTCCAAACTTTGCTCCGTTTCAGTTTTTGAGAGCTCTGAACCCAAAGTTCGTCCAAATGAGAGTTTTTCATATTGCTTGGATGAACTTGGTCCCAACTTTGCTCCGTTTGAGTTTTTGGAGAGTTAAGAACTCAAAGTTCGGCCCAATTAGAGTTCTTTAGGTGGTTTGGACGACACATGGTCCAATCTTTGCAACGTTGCAGTCTTTGAGAGCTCGGAACCCAAAGTTCGTCCCAATGAGAGTTTTTCATATGGCTTGGCCGAACTTCTTCCAAATTTTGCTCCGTTTGTGTTTTTCGAGAGTTAGGAACTCAAAGTTCGGCCGAATAGGAGTTCTTTAGGTGGTTTGGACAACACATGGTCCAAACTTTGCAACGTTTCGGTTTTTGAGAGCTCGGATCCCAAAGTTCGTCCCAATGAGAGTTTTTCATATGGCTTGGACGAACTTGTTCCAAACTTTGCTCCGTTTGTGTTTTGCGAGAGTTAGGAACTCAAAGCTCGGCCCAATGAGAGTTCTTTAGGTGGTTTGGATGACACATGGACCAAACTTTTCCCCGTTTCAGTTTTTGAGAGCTCGGACCCAAAGTTCGTCCCAATGAGAGTTCTTCATATCGCTTGGACGAACTTGTTCCAAACTTTGCGCCGTTTGTGTTTTTCGAGAGTTAAGAACTCAAAGTTCGGCCCAATGAGAGTTCTTTTGGTGGTTTGGACAACACATGGTCCAAACTTTGCTCCGTTTCAGTTTTTGAGAGCTCTGCACCCAAAGTTCGTCCCAATGAGAGTTTTTCATATGGCTTGGACGAACTTGGTCCCAACTTTGCTCCGTTTGAGTTTTTGGAGAGTTAGGAACTCAAAGTTCGGCCCAATTAGAGTTCTTTAGGTGGTTTGGACGACACATGGTCAAATCTTTGCAACGTTGTAGTCTTTCAGAGCTCGGAACCCAAAGTTCGTCCCAATGAGGGTTTTTCATATGGCTTGGCCGAACTTGTTCCAAACTTTGCTCCGTTTGTGTTTTTCGAGAGTTAAGAACTCAAAGTTTGGCCCAATGAGAGTTCTTTTTGTGGTTTTGACGACACATGGTCCAAACTTTGCTCTGTGTCAGTAATTGAGAGCTCATAACCTCAAGTTCGTCTGAAGGAGAGTTTTTCATATGGTTTGGACGAACTTGGTCCAAACTTTGCTCCGTTTGAGTTTTTGGAGAAATAGGAACGCAAAGTTTGACCAAATGAGAGTTCTTTTGGTGGTTTGGACGACACATGCTCCAAACTTTGCAACGTTTAAGTTTTTTAGAGCTCGGAACCTAAAGTTCATCCCAATGAGAGTTTTTCATATGGCTTGGACGAACTTGTTCCAAACTTTGCTCCGTTTGTGTTTTTCGAGAGTTAGGAACTCAAAGTTCGGCCCAATGAGAGTTCTTTTGGTGGTTTGGACGACACATGCTCCAAACTTTGCTCCATTTCATTATTTGAGAGCTCGAAACGCAAAGTTCGTCCCAATTAGAGTTTTTCATATGGTATGGTTGAACTTGGTCCCAACTTAGCTCTGTTTCAGTTTTTGGAGAGTTAGGAACTCAAAGTTCGACCAAATGAGAGTTCTTTTGGTGGTTTGGACGAATCATGCTCCAAACTTTGCAACGTTTAAGATTTTTAGAGCTCGGAACCTAAAGTTCATCCCAATGAGAGTTTTTCATATGGCTTGGACGAACTTGTTCCAAACTTTTCTCCGTTTGTGTTTTTCGAGAGTTAGGAACTCAAAGTTCGGCCCAATGAGAGTTCTTTTGGTGGTTTGGACGACACATGCTCCAAACTTTGCTCCATTTCATTATTTGAGAGCTCGAAACGCAAAGTTCGTCCCAATTAGAGTTTTTCATATGGTATGGACGAACTTGGTCCCAACTTAGCTCTGTTTCAGTTTTTGGAGAGTTAGGAACTCAAAGTTCGACCAAATGAGACTTCTTTTGGTGGTTTGGACGACACATGCTCCAAACTTTGCAACGTTTAAGTTTTTTAGAGCTCGGAACCTAAAGTTCATCCCAATGAGAGTTTTTCATATGGCTTGGACGAACTTGTTCCAAACTTTGCTTCGTTTGTGTTTTTCGAGAGTTAGGAACTCAAAGTTCGGCCCAATGAGAGTTCTTTTGGTGGTTTGGACGACACATGCTCCAAACATTGCTCCGTTTCAATATTTGAGAGCTCGGAACCCAAAGTTCGTCCAAATGAGAGTTTTTCATATGGCTTGGACGAAGTTGTTCCAAACTTTGCTCCGTTTGTGTTTTTGGAGAGTTAGGAACTCAAGGTTCGACCCAATGAGAGTTCTTTAGGTGGTTTGGATGACACATGGACCAAACTTTTCCCTGTTTCAGTTTTTGAGAGCTCGGAACCCAAAGTTCGTCCCAATGAGAGTTCTTCATATCGCTTGGACGAAGTTGTTCCAAAGTTTGCTCCGTTTGTGTTTTTCGAAAGTTAGGAACTCAAAGTTCGGCCGAATAGGAGTTCTTTAGGTGGTTTGTACGACACATGGTCCAAACTTTGTAACGTTTCGGTTTTTGAGAGCTCGGATCCCAAAGTTCGTCCCAATGAGAGTTTTTCATATGGCTTGGACGAACTTGTTCCAAACTTTGCTCCGTTTGTGTTTTTCGAGAGTTAGGAACTCAAAGTTCGGCCCAATGAGAGTTCTTTAGGTGGTTTGGATGACACATGGACCAAACTTTTCCCCGTTTCAGTTTTTGAGAGCTCGAAACCCAAAGTTCGTCCCAATGAGAGTTCTTCATATCGCTTGGACGAACTTGTTCCAAACTTTGCGCCGTTTGTGTTTTTCGAGAGTTAGGAACTCAAAGTTCGGCCCAATGAGAGTTCTTTTTGTGGTTTGGACAACACAAGGTCCAAACTTTGCTCCGTTTCAGTTTTTGAGAGCTCTGAACCCAAAGTTCGTCCCAATGAGAGTTTTTCATATGGCTTGGACGAACTTGGTCCCAACTTTTCTCCGTTTGAGTTTTTGGAGAGTTAGGAACTCAAAGTTCGGCCCAATTAGAGTTCTTTAGGTGGTTTGGACGACACATGGTCAAATCTTTGCAACGTTGTAGTCTTTCAGAGCTCGGAACCCAAAGTTCGTCCCAATGAGGGTTTTTCATATGGCTTGGCCGAACTGGTTCCAAACTTTGCTCCGTTTGTGTTTTTCGAGAGTTAAGAACTCAAAGTTTGGCCCAATGAGAGTTCTTTTTGTGGTTTGGACGACACATGGTCCAAACTTTGCTCTGTTTCAGTATTTGAGAGCTCAGAACCTCAAGTTCGTCTGAAGGAGAGTTTTTCATATGGTTTGGACGAACTTGGTCAAAACTTTGCTCCGTTTGAGTTTTTGGAGAAATAGGAACGCAAAGTTTGACCAAATGAGAGTTCTTTTGGTGGTTTGGACGACACATGCTCCAAACTTTGCAACGTTTAAGTTTTTTAGAGCTCGGAACCTAAAGTTCATCCCAATGAGAGTTTTTCATATGGCTTGGACGAACTTGTTCCAAACTTTGCTCCGTTTGTGTTTTTCGAGAGTTAGGAACTCAAAGTTCGGCCCAATGAGAGTTCTTTTGGTGGTTTGGACGACACATGCTCCAAACTTTGCTCCATTTCATTATTTGAGAGCTCGAAACGCAAAGTTCGTCCCAATTAGAGTTTCTCATATGGTATCGACGAACTTGGTCCCAACTTAGCTCTGTTTCAGTTTTTGGAGAGTTAGGAACTCAAAGTTCGACCAAATGAGAGTTCTTTTGGTGGTTTGGACAAATCATGCTCCAAACTTTGCAATGTTTAAGTTTTTTAGAGCTCGGAACCTAAAGTTCATCCCAATGAGAGTTTTTCATATGGCTTGGACGAACTTGTTCCAAACTTTTCTCCGTTTGTGTTTTTCGAGAGTTAGGAACTCAAAGTTCGGCCCAATGAGAGTTCTTTTGGTGGTTTGGACGACACATGCTCCAAACATTGCTCCGTTTGAATATTTGAGAGCTCGGAACCCAAAGTTCGTCCAAATGAGAGTTTTTCATATGGCTTGGACGAACTTGTTCCAAACTTTGCTCCGTTTGTGTTTTTGGAGAGTTAGGAACTCAAGGTTCGACCCAATGAGAGTTCTTTAGGTGGTTTGGATGACACATGGACCAAACTTTTCCCCGTTTCAATTTTTGAGAGCTCGGAACCCAAAGTTCGTCCCAATGATAGTTCTTCATATCGCTTGGACGAACTTGTTCCAAACTTTGCGCAGTTTGTGTTTTTGGAGAGTTAGGAACTTAAAGTTCGGCCCAATGAGAGTTCTTTTGGTGGTTTGGACAACACATGGTCCAAACTTTGCTCCGTTTCAGTTTTTGAGAGCTCTGAACCCAAAGTTCGTCCCAATGAGAGTTTTTCATATGGCTTGGACGAACTTGGTCCCAACTTTTCTCCGTTTGAGTTTTTGGAGAGTTAGGAACTCAAAGTTCGGCCCAATTAGAGTTCTTTAGGTGGTTTGGACGACACATGGTCAAATCTTTGCAACGTTGTAGTCTTTCAGAGCTCGGAACCCAAAGTTCGTCCCAATGAGGGTTTTTCATATGGCTTGGCCGAACTGGTTCCAAACTTTGCTCCGTTTGTGTTTTTCGAGAGTTAAGAACTCAAAGTTTGGCCCAATGAGAGTTCTTTTTGTGGTTTGGACGACACATGGTCCAAACTTTGCTCTGTTTCAGTATTTGAGAGCTCAGAACCTCAAGTTCGTCTGAAGGAGAGTTTTTCATATGGTTTGGACGAACTTGGTCAAAACTTTGCTCCGTTTGAGTTTTTGGAGAAATAGGAACGCAAAGTTTGACCAAATGAGAGTTCTTTTGGTGGTTTGGACGACACATGCTCCAAACTTTGCAACGTTTAAGTTTTTTAGAGCTCGGAACCTAAAGTTCATCCCAATGAGAGTTTTTCATATGGCTTGGACGAACTTGTTCCAAACTTTGCTCCGTTTGTGTTTTTCGAGAGTTAGGAACTCAAAGTTCGGCCCAATGAGAGTTCTTTTGGTGGTTTGGACGACACATGCTCCAAACTTTGCTCCATTTCATTATTTGAGAGCTCGAAACGCAAAGTTCGTCCCAATTAGAGTTTCTCATATGGTATCGACGAACTTGGTCCCAACTTAGCTCTGTTTCAGTTTTTGGAGAGTTAGGAACTCAAAGTTTGACCAAATGAGAGTTCTTTTGGTGGTTTGGACAAATCATGCTCCAAACTTTGCAACGTTTAAGTTTTTTAGAGCTCGGAACCTAAAGTTCATCCCAATGAGAGTTTTTCATATGGCTTGGACGAACTTGTTCCAAACTTTTCTCCGTTTGTGTTTTTCGAGAGTTAGGAACTCAAAGTTCGGCCCAATGAGAGTTCTTTTGGTGGTTTGGACGACACATGCTCCAAACATTGCTCCGTTTGAATATTTGAGAGCTCGGAACCCAAAGTTCGTCCAAATGAGAGTTTTTCATATGGCTTGGACGAACTTGTTCCAAACTTTTCACCGTTTGTGTTTTTGGAGAGTTAGGAACTCAAGGTTCGACCCAATGAGAGTTCTTTAGGTGGTTTGGATGACACATGGACCAAACTTTTCCCCGTTTCAATTTTTGAGAGCTCGGAACCCAAAGTTCGTCCCAATGAGAGTTCTTCATATCGCTTGGACGAACTTGTTCCAAACTTTGCGCCGTTTGTGTTTTTCGAGAGTTAGGAACTCAAAGTTCGGCCCAATGAGAGTTCTTTTGGTGGTTTGGACAACACATGGTCCAAACTTTGCTCCGTTTCAGTTTTTGAGAGCTCTGAACCCAAAGTTCGTCCCAATGAGAGTTTTTCATATGGCTTGGACGAACTTGGTCCCAACTTTTCTCCGTTTGAGTTTTTGGAGAGTTAGGAACTCAAAGTTCGGCCCAATTAGAGTTCTTTAGGTGGTTTGGACGACACATGGTCAAATCTTTGCAACGTTGTAGTCTTTCAGAGCTCGTAACCCAAAGTTCGTCCCAATGAGGGTTTTTCATATGGCTTGGCCGAACTTGTTCCAAACTTTGCTCCGTTTGTGTTTTTCGAGAGTTAAGAACTCAAAGTTTGGCCCAATGAGAGTTCTTTTTGTGGTTTGGACGACACATGGTCCAAACTTTGCTCTGTTTCAGTATTTGAGAGCTCAGAACCTCAAGTTCGTCTGAAGGAGAGTTTTTCATATGGTTTGGACGAACTTGGTCAAAACTTTGCTCCGTTTGAGTTTTTGGAGAAATAGGAACGCAAAGTTTGACCAAATGAGAGTTCTTTTGGTGGTTTGGACGACACATGCTCCAAACTTTGCAACGTTTAAGTTTTTTAGAGCTCGGAACCTAAAGTTCATCCCAATGAGAGTTTTTCATATGGCTTGGACGAACTTGTTCCAAACTTTGCTCCGTTTGTGTTTTTCGAGAGTTAGGAACTCAAAGTTCGGCCCAATGAGAGTTCTTTTGGTGGTTTGGACGACACATGCTCCAAACTTTGCTCCATTTCATTATTTGAGAGCTCGAAACGCAAAGTTCGTCCCAATTAGAGTTTCTCATATGGTATGGACGAACTTGGTCCACACTTAGCTCTGTTTCAGTTTTTGGAGAGTTAGGAACTCAAAGTTCGACTAAATGAGAGTTCTTTTGGTTGTTTGGACGAATCATGCTCCAAACTTTGCAACGTTTAAGTTTTTTAGAGCTCGGAACCTAAAGTTCATCCCAATGAGAGTTTTTCATATGGCTTGGACGAACTTGTTCCAAACTTTTCTCCGTTTGTGTTTTTCGAGAGTTAGGAACTCAAAGTTCGGCCCAATGAGAGTTCTTTTGGTGGTTTGGACGACACATGCTCCAAACATTGCTCCGTTTGAATATTTGAGAGCTCGGAACCCAAAGTTCGTCCAAATGAGAGTTTTTCATATGGCTTGGACGAACTTGTTCCAAACTTTGCTCCGTTTGTGTTTTTGGAGAGTTAGGAACTCAAGGTTCGACCCAATGAGAGTTCTTTAGGTGGTTTGGATGACACATGGACCAAACTTTTCCCCGTTTCAATTTTTGAGAGCTCGGAACCCAAAGTTCGTCCCAATGAGAGTTCTTCATATCGCTTGGACGAACTTCTTCCAAAAATTGCTCCGTTTGTGTTTTTCGAAAGTTAGGAACTCAAAGTTCGGCCCAATGAGAGTTCTTTTTGTGGTTTGGACAACATATGGTCCAAACTTATCTCCGTTTCAGTTTTTGACAGCTCTGAACCCAAAGTTCGTCCCAATGAGAGTTTTTCATATGGCTTGGCCGAACTTGTTCCAAACTTTGCTCCGTTTGTGTTTTTCGAGAGTTAGGAACTCAAAGTTCGGCCCAATGGGAGTTCTTTAGGTGGTTTGGACGACACATGGTCCAAACTTTGCAACGTTTCGGTTTTTGAGAGCTCGGATCCCAAAGTTCGTCCCAATGAGAGTTTTTCATATGGCTTGGACGAACTTGTTCCAAACTTTGCTCCGTTTGTGTTTTTGGAGAGTTAGGAACTCAAAGTTCGGCCGAATGAGAGTTCTTTAGGTGGTTTGGATGACACATGGACCAAACTTTTCCCTGTTTCAGTTTTTGAGAGCTCGGAACCCAAAGTTCGTCCCAATGAGAGTTCATCATATCGCTTGGACGAACTTGTTCCAAACTTTGCTCCGTTTGTGTTTTTCGAGAGTTAGGAACTCAAAGTTCGGCCCAATGAGAGTTCTTTTGGTGGTTTGGACAAAACATGGTCCAAACTTTGCTCCGTTTCAGTTTTTGAGAGCCCTGAACCCAAAGTTCGTCCCAATGAGAGTTTTTCATATGGCTTGGAAGAACTTGGTCCCAACTTTGCTCCGTTTGAGTTTTTGGAGAGTTAGGAACTCAAAGTTCGTCCCAATTAGAGTTCTTTAGGTGGTTTGGACGACACATGGTCAAATCTTTGCAACGTTGTAGTCTTTCAGAGCTCGGAACCCAAAGTTCGTCCCAATGAGAGTTTTTCATATGGCTTGGCCGAACTTTTTCCAAACTTTGCTCCGTTTGTGTTTTTCGAGAGTTAGGAACTCAAAGTTTGGCCCAATGAGAGTTCTTTTTGTGGTTTGGACGACACATGGTCCAAACTTTGCTCTGTTTCAGTATTTGAGAGCTCAGAACCTCAAGTTCGTCTGAAGGAGAGTTTTTCATATGGTTTGGACGAACTTGGTCCAAACTTTGCTCCGTTTGAGTTTTTGGAGAAATAGGAACGCAAAGTTCGACCAAATGAGAGTTCTTTTGGTGGTTTGGACGACACATGCTCCAAACTTTTCCCCCTTTCAGTTTTTGAGAGCTCGGAACCCAAAGTTCGTCCAAATGAGAGTTCTTCATATCGCTTGGACGAACTTGTTCCAAACTTTGCTCCGTTTGAGTTTTTGGAGAGTTAGGAACTCAAAGTTCGGCCAAATGAGAGTTCTTTTGGTGGTTTGGACGACACATGCTCCAAACTTTGCTCATTTCAGTATTTGAGAGCTCGGAACCCAAAGTTCGTCCCAATGATAGTTTTTCATATGGTATGGACGAACTTTGTCCCAAAATAGCTCAGTTTCAGTTTTTGGAGAGTTAGGAACTCAAAGTTCATCCCAATGGGAGTTCTGTAGGTGGTTTGGACGACACATGCTCCAAACATTGCTCCGTTTCAATATTTGAGAGCTCGGAACCCAAAGTTCGGAAAAATGACAGTTTTTCATATGGCTTGGACGAACTTGTTCCAAACTTTGCTCTTTTTGTGTTTTTGGAGAGTTAGAAACTCAAGGTTCGACCCAATGAGAGTTCTTTAGGTGGTTTGGATGACACATGGACCAAACTTTTCCCCGTTTCAGTTTTTGAGAGCTCGGAACCCAAAGTTTGTCCCAATGAGAGTTCTTCATATCGCTTGGACGAAGTTCTTCCAAAAATTGCTCCGTTTGTGTTTTTCGAAAGTTAGGAACTCAAAGTTCGGCCCAATGAGAGTTCTTTTTGTGGTTTGGACAACATATGGTCCAAACTTTGCTCCGTTTCAGTTTTTGAGAGCTCTGAACCCAAAGTTCGTCCCAATGAGAGTTTTTCATATTGCTTGGATGAACTTGGTCCCAACTTTGCTCCGTTTGAGTTTTTGGAGAGTTAGGAACTCAAAGTTCGGCCCAATTAGAGTTCTTTAGGTGGTTTGGACGACACATGGTCCAATCTTTGGAACGTTGCAGTCTTTGAGAGCTAGGAACCCAAAGTTCGTCCCAATGAGAGTTTTTCATATGGCTTGGCCGAACTTGTTCCAAACTTTGCTCCGTTTGTGTTTTTCGAGAGTTAGGAACTCAAAGTTCGGCCCAATGGGAGTTCTTTAGGTGGTTTGGACGACACATGGTCCAAATTTTGCAACGTTTCGGTTTTTGAGAGCTCGGATCCCAAAGTTCGTCCCAATGAGAGTTTTTCATATGGCTTGGACGAACTTGTTCCAAACTTTGCTCCGTTTGTGTTTTTGGAGAGTTAGGAACTCAAAGTTCGGCCCAATGAGAGTTCTTTAGGTGGTTTGGATGACACATGGACCAAACTTTTCCCTGTTTCAGTTTTTGAGAGCTCGGAACCCAAAGTTCGTCCCAATGAGAGTTCATCATATCGCTTGGACGAACTTGTTCCAAACTTTGCTCCGTTTGTGTTTTTCGAGAGTTAGGAACTCAAAGTTCGGCCCAATGAGAGTTCTTTTGGTGGTTTGGACAACACATGGTCCAAACTTTGCTCCGTTTCAGTTTTTGAGAGCCCTGAACCCAAAGTTCGTCCCAATGAGAGTTTTTCATATGGCTTGGAAGAACTTGGTCCCAACTTTGCTCCGTTTGAGTTTTTGGAGAGTTAGGAACTCAAAGTTCGTCCCAATTAGAGTTCTTTAGGTGGTTTGGACGACACATGGTCAAATCTTTGCAACGTTGTAGTCTTTCAGAGCTCGGAACCCAAAGTTCGTCCCAATGAGAGTTTTTCATATGGCTTGGCCGAACTTGTTCCAAACTTTGCTCCGTTTGTGTTTTTCAAGAGTTAGGAACTCAAAGTTTGGCCCAATGAGAGTTCTTTTTGTGGTTTGGACGACACATGGTCCAAACTTTGCTCTGTTTCAGTATTTGAGAGCTCAGAACCTCAAGTTCGTCTGAAGGAGAGTTTTTCATATGGTTTGGACGAACTTGGTCCAAACTTTGCTCCGTTTGAGTTTTTGGAGAAATAGGAACGCAAAGTTCGACCAAATGAGAGTTCTTTTGGTGGTTTGGACGACACATGCTCCAAACTTTTCCCCCTTTCAGTTTTTGAGAGCTCGGAACCCAAAGTTCGTCCAAATGAGAGTTCTTCATATCGCTTGGACGAACTTGTTCCAAACTTTGCTCCGTTTGAGTTTTTGGAGAGTTAGGAACTCAAAGTTCGGCCAAATGAGAGTTCTTTTGGTGGTTTGGACGACACATGCTCCAAACTTTGCTCATTTCAGTATTTGAGAGCTCGGAACCCAAAGTTCGTCCCAATGATAGTTTTTCATATGGTATGGACGAACTTTGTCCCAAAATAGCTCAGTTTCAGTTTTTGGAGAGTTAGGAACTCAAAGTTCATCCCAATGGGAGTTCTGTAGGTGGTTTGGACGACACATGCTCCAAACATTGCTCCGTTTCAATATTTGAGAGCTCGGAACCCAAAGTTCGGAAAAATGACAGTTTTTCATATGGCTTGGACGAACTTGTTCCAAACTTTGCTCTTTTTGTGTTTTTGGAGAGTTAGAAACTCAAGGTTCGACCCAATGAGAGTTCTTTAGGTGGTTTGGATGACACATGGACCAAACTTTTCCCCGTTTCAGTTTTTGAGAGCTCGGAACCCAAAGTTTGTCCCAATGAGAGTTCTTCATATCGCTTGGACGAAGTTCTTCCAAAAATTGCTCCGTTTGTGTTTTTCGAAAGTTAGGAACTCAAAGTTCGGCCCAATGAGAGTTCTTTTTGTGGTTTGGACAACATATGGTCCAAACTTTGCTCCGTTTCAGTTTTTGAGAGCTCTGAACCCAAAGTTCGTCCCAATGAGAGTTTTTCATATTGCTTGGATGAACTTGGTCCCAACTTTGCTCCGTTTGAGTTTTTGGAGAGTTAGGAACTCAAAGTTCGGCCCAATTAGAGTTCTTTAGGTGGTTTGGACGACACATGGTCCAATCTTTGGAACGTTGCAGTCTTTGAGAGCTAGGAACCCAAAGTTCGTCCCAATGAGAGTTTTTCATATGGCTTGGCCGAACTTGTTCCAAACTTTGCTCCGTTTGTGTTTTTCGAGAGTTAGGAACTCAAAGTTCGGCCCAATGGGAGTTCTTTAGGTGGTTTGGACGACACATGGTCCAAATTTTGCAACGTTTCGGTTTTTGAGAGCTCGGATCCCAAAGTTCGTCCCAATGAGAGTTTTTCATATGGCTTGGACGAACTTGTTCCAAACTTTGCTCCGTTTGTGTTTTTGGAGAGTTAGGAACTCAAAGTTCGGCCCAATGAGAGTTCTTTAGGTGGTTTGGATGACACATGGACCAAACTTTTCCCTGTTTCAGTTTTTGAGAGCTCGGAACCCAAAGTTCGTCCCAATGAGAGTTCATCATATCGCTTGGACGAACTTGTTCCAAACTTTGCTCCGTTTGTGTTTTTCGAGAGTTAGGAACTCAAAGTTCGGCCCAATGAGAGTTCTTTTGGTGGTTTGGACAACACATGGTCCAAACTTTGCTCCGTTTCAGTTTTTGAGAGCCCTGAACCCAAAGTTCGTCCCAATGAGAGTTTTTCATATGGCTTGGAAGAACTTGGTCCCAACTTTGCTCCGTTTGAGTTTTTGGAGAGTTAGGAACTCAAAGTTCGTCCCAATTAGAGTTCTTTAGGTGGTTTGGACGACACATGGTCAAATCTTTGCAACGTTGTAGTCTTTCAGAGCTCGGAACCCAAAGTTCGTCCCAATGAGAGTTTTTCATATGGCTTGGCCGAACTTGTTCCAAACTTTGCTCCGTTTGTGTTTTTCAAGAGTTAGGAACTCAAAGTTTGGCCCAATGAGAGTTCTTTTTGTGGTTTGGACGACACATGGTCCAAACTTTGCTCTGTTTCAGTATTTGAGAGCTCAGAACCTCAAGTTCGTCTGAAGGAGAGTTTTTCATATGGTTTGGACGAACTTGGTCCAAACTTTGCTCCGTTTGAGTTTTTGGAGAAATAGGAACGCAAAGTTCGACCAAATGAGAGTTCTTTTGGTGGTTTGGACGACACATGCTCCAAACTTTTCCCCCTTTCAGTTTTTGAGAGCTCGGAACCCAAAGTTCGTCCAAATGAGAGTTCTTCATATCGCTTGGACGAACTTGTTCCAAACTTTGCTCCGTTTGAGTTTTTGGAGAGTTAGGAACTCAAAGTTCGGCCAAATGAGAGTTCTTTTGGTGGTTTGGACGACACATGCTCCAAACTTTGCTCATTTCAGTATTTGAGAGCTCGGAACCCAAAGTTCGTCCCAATGATAGTTTTTCATATGGTATGGACGAACTTTGTCCCAAAATAGCTCAGTTTCAGTTTTTGGAGAGTTAGGAACTCAAAGTTCATCCCAATGGGAGTTCTGTAGGTGGTTTGGACGACACATGCTCCAAACATTCCTCCGTTTCAATATTTGAGAGCTTGGAACCCAAAGTTCGGAAAAATGACAGTTTTTCATATGGCTTGGAAGAACTTGTTCCAAACTTTGCTCTTTTTGTGTTTTTGGAGAGTTACAAACTCAAGGTTCGACCCAATGAGAGTTCTTTAGGTGGTTTGGATGACACATGGACCAAACTTTTCCCCGTTTCAGTTTTTGAGAGCTCGGAACCCAAAGTTTGTCCCAATGAGAGTTCTTCATATCGCTTGGACGAAGTTCTTCCAAAAATTGCTCCGTTTGTGTTTTTCGAAAGTTAGGAACTCAAAGTTCGGCCCAATGAGAGTTCTTTTTGTGGTTTGGACAACATATGGTCCAAACTTTGCTCCGTTTCAGTTTTTGAGAGCTCTGAACCCAAAGTTCGTCCCAATGAGAGTTTTTCATATTGCTTGGATGAACTTGGTCCCAACTTTGCTCCGTTTGAGTTTTTGGAGAGTTAGGAACTCAAAGTTCGGCCCAATTAGAGTTCTTTAGGTGGTTTGGACGACACATGGTCCAATCTTTGGAACGTTGCAGTCTTTGAGAGCTAGGAACCCAAAGTTCGTCCCAATGAGAGTTTTTCATATGGCTTGGCCGAACTTGTTCCAAACTTTGCTCCGTTTGTGTTTTTCGAGAGTTAGGAACTCAAAGTTCGGCCCAATGGGAGTTCTTTAGGTGGTTTGGACGACACATGGTCCAAATTTTGCAACGTTTCGGTTTTTGAGAGCTCGGATCCCAAAGTTCGTCCCAATGAGAGTTTTTCATATGGCTTGGACGAACTTGTTCCAAACTTTGCTCCGTTTGTGTTTTTGGAGAGTTAGGAACTCAAAGTTCGGCCCAATGAGAGTTCTTTAGGTGGTTTGGATGACACATGGACCAAACTTTTTCCTGTTTCAGTTTTTGAGAGCTCGGAACCCAAAGTTCGTCCCAATGAGAGTTCATCATATCGCTTGGACGAACTTGTTCCAAACTTTGCTCCGTTTGTGTTTTTCGAGAGTTAGGAACTCAAAGTTCGGCCCAATGAGAGTTCTTTTGGTGGTTTGGACAACACATGGTCCAAACTTTGCTCCGTTTCAGTTTTTGAGAGCCCTGAACCCAAAGTTCGTCCCAATGAGAGTTTTTCATATGGCTTGGAAGAACTTGGTCCCAACTTTGCTCCGTTTGAGTTTTTGGAGAGTTAGGAACTCAAAGTTCGTCCCAATTAGAGTTCTTTAGGTGGTTTGGACGACATATGGTCAAATCTTTGCAACGTTGTAGTCTTTCAGAGCTCGGAACCCAAAGTTCGTCCCAATGAGAGTTTTTCATATGGCTTGGCCGAACTTGTTCCAAACTTTGCTCCGTTTGTGTTTTTCGAGAGTTAGGAACTCAAAGTTTGGCCCAATGAGAGTTCTTTTTGTGGTTTGGACGACACATGGTCCAAACTTTGCTCTATTTCAGTATTTGAGAGCTCAGAACCTCAAGTTCGTCTGAAGGAGAGTTTTTCATATGGTTTGGACGAACTTGGTCCAAACTTTGCTCCGTTTGAGTTTTTGGAGAAATAGGAACGCAAAGTTCGACCAAATGAGAGTTCTTTTGGTGGTTTGGACGACACATGCTCCAAACTTTTCCCCCTTTCAGTTTTTGAGAGCTCGGAACCCAAAGTTCGTCCAAATGAGAGTTCTTCATATCGCTTGGACGAACTTGTTCCAAACTTTGCTCCGTTTGAGTTTTTGGAGAGTTAGGAACTCAAAGTTCGGCCAAATGAGAGTTCTTTTGGTGGTTTGGACGACACATGCTCCAAACTTTGCTCATTTCAGTATTTGAGAGCTCGGAACCCAAAGTTCGTCCCAATGAGAGTTTTTCATATGGTATGGAAGAACTTTGTCCCAAAATAGCTCAGTTTCAGTTTTTGGAGAGTTAGGAACTCAAAGTTCATCCCAATGGGAGTTCTGTAGGTGGTTTGGACGACACATGCTCCAAACATTGCTCCGTTTCAATATTTGAGAGCTCGGAACCCAAAGTTCGGCCAAATGACAGTTTTTCATATGGCTTGGACGAACTTGTTCCAAACTTTGCTCTTTTTGTGTTTTTGGAGAGTTAGAAACTCAAGGTTCGACCCAATGAGAGTTCTTTAGGTGGTTTGGATGACACATGGACCAAACTTTTCCCCGTTTCAGTTTTTGAGAGCTCGGAACCCAAAGTTTGTCCCAATGAGAGTTCTTCATATCACTTGGACGAACTTGTTCCAAACTTTGCTCCGTTTGTGTTTTTCGAGAGATAGGAACTCAAAGTTCGGCCAAATGAGAGTTCTTTTTTTGGTTTGGACAACACATGGTCCAAACTTTGCTCCGTTTCAGTTTTTGAGAGCTCTGAACCCAAAGTTCGTCCCAATGAGAGTTTTTCATATGGCTTGGATGAACTTGGTCCCAACTTTGCTCCATTTGAGTTTTTGGAGAGTTAGGAACTCAAAGTTCGGCCCAATTAGAGTTCTTTAGGTGGTTTGGACGACACATGGTCAAATCTTTGCAACGTTGTAGTCTTTCAGAGCTCGGAACCTAAAGTTCGTCCCAATGAGAGTTTTTCATATGGCTTAGCCGAACTTGTTCCAAACTTTGCTCCGTTTGTGTTTTTGGAGAGTTAGAAACTCAAGGTTCGACCCAATAAGAGTTCTTTAGGTGGTTTGGATGACACATGGACCAAACTTTTCCCCGTTTCAGTTTTTGAGAGCTCGGAACCCAAAGTTTGTCCCAATGAGAGTTCTTCATATCGCTTGGACAAACTTGTTCCAAACTTTGCTCCGTTTGTGTTTTTCGAGAGATAGGAACTCAAAGTTCGGCCCAATGAGAGTTCTTTTTGTGGTTTGGACAACACATGGTCCAAACTTTGCTCCGTTTCAGTTTTTGAGAGCTCTGAACCCAAAGTTCGTCCCAATGAGAGTTTTCCATATTGCTTGGATGAACTTGGTCCCAACTTTGCTCCGTTTGAGTTTTTGGAGAGTTAAGAAGTCAAAGTTCGGCCCAATTAGAGTTCTTTAGGTGGTTTGGACGACACATGGTCCAATCTTTGCAACGTTGCAGTCTTTGAGAGCTCGGAACCCAAAGTTCGTCCCAATGAGAGTTTTTCATATGGGTTGGCCGAACTTGTTCCAAACTTCTCTCCGTTTGTGTTTTTCGAGAGTTCGGAACTCAAAGTTCGACCGAATAGGAGTTCTTTTGGTGGTTTGGACGACACATGGTCCAAACTTTGCAACGTTTCGGTTTTTGAGAGCTCGGATCCCAAAGTTCGTCCCAATGAGAGTTTTTCATATGTCTTGGACGAACTTGTTCCAAACTTTGCTCCGTTTGTGTTTTTCGAGAGTTAGGAACTCAAAGTTCGGCCCAATGAGAGTTCTTTAGGTGGTTTGGATGACACATGGACCAAACTTTTCCCCGTTTCAGTTTTTGAGAGCTCGGAACCCAAAGTTCGTCCCAATGAGAGTTCTTCATATCGCTTGGACGAACTTGTTCCAAACTTTGCGCCGTTTGTGTTTTTCGAGAGTTAGGAACTCAAAGTTCGGCCCAATGAGAGTTCTTTTTGTGGTTTGGACGACACATGGTCCAAACTTTTCCCCGTTTCAGTTTTTGAGAGCTCTGAACCTCAAGTTTGTCCGAATGAGAGTTTTTCGTATGGTTTGGACGAACTTGGTCCAAACTTTGCTCCGTTTGAGTTTTTGGAGAGTTAGGAACTCAAAGTTCGGCCAAATGAGAGTTCTTTTGGTGGTTTGGACGACACATGCTCCAAACTTTGCTCCATTTCAGTATTTGAGAGCTCGGAAACCAAAGTTCGTCCCAATGAGAGTTTTTCATATGGTATGGACGAACTTGGTCAAAACATAGTTCCGTTTGAGTTTTTGGAGAGTTAGGAACTCAAAGTTCATTACAATGGGAGTTCTTTAGGTGGTTTGGACGACACATGCTCCAAACTTTGCTCCGTTTCAATATTTGAGAGCTCGGAACAAAAAGTTCGTCCCAATGAGAGTTTTTCATATGGCTTGGACGACCTTGTTCCAAACTTTTCTCCGTTTGTGTTTTTCGAGAGTTAGGAACTCAAAGTTCGACCCAATGAGAGTTCTTTAGGTGGTTTGGATGACACATGGACCGAACTTTTCCCCGTTTCAGTTTTTGAGAGCTCGGAACCCAAAGTTCGTCCCAATGAGAGTTCTTCATATCGCTTGGACGAACTTGTTCCAAACTTTGCGCCGTTTGTGTTTTTCGAGAGTTAGGAACTCAAAGTTTGGCCCAATGAGAGTTCTTTTGGTGGTTTGGACAACACATGGTCCAAACTTTGCTCCGTTTCAGTTTTTGAGAGCTCTGAACCCAAAGTTCGTCCCAATGAGAGTTTTTCATATGGCTTGGATGAACTTGGTCCCAACTTTGCAACATTTGAGTTTTTGGAGAGTTAGGAACTCAAAGTTCGGCCAAATGAGAGTTCTTTTGGTGGTTTGGACGACACATGCTCCAAACTTTGCTCCATTTCAGTATTTGAGAGCTCGGAAACCAAAGTTCGTCCCAATGAGAGTTTTTCATATGGTATGGACGAACTTGGTCAAAACATAGTTCCGTTTGAGTTTTTGGAGAGTTAGGAACTCAAAGTTCATTACAATGGGAGTTCTTTAGGTGGTTTGGACGACACATGCTCCAAACTTTGCTCCGTTTCAATATTTGAGAGCTCGGAACAAAAAGTTCGTCCCAATGAGAGTTTTTCATATGGCTTGGACGACCTTGTTCCAAACTTTTCTCCGTTTGTGTTTTTCGAGAGTTAGGAACTCAAAGTTCGACCCAATGAGAGTTCTTTAGGTGGTTTGGATGACACATGGACCGAACTTTTCCCCGTTTCAGTTTTTGAGAGCTCGGAACCCAAAGTTCGTCCCAATGAGAGTTCTTCATATCGCTTGGACGAACTTGTTCCAAACTTTGCGCCGTTTGTGTTTTTCGAGAGTTAGGAACTCAAAGTTTGGCCCAATGAGAGTTCTTTTGGTGGTTTGGACAACACATGGTCCAAACTTTTCTCCGTTTCAGTTTTTGAGAGCTCTGAACCCAAAGTTCGTCCCAATGAGAGTTTTTCATATGGCTTGGATGAACTTGGTCCCAACTTTGCAACATTTGAGTTCTTGGAGAGTTAGGAACTCAAAGTTCGGCCCAATTAGAGTTCTTTAGGTGGTTTGGACGACACATGGTGAAATCTTTGCAACGTTGTAGTCTTTCAGAGCTCGGAACCCAAAGTTCGTCCCAATGAGAGTTTTTCATATGGCTTGGCTGAACTTGTTCCAAACTTTGCTCCGTTTGTGTTTTTCGAGAGTTAGGAACTCAAAGTTTGGCCCAATGAGAGTTCTTTTTGTGGTTTGGACGACACATGGTCCAGACTTTGCTCTGTTTCAGTATTTGAGAGCTCAGAACCTCAAGTTCGTCTGAAGGAGAGTTTTTCATATGGTTTGGACGAACTTGGTCCAAACTTTTCTCCGTTTGAGTTTTTGGAGAAATAGGAACGCAAAGTTCGACCAAATGAGAGTTCTTTTGGTGGTTTGGACGACACATGCTCCAAACTTTTCAACGTTTAAGTTTTTTAGAGCTCGGAACCTAAAGTTCATCCCAATGAGAGTTTTTCATATGGCTTGGACGAACTTGTTTCAAACTTTGCTCCGTTTGTGTTTTTCGAGAGTTAGGAACTCAAAGTTCGGCCCAATGAGAGTTCTTTTGGTGGTTTGGACGACACATGCTCCAAACTTTGCTCCATTTCATTATTTGAGAGCTCGAAACGCAAAGTTCGTCCCAATTAGAGTTTTTCATATGGTATGGACGAACTTGGTCCCAACTTAGCTCTGTTTCAGTTTTTGGAGAGTTAGGAACTCAAAGTTCGACCAAATGAGAGTTCTTTTGGTGGTTTGGACGACACATGCTCCAAACTTTGCAACGTTTAAGTTTTTTAGAGCTCGGAACCTAAAGTTCATCCCAATGACAGTTTTTCATATGGCTTGGACGAACTTGTTCCAAACATTGCTCCGTTTGTGTTTTTCGAGAGTTAGGAACTCAAAGTTCGGCCCAAAGGGAGTTCTTTTGGTGGTTTGGACGACACATGCTCCAAACATTGCCCCGTTTAAATATTTGAGAGCTCGGAACCCAAAGTTCGTCCAAATGAGAGTTTTTCATATGGCTTGGACGAACTTGTTCCAAACTTTGCTCCGTTTGTGTTTTTGGAGAGGTAGGAACTCAAGGTTCCACCCAATGAGAGTTCTTTAGGTGGTTTGGATGACACATGGACCAAACTTTTCCCCGTTTCAGTTTTTGAGAGCTTGGAACCCAAAGTACGTCCCAATGAGAGTTCTTCATATCGCTTGGACGAACTTGTTCCAAAGTTTTCTCCGTTTGTGTTTTTCGAAAGTTAGGAACTCAAAGTTCGGCCCAATCAGAGTTCTTTTTGTGGTTTGGACAACATATGGTCCAAACTTTGCTCCGTTTCAGTTTTTGAGAGCTCTGAACCCAAAGTTCGTCCCAATGAGAGTTTTTCATATTGCTTGGATGAACTTCGTCCCAACTTTGCTCCGTTTCAGTTTTTGGAGAGTTAGGAACTCAAAGTTCGACCCAATTAGAGTTCTTTAGGTGGTTTGGACGACACATGGTCCAATCTTTGCAACGTTGCAGTCTTTGAGAGCTCGGAACCCAAAGTTCGTCCCAATGAGAGTTTTTCATATGGCTTGGCCGAACTTGTTCCAAACTTTGCTCCGTTTGTGTTTTTCGAGAGTTAGGAACTCAAAGTTCGGCCCAATGAGAGTTCTTTAGGTGGTTTGGATGACACATGGACCAAACTTTTCCCCGTTTTAGTTTTTGAGAGCTCGCAACCCAAAGTTCGTCCCAATGAGAGTTCTTCATATCGCTTGGACGAACTTGTTTTAAACTTTGCTCCGTTTGTGTTTTTCGAGAGTTAGGAACTCAAAGTTTGTGTTCTTCATATCGGTTTTTGAGAGCTCGAAACGCAAAGTTCGTCCCAATTAGAGTTTTTCATATGGTATGGACGAACTTAGTCCCAACTTAGCTCTATTTCAGTTTTTGGAGAGTTAGGAACTCAAAGTTCGACCAAATGAGAGTTCTTTTGGTGGTTTGGACGACACATGCTCCAAACTTTGCAACGTTTAACTTTTTTAGAGCTCGGAACCTAAAGTTCATCCCAATGAGAGTTTTTCATATGGCTTGGACGAACTTGTTCCAAACATTGCTCCGTTTGTGTTTTTCGAGAGTTAGGAACTCAAAGTTCGGCCCAAAGGGAGTTCTTTTGGTGGTTTGGACGACACATGCTCCAAACATTGCCCCGTTTCAATATTTGAGAGTTCGGAACCCAAAGTTCGTCCAAATGAGAGTTTTTCATATGGCTTGGACGAACTTGTTCCAAACTTTGCTCCGTTTGTATTTTTCGAGAGTTAGGAACTCAAGGTTCGACCCAATGAGAGTTCTTTAGGTGGTTTGGATGACACATGGACCAAACTTTTCCCCGTTTCAGTTTTTGAGAGCTTGGAACCCAAAGTACGTCCCAATGAGAGTTCTTCATATCGCTTGGACGAACTTGTTCCAAAGTTTGCTCCGTTTGTGTTTTTCGAAAGTTAGGAACTCAAAGTTCGGCCCAATGAGAGTTCTTTTTGTGGTTTGGACAACATATGGTCCAAACTTTGCTCCGTTTCAGTTTTTGAGAGCTCTGAACCCAAAGTTCGTCCCAATGAGAGTTTTTCATATTGCTTGGATGAACTTGGTCCCAACTTTGCTCCGTTTCAGATTTTGGAGAGTTAGGAACTCAAAGTTCGGCCCAATTAGAGTTCTTTAGGTGGTTTGGACGACACATGGTCCAATCTTTGCAACGTTGCAGTCTTTGAGAGCTCGGAACCCAAAGTTCGTCCCAATGAGAGTTTTTCATATGGCTTGGCCGAACTTGTTCCAAACTTTGCTCCGTTTGTGTTTTTCGAGAGTTAGGAACTCAAAGTTCGGCCCAATGAGAGTTCTTTAGGTGGTTTGGATGACACATGGACCAAACTTTTCCCCGTTTTAGTTTTTGAGAGCTCGCAACCCAAAGTTCGTCCCAATGAGAGTTCTTGATATCGCTTGGACGAACTTGTTTTAAACTTTGCTCCGTTTGTGTTTTTCGAGAGTTAGGAACTCAAAGTTTGTGTTCTTCATATCGGTTTTTGAGAGCTCGAAACGCAAAGTTCGTCCCAATTAGAGTTTTTCATATGGTATGGACGAACTTAGTCCCAACTTAGCTATGTTTCAGTTTTTGAAGAGTTAGGAACCCAAAGTTCGACCAAATGAGAGTTCTTTTTGTGGTTTCTACGACACATGCTCCAAACTTTGCAACGTTTAAGTTTTTTAGAGCTCGGAACCTAAAGTTCATCCCAATGAGAGTTTTTCATATGGCTTGGACGAACTTGTTCCAAACTTTGCTCCGTTTGTGTTTTTCCAGAGTTAGGAACTCAAAGTTTGGCCCAGTGAGAGTTCTTTTGGTGGTTTGGATGACACATGGACCAAACTTTTCCCCGTTTTAGTTTTTGAGAGCTCGAAACCCAAAGTTCGTCCCAATGAGAGTTCTTCATATCGCTTGGACGAACTTGTTTTAAACTTTGCTCCGTTTGTGTTTTTCGAGAGTTAGGAACTCAAAGTTTGGCCAAATGAGAGTTCTTTTGGTGGTTTGGACAACACCTAGTCCAAACTTTGCTCCATTTCAGTTTTTGAGACCTCTGAACCCAAAGTTCGTCCCAATGAGAGTTTTTCATATTGCTTGGACGAACTTGGTCCCAACTTTGCTCCGTTTGAGTTTTTGGAGAGTTAGGAACTCAAAGTTCGGCCCAATTAGAGTTCTTTAGGTGCTTATGACGACACATGGTCCAATCTTTTCAACGTTGCAGTCTTTGAGAGCTCGGAACCCAAAGTTCGTCCCAATGAGAGTTTTTCATATGGCTTGGCCGAACTTGTTCCAAACTCTGCTTCGTTTGTTTTTTTCGAGAGTTAGGAACTCAAAGTTCGGCCCAATGAGAGTTCTTTTGGTGGTTTGGACGACACATGGTCCAAACTTTGCTCTGTTTCAGTATTTGAGAGCTCAGAACCTCAAGTTCGTTTGAAGGAGAGTTTTTCATATGGTTTGAACGAACTTGGTCCAAACTTTGCTCCGTTTGAGTTTTTGGAGAGTTAGGAACGCAAAGTTCGGCCAAATCAGAGTTATTTTGGTGGTTTGGACGACACATGCTCCAAACTTTGCTCCATTTCAGTATTTGAGAGCTCGAAACCCAAAGTTCGTCAAAATGATAGTTTTTCATATGGTATGGACGAACTTGGTCCCAACTTAGCTCCGTTTGAGTTTTTGGAGAGTTAGGAACTAAAAGTTCATCCCAATGGGAGTTCTTTAGGTGGTTTGGACGACACATGCTCCAAACTTTTCTCCGTTTCAATATTTTAGAGCTCGGAACCAAAAGTTCGTCCCAAAGAGAGTTTTTCATATGGCTAGGACGAACTTGTTCCAAACTTTGCTATGTTTGTGTTTTTCGAGAGTTAGGAACTCAAAGTTCGGCCCAATGAGAGTTCTTTTGGTTGTTTGGACGACACATGCTCCAAACTTTGCTCCATTTCAGTATTTGAGAGCTCGGAACCCAAAGTTCGTCCCAATGAGAGTTTTTCATATTGCTTGGACGAACTTAGTCCCAACTTTGCTCCGTTTGAGTTTTTGGAGAGTTGGGAACTCAAAGTTCGACCCAATTAGAGTTCTTTAGGTGGTTATGACGACACATGGTCCAATCTTTGCAACGTTGCAATCTTTGAGAGCTCGGAACCCAAAGTTCGTCCCAATGAGAGTTTTTCATATGGCTTGGCCGAACTTGTTCCAAACTTTGCTTCGTTTGTGTTTTTCGAGAGTTAGGAACTCAAAGTTCGGCCCAATGAGAGTTCTTTTGGTGGTTTGGACGACACATGGTCCAAACTTTGCTCTGTTTCATTATTTGAGAGCTCAGAACCTCAAGTTCGTCTGAAGGAGAGTTTTTCATATGGTTTGAACGAAATTGGTCCAAACTTTGCTCCGTTTGAGTTTTTGGAGAGTTAGGAACGCAAAGTTCGGCCAAATCAGAGTTCTTTTGGTGGTTTGGACGACACATGCTCCAAACTTTGCTCCATTTCAGTATTTGAGAGCTCGGAACCCAAAGTTCGTCAAAATGATAGTTTTTCATATGGTATGGACGAACTTGGTCCCAACATAGCTCTGTTTGAGTTTTTGGAGAGTTAGGAACTCAAAGTTCATCCCAATGGGAGTTCTTTAGGTGGTTTGGACGACACATGCTCCAAACTTTGCTCCGTTTCAATATTTGAGAGATCGGAACCAAAAGTTCGTCCCAAAGAGAGTTTTTCATATGGCTAGGACGAACTTGTTCCAAACTTTGCTCTGTTTGTGTTTTTGGAGAGTTAGGAACTCAAAGTTCGGCCCAATGAGAGTTCTTTTGGTGGTTTGGACGACACATGGTCCAAACTTTGCTCTGTTTCAGTATTTGAGAGCTCAGAACCTCAAGTTCGTCTGAAGGAGAGTTTTTCATATGGTTTGAACGAACTTGGTCCAAACTTTGCTCCGTTTGAGTTTTTGGAGAGTTAGGAACGCAAAGTTCGGCCAAATCAGAGTTCTTTTTGTGGTTTGGACGACACATGCTCCAAACTTTGCTCCATTTCAGTATTTGAGAGCTCGGAACCCAAAGTTCGTCAAATTGATAGTTTTTCATATGGTATGGACGAACTTGGTCCCAACTTAGCTCCGTTTGAGTTTTTGGAGAGTTAGGAACTCAAAGTTCATCCCAATGGGAGTTCTTTAGGTGGTTTGGACGACACATGCTCCAAACTTTGCTCCGTTTCAATATTTGAGAGCTCGGAACCAAAAGTTCGTCAAAATGATAGTTTTTCATATGGTATGGACGAACTTGGTCCCAACTTAGCTCCGTTTGGGTTTTTGGAGAGTTAGGAACTCAAAGTTCATCCCAATGGGAGTTCTTTAGGTGGTTTGGACGACACATGCTCCAAACTTTGCTCCGTTTCAATATTTGAGAGCTCGGAACCCAAAGTTCGTCCCATTGAGAGTTTTTCATATGGTATGGACGAACTTGATCCCAACTAAGCTCCGTTTGAGTTTTTGGAGAGTTAGGAACTAAAAGTTCATCCCAATGGGAGTTCTGTAGGTGGTTTAGATGACACATGCTCCAAACATTGCTCCGTTTCAATATTTGAGAGCTCGGAACCCAAAGTTTGTCCCAATGAGAGTTTTTCATATGGCTTGGACGAACTTGTTCCAAAGTTTGCTCCGTTTGTGTTTTCGGAGAGTTAGGAACTGAAAGTTCGACCCAATGAGAGTTCTTTAGGTGGTTTGGATGACACATGGTCCAAACTTTTCCCCGTTTCAGTTTTTGAGAGCTCGAACCCGAAACTTCGTCCCAATGAGAGTTTTTCATATTGCTTGGACGAACTTGGTCCCAACTTTGCTCCGTTGTAGTTTTTGGAGAGTTAGGAACTCAAAGTTCGGCCCAATTAGAGTTCTTTAGGTGCTTATGACGACACATGGTCCAATCTTTGCAACGTTGCAGTCTTTGAGAGCTCGGAACCCAAAGTTCATCCCAATGAGAGTTTTTCATATGGCTTGGCCGAACTTGTTCCAAACTTTGCTTCGTTTGTGTTTTTCGAGAGTTAGGAACTCAAAGTTCGGCCCAATGAGAGTTCTTTTGGTGGTTTGGACGACACATGGTCCAAACTTTGCTCTGTTTCATTATTTGAGAGCTCAGAACCTCAAGTTCGTCTGAAGGAGAGTTTTTCATATGGTTTGAACGAAATTGGTCCAAACTTTTCTCCGTTTGAGTTTTTGGAGAGTTAGGAACGCAAAGTTCGGCCAAATCAGAGTTCTTTTGGTGGTTTAGACGACACATGCTCCAAACTTTGCTCCATTTCAGTATTTGAGAGCTCGGAACCCAAAGTTCGTCAAAATGATAGTTTTTCATATGGTATGGACGAACTTGGTCCCAACATAGCTCCGTTTGAGTTTTTGGAGAGTTAGGAACTCAAAGTTCATCCCAATGGGAGTTCTTTAGGTGGTTTGGACGACACATGCTCCAAACTTTGCTCCGTTTCAATATTTGAGAGATCGGAACCAAAAGTTCGTCCCAAAGAGAGTTTTTCATATGGCTAGGACGAACTTGTTCCAAACTTTGCTCTGTTTGTGTTTTTGGAGAGTTAGGAACTCAAAGTTCGGCCCAATGAGAGTTCTTTTGGTGGTTTGGACGACACATGGTCCAAACTTTGCTCTGTTTCAGTATTTGAGAGCTCAGAACCTCAAGTTCGTCTGAAGGAGAGTTTTTCATATGGTTTGAACGAACTTGGTCCAAACTTTGCTCCGTTTGAGTTTTTGCAGAGTTAGGAACGCAAAGTTCGGCCAAATCAGAGTTCTTTTGGTGGTTTGGACGACACATGCTCCAAACTTTGCTCCATTTCAGTATTTGAGAGCTCGGAACCCAAAGTTCGTGAAAATGATAGTTTTTCATATGGTATGGACGAACTTGGTCCCAACTTAGCTCCGTTTGAGTTTTTGGAGAGTTAGGAACTCAAAGTTCATCCCAATGGGAGTTCTTTAGGTGGTTTGGACGACACATGCTCCAAACTTTGCTCCGTTTCAATATTTGAGAGCTCGGAACCAAAAGTTCGTCAAAATGATAGTTTTTCATATGGTATGGACGAACTTGGTCCCAACGTAGCTCCGTTTGAGTTTTTGGAGAGTTAGGAACTCAAAGTTCATCCCAATGGGAGTTCTTTAGGTGGTTTGGACGACACATGCTCCAAACATTGCTCCGTTTCAATATTTGAGAGCTCGGAACCCAAAGTTTGTCCCAATGAGAGTTTTTCATATGGCTTGGACGAACTTGTTCCAAAGTTTGCTCCGTTTGTGTTTTCGGAGAGTTAGGAACTCAAAGTTCAACCCAATGAGAGTTCTTTAGGTGGTTTGGATGACACATGGTCCAAACTTTGCTCCGTTTCAATATTTGAGAGCTCGGAACCAAAAGTTCGTCAAAATGATAGTTTTTCATATGGTATGGACGAACTTGGTCCCAACGTAGCTCCGTTTGAGTTTTTGGAGAGTTAGGAACTCAAAGTTCATCCCAATGGGAGTTCTTTAGGTGGTTTGGACGACACATGCTCCAAACTTTGCTCCGTTTCAATATTTGAGAGCTCGGAACCCAAAGTTCGTCCCATTGAGAGTTTTTCATATGGTATGGACGAACTTGATCCCAACTAAGCTCCGTTTGAGTTTTTGGAGAGTTAGGAACTAAAAGTTCATCCCAATGGGAGTTCTGTAGGTGGTTTAGATGACACATGCTCCAAACATTGCTCCGTTTCAATATTTGAGAGCTCGGAACCCAAAGTTTGTCCCAATGAGAGTTTTTCATATGGCTTGGACGAACTTGTTCCAAAGTTTGCTCCGTTTGTGTTTTCGGAGAGTTAGGAACTCAAAGTTCAACCCAATGAGAGTTCTTTAGGTGGTTTGGATGACACATGGTCCAAACTTTTGCCCGTTTCAGTTTTTGAGAGCTCGAACCCCAAAGTTCGTCCCAATGAGAGTTTTTCATATTGCTTGGACGAACTTGGTCCCAACTTTGCTCCGTTGTAGTTTTTGGAGAGTTAGGAACTCAAAGTTCGGCCCAATTAGAGTTCTTTAGGTGCTTATGATGACACATGGTCCAATCTTTGCAACGTTGCAGTCTTTGAGAGCTCGGAACCCAAAGTTCGTCACAATGAGAGTTTTTCATATGGCTTGGCCGAACCTTTTCCAAACTTTGCTTCGTTTGTGTTTTTCGAGAGTTAGGAACTCAAAGTTCGGCCCAATGAGAGTTCTTTTGGTGGTTTGGACGACACATGGTCCAAACTTTGCTCTGTTTCAGTATTTGAGAGCTCAGAACCTCAAGTTCGTCTGAAGGAGAGTTTTTCATATGGTTTGAACGAACTTGGTCCAAACTTTGCTCCGTTTGAGTTTTTGGAGAGTTAGGAACGCAAAGTTCGGCCAAATCAGAGTTCTTTTGGTGGTTTGGACAACACATGCTCCAAACTTTGCTCCATTTCAGTATTTGAGAGCTCGGAACCCAAAGTTCGTCAAAATGATAGTTTTTCATATGGTATGGACGAACTTGGTCCCAACTTAGCTCCGTTTGAGTTTTTGGAGAGTTAGGAACTCAAAGTTCATCCCAATGGGAGTTCTTTAGGTGGTTTGGACGACACATGCTCCAAACTTTGCGCCGTTTCAGTTTTTGAGAGCTTTGAAACCAAAGTTCGTCCCAATGAGAGTTTTTCATATGGCTTAGATGAACTTGTTCCAAACTTTGCTCCGTTTGTGTTTTTCGAGAGTTAGGAACCCAAAGTTCAGCCCAATGAGAGTTCTTTTGGTGGGTTGGACGACACATGGTCCAAACTTTTCCCCGTTTAAGTATTTGAGAGCTTAGAACCTCAAGTTCGTCCGAATGAGAGTTTTTCGTATGGTTTGGACGAACTTGGTCCCAACTTTGCTCCGTTTGAGTTTTTGGAGAGTTAGGAACTCAAAGTTCGACCCAATTAGAGTTCTTTAGGTGGTTATGACGACACATGGTCCAATCTTTGCAACGTTGCAATCTTTGAGAGCTCGGAACCCAAAGTTCGTCCCAATGAGAGTTTTTCATATGGTATGGACGAACTTAGTCCCAGCATAGATTCGTTTGAGTTTTTGGAGAGTTAGGAACTCAAAGTTCATTACAATGGGCGTTCTTTAGGTGGTTTGGACGACACATGCTCCAAACTTTGCTCCGTTTCAATATTTGAGAGCTCGGAACAAAAAGTTCGTCCCAATGAGAGTTTTTCATATGGCTTGGACGACCTTGTTCCAAACTTTGCTCCGTTTGTGTTTTTGGAGAGTTAGGAACTCAAAGTTCGGCCCAATGAGAGTTCTTTTGGTGGTTTGGATGACACATGCTCCAAACTTTGCTCATTTCAGTATTTGAGAGCTCGGAACCCAAAGTTCGTCCCAATGAGAGTTTTTCATATGGTATGGACGAACTTTGTCCCAACTTAGCTCCGTTTGAGTTTTTGGAGAGTTAGGAACTCAAAGTTCATCCCAATGGGAGTTCTTTAGGTGGTTTGGACGACACATGCTCCAAACTTTGCTCCGTTTCAATATTTGAGAGCTCGGAACCAAAAGTTCGTCAAAATGATAGTTTTTCATATGGTATGGACGAACTTGGTCCCAACGTAGCTCCGTTTGAGTTTTTGGAGAGTTAGGAACTCAAAGTTCATCCCAATGGGAGTTCTTTAGGTGGTTTGGACGACACATGCTCCAAACATTGCTCCGTTTCAATATTTGAGAGCTCGGAACCCAAAGTTTGTCCCAATGAGAGTTTTTCATATGGCTTGGACGAACTTGTTCCAAAGTTTGCTCCGTTTGTGTTTTCGGAGAGTTAGGAACTCAAAGTTCAACCCAATGAGAGTTCTTTAGGTGGTTTGGATGACACATGGTCCAAACTTTGCTCCGTTTCAATATTTGAGAGCTCGGAACCAAAAGTTCGTCAAAATGATAGTTTTTCATATGGTATGGACGAACTTGGTCCCAACGTAGCTCCGTTTGAGTTTTTGGAGAGTTAGGAACTCAAAGTTCATCCCAATGGGAGTTCTTTAGGTGGTTTGGACGACACATGCTCCAAACTTTGCTCCGTTTCAATATTTGAGAGCTCGGAACCCAAAGTTCGTCCCATTGAGAGTTTTTCATATGGTATGGACGAACTTGATCCCAACTAAGCTCCGTTTGAGTTTTTGGAGAGTTAGGAACTAAAAGTTCATCCCAATGGGAGTTCTGTAGGTGGTTTAGATGACACATGCTCCAAACATTGCTCCGTTTCAATATTTGAGAGCTCGGAACCCAAAGTTTGTCCCAATGAGAGTTTTTCATATGGCTTGGACGAACTTGTTCCAAAGTTTGCTCCGTTTGTGTTTTCGGAGAGTTAGGAACTCAAAGTTCAACCCAATGAGAGTTCTTTAGGTGGTTTGGATGACACATGGTCCAAACTTTTGCCCGTTTCAGTTTTTGAGAGCTCGAACCCCAAAGTTCGTCCCAATGAGAGTTTTTCATATTGCTTGGACGAACTTGGTCCCAACTTTGCTCCGTTGTAGTTTTTGGAGAGTTAGGAACTCAAAGTTCGGCCCAATTAGAGTTCTTTAGGTGCTTATGATGACACATGGTCCAATCTTTGCAACGTTGCAGTCTTTGAGAGCTCGGAACCCAAAGTTCGTCCCAATGAGAGTTTTTCATATGGCTTGGCCGAACCTTTTCCAAACTTTGCTTCGTTTGTGTTTTTCGAGAGTTAGGAACTCAAAGTTCGGCCCAATGAGAGTTCTTTTGGTGGTTTGGACGACACATGGTCCAAACTTTGCTCTGTTTCAGTATTTGAGAGCTCAGAACCTCAAGTTCGTCTGAAGGAGAGTTTTTCATATGGTTTGAACGAACTTGGTCCAAACTTTGCTCCGTTTGAGTTTTTGGAGAGTTAGGAACGCAAAGTTCGGCCAAATCAGAGTTCTTTTGGTGGTTTGGACAACACATGCTCCAAACTTTGCTCCATTTCAGTATTTGAGAGCTCGGAACCCAAAGTTCGTCAAAATGATAGTTTTTCATATGGTATGGACGAACTTGGTCCCAACTTAGCTCCGTTTGAGTTTTTGGAGAGTTAGGAACTCAAAGTTCATCCCAATGGGAGTTCTTTAGGTGGTTTGGACGACACATGCTCCAAACTTTGCGCCGTTTCAGTTTTTGAGAGCTCTGAAACCAAAGTTCGTCCCAATGAGAGTTTTTCATATGGCTTAGACGAACTTGTTCCAAACTTTGCTCCGTTTGTGTTTTTCGAGAGTTAGGAACCCAAAGTTCGGCCCAATGAGAGTTCTTTTGGTGGGTTGGACGACACATGGTCCAAACTTTTCCCCGTTTAAGTATTTGAGAGCTTAGAACCTCAAGTTCGTCCGAATGAGAGTTTTTCGTATGGTTTGGACGAACTTGGTCCCAACTTTGCTCCGTTTGAGTTTTTGGAGAGTTAGGAACTCAAAGTTCGACCCAATTAGAGTTCTTTAGGTGGTTATGACGACACATGGTCCAATCTTTGCAACGTTGCAATCTTTGAGAGCTCGGAACCCAAAGTTCGTCCCAATGAGAGTTTTTCATATGGTATGGACGAACTTGGTCCCAGCATAGATTCGTTTGAGTTTTTGGAGAGTTAGGAACTCAAAGTTCATTACAATGGGCGTTCTTTAGGTGGTTTGGACGACACATGCTCCAAACTTTGCTCCGTTTCAATATTTGAGAGCTCGGAACAAAAAGTTCGTCCCAATGAGAGTTTTTCATATGGCTTGGACGACCTTGTTCCAAACTTTGCTCCGTTTGTGTTTTTGGAGAGTTAGGAACTCAAAGTTCGGCCCAATGAGAGTTCTTTTGGTGGTTTGGATGACACATGCTCCAAACTTTGCTCATTTCAGTATTTGAGAGCTCGGAACCCAAAGTTCGTCCCAATGAGAGTTTTTCATATGGTATGGACGAACTTTGTCCCAACTTAGCTCAGTTTGAGTTTTTGGAGAGTTAGGAACTCAAAGTTCATCCCAATGGGAGTTCTGTAGGTGGTTTGGACGACACCTGCTCCAAACTTTTCTCCGTTTTAATATTTGAGAGCTCGGAACCCAAAGTTCGTCCCAATAAGAGTTTTTCATACGGCTTGGAAGAACTTGTTCCAAACTTTGCTCCGTTTGTGTTTTTTGAGAGTTAGGAACTCAAAGTTTGGCCCAATGAGAGTTCTTTAGGTGGTTAGGACGACACATCGTCCAAGCTTTGCAACGTTTCAGTTTTTGAGAGCTCGAACCCAAAGTTCGTCCCAATGAGAGTTTTTCATATGGATTGGATGAACTTGTTCCAAGCTTTGCTCTGTTTATGTTTTTCGAGAGTTAGGAACTCAAAGTTCGGCCCAATGAGCGTTATTTTGGTGGTTTGGACAACACATGGTCCAAACTTTGCAACCTTTCAGTTTTTGAGAGATGGGAACCCAAAGTTCGTCCCAATGAGAGTTTTTCATATGGATTGGACGAACTTGTTTCAAACTTTGCTCCGTTTGTGTTTTTCGAGAGTTAGGAACTCAAAGTTCGGGCAATGAGAGTTCTTTAGGTGGTTTCGACGACACATGGTCGAAACTTTGCTCCGTTTCAGTATCTGAGAGCTCAGAACCCAAAGTTCGTCCCAATGAGAGTTTTTAATATGGTTTGGACGAACTTGGTCCAAACTTTGCTCCGTTTGAGTTTTTGGAGAGTTAGGAACTCAAACTTCGCCCCAATGAGAGTTCTTAAGGTGGTTTTGACCACAGATGGTCCAAACTTTGCTTCGTTTCAGTTTTTGAGATCTCGGAACCCAAAGTTCGTCCCAATGAGAGTTTTTCATATGGTTTGGACGAACTTGGTCCCAACTTTGCTCCGTTTGAGATTTAGAGAGCTAGGAACTCAAAGTTCGGCCCAATGAGAGTTGTTTAGGTGGTTTGAAAGACACATGGTCCAAACTTTGCTTCGTTTCAGTTTTTGAGAGCTTGGAATCCAAAGTTCGTCCCAATGAGAGTTTTTCATATGGTTTCGACGAACTTGGTCCCAACTTTGCTTCGATTGAGATTTTGGAGAGTTAGGAACTCAAAGTTCGGCCCAAGTAGAGTTCTTTAGGTTGTTTGAACGACACATGGTCCAAACTTTGTTCCGTTTCAGTTTTTCAGAGCTCGGAACCCAAAGTTCGTGCATATGACAGTTTTTCATATGGTCTCGACGAACCTGGTCCCAACTTTTCTTCGTTTGTGTTTTTGGAGAGTTAGGAACTCAAAGTTCTTCCCAATGAGAGTTCATTAGGTGGTTTGGACGACACATGGTCCACACTTTGCTCTGTTTCAAATTTTGACAGCTCGGAACCCAAAGTTCATCCCAATGAGAGATTTTCGTATGGTCTGGACGAACTTGGTCCCAACTTTGCTCCGTTTGAGTTTTTGGAGAGTTAGAAACTAAAAGTTCGGCCCAATGAAAGTTCTTTAGGTGGTTACGACGACACATGGTCCAAACTTTGCTCTGTTTCGGTATTTAAGAGCTCGGAACCAAAAGTTCGTCCCAATGAGAGGTTTTCATATGGTTTGGACGGACTTGGTCCCAACTTTGCTCCGTTTGAGTCTTTGGAGAGTTAGGAACTCAAAGTTCGGCCTAATGAGAGTTTTTCATATGGATTGGATGAACTTGTTCCAAACTTTGCTCTGTTTGTGTTTTTCGAGAGTTAGGAACTCAAAGTTCGGCCCAATAAGAGTTCTTTTGGGGGTTGGGACGAAACATGGTAAAAACTCAAACGGAGCAAAGTTGGGACCAAGTTCGTCCAAACCATATGAAAAACTCTCATTGGGACAAACTTTTGTTTCTGAGATCTCAAAAACTGAAACGGAGCAAAGTTTGGACCATGTGTCGTCAAAACCACCTAAAGAACTCTCAGTGGGCCGAAGTTTGAGTTCCTAACTCTCCAAAAACTCAAACGGAGCAAAGTTTGGACCAAGTTCGTCCAAACCATATAAAAAACTCTCATTGGGACGAACTTTGGATTCCGAGCTCTAAAAACCTGAAACGGAGCAAAGTTTCGACCATGTGTCGTCCAAACCACCTAAAGAACTCTCATTGGGCCGAAGTTTGAGTTCCTAACTCGCCAAAAACTCAAACAGAGCCAAATTTCGACAAAGTTCGTCCAAACCATATGAAAAACTCTCATTGGGATGAACTTCGGGTTTCGTGCTCTCAAAAACTGAAACGGAGAAAAGTTGGGATCAAATCCGTCCAAACCATATGAAAGACTCTCGTTGGGACGAACTTTTGGTTCCGAGCACTTAAATACAGAAACGAAGCAGAGTTTCGACCATGTGTCGTCCAACAACCTACAGAACTTTCATTGGGCCGAACTTTGAGTTCCTAACTCTCAAAAAACTCAAACGGAGCAAACATAGGATCAAGTTCGTCCAAACCATATGAAAAACTCTCATTGGGACGAACTTTGGGTTCGGAGCTCTCAAAAACTTAAACGGAGCAAAGTTTGGACCATGTGTCGTCCAAACCACCTAAAGAACTCTTATTGGGTCGAACTTTGAGTTCCTAACTCTCCAAAAACTCAAACTTAGCAAAGTTGGGACCAAGTTCGTCCAAACCATATGAAAAACTCCTATCGGGACGAACTTTGGGTTCCGAGCTCCGAAAAACTAAAACGGAGCAAAGTCTGGACCATGTGTCATCCAAACCACCTAAAGAACTCTCATTGGGCCGAACATTGAGTTCCTAACTCTCCATAAACTCAAACGAAGCAAAGTTGGGACCACGTTCGTCGAAACCATATGACAAACTCTCATTGGGACGAACTTTGGATTCCGAGCTCTCAGCAACTGAAACGGACAAAAGTTTTTATATGGTTTGGACGAACTTGGTCCAAACTTTGCTCCGTTTGAGTTTTTGGAGAGTTAGGAACTCAAACTTCGGCCCACTGAGAGTTCTTTAGGTGGTTTTGACGACACATGGTCCAAACTTTGCTCCGTTTCAGTTTTTGAGATCTCAGAAACAAAAGTTTGTCCCAATGAGAGTTTTTCATATGGTTTGGACGAACTTGGTCCGAACTTTGCTCCGAGAGTTCTTTAGGTGGTTTGGACGACACATGGTCGAAACTTTGCTCCGTTTCAGTTTTTTAGAGCTCGGAATCCAAAGTTCGTCCCAATGAGAGTTTTTTATATGGTTTGGACGAACTTGGTCCAAACTTTGCTCCGTTTGAGTTTTTGGAGAGTTAGGAACTCAAACTTCGGCCCACTGAGAGTTCTTTAGGTGGTTTTGACGACACATGGTCCAAACTTTGCTCCGTTTCAGTTTTTGAGATCTCAGAAACAAAAGTTTGTCCCAATGAGAGTTTTTCATATGGTTTGGACGAACTTGGTCCGAACTTTGCTCCGAGAGTTCTTTAGGTGGTTTGGACGACACATGGTCGAAACTTTGCTCCGTTTCAGTTTTTTAGAGCTCGGAATCCAAAGTTCGTCCCAATGAGAGTTTTTTATATGGTTTGGACGAACTTGGTCCAAACTTTGCTCCGTTTGAGTTTTTGGAGAGTTAGGAACTCAAACTTCGGCCCACTGAGAGTTCTTTAGGTGGTTTTGACGACACATGGTCCAAACTTTGCTCCGTTTCAGTTTTTGAGATCTCAGAAACAAAAGTTTGTCCCAATGAGAGTTTTTCATATGGTTTGAACGAACTTGGTCCGAACTTTGCTCCGTTTGAGTTTTTGGAGAGTTAGGAACTCAAAGTTCGACCCAATAAGAGTTCTTTAGGTGGTTTGGACGACACATGGTCCAAACTTTGATTCGTTTCAGTTTTTGAGAGCTTGGAATCCAAAGTTCGTCCCAATGAGAGTTTTTCATATGGTTTCGACGAACTTGGTCCCAACTGTGCTTCGTTTAAGTTTTTGGAGAGTTATGAACTGAAAGTTCAACCCAATGAGAGTGCATTAGGTGGTCTTGACGTCACATGGTCCAAACTTTGCTCCGTTTCAGTTTTTGAGAGCTCGGAACCCAAAGTTCGTCCCAATGAGAGTTTTTCATATGGTTTCGACGAACTTGGTCCCAACTTTGCTTCTTTTGAGTTTTTGGAGAGTTAGGAACTCAAAGTTCGGCCCAATCAGAGTTCTTTAGGTGGTTTGGATCACACATGGTCCAAACTTTGCTCCGTTTCAGTTTTTTAGAGCTCCGAACCCAAAGTTCGTCCCAATGAGAGTTTTTCATATGGTTTGGACGAACTTGATCCCATGTTTGCTTCGTTTGATTTTTTTGAGAGTTAGGAACTCAAAGTTCGGCCCAATGAAAGTTCTGTAGGTTGTTGGACGACACATGGTGCAAACTTTGCTCCGTTTCTGTATTTAAGTGCTCGGAACCAAAAGTTCGTCCCAACGAGAGTCTTTCATATGGTTTGGATGGATTTTATCCCAACTTTTCTCCGTTTCAGTTTTTGAGAGCACGGAACCCAAAGTTCGTCCCAATGAGAGTTTTTCATATGGTTTGGACGAACTTGGTCCAAACTTTGCTCCGTTTGAGTTTTTGGAGAGTTAGGAACTCAAACTTCGGCCCACTGAGAGTTCTTTAGGTGGTTTTGACGACACATGGTCCAAACTTTGCTCCGTTTCAGTTTTTGAGATCTCAGAAACAAAAGTTTGTCCCAATGAGAGTTTTTCATATGGTTTGGACGAACTTGGTCCCAACTTTCCTCCGTTTGAGTTTTTGGAGAGTTAGGAATTCAAAGTTCGGCCCAATGAGAGTTCTTTAGGTGCTTTGGACTGCACATGGTCCAAACATTGCTCCGTTTATGTTTTTGAGAGCTCGGAACCCAAAGTTCGTTCCAATGAGAGTTTTTCATATGGTTTGGACAAACTTGGTCCCAACTTTGCTCCGTTTGAGTTTTTGGAGAGTTAGTGATAAGCGCCCAATATGCCTAAGTTTACAAAGTTTACAAAGCTAGAGGTCCTTCTAGGATCCTCGTAAAGGGACACAAATAAGACAAACTTACCAAATGATTCCAACCAAGAGTTTAGTTAGAAGATGAATCACTCTTAGATCAAACTTAGAATCTATGATGGTCACTCAAAGATCCAAAGACGACTCACTCCAGAATTAGATTGATCAAAACTAATCCAATGAATCGGTTGAACATCAAACCTAAAACAAGATTTGAAAGAAAAGATAACACCAAAGGGGTTGAATAAGCAAAAGCTTTTTAATATTCATAATCTGAGTTTTCAAGAGTATTACAAGCCATTTTAAAGGCCAAATGGTCGTGGATAGACCAAGGAACTCAAAAGTCATTCATTTACACTTAATTACAAATTGTAGAAAATAAGACCTAGGAACTTAAAACTTGATTGCACATCAAACGAGCATCCATATCTTAAAACTAAAGAGATAGAATTGCTTTAAATTGTCTTAAGTATGTGCCATGGAATCCGCTCCTCATAATGGCAACGTTTGACAACCTTTGACATCAGGAAATCCGAAGACATGCAAGTTGGACAGCCACCTCTTCACAAATTCTGCACACTGTTTTCGTCCCCCGTGCCATCTTCCAAACTACACCACTTTTCCCGTTCCATCTTGACTCCATTCTCTTCTTGACTTGCTGAACTAACATTATACAAAAGTTTGGATTCAAAATGCTTTGCCTCTTGTTGTGCATTTGCTAGCTTTTGACCATGCAATGTGAAAGCCTCTTGTATCTTCTTTGCCTTGCTCCTTGTGATTGGTCCTTCAGGTACATGCAATGGATTATTGATTGAATCCATATCATCCCCCCTTTCTTTAAAAGAATTTGTCCTCAAATCAAGGTCTTCATTGCCTACATCAAAAGGAGTCAAGTCAGCCACATTAAAAGTAGAACTTACATTGTACTCACCTCGTAGATCTAATTTGTATGCATTGTTATTGATCCGTTCAAGCACTTGAAAAGGACCATCTCCCCTTGGTTGAAGTTTAGACTTTCTTTGATCTGGAAACCTTTCCTTTCTTAGATGAACTCAAACCCAATCACCCGGTTTGAAAATCAATTCCTTTCTTCCTTGGTTCTTGCGAGTGACTAGCTTTTGATTCTTCTTTTCAATCCTTTCTTTGATTTCTTTGTGCAATGTCTTGATGTATTTGGCCTTAGAAGAAGCTGCATCACTAGTAAACATATTAGGCGGCAAAGGTGATAAATCTAGAGGAGTCAAAGGATTAAAGTCGTACACAACCTCAAAAGGTGAACAATGAGTTGTGCTATGAATCACCCTATTGTATGCAAACTCCACAAAAGGTAGAGTCTCTTCCCAAGACTTAAGATTTTTAGAAATTAGTGACCTAAGCAAGGCCCCCAATATTCTATTAACCACGTCAGTTTGCCCATCCGTTTGTGGGTGACAAGTTGTAGAAAATAGAAGCTTAGTTCCCAATTTTGCCCACAAAACTTTCCAAAAATGACTTAAAAATTTAACATCCCTATCACTAACAATAGTTTTGGGAATGCCATGCAATCTAACCACTTCCCTGAAGAAAAGATTAGCTATGTTGGTAGCATCATCGGTTTTGTTACATGGAATGAAATGCGCCATCTTACTAAACCTATCAACCACCACGAAAATACTATCATGATGTCTTCTAGTCTTTGGTAATCCTAGAACAAAATCCATGCTAATGTCTACCCATGGTTCACTAGGAACATCTAAAGGTGTGTAAAGGCCATGTGGTTGTGTCTTAGATTTAGCCTCCTTACACTTGAAACATTGCTTGCACACTTTGTTCACATCTTTCCTCATTTTAAGCCAATAAAAATGTTCACACAACATGCTGTATGTTTTAAATTCACCAAAATGTCCCATAAGTCCTCCCCCATGAGCCTCCTTCACAAGTAACTCTCTAATGGAACACTTAGGAATACAAAGCTTACCCATCCTAAAAAGCATCCCATCAAACACAATATAATCTTGTACATTTTTCCCTTCTAAACATTGTGCATACACATCATAAAATTCAAATTTCTCAACTGTATACAGCTCAATCATGTGTTTAAAACCAAGAACTTTTGCACTAAGGGATGAGAATATAGCGTACCTTCTTGATAATGCATCAGCCACCATATTGTCCTTACCTTTTTTGTAATGGATGACATAAGGAAATGTCTCAATGAATTCCACCCATTTTGCATGCCTCTTGTTAAGCTTAGTTTGGCCTTTGGCCATAGGTAATGTTGCCAAACTTTCAAAGCCCTCACAAGCGCATGTAGCTCCTTCTCATAAGTCAGGTAGTTGAGTTGAGCTCCATTTAGCTTTTCACTAAAAAACATGATTGGTCGCTTTTCTTGCATCAAAACAGCCACTATACCTATTCCACTTGCATCACATTCAATCTCAAAAGATTTATCAAAGTTAGGTAAAGCAAGACAAGGTGCATTGGTCAATTTTTATTTTAACTCATTGAATGCATTCTCTTGATTTTCTTTCCATTCAAATTTCACATGCTTTTTCACAAGTTCAGTTAATGGTGAGGCTATGCTACTAAAATCTCTAATAAATCTCCTATAGAAACTAGCCAAACCATGAAAGGATCTTACCTCGGATGCATTGGTAGGGGTTGGCCATTCTCGGATAGCCTTTACCTTTTCTTCATCAACTTTCACTCCATCCTTTCCAACAATGAATCCTAGGAAATTGACTTGTTCTAGACAAAAACTACACTTTTTGAAGTTGGCATAAAGCTTCTCTTCTCCAAGTTTAAGTAAAATTGTCTTAACATGCAAAATATGATCATTCAAGCCTTTTGAGTAAACAAGGATATCATCAAAGTATACAAGCACAAATTTTCCTATGTATTCCCTCAAAACATGATTCATTAGCCTCATAAAAGTACTTGGTGCATTAGTGAGGCCAAATGGCATAACAAGCCACTCATAAAGCCCAAACTTTGTTTTGAAAGCCGTTTTCCATTCATCTCCTAAATGCATACGAATTTGATGATAACCACTCTTAAGATCTATTTTTGAAAACAGATTAGCACCATGTAATTCATCTAACATGTCATCTAATCGAGGAATAGGATGTCGATACTTTACCGTTATTTTGTTGATAGCTCGACAATCAACACACATCCTCCATGTACCATCTTTCTTGGGTACCAAAATCACCGGAACCGAGCAAGGACTCATGCTTTCTCTAATATATCCTTTATCCATGAGTTCTTCCACTTGCCTTTGGATCTCCTTAGTCTCGGTTGGATTGGTCCTATAGGCAGCCATGTTTGGAAGAGTTGCACCCGGAATGAAGTCAATTTGATGTTCAATCCCTCTTAAAGGAGGCAATCCCGTAGGTGCATCTTCATGTGGAAACATGTCATTAAATTTCTGCAAAAGAGACTTAAAAGCACTAGGCAAACCATCATTAGAGTTAGGTTCAGATACTAAACACTTTCCTTTGCACATAAGTACAAAGTTTGGTGCTTCTAATGAAAACAGATTTCTCACTTCCCCCTTTCTTATAACCAAACTCACATTCTTTCTTTTTTCCTCAAAATCACTTTTTTTTCCCACTTCGTTTTCACTCACCTTTTGCCCCTCACTTTCCTCTCTTTTTTCACTGTTCCCTCTTTCTTTTAACTTACTTTCTTCTCTCCTCTCTTTTTCTTCAAATTCTTTTCTTTTCTTCTCTAATTTCAAATGATCACAATGTACTTCATATGGAGATAATGGCAGCAAAGTAAACTTCTTCCCATCCAAAGTAAATGTGTACTTGTTGAACAATCCATCATATGTGACTTCTCTATCATATTGCCAAGGTCGGCCTAACAAAATATCTCCCGCATGCATAGGTACAACATCACAAAGAACTTCATCTTTGTATCTCCCTAAAGTAAAAGAAACAAGAACTTGAGAGTTTACCTTCAATTCTCCTTTGTTTGTCAACCATTGAAGTTTATATGGTTTTGGATGTGGACGAGTAGTAAGTTGGAGCCTTTTCACAAGAAAAGTACTTACCACATTTGTGCAACTTCCACTATCAATCACCAAGCTGCATGGGCTTCCTTCAATCAAACATCTTGTGTGAAACAAGTTTTCCCTTTGATCTTCAACTTTCTCTTCCTTGATTTTCACATTAAGTACCCGCCTTGTAATCAAGGATATGGAATTACCTTCTTCAATATACTCGTCATCATCGGGTGTTTCATATTCTTCCTCAAGTTGTGCATCATTTTCCTCACATTCATCTTCTGAATCAATCACGCCATTTCTTACCACCATGACTCTTTTATTGACACACTCTTTGCTCATGTGTCCATACCCTTTGCACTTCCAACATTGAATAGAGCTAGTTTTCTCCCTTACCTCCTTTGAAGCTTCAACCTTCTTAGTATTAGAGCTTTCGGCCTCCACTCTTTTGGCAGCCACAAATTTCCCCTTTGATTGCATTGATTCATTCCTATTCACAAAACCATCCTTGTTCCACGTATTAGAACTTGAAAAGGTGTGAGTTTTAGATACATACCTTTTTGAACGATCTTTTTCTTCCTACAATTGAGCTTCAATTTTGTTAGCATAATGATACATATCTTCCATATAAGGTGGTGGATTTCTATCAACAAGATGAGCAATTTCTTGATTCAAACTTCCAAGGAATCTAGACATGGTGTCTTCCTCATCTTCTCGAATTTTTGCTCTTCCAATCAAAGTTTCCATCTCTCGATAATATTCAACAACACTTTTTGTACCTTGCCTCAAAGCTTGCAATTTAGTTTTCAAATCTCTTTCATAATGTTTTGGAACAAACCTTTTTCTCATGGCTTTTTTGAGTTCTTCCCAAGTCTCTATTGGATCCTCCTCTTTCCTCCTTCTCTCGGACTTGAGATAATGATACCATTCAGATGCATAATTGGTGAATTCGGCAATGGCAAGTTTCATCTTCTTATTCTCACTAAATGTGCTGCAATCAAACACATGTTCTATCTTCCTTTCCCATTGCAAATATTTCTCCGAATCCGCCGTTCCAGTAAAAGGTGGGATCTTGAGTTTCACTCCTCCATCTCTATCTTCATGCACTCTCTCCATCCTTCTAGGTTGCATCACATTGGCGAGGTTATTTCTTCCTCTCCCTCTCACATTTCCTCTACCTCCAAGTTGTCTTTCATGTGCATCTAAGTCAAACATTCCTTCATCTTCTTGGAATGGTCGTACTTCCCTTTGTTGTTGTGCCCTCCTTTCTTGCCTATCTTCCCTCATCAATTCCAACATACCTTGAATTGCTTGAAGAATAGCAACATTTGGATCTATCACTTCTGGAACTTCCTCTCCATCATGCGACATTTTGTATTAAGTAACAAGGACCTTTCCACACTTCTCACAAAGATTTCACTCAAGGACACTCGTGTTTATCACTCAAGGGTAGGCTTTTGGTACTAGGTCAAAGATGTAAGGGTTGGCTTAATTTGGTGCAATCTTGTTGTACGTTTGATACTAATTCAAATGATCAATTTTCACAAACTAAACTAGAGAAAATCAACCTTAAGATTAGCAACTACAAACTTTGAACAAACATACAATATAATGACACTAACTTTTGGTGTGCCTCGGATCTTCGAATAAAAGCTTTTTCCTTTTTTTTTTTGTTTTTTTTTCTCTTTTTTTTTTATTTGCTACTGATTTTTTTTCTTCTTTTGCTACTGATTTCTTTTTCTTTTGCTACTGATTTATTTTTCTTTTTTTTTTTTTGATAATCCGAGAGCAAGACACAATAATACAATTTCGCAAGGAAAAAAAATGAAAGAGAAAGATATTTCACCTCTAGAGTCGGCCAAAGGATGTTGACCAAGTCTCTGATACCAAATGATAAGCGCCCAATATGCTTAAGTTTACAAAGCTAGCGGTTCTTCTAGGATCCTTGTAAACGGACACAAATAAGACAAACTTACCGAATGATTCCAACCAAGAGTTTAGTTAGAAGATGAATCACTCTTAGATCAAACTTATAATCTATGATGGTCACTCAAAGATCCTAAGACGACTCACTCCAGAATTAGATTGATCAAAACCAATCCAATGAATCGGTTGAGCATCAAACCTAAAACAAGATTTGAAAGAAAAGATAACACCAAAGGGGTTGAATAAGCAAAAGCTTTTTAATATGAATAATCTGAGTTTTCAAGAGTATTACAAGCCATTTTAAAGGTCAAATGGTCGTGGATAGACCAAGGAACTCAAAAGTCATTCATTTACACTTAATTGCAAATTGTAGAAAATAAGACCTAGGAACTTAAAACTTGATTGCACATCAAACGAGCAGCCATATCTTAAAACTAAAAAGATAGAATTGCTTTAAATTGTCTTAAGTATGTGCTATGGAATCCGCTCCTCATAATGGCAACGTTTGACAACCTTTGACATCAGGAAATCCGAAGACATGCAAGTTGGACAGCCACCTCTTCACAAATTCTGCACACTGTTTTCGTCCCCCGTGCCATCTTCCAAACTACACCACTTTTCCCATTCCATCTTGACTCCATTCTCTTCTTGACTTGCTGAACAAACATTATACAAAAGGTTGGATTCAAAATGCTTTGCCTCTTGATGTGCATTTGCTAGCTTTTGAACATGCAATGTGAAAGCCTCTTGTATCTTCTTTGCCTTGCTCCTTGTGATTGGTCCTTCAGGTACATGCAATGCATTATTGATTGAATCCATATCAGTTAGGAACTCAAAGTTCGGCCCAATGAGAGTTCTTTAGGTGGTTTGGAAGACACATGGTCCAAACTTTTCTCCGTTTCAGTATTTGAGAGCTCGGAACCCAAAATTCGTCCCAATGAGAGTTTTTCATATGGTTAGGACGAACTTGGTCCAAACATTGCTCCGTTTAAGTTTTTGAGAGCTCGGAACCCAAAGTTCGTCCAAATGAGAGTTTTTAATATGGTTTGTACGAACTTGGTCCCAACTTAGCTACGTTCGGGTTTTTGGAGAGTTAGGAACTCAAAGTTAGGCCGGATGAGAGTTCTGTTGGTGGTTTGGACGACACATGGTCCAAACTTTGCTCCGTTTCAGTTTTTGAGAGCTCCAAACTCAAAGTTTGTCCCAATGAGAGTTGTTCATATGGTTTGGACAAACTTTGTCCCAACTTTGCTCCGTTTGAGCTTTTGGAGAGTTAGAAACTCAAACTTCGGCCCAATGAGAGTCCTTTAGGTGGTTTGGACGACATATGGTCCAAACTTTGCTCCGTTTCAGTGTTTGAGAGCTCAGAACCCAAAGTTCTTCCAATTTAGAATTTTTCATATGGTTTGGACGAACTTGGTCCCAACTTTGCTCCGTTTGAGTTTTTGGAGAGTTAGGAACTCAAAGTTCGGCCCAATGAGAGTTCTTTAGGTGGTTTGGACGACACATGGTCTAAACTTTTCTCCGTTTCAGTATTTGAGAGCTCGGAACCTAAAGTTCGTCCCATTGAGAGTTTTTCCATATGGTTAGGACGAACTTGTTCCAAACTTTGCTCCGTTTCAGTTTTTTAGAGCTCGAAACCATAAGTTCGTCCCAATGAGAGTTTTTCATACGACTTGGTCGAACTCAGTCCCAACTTTGCTCCATTTGAGTTTTTGGAGAGTTAGGAACTCAAAGTTTTGCCTAATGAGAGTTCTTTAGGTGGTTCGGACGACACATGGTCCAAACTTTGCTCCGTTTCAGTTTTTGAGAGCTCGGAACCCAAAGTTCGTCCCAATGAGAGTTTTTCATATGGCTTGGTCGAACTTCGTCGAAACTTTGCTCCGTTTGAGTTTTTGGAGAGTTAGGAGCTCAAAGTTCGGCCCAATGAGAGTTATGTAGGTGGTTTGGACGACACATGGTCTAAACTTTGCTCCGTTTAAGTTTTTGAGAGCTCAGAACCCAAAGTTTGTCATAATGAGAGTTTTTCATATGGTTTGGACGAACTTGGTCCCAACTTTGCTCCGTTTGAGTTTTTGGAGAGTTAGGAACTAAAAGTTCGGCCCAATGAGAGTTTTGTTGGTGGTTTGGACGACACATTGTCCAAACTTTGCTCCATTTAAGTTTTTGAGAGCTCGGAACCCAAAGTTCGACCCAATGAGAGTTTTTTCATATGGTTTGGACAAACTTGGTCCCAACTTTTCTCCGTTTGAGTTTTTGGAGAGTTAGGAACTCGAAGTTCGGCCCAATGAGAGTTCTTTAGGTGGTTTGGACGACACGTGGTCCAAACTTTGCACCGTTTCAGTATTTGAGAGCTCGGAACCTAAAGTTCGTCCCAATGAGAGCTTTTTATATGGTTGGGACGAACTTGGTCAATACTTTGCTCCGTTTCAGTTTTTGAGAGCTCGAAACCCAAAGTTCGTCCCAATGAGAGTTTTTCATATGGTTTGGTCGAACTTGGTCCAAACTTTGCTCCGTTTGAGTTTTTGGAGAGTTAGGAAGTCAAAGTTTTGCCCAATGAGAGTTCTTTAGGTGGTTTGGACGACACATGGTCCAAATTTGTCTCTGTTACAGTTTTTGAGAGCTCCAAACCCGAAGTTCGTCCCTGATACGAACCGAGGTGTCTTAATCAAGCTACTATAACCCAAAATGGTTACAAACTTTAGAGTATGCTGATTGGAAGATGAATCTCGGATTTAAGGCATTTTTATTGTAATTTTCAGTTTTAAAGTTGTGTTTTTAATGTTTTAACTTATTATTAAGTTAGTGGTCATTATAGCATTGATGGGGATGAAGTTACAACCCTTCATATGACCATAAGGGATTTGCATAACCATAAGAGATCTAGGGATTTGCATAACCATAAGGGTTCTTAGATCCAATCGGCTCGGGTTGCTGTATCATTTTGAAGTTAATCCATATTTTCAAGAAAAGCCTTCCAAAATGGATCATCACGGACGTGTTTCTCGCAACGTTTTTGTGTTTGACGAAACATGGATTTGGTTGAACTTCTTGTTTGAAACATGCTGAAAATGAATGCAAAGTGACAAGGAAAATGGATCTCACAAGCACTCCCTCTCAACAAACTCTCAATCTCACTCACATGAGCCAATGAGCAAAGTTTGCATTGAAGTGATAGATTGCACACATAGAACACAATCAAAATAGCTTAGGTATGGAGTCAAACGAATACCAAATAAGAAACAAGCTAAGAAAGAAATCAAAGGTCAAATGATATGACAGCCCGAGCCAATTGGATCTAAGAACCCTCAAGGATATGCAAACCCCTATAACTCAAAGTTTGGCCCAATGAGATTTGTTTAGGTGGTTTGGACGACGCATGGTCCAAACTTTGCTCTGTTTCAGTTTTTGAGAGCTCGGAACCCAAAGTTCGTTCCAATGAGAGTTGTTCATATGGTTTGGACGAACTAGGTCCAAACTTTGCTCCGTTTAAGTTTTTGAGAGCTTAGAACCCAAAGTTCGTCCAAATGAGAGTTTTTAATATGGTTTGGACGAACTTGGTCCCAACTTAGTTACGTTCGAGTTTTTGGAGAGTTAGGAACTCAAAGTTTGGCCCAATGAAAGTTCTTTAGGTTGTTTGGGCGACACATGGTCCAAATTTTGCTCCGTTTAAGTTTTTGAGAGCTCGGAACCCAAAGTTTGTCCCAATGAGAGTTTTTCATATGGTTTGGACGAACTTGGTCCCAACTTTGCTCCGTATGAGTTTTTGGACAGTTAGGAACTCAAACTTCCGCCCAATGAGACTTCTTTAGGTGGTTTGGAGGACACATGGTCCAATCTTTGCTCCGTTTCAGTATTTGAGAGCTTGGAACCCAAAGTTCTTCCCATGGAGAGTTTTTCATATGGTTTGGACGAACTTGGTCCAAACTTTGCTCCATTTAAGTTTTTGAGAGCTCGGAACCCAAAGTTTGTCCCAATGAGAGTTTTTCATATGGTTTGGATGAACTTGGTCCAAACATTTCTCCGTTTGAGTTTTTGGAGACTTAGGAACTCAAAGTTCGGCCCAATGTGGGTTCTGTTCGTGGTTTGGACGACACATGGTCCAAACTTTGCTCCGTTTAAGTTTTTGAGAACTCGGAACCCAAAGTTCGACCCAATGAGAGTTTTTCATATGGTTTGGACGAACTTGGGCCAAACTTTGCTCCATTTCAGTTTTTGAGAGCTCGAAACCCAAAGTTCGTCCCAATGAGAGTTTTTCATATGGTTAGGACGAACTTTGTCCAAACTTTGCTCCGTTTCAGTTTTTGAGAGCTCGAAACCCAAAGTTCGTCCCAATGAGAGTTTTTCATATGGTTTGGTCGAACTTGGTCCAAACTTTGCTCCGTTTGAGTTTTTGGAGAGTTAGGAACTCAAAGTTTGGCCCAATTAGAGTTCTTTAGGTTGTTTCGACGACACATGGTCTGAACTTTGCTCTGTTTCAGTTTTTGAGAGCTCGGAACCCAAAGTTCGTCCCAATGAGAGTTTTTCATATGGTTTGGACGAACTTGGTCGAAGCTTTGCTCTGTTTTAGTTTTTGGAGAGTTAGGAGGTCAAAGTTCGGCCCAATGAGAGTTCTGTAGGTGGTTTGGACGACACATGGTCCAAACTTTGCTCCGTTTCAGTTTTGAGAGCTCGAAACCCAAAGTTCGTCCCAATGAGACTTTTTCATATTGTTTGGACGAACTTGGTCCAAACTTTGCTCCGTTTGAGTTTTTGGAGAGTTAGGAACTCAAACTTCAGCTGAATGAGAGTTCTTTAGATGCTTTGGACGAGACATGGTCCAAACTTTGCTCCGTTTAAGTTTTTGAGAGCTCGGAATCCAAAGATTGTGCGAATGAGAGTTTTTCATATGGTTTGGACGAATTTGGTCCCAAATTTGCTCCGTTTCAGTTTTTGGCGAGTTAGGAACTCAAAGTTCGGCCCAATGAGAGTTCTTTAGGTGGTTTGGACGACACATGGTTCAAACTTTTCTCTGTTTAAGTTTTTGAGAGCTTGGAACCCAAAGTTCGTCCCAATGAGAGTTTTTCATATGGTTTGGAGGAACTTGGTCCCAACTTTGCTCCGTTTGAGTTTTTGGAGAGTTAGGAACTCAAAGTTCGACCCAATGAGAGTTCTGTTGGTGGTTTGGACGACACATGGTCCAAACTTTGCTCCGTTTCAGTTTTTTAGAGCTCCGAACCCAAAGTTCGTCCCAATGAGAGTTTTTCATATGGTTTGGACGAACTTGTTCCAAACTTTGCTCCGTTTGAGTTTTTGGAGAGTTAGGAACTCAAAGTTCGGCCCAATGAGAGTTCTGTTGGTGGTTTGGACAACACATGGTCCAAACTTTGCTCCGTTTCAGTTTTTGAGATCTCCGAACCCAAAGTTCGTCCCAATGAGAGTTTTTCATATGGTTTGGACGAACAATTTCCAAACTTTGCTCCGTTTGAGTTTTTGGAGAGTTAGGAACTCAAAGTTCGGCCCAATGAGAGTTCTGTTGGTGGTTTGGATGACACATGGTCCAAACATTGCTTCGTTTCAGTTTTTGAGAGCTCCGAGCCCAAAGTTCGTCCCAATGAGAGCTTTTCATATGGTTTGGACGAACTCGGTCCAAACTTTGCTCCGTTTGAGTTTTTGGAGAGTTAGGAACTCAAAGTTTGGCCCAATTAGAGTTCTTTAGGTGGTTTGGACGACACATGGTCTGAACTTTGCTCTGTTTCAGTTTTTGAGAGCTCGGAACCCAAAGTTCGTCCCAATGAGAGTTTTTCATATGGTTTGGACGAACTTGGTCGAAGCTTTGCTCTGTTTTAGTTTTTGGAGAGTTAGGAGCTCAAAGTTCGGCCCAATGAGAGTTCTGTAGGTGGTTTCGATGACACATGGTCCAAACTTTGCTCCGTTTCAGTTTTGAGAGCTCGAAACCCAAAGTTCGTCCCAATGAGAGTTTTTCATATTGTTTGGACGAACTTGGTCCAAACTTTGCTCCGTTTGAGTTTTTGGAGAGTTAGGAACTCAAACTTCAGCTGAATGAGAGTTCTTTAGATGCTTTGGACGAGACATGGTCCAAACTTTGCTCCGTTTAAGTTTTTGAGAGCTCGGAATCCAATGATTGTGCGAATGAGAGTTTTTCATATGGTTTGGACGAATTTGGTCCCAAATTTGCTCCGTTTCAGTTTTTGGCGAGTTAGGAACTCAAAGTTCGGCCCAATGAGAGTTCTTTAGGTGGTTTGGACGACACATGGTTCAAACTTTTCTCTGTTTAAGTTTTTGAGAGCTCGGAACCCAAAGTTCGTCCCAATGAGAGTTTTTCATATGGTTTGGAGGAACTTGGTCCCAACTTTGCTCCGTTTGAGTTTTTGGAGAGTTAGGAACTCAAAGTTCGACCCAATGAGAGTTCTGTTGGTGGTTTGGACGACACATGGTCCAAACTTTGCTCCGTTTCAGTTTTTTAGAGCTCCGAACCCAAAGTTCGTCCCAATGAGAGTTTTTCATATGGTTTGGACGAACTTGTTCCAAACTTTGCTCCGTTTGAGTTTTTGGAGAGTTAGGAACTCAAAGTTCAGCCCAATGAGAGTTCTGTTGGTGGTTTGGACAACACATGGTCCAAACTTTGCTCCGTTTCAGTTTTTGAGATCTCCGAACCCAAAGTTCGTCCCAATGAGAGTTTTTCATATGGTTTGGACGAACCATTTCCAAACTTTGCTCCGTTTGAGTTTTTGGAGAGTTAGGAACTCAAAGTTCGGCCCAATGAGAGTTATGTTGGTGGTTTGGATGACACATGGTCCAAACATTGCTTCGTTTCAGTTTTTGAGAGCTCCGAGCCCAAAGTTCGTCCCAATGAGAGCTTTTCATATGGTTTGGACGAACTTGTTCCAAACTTTGCTCCGTTTGAGTTTTTGGAGAGTTAGGAACTCAAAGTTCGGCCTAATGAGAGTTCTGTTGGTGGTTTGGACGACACATGGTCCAAACTTTGCTCCGTTTCAGTTTTTGAGAGCTCGGAACCCAAAGTTCGTCCCAATTAGAGTTTTTCATATGGTATGGACTGTAGGATTTGGAATTCCCTAATTCCATTACAGCAGAAGCAATTGGACCGTTCGTAAATTAATTTTATTCTTCAAAATACCAATACATTGGCAAATGGTTAAGCGGTGAAAAACATACCTCCGTTGACGACTCTGAATACTTCAACGGATGATTCTTGATTGCTCTGCAACAACGAAGAACACCACCATTTGATCTTCCCCGCTATAACTCTGAGGTTAGGAATGTAGTTGTGGGACTACCTAATCTTGAGTTGAGAGAATATGAGAGCGAGGCTAGAATGAGGCCTTAGGGCTAGGGTTCTCATAACCTTTCCTTTTATAAGAGAGGAAATCCTAATGTGAGGTTAGGAAACAATCTTGATCGTTAGGTCAAGATCAATTAATTAATTGATTGAATCAATTAAATAAATGTTAATTAACTAATCATATTAATTAATTAATTTCATGCACATTTAAATCTTATTTAAATGTAATTTCCACACATAATATATTTTAATTAAACTTAATTAAATCACATTTAATTAATTCAATTAAACTAATCAATTAATTAATTTTACAATTAAATATCTCCCATATTCAATTAATTAGATATTAGAATCATATTCTAATAATTCCCTCATAGACTATAGTTTAATTAAATCTCATTTAATTTAAACTTAATTCAATAATTAATTAATTCATAATTAATTAATTCATCTTCTAATTAAATACCATATATTTAATTAGACATATATTTGAACTCTTTCAAATATACCAATCTCTCAATATAATAAAGTTTAATCTCAAATTAGACTTTATATTTTAATGCAACATTATACAATATATTAATTTGTATCTCATACAATTAACTTAATTCCCAATATGAATTTGAACTATTCAAATTCTCTCAAGATATATTTGTTCCTAATTACTCTTTACGAGCTAGCAAGGGGACCTAATGAACCTACAGATCAGAAGCTCCAATGATATGAGGTTAACTGATTAAACTCATTAATCAAGTTAACCAATATTCATTAACTGTGTGTCATTCCACTAAAGACCCACAACTGAACTCTTCTCACTGTAAAACATTTATGTGTCCATGGATGTAGACCTATGCCGGTAAGTCAATCCTTCACGAGTGTCAATAATCACAGTTGGGTCAAATTACCGTTTTACCCCTGTGTTACATCTGTCTCCTTAAGTACCAGATCTCCTCTAATGAACAACCTGTTTATTTTCCAACCATTAAACAGAAAGTCCTTCTCGGGCCAGTGAGAGGACGGGATCCCTTTGTTCAAGTCCCGGAGTCACCAATTAAGGGAACACTCATCTACTTCTCCTAGAAGCGGGAAGGAGTGAATTCCTTCTTGTGTTGTCATGTCCCCAGCCTCCCACTCGGTCTTGTCCCCAAAAAGGAAGGCATATTGAGTCGGTGTATTGGCCACTCTCACCCATGCTAATCAAAGGACAATCCTTCATGAGAAGGAGTTCATGACACACTCAGGATTAAGACTGAGTTACCTAGGTCATCCTATTGAAATAGTAACCTGACTAGTTAACGGTGTTATAACTAATGGTTGACTATTTCATGGTCCGGTCTTATGCAAACTCATTGCATAGGATACCCCCGCTTGCATGTCTACTACATGGACGTTTTGGATCAATACGTCTGTATCAAATACAAAGCGGGCCGTATCTCATAGTGTTAATTTGTACTATAGACCTTTTAGGTTGTTACTTGAACATCGATCCCCATATGTCCCCACATACTAGTTCAAGTTACATACAAACAACCTTGGATCTTAGTTTATTGGATTTGGGTCAAATTGTGCAATATTTAACAATAACACTTTATTGTAGAAAGTCAATAACATTTTATTGAAACAAGTATACAATTTGTTTACATTCACTATCTACGAGTTTTAGGGCATAAAACCCAACAAACTCCCACTTGAATTAAAACTCTAGTTTAGTGGGATGTACAATAATCTATATAACAGCAGGTGTATAAATACATGTATAAAACATATACAATGTACAAATACAATAAACTAGGGCATCACTATACCTATTACACAATGGTATCACTATACTCATTACACTTCTCCCACTTGCCCTAGATTACACCTTTCTACATATTTCGTAGATCTAGACCTTCTAGATGACCCTCAAACACTTTAGCCGAGAGAGTCTTTGTAAATGAATCAGCAATATTTCATTCAATTTAATGTGCCTACTTGTCTTGGGCTGCGATGTTCTTTTGAATTTGCCACAACACCACTATATCACTATAAAGTGTGATGGGCAAGTTCACATTTGGAACACATTCCAAATCAATCAAGAACTTCCTAAGCCATACAGTCTCTATTGCTGCTTCACAAGCAGCTATGTTTACGGCCTATACGGTCAAGACTGTAACTATGTCATACTATAGCTCCACCGTAAAGAGTGACCACAGATACTAATGTAGATTTCCTCAAATCCTTATCAGTCTTAAATTCTGTGTCGGTGTATCATGTACGGATCAAATCCTTAGTCCCACACATGAGCATATAGTTCCTCGTTCTCCTTAGATACTTGAGTATATTCTTAACGGTTTTCCAGTGATCAAATCTTGGATTTGATTAATATTTACTGGCAATCCCTACTACATAGGGCTTATGTCTCAAGTCCACAACATCTTGAGGTGTCTTAAGACACAGCTCCTTAGACAAAAGAATTTCATGCCTAAAAGGTAGTGAACCCTTCTTGGAATTCTGCATCTTATATCTAACTAACATCTTGTAGATATAAGACACTTGAGACAAGGTCAACTCAGCTTCTCCCAGATTTTCATTTGGAAATGAGCTACTAGCCTCTTTTAAGGTCAGTAAGATAACCTACATCATTCCAAATGATTAAGATATCAATCATATACAACACTAAGTAAGCTACTGAACTATTATGATTACTTCTAAACACAAGACTCATCAATATTATGATTAAAGCCAAAAGATTTGGTCACTATATCAAATCTTATATTTGAAGATCGAAATGCTTAGGTCAATCCATGAATGGATCACTTAAGCTTGCAAACCCTTTTGCTTTTGATCTTGTTGTATGAACCCTTCTAGTTAAGACATGAATGTCTTGTTTCCTCTTGTAAATCCACTTGTAACTAATAGGTGTTACCCATCAAGCAGGTCTACAAGATCCCGGATGGAAGTGAAATACAAAAGACTTCATTTCTAGGTCCATGACTTTAATCCTCTGATCGTTGTCAACATCATTCATTTTCTTTCTAAAAGATAATGAATCCTCTATGCCATCATCAAGTATAATGACCTAGACTTCAATCAAGCCCATCTAACGTTTAGGTTATAAAACAACCCTCCCACTACATCGAGACACTCTCAACTATTGAGATGGATGTGTCTGACCAGATGCACTGGTCCATCAACAACTTTTGTTGAACAGCCAACCTCATCAACAACTCTTGTGGATGTTAATGTAGCTTCATTAGTTAACTTACTTAAACCGACTTTACTCTGTGGTTTATGATTTTTGATGTGGACTTCTTCTGAGAATTTAGCATTTTTCGATACAAATTCTTTATTCTCTTGTGAATTGAAGAAGTATCCACTTCTCGTTTCCTTTGGGGTTGCCTACTGCAGTATGCAATGCAGTCAACACTACATGACCCCAAAACGAGCCAGACAACTGAGCATAGCTCAACATGGAATGAACCATATCCAATAGGGTTCTATTTCTCCTAAATGAGATTTAGGGTGTGATCCCATGTACTATCAAATAGTCCTGGAATCTCAAATCCCTATACTCAACACTTTGATCAGTTCGAAGTGTTTTTATCATCTCACCTAACAAGTTTTCAACTTCAGTCCTAAGCCCCTTCGAATATCTCAAAAGCTTCAGACTTAAGTTGCATTAGGTAAAGATACTCATACCTTTGAATAATCATCCAAAAGAGATGAATTATTCATGCCCTCCCACTGCTTTAACATATTGAACCACAAGGATCCAAATGTACAAGCTCCAAGGGCTCTTTGGCTCTTAGATCTTTTCCAGTAAAAGATCTATCAGTCATATTGCCCTCAAGGCATGACTTACAAGGTAGTAGAGAGTCATCTTCTAACTCGCTTAGAAGTTCACTCTTGACCAATCTCCCAATCAAATTGAGATTAATATAGTCTACCTTAGAACCAAAGAAAGGTATTTTTCTTTAGGAGAAGTCCTTTGCCTCTTTTCACATTGAGTAGTAGCAGTCTTAAACAACCCAGTGTTTATGACTGCTTTACTCTTGATTAGTCTTAAAACATTTAGGTTACTTTCCAGTAAAGCTAAACAAATGTCAATTCCCTTTCTTGAAACAAAACTGCGTTAGTAGAGAAAGGTAAAGAGTAACATTGTTCCAGCAAACAAGACACAAAAATCACATTTCTTTTGATCTTATTCTTCACTAATCACATTTTCAAGACAAGTTCTCTTTTTGCTAAGCAGGGTTCTATGTCCTATTCACCAAGAACAATTCTTAATGAATTAAACATATGGGGCATGAGGACATTCCTCAGTTAAGAATAGTCCTAGACTTATTTACCACAATTTGTCGTTTAAGCTTGTTGTATTACCGTTATTTATAAAATGACGTAAGACAATACACATAAAATTATTATATAATTGTTGAAGTAACAAATTACTTGTATTATTAATTGCACTGACCCATCACAAATAATCCAATCAAATTCTGCAAAAACAAATAAGCAACCAAAGAAACCCTATAAAACTATTGATTTAGTTTTTGCAACGATACTTCAAAGGTTTAGAACAACAGCCATCGAAGGGTGGTCAGCTACTCCTGCTCTGAATCGAGATAATCTCAACCAAACTCTAACACCAGAATAACTCATATTCCGTTAGCGTTTAGTTACCGTTGTTCGGTCAAGGATTAGTTAACACATTTAACTCATCCCCGTAAGTGTAACCCTCCCACTTTCAGATCTCAAAGGCACGCACCAACAGGCTACCGAAGGGAAAGACAACTGTTGGTAATTAGCCTAAGAGTTCCTATCCTATTCAGGAGTTCACGATGTTCTGAATCCTATGACCAGGCCCTCCAAATGGATGGTTGCGCCAGGACAACCTGCAGGCGGATCATAGGACTCTCACGGTGTGAACTAGGGGCGGAGACCGACGGATATGTTGACACGTGTCCCGATCCCACTTACTCTAGACATTTTTCTCATTCACCTTGTTATTGATTCATGCAAACACTTTTCGAAGGGAGGCCGCTCCTAGGGCGACTCGAAGCCGAGCATGAACCTCACGTTGTGAATATAGGGACGTAGGAGCAAAATTTGATTTAAATCTCGTTTTGTAATTTTCCTCCCACTGAAAAAGTCCTAAGGTTAATTTATGGTTGTTTAACTTAGATAAAATTCGGCTAAGTCAATCTATCTAAGTCTGATCCTATTATAACAATTATGGAAAGGATTCAACCGCAATGTTTTAGGTGAATTAAACTTCTTTTAATAAACCCAACATTGCAAGTCAACATTACTATTGTTAATTCAACTCAAGGTTCGGATCAGTTCCCAAGTAGGAGGTGTTCCGTAAACCGTCAACTTAAATACCCCCAAACTTAAACAGAACTTTACCGAGAGAGTTCCCTTATAACCACAGTAATGTAAGGTCTTTACTTTAAAGATCTAGGTGCATTAAACATTTTTAACAAACCTAGATACATTGCATGCTAATGTTGAGTTTTATGCCCTAAAACTCGTACATAGTAAATGAAACAAATTAATCGATCTCAATAAAGTGTTATTTGAGTAATTCAGTAATTTAGTCATTGAATAATCGAGTTTGAATTAATAAACCCTAAATCCAATAAACTAAGATCCAAGGTTGTTTAAATGAAACTGGGACTAGTATGTGGGGAGATACGGGGATCAGTGTCCAAGTAACAACCTAAAAGGTCTATAGTATAGGGATAAGGCTGGGTACCATATCCTGGTGACACTATGTGATACGGCCCACCTTGTATTCGATACAGATACAATCATCCAAAGCATCCATGTAGGAGACATGCGGGAGGGGGTATCCTATGCAATGAGTTTGCATAAGACCGGACCGCGAAATAGTAACCACTATTTAGGTTTCTATTTCAATAGGATGACATAGGTAACTCAATCTAGTTTAGGTTTATATTTCAATAGGATGACTTAGGTAACTCAATCTCAATCCTGAGTCTGTTATGAACCCCTTTCAGGAGGGATTGTCCTTAGATTTGTATGGGTTAGAGTGGCCAGTTCGCCGACTCAATAATCCTACCATTTCAGGGGCAAGACTGAATGTGGCTGGGAACATAACAATACAAGATGGAATTCACTCCTCCCCCTATTGGGCTAAGTAGATGTGTGTTCCCTTAAGGGCTGATTCTGGGCTTGAACAAAGGCGCGTCGTCCTCTCCTGGCCCGAGAGGAACTCCTGTTTAGTGGTTGGACCCTAAACAACTTGTTCATTAAAGGAATCAGTGGTACTTAAGGAACCAGAGGTAACCCAGAGGTAAAACGGTAATTTGACCCAGCTGGTGTTACGAACACACGTGAAGGATTGACTTACTGCATTGGTCGATATCCGTGGATACAGAAATATTTTACAGTGAGAAGAGTGCAGCTGTGGGTCTTTAGTGGAGTGACCCACAGTTAACGAATGTTGACTAACTTGGTTAATGAGTTTGGCCAATTAGTCTCTTATCGTTGGAGCTTCTGATTTGTAGGTCCAATAGGTCCCACTAGTAGCTCGTAAAGAGACTTGAGGCAATTAAGTATAAATTGTAAATTGAAAGTGTTCAATTTATTTGGGGAATCGTATAATGTATATTGATGCATTATAATATAAAGTTCATGAAACTTTATAATATAATTTTTGAATTAATTTAAAAAAAATTAATTCTTGAGAGAAACTATTTGAAATAGTTCAAATAAATTTAATATGAATTGGATTCATATTAATTTTAATAAAATCCCTAAGATTAAATATATGATATTTAATTGGGTAATTAATTAATTATGGAATTAATTAATTATTTATTAAAATTTGAGACCTTTTCCTATTAGGAAAGAAAATATTTGAAAGAATTCAAATAAATTTAATATGAATTGGATTCATATTAATTTTAATTTTAATAAAATCCCTAAGATTAAATATATGATATTTAATTCAGAAATTAATTAATTATGGAATTAATTAATTATTTATTAAAATTAGAGACTTTTTCCTATTAGGAAAAGGTCTTCCTTTTCCTATTAGGAAAAAAGTCTTGGCCTTTACTATATATAGGACCCCTGGGGTGAGGTCATAGGCATCCCATTCATTCTCCTACTCTCAGAGAATTCCCCTCAAGGCTTCCTCTGGACTCCCACCAGTCTCCTGTCTCTAGAAGTTTCAGAGTCATACCGGTGTAGCCATAGTGGTGGTGTTCGCACTAGTTCGTGATTATTTCACAAGCAGTTGGTGATTTAATCTGAGTCGTCAACGAGAGTAAGTAATTTGTTACTATATAAATTAGATTTAGATCTAATTTTTGTATGCTTAGCCTTAATATAAATTTAGAATAGTTCTAAAATTATTGCCAATGTATTGATATTTTAGATTAAACAAAATTAATTACGAATTGGTCCCAATCACGCTTCCGCTTTACGGAATTACGGAATTCCAATCCTTCAATTGGTATCAGAGCCGATCGTAGATCTAATTTTGTTTATCTAAACTTTGCATTGGCTATTGGTGGGATTGATTAATGCATAATGTATGTATGGTTTGCATTGAACCGTTTAGGTTAATTTTATGGCCATAGATTTTACTGTTTTTATGTGATTTGATCATGTAAGGGCCCGGTGTTTCGGGTATTTTATGTAAAATCGAGTCCTATGTAAGTCCGGGTCTAGAATAGGTTTTTATGAGATAGAAATCAGAGAAATCGCGACGCTGTCACGATTACAGCACACGTTAGGGATTCGCAACAGGACGGTTCAAGGCGGTTGGGAGGTCCGGTTCACGCGGACTGGCTGGGCTGGGACCGATTTTCTCCGGTTCAGCTGGAATTTGGCTCGGTTCGTTGTTTTCGTATCTGGTTCGAAGTGGTTCAGGTCGGTTCGGACGGTCTAGACCAGTATTTGGAGTTGCATAAGGACTTTTAAGATAGAATTTAGCTACAATTATTGTAATTTATGCTTTATTTTATCCTATGGGTCAAAATTAACCGGTTCAATTTCTATTTATTTGCTTTGTGGATGTCATATAACTTAAATTCCCACCATAGGTTAAGCAAGTTTTCATGCATATTTATGTTATAATTGTTATAATGTATGGTAATTATGCATGAATTTAATTTCATGAGTTATTTAATATAATCGTTATATTAAATATATGAAATTGGTGAAGCATGATGCATGACATTAATTTAGCTAAATATAATTGTTATATTTTATTAATGTAGCATGCATGCTTAGGATTATTTTCATGAGAATTAATATAATTAGTTATATTATGAATGAAAATAATCAAATATATATCAATGCTTGTTTTCATGTATGATTTAATATAAAATGTTATATTAATTAAATGAAAATGGAATAACATTGAGCATGACATTAATTAGATTAATATAAGAGTTATATTATATTAATGTCAAATTTCATGTAATTTAATTTCGTGGATGTTTAATTAATATAATCAATATTAATTAAATGAAATTGAAATTGCATGAAGAATGACACCACCTTAGATTAATATTATCGTTATATTATCGTTATCGGCGTCATAATAATATGGTGTTTAATAATTAGAATATGATTGTTATTTTTCCAACACCATAGAAGCATGTTATAGGGCTAATCATTAAAATTTTATAATAAGTTATAAAATTGATTAGAAACCGTCAACCTATAACAAAGAGTTGCATGCAAACATAGGACCTTAGGCTAAAATGTATTAATTTTAAAATGTTTAAAATTAATTAGACCTAAGCTCATTATAATTCTAATAGGATTAGAATTTTTTTCTTACTTAGAATTAAAAATAGTTTTAATTGACCAAGTAGGAAAAACATTACTATGATTATAAGGGAACTCCACCAGTTAAGTTCTGTCTAAGGCTGGGGGTACTTAAGATGACGGTTTATGGAACACCTCCTACCGTGGAACTAACCTGGAATACTGGAGTTGAATTAATCGTAGTTAAATGTTAGCATGCAATGACACTAGGTTTATTAAAAGAGTTTAATTCACCTAGATCTTTAGAGTAAAGATTTATCATAACTATTGGTTATAAGGGAACTCTACCGGTAAAGTTCTGTCTAAGGTTGGAGGTACTTAAGATGACGGTTTACGGAACACCTGCTACCTGGGAACTGAGCCGGAACTTGAGTTGAATTAACCACAGTTATATTAGCATGCAATGTCACTAGGTCAATTAAAAGAGTTTAGGGTAAAATACCCTTTTGGTCCCTCATGTTTCAGGATTGTTTCCAATAGGTCCCTAGGTTTGAAAATTGAACAATCAAGTCCCTACTGTTTAAAAAATGCTTCTATTGAGTCCCTGGACCGTTAATTTTTTTAACGGTGATGACGTGGCGATAACGGTGCTGACGTGGCATATTTTAAAATATTAAAATATTAATTTTTAATTAAAATAATAATATATCAATATATTAAAATAATAATAATTATTTAAAAAACAAACTACTCTTTCTCTCTCTCCCACCCACCCCCTTTCCCGAACCCCCTTTCTTCCCCTTTCCCTTTGTTTCCCTTTCTTTCTCTCTCCTTTCCCCCTCCCTTTCCTTGCCGGCGACGGCGGCTTCTCTCCCTATTTTCTTCTTCTTCACCGTCGCCGTCGCCGCCTCCTCCCCTATCGCCGCCGCCGCCACTTCCCCACTGCATCGGAGCTCCTCCCTTCTCCTCCCCCCGCCGTCGCCGCCAATTCGCCGGAGCCTCCTCCCTTCTTCCAAACGAACCCACTCGCCCTCCACCTAAATCTAACCTTTGCCGCCGCCGCCGCCCCTTTCCGCAACCCTTTGTCGCCGCCGCAACCCCTCTCCAAACGAATCCCCTTCTTCCTCTTCCCTACCTTTCCCCTTCCCCACCCCCCGAATCCACATCTCCTTCCTCACCCCTCCAATCTTCTTCCTCAACAAACCCATCCCTACTCCCCTCATCTTCTTCTTCCTCAATAAACCCTCTCCAACCCTCCCATCTTCTTCTTTATCAACAAAAACGCAGCAAACCAAATTTCAGAAAAGAAACCCACACAGGAGAAACCTCCTTTTTTCAGATCTGAGAGCAAAAAAAAAACACAACAATTTTCTCTTCCATCGTCAATGTCGGAGTTGAAACGCCGAGGACGGAAGTTTGTTCGCCGGAGGCGGAAGTTTGAAACACGGGAGAAACGCCGGAGATAGGAAGTGTTCGCCGGCGACGGAAAGAAAAAAGAAGAAAAATGAAGAAGAAAGAAGGGGAAAGTGGGAGGAGGGGCACGGGTGAAAGGGAGGTGAAGGAGAGAGAAATGATTTTTTCTTTTTTCTTTTTTTTTTATTTAAAATGTAATATCATTATTTTTTATTATTATAATATTATTTTAATTTATAAAATTATTATTTTATTATTAAACGTTGCCACGTCAGCACCGTTAAAAAAATTAACGGTGGAGGGACTTAATAGAACAATTTTCAAAATAGTAGGGACTTGATTGTTCAATTTTGAAACCTAGGGACCTATTAGAAACTAATCCTAAACATGAGGGACCAAAAAGGTATTTTACCCAAGAGTTTAATTCACCTAGATCTTTAGAGTAAAGATTTATCATAACTATTTGTTATAAGGGAACTCTACCGGTAAAGTTCTGTCTAAGGCTGGAGGTACTTAAGATGACGGTTTAGGGAGCACCTGCTACCTGGGAACTGAGCCGGAACTTGAGTTGAATTAACCATAGTTATATTAGCATGCAATGTCTCTAGGTAATTAAAAATGTTTAATCCACCTAGACATTAGAGAAAATACCTATATATATAAAAGTTATATACAGGCATAGACTTAGATAAATTCACTTAGCCAGAATTTACCTAAGTAATAGACCCTATAATTATAAAAATACTTAGTGGGAGGAAATATGTCAAAACAAGATTTTCAGAAATCAAGTTTTGCTCTCACGTCCTCAAAAGTTCACAACGTGAGGTCCATGCTTGGCCTCGAGTCACCCTGGGAGTGACCCCCTACGGATGGTGTTTGCATGGATTAATATCAAGGTGAATGAGGGAGTATTTTATAGTAAGTGGGAGCAGGACACGTGTCAACGTATCCTACGGTCTCCTCCATTAGGTTGCACCGTGAGATCCCCATGATCTGCCTGCGAGTCGCCCAGGGAGCGATCACCCTACGGAGGGCTTGATCATGGGAGTCGAAACAACGCAAACTTCAGAAATGGATAGGGTTTCTTAGGTCCATTTCCAACTTTGACTTTCCCTACGATAGCATTGTTGGGGCCAACCTCTGAAATCTGAAAAATGGAGGGTCACACTTATAGGAAATTGTTAAGGTGTTAATAATTTCATGACCGAAAAAAAACGGTAGCTAAGAACTATTGGAATATGAGTTATTCTGGGAATAGGGATTGGCTAAGATTATCTCAATTCAGAGGAGGAGTAACTGACTACCCTACGGTAGCTATTGTTCTAAACCTCTGAAGTATCGTTGCAAAATGAATGTTTATTCTATGGGTTGATCATTACTTTTGCTAAATTGATTGGATTAAAATAATAATATTATTTTGTGTAATGGGTTAATGCAACAGTACTTATTAAGTTAATTTGTTTGTTCTATCAGCAATGAAACGTTCTTTGTATGCCTCTAATAACGTCAATTACAAAACTGGTATTTCTAATACAACTAAGAAAATGAACTTAAACACTAAATGCGTGGAATTGGTCTTAACTGAGGACGGTCCTCAAGCCCATATGTCTAATTTATCTGAAATTGTTCATGATGAATATGACATAGACTGCTTAGCACGTCTCAATGAAAATAAATTTGATTTATTGATTATTGAAACGTGTATAGTGGAAAATGATGATACAGCCTGGATCCTTGATTCAGGTGCCACTCATCACGTATGCTCTTCCTTTGAGGGAATGAGCTCCTGGCAACAGTTAGATGCCGGGGAAATGGCTCTCAGAGTTGGGGCTGGGGAGCTCATTTCAGCTAAAGCAGTGGGAGATATTAAAATGTTATTCTCTAGGGAACGCTATATGTTATTAGATAACGTATATATAGTCCCCAAAATAAAAAGAAATTTGATTTCTATTTCTTGTTTGCTAGAACAAGGGTATTCAGTGTCCTTTTCTATGAATGAAGCTTTCATTACTAAAAGGGGTGCTGATATATGTTCTGCAAAAATGGAGAACAATTTGTATGTTTTAAGACCAATAGAGTCTAGGGCTGTTTTGAACAATGAAATGTTTAAAACAGCCGAGACTCAACCAAAAAGGCAGAAAGTTTCTCAAAGTACCTATCTTTGGCACTTGAGACTTGGCCACGTAAATCTCAATAGGATTGGTAGATTGGTTAAGAATGGACATCTAAGCCATTTAGAAGATGGTACTTTACCTCCGTGTGAGTCATGTCTCGAAGGTAAGATGACCAAACGACCTTTTACTGGAAAAGGTTATCGTGCCAAGGAGCCCTTAGAACTCGTACATACGGATCTCTGTGGTCCAATGAATGTAAGAGCTCGAGGAGGGTATGAATATTTCATCTCTTTTATAGATGATTATTCAAGGTATGGTTATTTATACCTAATGAGTCATAAGTCTGAAGCCCTTGAAAAGTTCAAGAAGTACAGGACTGAAGTTGAGAACTTGTTAGGTAAGACCATTAAAACACTTCGATCTGATCGAGGTGGAGAGTATTTGGACTTAAAATTCCAAAACTATTTGATAGAACATGGAATATCGTCCCAACTCTCAGCACCAGGTACACCTCAGCATAATGGTATATCTGATAGAAGAAACAGAACCTTGTTAGACATGGTTCGATCTATGATGAGCTATGCTCAGTTGCCTAGTTCTTTTTGGGGTTATGCAGTAGAGACTGCAGTTTATATTTTGAATGTTGTTCCCTCAAAGAGTGTTTCTGAAACACCATTTGAGCTCTGGAAAGGGCGTAAAGCTAGTTTACATCATATCAAAATTTGGGGCTGCCCTGCACATGTGTTAGTAGCGAACCCAAAGAAATTGGATTCACGTTCAAAATTATGCCTATTCGTAGGCTACCCAAAAGAAACAAGAGGTGGATACTTCTTCGATCCAAAAGAAAATAAAGTGTTTGTATCGACAAATGCTACTTTCTTGGAAGAAGACCACGTTAAAGAACACATACCACGCAGTAAAATTGTGTTAAGTGAACTTTCTGGTAAAGCTACAAATGAATCAACAAGAGTTGTTGATGAGGTTGGACCTTCAACAAGAGTTGTCGAAGAGCCCAGTTCAGAGGCTAGACCTTCAACAAGAGTTATTGATGAACCCAGTACATCTGGTCAAGCCCATCCTTCTCAAGAGTTGAGAATGCCTCGACGTAGTGGGAGGGTTGTTATTCAACCTGTACGCTATCTGGGTTTAGCAGAAACTCCAACTGTCATACCTGATGATGGGGTTGAGGATCCATTGACCTTTAGACAGGCAATGAATGATGTGGACCATGACCAGTGGGTCAAAGCTATCGACCTAGAGATGAAGTCTATGTACTTCAATCAAGTCTGGGATCTTGTAGACCTACCTGAAGGGGTTAAACCCATAGGGTGCAAATGGATCTACAAGAGCAAACGAGACGCAGCTGGGAAAGTACAGACTTTCAAAGCTCGACTTGTGGCAAAGGGTTATACCCAAAAGGAGGGGGTGGACTATGAGGAAACCTTCTCCCCAATTGCCATGCTAAAGTCGATAAGAATTCTCTTGTCCATTGCCACCTTTTATGATTATGAGATTTGGCAAATGGATGTCAAGACTGCCTTTCTGAATGGCAATCTTGATGAGAACATCTTTATGTCTCAACCAGAGGGGTTCGTTGCTCAAGGTCAGGAGCAAAAAGTTTGCAAGCTTAGACGATCCATTTATGGGTTGAAGCAAGCTTCTAGATCTTGGAATATAAAGTTTGACACTGCTGTCAAATCTTATGGCTTTGACCAGAACGTTGATGAGTCTTGTGTTTACAAAAGGATTATCAACAGTTTAATAGCTTTTCTGGTGTTGTATGTATATGATATTCTTCTCACTGGGAATGATGTAGAATATCTAGCTGACATTAAAAAATGGCTATCGACTGAGTTCCAAATGAAAGATTTGGGTGAAGCTCAGTATCTTCTAGGGATTCAAATTATCAGGAATCGTAAGAACAGAACGTTAGCCCTGTCTCAAGCATCATATATAGACAAGATGTTGTCTAGATATAAGATGCAGGATTCCAAGAGGGGTTTACTACCCTTCAAGCATGGAGTTCATTTGTCTAAGGAATAGTTTCCTAAGACACCTCAAGAAATTGAGGATATGAGACGCATCCCTTATGCTTCAGCTGTGGGCAGTCTTATGTATGCCATCTTGTGTACTAGGCCTGACATTTGCTATGCAGTTGGGATAGTCAGCAGGTACCAGTCCAATCCAGGGTTAGACCACTGGACTGCAGTTAAAATCATACATTACAAGGAAGTAAGGAAGAAATAACCGATAAGTTGATCCCAAGCTCCCGCTACGGTCATCTCGAATCCGAGCCTTGGAATCTCGCTCAATTCCTCCTTTTCCCTCACAATTTTTCTCACTTTTTCTCTCTATTGACCTAGGGGAGAGCTCCCCAAAATGGGATGATAATAACCAAAGGAAAGGGGGCTATTTATAGGAGCATGGGCGACCCTTTTCTTGCTGGACAAGCCAACAGCGTCGAGACGCTACGTCACAGCGTCGGGTTTTCTTGGAGCAGAAGTTGTCGCAACATCGCGACGCTACGCGGACGTCGTCGCGATGCTACCGGGATTCTAGAGTTTTCTTCACTGATCACCTGGCGTCGAGACGCTCTGGTCCTAGCGTCTCGACACTAGGCCTTCTAGAAGCCCTATATGCAGATTTTGGCCTCCTTTCTTCATTCTTTTGGGCTTTTTGGGCCTCCACTTCAAATATCTTCTTTTCTTTTCTTCTTTTAAGGCCCAAAGTCTTCTTTTTATGCCCAAAATTGGTAAAATTCTTGGTTTTGCTTCTCGAACTCGATTTTCTACAAAATCAACATAAAAATGCATTGAAGCTCACAATTCATGCACAAAACTAGCTAAAATTAATAGGAAAATGATGACACTTTTGCATGTCATCAATGGTCCAAACTTTGCTCCGTTTCCGTATTTAAGAACTCGAAACCCAAAGTTCGTCCCAATGAGAGTTTTTCATATGGTTTGGACGAACTTGGTCCCAACTTTGCTCCGTTTGGGTTTTTGGAGAGTTAGGAACTCAAAGTTCGGCTGAATGACAGTTCTTTAGGTGGTTTGGACGACACATGGTCCAAACTTTGTTCCGTTTCAGTATTTGAGAGCTCGGAACCCAAAGTTCGTCCCAATGAGATTTTTTCATATGGTTTGGACGAACTTGGTCAAAACTTTGCTCCGTTTCAGTTTTTGGCTAGTTATGAACTCAAAGTTCAGCCCAATGAGACTTCTTTAGGTGGTTTGGACGACAAATAGTCCAAACTGTGCTCTGTTTCAGTGTTTGAGAGCTCGGAACCCAACGTTCGTCCCAATGAGAGTTTTTCATATGGTTTGGACTAACTTGGTCCCAACTTTGCTCCGTTTGGGTTTTTGGAGAGTTAGGAACTCAAAGTTCGGCCTAATGACAGTTCTTTAGGTGGTTTGGACGACACATGGTCCAAACTTTGCTCTGTTTCAGTATTTGAGAGCTCGGAACCCAAAGTTCGTCCCAATGAGAGTTTTTCATATGGTTTGGACAAACTTGGTCATATATTTGCTCTGTTTGTGTTTTTGGAGAGTTAGGAACTCAAAGTTCGGTCCAATGAGAGTTCTTTAGGTGGTTTGGACGACACATGATACAAACATTGCTCCGTTTCAGTATTTGAGAGCTCGAAACCCAAAGTTCATCCCAACGAGAGTTTTTCATATGGTTTGGACGAACTTGGTCCAAACATTGCTCCGATTGAGTTTTTGGCTAGTTAGAAACTCAAAGTTCGGCCCAATGAGAGTTCTTTAGGTGGTTTGGACGAACATGGTCCAAACTTTACTCCGTTTCCGTATTTGAGAACTCGAAACCCAAAGTTCGTCCCAATGAGAGTTTTTCATATGGTTTGGACGAACTTGGTCCCAACTTTGCTCCGTTTGAGTTTTTGGAGAGTTAGGAACTCAAAGTTTGGCGGAATGACAGTTCTTTAGGTGGTTTGGACAACACATGGTCCAAACTTTGCTCCGTTTCAGTTTTTGAGAGCTCGGAACCCAAAGTTCGTCCCAATGAGAGTTTTTCATATGGCTTGGACAAACTTGGTCATAACTTTGCTCTGTTTGAGTTTTTGGAGAGTTAGGAACTCAAAGTTCGGTCCAATGAGATTTCTTTAGGTGGTTTGGACGACACATGATACATACATTGTTCCGTTTCAGTATTTGAGAGCTCGAAACCCAAAGTTCGTCCCAATGAGAGTTTTTCATATGGTTTGGACGAACTTGGTCCAAACTTTGCTCCGTTTGAGTTTTTGGAGAGTTAGGAACTCAAAGTTCGGCCCAATGAGTGTTCTTTAGGTGGTTTGGACGACAAATGGTCGAAACTTTGCTCCGTTTCAGTTTTTGAGAGCTCGGAACCCAACGTTCATCCCAATGAGAGTTTTTCATATTGGACAAACTTGGTCCCAATTTTGCTCCGTTTGAATTTTTGGAGAGTTAGGAACTCAAAGTTCGGCCCAATGAGAGTTCTTTAGGTGGTTTGGACGACACATGGTCTAAACTTTGCTCTGTTTCAGTATTTGAGAGCTCGGAACCCAAAGTTCGTCCTAATGAGAGTTTTTCATATGGTTTGGACAAACTTGGTCATATCTTTGCTCGTTTTGTGTTTTTGGAGAGTTAGGAACTCAAAGTTCGGCCCAATGAGAGTTCTTTAGGTGGTTTGGACGACACATGGTCCAAACTTCGCTCTGTTTCAGTATTTGAGAGCTCGAAACCCAAAGTTCGTCCCAACGAGAGTTTTTGATATGGTTTGGACGAACTTGGTCCCAACTTTGCTTCATTTGAGTTTTTGGAGAGTTAGGAACTCAAACTTCAGCCAAATGAGAGTTCTTTAGGTGGTTTGGACGACACATGGTCCAAACTTTGCTCCGTTTCAGTATTTGAGAGCTCGAAACCCAAAGTTCGTCCCAACGAGAGTTTTTGATATGGTTTGGACGAACTTGGTCCCAACTTTGCTTCATTTGAGTTTTTGGAGAGTTAGGAACTCAAACTTTGGCCAAATGAGAGTTCTTTAGGTGGTTTGGACGACACATGGTCCAAACTTTGCTCCGTTTCAGTATTTGAGAGCTCGAAACCCAAAGTTCGTCCCAACGAGAGTTTTTCATATGGTTTGGACGAACTTGGTCCCAACTTTGCTTCATTTGAGTTTTTGGAGAGTTAGGAACTAAAACTTCAGCCAAATGAGAGTTCTTTAGGTGGTTTGGTCGACACATGGTCCAAACTTTGCTCTGTTTCAGTATTTGAGAGCTCGGAACCCAAAGTTCGTCCCAATGAGAGTTTTCATTGTCTATTAGAAAGAAAATGAATGATATTGAAAACGATCAGAGGATTAAAGCCCTGGACCTAGAAATGAAGTCTTTTGTATTTCACTTCAATTTGGGATCTTGTAAATCTGCTTGATGGGTAACACCTATTAGTTACAAGTGGATTTACAAGAGGAAACGAGACAATCATTTCTTACCCAGAAAGGTTCATACAATAAGATCAAAAGCAAAAGGGTTTGCAAGTTTAAGTAATCCATTCATGGATTGACATAAGCATTCGATCTTGAAATATAAGATTTGATATAGTGACCAAATCTTTTGGCTTTAATCAGAACATTCATGAGTCTTGTGTTTACAAGTAATCATCAATAGTTCAGTAGCTTACTTTATATGATTGATATCCTAATAATTGGGAATGATGTAGGTTATCTTACTGACATTAGAAGAGGCTAGTAGCTCATTTCCAAATGGAAATTTGGGAGAAGCCGAGTTGTTCTTGGGATCCAAATCGTTAGTAATCGTAAGAACAAAAAGCTAGCCTTATCTCAAGTGACTTATATCTAAAAGATGTCAATTACATTTAAGATGCAGAATTCCAAGAAGGGTTGACTACCTTTCAGGCATGGAATTCTGTTTGTCTAAGAAACTGTTTCTTAAGACACCTCAAGAAGTTGATCCTTAAGTATCAATCTAATCCAAGATTTAATCATTGGAAAACCGTTAAGAATATCCTCAAGTATTCGAGGAGAACGAGGAACTATGTGCTAGTGTATGGGATTAAGGATTTGATCCTTACAGGATGCACTGACACAGATTTTAAGACTGATAAAGATTTGAGGAAATCTACATCAGTGTCTGTGGTCACTCTTTACGATGGAGCTATAGTATGGCATAATTACTGTCTTGACCGTATAGGCTGAAAACATAGCTGCTTGTGAAGCAGGGATAGAGACTGTATGACTTAGAAAGTTCTTGATTGATTTGGAATGTGTTCCAAATGTGAACTTGTCCATCACACTTTAAAGTGATATAGTAGTGTTGTGGCAAATTCAAAAGAACATCGCAACCCAAGACAAACAGACACATCAAATTGAATGAAATATTGCTGATTCATTTACAAAGACTCTCTCGGCTAAAGTGTTTGAGGGTCATCTAGAAGGTTTAGATCTACGAGATATGTACAAAGGCGTAATCTAGGGCAAGTGGGAGAAATGTAATGGGTATAGTGATACCATTATGTAATGGGTATAGTGATGCCCTAGTTTATTGTATTTGTACATTGTCTATGTTTTATACATGTATTTATACACCCACTGCTATATAGATTATTGTACATCCCACTGAACTAGAGTTTTAGTTCAAGTGGGAGTTTGTTGGGTTTTATGCCCTAAAACTCGTACATAGTGAATGTAAACAAATTGTATACTTGTTTCAATAAAGTGTTATTGAGTTTCTACAATAAAGTGTTATTGTTAAATATTGCACAATTTGACCCAAATACAATAAACTAAGATCCAAGGTTGTTTGTATGGAACTTGAACTAGTATGTGGGGACATACGAGGATCGATGTTCAAGTAACAACCTAAAAGGTCTATAGTACAAAGATAAGGTTGGGTACCTTATCCTGGTAACATTATGAGATACGACCCGCTTTGTATTTGATACAGATGTATTGATCAAAAACGTCAATGTAGTAGACATGCAAGCGGGGGTATCCTATGCAATGAGTTTGCATAAGACCGGACCACGAAATAGTCAACCATTAGTTATAACACCGTTAACTAGTTAGGTTACTGTTTCAATAGGATGACCTAGGTTACTCAGTCTTAATCCTGAGTGTGTCGTGAACTCTTTCTCATGAGGGATTATCCTTTGATTAGAATGGGTGAGACTGGCCAATACGCCGACTCAATATGCCTTCCTTTTTGGGGACAAGACCGAGTGGGAGGCTGGGGACATGACAACACAAGAAGGAATTCACTCCTTCCCGCTTCTAGGAGAAGTAGATGAGTGTTCCCTTAAGTGGTGACTCTGGGACTTGAACAAAGGGATCCCGCCCTCTCACTGGCCCGAGAGGGACTTTCTGTTTAATGGTTGGACCATAAACAGGTTGTTCATTAGAGGAGCACTGGCACTTAAGGAGACAGATGTAACACAGGGGTAAAACGGTAATTTGACCCAACTGTGATTACGGACACTCGTGAAGGATTAACTTACCGGAATAGGTCTACATCCATGGACACAGAAATGTTCTACAGTTAGAAAAGTTCAGCTGTGGGTCTTTAGTGGAATGACCCACAGTTAATGAATATTGGTTAACTTGATTAATGAGTTTAATCAGTCAACCTCATATCATTGGAGCTTCTGATCTGTAGGTCCATTAGGTCCCCTTGCTAGCTCCTAAAGAGTAATTAGGAACAAATATATCTTTCGAGAATTTGAATAGTTCAAATTCATATTGGGAATTAAGTTAATTGTATGAGATACAAATTAATATAATGTATAGTGATGCATTAAAATATAAAGTCTAATTTGAAATTAAACTTTATTATATTGAGAGATTGATATATTTGAAAGAGTTCAAATATATGTCTAATTAAATATATGGTATTTAATTAGAAGATGAATTAATTAATTATTCAATTTAGTTTAAATTAGATGAGATTTTTGTCTATAAGGGAATTATTAGAATATGATTCTAATATGTAATTAATTGAATATGGGAGATATTTAATTAATTGTAAAATTAATTAATTGATTAGTTTAATTGAATTAATTAAATGTGATTTAATTAAGTTTAATTAAAATATATTATGTGAGGAAATTACATTTAAATAAGATTTAAATGTGCATGAGATTAATTAATTAATATGATTAATTAATTAACATTTAATTAATTAATATGATTAGTTAATTATCATTTAATTAATTGATTTAATCAATTAATTAATTGATCTTGATCTAACTGTCAAGATTGTTTCCTAACCTCACATTAGGGTTTCCTCTCTTATAAAAGGAAAGGTTATGAGAACCCTAGCCCTAAGGTCTCATTCTAGCCTCCCTCACATATTCTCTCAAGAACTCTAGAGAGATTTTTTCTCTCCAAGAGTTTTTCCCAATCAAGATTAAGTAGTCCCACAACTACGTTCCTAATCTCAGAGAATAGTAGGGTAGCCTCGTGGTGGTGTCCGTTGAAGTATTCAGAGTCGTCAACGGAGGTATGTTTTTCACCGCTTAACCTTTTGCCAATGTATTGGTATTTTGTAGAACAAAATTAATTTACGAACGGTCCAATTGCTTCCACTGTAACGGAATTGGGAATTCCAAATCCTTCAATTGGTATCAGAGTCGATCGTAGATCTAATTTTTTGTTCTCTAAAATTTGCATTGGTAACAATGGGATTTAATTTTGCATTAGATGTATGAATGACTTGCTAGTAGATGTCTGGGTTTTTGACATTAGATTTTGCAATTTTTATTGATTTGATCAATGTAAGGGCCCGGTGTTTTAGGCGTTTTATTGCAAATCGAGTCTGTAAGTCCGTGTCTATCGATTGTGGTTGTGTTTCTGTGAAAAACGGTGCGATTTGGGTCCAAATCGAAGAAGATTGCTGCTGTAAATCGATTTTTCTGGGTAAGCAGAAGGCTGGATCTCGAAGGTAAAATAAAAATAAACGAGTAGAGTGACGTGAATCTCGCGTGTTGTTGTGTCGGTTGTTTCAATGTTTTCGTGAATAGAAAGGCATGAGTTCGCATTTGGCCGTTCGCGTGTTTTTTGTCAATTTTTCGCGTGCTGAATAAAAATTGAAGCATTGGTCGCGGCTCAAAGCCCTGCGTGCATGAGTATTCAATTATGCGTGAGAACCCAACAACTGAGGCATCTGCGTTTTTTTATTAATAATTTTAGCGGGTTTATTATATTGCTTTCTTCTTGCGCGTCATGATGACATCAACCCTAAAGTAGCGGTCCGGTTCAAAGGTGCGGTTCAGCTGGAGATGTCCGGTTCAGCTTGGTCTGGGCAGTTTTGGAGCTGGTCCATGCGGTCTGAAGCTGGTTCGGACTGGTTCACGGCTAGATAAGGCATATTTAGATAAATTAATATAATTTTTCTATTGTATTTTGTCCTAGGATGCCAAAACCCATCTACTTAGCTATTTATTTTGCTTTATGGATGTCGTATAGCTTAAAATCCCACCATAGGTTAAGCATATTCATGCATTTTTAATTATAATTGTTATAATATAAGTATTATGCATGAATTTAATTTTCATGAGTATTTAATATAAATTGTTATGATTAAATGGATGAAAATTGAGAAGCATTGAACATGAAATTACTTTAGTAAAGAATATAAAGAGTTATACTTATGAAAGTAATTTATTTGCTTATTTATTTTCATGAGCTATTAATATAAAGTATTATGTTAATGTATGAAAATGTGAATGCTTATTTTAATTTTCTTGGGTAATTAATTTAAGAGTTAGATTAATTGAAGAAAATTAATTTGAATTGAGCATGAAATTACTTTAGTTTAAAAAATATAAGAGTTATATTTATATAAGTAATTAACATGCTTAATTAATTTTCATGATATATTAATATAAATGTTATGTTAATGTATGAAAATGGTAATGCTTAATTTTAATTTTCTTGTATAATTAATTTAAGAGTTAGGTTAATTAAAAGAAAATTAAATTACATTGAGCATGACATTACATTAGATTAATATAATTGTTATATTTTTTGTATGTCATGTATGCTAATGTATGGTTTTATAAATTAATTAGAATTTGATCGTTAATTTATTCACCATAGTAGCATGTTATAGGGTTAATTCATTAAAATTTATAATAGTTATAGAGACTGTATGACTTAGAAAGTTCTTGATTGATTTGGAATGTGTTCCAAATGTGAACTTGTCCATCACACTTTATAGTGATATAATGGTGTTGTGGAAAATTCAAAAGAACATCGCAGCCCAAGACAAGCAGACACATTAAATTCAATGAAATATTGTTGATTCATTTACAAAGACTCTCTCGGCTAAAGTGTTTGAGGGTCATCTAGAAGGTCTAGATCTACGAGATATGTACAAAGGTGTAATCTAGGGCAAGTGGGAGAAATGTAATGGGTATAGTGATACCATTATGTAATGGGTATAGTGATGCCCTAGTTTATTGTATTTGTACATTGTCTATGTTTTATACATGTATTTATACACCCACTGCTGTATAGATTATTGTACATCCCACTAAACTAGAGTTTTAGTTCAAGTGGGAGTTTGTTGGGTTTTATGCCCTAAAACTCGTAGATAGTGAATGTAAACAAATTGTATACTTGTTTCAATAAAGTGTTATCGAGTTTCAACAATAAAGCGTTATTGTTAAATATTGCACAATTTGACCCAAATCCAATAAACTAAGATCCAAGGTTGTTTGTATGTAACTTGAACTAGTATATGGGGACATACGGGGATCGATCTTTAAGTAACAACCTAAAAGGTCTATAGTACAAGGATAAGGTTGGGTACCTTATCTTGGTAACATTATGAGATACGGCCCGCTTTGTATTTGATACAGACGCATTGATCCAAAACGTCCATGTAGTAGACATGCAAGCGGGGGTATCCTATGCAATGAGTTTGCATAAGACCAGACCACGAAATAGTCAAACATTAGTTATAACACCGTTAACTAGTTAGGTTACTGTTTCAATAGGATGACCTAGGTAACTCAGTCTTAATCCTGAGTGTGTCATGAACTTCTTCTCATGAGGGATTGTCCTTTGATTAGCATGGGTGAGACTGGCCAATACGCCGACTCAATATGCCTTCCTTTTCGGGGACAAGACCGAGTGGGAGGCTGGGGACATGACAACACAAGAACAAATTCGCTCCTTCCCGCTTCTAGGAGAAGTAGATGAATGTTCCCTTAAGTGGTGACTCCGGGACTTGAACAAAGGGATCCCGCCCTCTCACTGGCCCGAGAGGGACTTTCTGTTTAATGGTTGGACCATAAACAGGTTGTTCATTTGAGGAGCGCTGGTACTTAAGGAGAAAGATGTAACACAGGGGTAAAATGGTAATTTAACCCGGCTGTGATTACGGACACTCGTGAAGGATTGACTTACCAGCATAGGTCTACATCCATGGACACAGAAATGTTCTACAGTGAGAAGAGTTCAGCTATGGGTCTTTAGTGGAATGACCCACATTTAATGAATATTGGTTAACTTGATTAATGAGTTTAATCAGTCAACCTCATATCATTGGAGCTTCTGATCTGTAGGTCCATTAGGTCCCCCTGTTAGCTCCTAAAGAGTAATTAGGAACAAATATATCTTGAGAGAATTTGAATAGTTCAAATTCATATTGGTAATTAAGTTAATTGTATGAGATACAAATTAATATAATGTATAGTGATGCATTAAAATATAAAGTCTTATTTGAAATTAAACTTTATTATATTGAGAGATTGATAAATTTGAAAGAGTTCAAATATATGTCTAATTAAATATATGGTATTTAATTAGAAGATGAATTAATTAATTATGAATTAATTAATTATTCAATTTAGGTTAAATTAAATGAGATTTAATAGTCTGAGGGAATTATTTGAATATGATTCTAATATGTAATTAATTGAATATGGGAGATATTTAATTAATTGTAAAATTAATAAATTATTGAAATTAATTAATTGATTAGTTTAATTGAATTAATCAAATGTGATTTAATTAAGTTTAATTAAAATATATTATGTGAGGAAATTACATTTAAATAAGATTTAAATGTGCATGAGATTAATTAATTAATATGATTAATTAATTAACATTTAATTAATTAATATGATTAGTTAATTATCATTTAATTAATTGATTTAATCAATTAATTAATTGATCTTGATCTAACGGTCAAGATTGTTTCCTAACCTCACATTAGGTTTCCTCTCTTATAAAATGAAAGGTTATGAGAACCCTAGCCCTAAGGTCTCATTCTAGCCTCCCTCACATATTCTCTCAAGAACTCTAGAGAGAATTTTTCTCTCCAAGTGTTTTTCCCAAGCAGGATAAAGTAGTCCCGCAACTACGTTCCTAATCTTAGAGAATAGCAAGGTAGCCTCGTGGTGGTGTTCGTTGAAGTATTCAAAGTCGTCAACGGAGGTATGTTTTTCACCGCTTAACCTTTTGCCAATGTATTGGTATTTTATAGAACTAAATTAATTTATTGTATAATTGCTTCCGCTGCAACGAAATTTTGAATTCCAAATCCTTCAAGGAACTCAAACTTCTGCCCAATGAGAGTTCTTTAGGTGGTTTTGACGACACATGGTCCAAACTTTTCTCCGTTTAAGTTTTTGAGAGCTCGGAACCTAAAGTTCATCCCAATGAGAGTTTTTCATATGGTTTGGACGAACTTTGTCCAAACTTTGCTCCGTTTGAGTTTTTGGAGAGTTAGAAACTCAAAGTTCGGCCCAATGAGAGTTCTTTAGGTCGTTTGGACGACACATGGTCCAAACTTTTCTCCGTTTAAGTTTTTGAGAGCTTGGAACCCAAAGTTCGTCCCAATGAGAGTTTTTCATATGGTTTGGATGAACTTGGTCCAAACTTTGCTCCGTTTGAGTTTTTGGAGAGTTAGGAACTCAAAGTTCAGCCCAATGAGAGTTCTTTAGGTGGTTTGGACGACACATGGTCCAAACTTCACTCCGTTTCAATATTTGAGAGCTCGGAACCCAAAGTTTGTCCCAATGAGAGTTTTTCATATGGTTTGGACGAACTTTGTCCAAACTTTCCCCGTTTTAGTTTTATCGTTTCATATTTTTGTCTTCTGCAATCTTATAGATCTTCTTCTGATCTACAATTTTGTCTTCTATGAGATCTTGATATTCGGGTTGCTTCATGTAGAAAATCCGTCATTTTGATAGTATATCTGGAAAAATCGAGAAAACCGAGATTCTGCAAATTGTTGTTGTTCTTGTTGGTTTTTTTGTGTCAAAGTGTGTTGGATCTGAATTTGCTGGTAATGACACTCTCATTTGTGTTAAATTTGACCGTTTTCTATTTATTGGTTTCAGTTGCATGTTTAATTTTTTGAAATTAAACAGCCAATTGCAATAAATTTAGCGATTACAGTTTTGCACATTTAAATTTCCAGCCACTTGGTGTCCATGCCCATGATCTTTCTCATTTGTGTAACTCCTATTGTTGTAAAGGCTGTTTAAAAGTCCATAGTTCTTAATGTTAGCTTTCGATATTTATTTGTGAAGAGTTACAATTCAGAGTTTGTTCTTTCCATCTAGCAATTAATATTCAAATCTGTCCATCATTCTTTCTTGACTTGTTTCTTATTTGATTTTCGTTTCACTCCATATTTAAGCTATTTGAATAGATTTTTAAGTGTGTTGTCTAACACTTGATTGCAAACTTGCTCATTGGCTCATGTGATAGAGAATGTGCATTTGCTGAGAGTGTGTTTTGATTCGAGTGTATACACGAGTGACTATACCTTTACGAGTGTAAACGCGTGAGGGAGTGCTTGTGAGGTCCATTATTTTGTTTTGTTACGATACTTAGTTTTACAAAAATGTCTCAAGAGGATTTTGCAAGACTTCATCGAATCATGGAGCAAATGACCATGCAATTTGAGAAATTGGATGCAAGGATCAAATCCGTGGAGAAACAACCAGCCTATCTTATCCGAAAGGAGAGATCTAATCCAATGCACCATAAGGAGTATTGGGAGGTAAAAGGAAAAGAATATGGTGGAGGTTTCCAAGCTGTCGAACAGAGAAATTCAAGAGACATTCATAAAGTTGATCCCAACTTGAGCATGAAGCCTAAACTTCCTAAATTCTATGGAAGTACAAACTCGAAGGAGTACATTGAATGGGAAAGGCAAGTTGATCATGTCTTTGATTGTTGCACTTTAAGTGAGGAGAAAAAGGTAAAACTTATTGTTTCTCATCTTAGAGATTATGCCATTACTTGGTGGGATAAATTGTTTTTGAGTTCGAGGAACCTTGAACATCCAATAGATTCATGGAGTGATTTGAAGCAATTAATGCGGGAGCACTTTATTCCTAAGCTTTTCTATAACTTGCGGACTTTGAAACAAGGGAGCAAAAGTGTGGAAGCTTTCTACATGGAGATGCAAACATTGCTTGAGGAACTTGATCTTTATGAGGATGAGATGACTACCATGGCTCATTTCTTTAGAGGACTTAATAAGGAGATTGTCGTCCTACTTGATCTTCAATTTATGGGGATTTAGACGAGATGGTAAAAACATCTCCAAAGGAAGTCTACAAGGTACACTAAACCTAAATCAATTTCCAATATTCATTCATCTTTGGAAAAGGTTAGTTTACCCATTAAAATACAACCTAATATTGAGGTAGAAAGTGGTGAAATTAAAATTGAAATGCAACCAACACATGTTAATGATTTCTTGTCTAGTAGCCAATTAGATTGCAAAGACTTGTTTGATTGTAACCCTTCTACTATTGTTATACCTACTCATGATGAAGTACATGTTGATGTGTGTGAGTTAGGGAAAAAGACACAAAAGGCCAAGACAAAAGCATGTGAATTGATTGAAAAAGAATCTTGTGAGAAAACGAGTGAAAGAGAAAAGCATGAGATTAGTTTATGGCCTGAAGAGAAAAATGAGAGAAATGCCAAGAAATTGAGTTTGTGAGGTTAAAACTGTTTTGTTTTCAAAACAAAATATTTTTTTATCTTTTATACAGAGGAACTTGTTTTCTCACCGGTGAGCTCAAACCATGTTTTTCTAGTGTTTCTTTTGAGTTCTTACAGGAAGCCAAAACACTCATTGAGAAGCTTGATTCAAAGTTTCCTTCTAAAGTCAACAATGGCAACAAACACATGGACATAAATGTCAATGCATTTATTGAGAGGCAAAACTCCAAATTTGCTTATAAGTTCATCCATGGCAGCAAGCATAAGGTGTTCAAACCGGGTGATTGGGTTTGGAAACACTATTGGAAACCCAAGTGGAGATCCAAAGGCGGTTTACCAATCACATCCCATGACTACAAGATTGCTCTACAAGGCGAGAGAGATGTCAGTTACATTTTCAATGCTGCTGATTTTCGTCCATTTGATTTAGGAGACCCTTTTTATTTGAAGACAAATCCGATTGAAGAAGGGGAGAATGATATGAATTCTACCAATAAAGAATTCAAATAGAGTTGAAGGTGTTGATTTCAGTTACTTTATGTGTAGAAGAGCTTCAAGATGGAACGCATTAAATGCACTCCGGGTTCATGAAAGCTGCATTTAATGCAAATCAAGCATCAATTAATGGAACTATACTTTAAGCTACTTCAAAGTGAAGCTTAATTAATTCATGGAATGTTACACACAAAATGAAGGTTGACCAAGACTTCAATTCTCGGATTTATGGAGTCCATTATGTAATTTTTCAGTTTTTTGAGTCTTTTCAATGTTACTTAGGTTACTTTTGTTAGTGGCTCTTTAATACATCAAAATTAGGAAGGTTACACACTTTAAGGTGACCTAGTGGCTGAATTTAGGTTATATTTTGGAGGCTATAAAAAGCCATCTTTGATGTAACACAAAATAAGATTTTTTTTGATGATGTTTCAATGAAACTGAGTCTTTTGAGCCTAAAGGCCATGAGCAACTTTCTTTGCATATCTTGTGTTTAGATTTGCATGCTAGGATCATTCAAGTAGCTTTGATCGAACAACTTGTGGAGTGATTCGAATCTGGAGTTTAGAAACGAGTTTTCTCTACTCTTGATCTTGATCATCAAGGTAAATCCGTTCTATCTTCTCCCTTGGGATGAAATCATCTCTGTTTTGGGGTTTTTGATATTGAGTTCTATGGGTCTTGTTTGCTAGCAAGGTTTTTAGATCCAATCATCAAGGGTTTCTTATCATTTGGTATCAGAGCCATATCGAGTGATTTCTGAAAATGAGTGCAAACACAAGTGGCCTAAACTTTCATGACTGTGAACACATAAAAGAGTGTTGTGAGGTCCTTTGTGTTTTCTTAACATGTTCTTGCAGCAATGTCACACAAAAAGATTCGAGGATGAATCCTCTTGAAGAAAGGGAGGATGATATGAATCCAACCATGCTATCCAAGACTAAAGAAAAGCTTCAAAATGTTGATGCATTAAATGCACTCAAGCTTCATTGAAGACAAATCAAAGCGTCATTTATGAAACATGGACTTCAAGATACTTCAAGTAAAGCTTCATTTATACATGGGAGGTTACGAACATTAAGTTGGCTGATTAAGAACTCCTATTTTCGGATTTATGGTGCCTTTTGAATGTATTTTCAGTTTTATGTCATTTTATTTACTTTTTAGGTTACATTTAGTTAATGGCTGATTATGGTCATAAAGTTGGAATGTTACAACTCTTGAAATGCCTCATGGAAGGTCTAGGGTTCAATTTTAAGGCTTTATAATGCCATGTAATTCCATTGTAAAAAAAGGAGACTTGGAAATGTAGTAAAAACAGCCTTTGAGCTTTTCCTTTAGCCTTAGAGCTAAGTTTCTTTGCAATTCTATGTAGCTTAGGTTGCATGTTGAGAATCATTCAAGCTTGACCTGACAAATCAAGCTTGTGGAGTGATTCGAATCACAAACAAGTTTTCTTGCCTTGAGATATTTGATCGAAAAGGTAATCTGGTTTTTACTTTCCTTGGGTTGATTTTCAAATCGATTTTGGGGTTTTCATATTGAGATCCAAAGGTCTTGTTTTTTAGCAAGGTTGTTAGATCCATTTCTTGGGAGATTCATAACATCCAAACTTTGCTCCATTTCAGTATTTGAGAGCTCGGAACCCAAAGATCTTGCCAATGAGACTTTTTCATATGGTTTGGATGAACTTGGTCCCAACTTTGCTCCGTTTGAGTTTGTAGAGAGTTAGGAAGTCAAACTTCGGCCCAATGAGAGTTCTTTCGGTGGTTTGGACGACACATGGTCCAAACGTTGCAACGTTTCAGTTTTTAAGAGCTCGAAACCCAAAGTTCGTCCCAATGAGAGTTTTTCAGATGGTATGGACGAACTTGGTCCCAACTTTGCTCCGTTTGAGTTTTTGGAGAGTTAGGAACTACAAGTTCAGCCCAATGAGAGTTCTTTAGGTGGTTTGGACGACACATGGTCCAAACTTTGCTTCGTTTCAATATTTAAGAGCTCGGAACCCAAAGTTCGTCCCAATGAGAGTTTTTCATATGGTTTGACGAACTTGGTCCCAACTTTGCTCCGTTTGTGTTTTTGGAGAGTTAGGAACTCAAAGTTCGGCCTAATGAGAGTTCTTTAGGTGGTTTGGACGACACATGGTCCAAACTTTGCTCCGTTTAAATTTTTGAGAGCTCGAAACCCAAAGTTCGTCAGAATGAAAGTTTTTCATATGGTTTGACGAACTTGGTCCCAACTTTGCTCCGTTTGAGATTTTGGAGAGTTAGGAACTCAAAGTTCGGCCCAATGAGAGTTCTTTAGGTTGTTTGGACGACACATGGTCAAAACTTTGCCCCGTTTCAGTTTTTGAGAGCTCGTAACCAAAAGTTCGTCCCAATGAGAGTTTTTCATATGGTATGGACCAACTTGGTCACAACTTTGCTCGATTTAGTTTTTGGAGAGTTAGGAACTCAAAGTTTAGCCCAATGAGAGTTCTTTAGGTGGTTTGGATGACACATGGTCCAAACTTTGCTCCGTTTCAGTATTTGAGAGCTCGGAACCCAAAGTTCGTCCCAATGAGAGTTTTTCATATGGTTTGGACGAACTTGGTCGAAACTTTGCTACGTTTGAGTTTTTGGAGAGTTAGGAACTCAAATTTGGCCCAATAAGAGTTCTTTAGGTGGTTTGGACGACACATGGTCCAAACTTTGCTCCGTTTCAGTATTTGAGAGCTCGAAACCCAAAATTCTTGCCAATGCGCGTTTTTCATATGGTTTGGACGAACTTGGTGCCAACTTTGCTCCGTTTGAGTTTTACGACAGTTAGGAAGTCAAAGTTCGGCCCAATGAGAGTTCTTTAGGTGGTTTGGACAACACATTGTCCAAACTTTGCCCCGTTTCAGTTTTTGAGAACTCAGTGCCCAAATTTCGTCCCAATGAGAGTTTTTCATATGGTATGTACGAACTTGGTCCCAAATTTGCTCCGTTTGAGTTTTTGGAGAGTTAGGAAGTCAAAGTTCGGCGCAATGAGAGTTCTTAAGGTGGTTTGGACGACACATGGTCCAAACTTTGCCCCGTTTCAGTTTTTGAGAACTGGGAACCCAAATTTCGTCCCAATGAGAGTTTTTCATACGGTATGTACGAACTTGGTCCCAAATTTGCTCCGTTTGAGTTTTTGGAGAGTTAGGAATTCTTAGTTCAGCCCAATGAAAGTTCTTTAGGTGGTTTGGACGACACATGGTCCAAACTTTGCTCCGGTTCAGTATTTGAGAGCTCGGAACTCAGAGTTCGTCTCAATGAGAGTTTTTCATATGGTTTGGACGAACTTGGTCCAAATTTGCTCCGTTTGAGTCTTTGGAGAGTTAGGAACTCAAGCTTCGGCCCAATGAGAGTTCATTAGGTGGTTTGGACGACACATGGTCCAAACTTTGCTCCGTTTCAGTTTTTGAGAGCTCGGAACCCAAAGTTCGTCCCAATGAGAGTTTTTCATATGGTTTGGCCGAACTTGGTCCAAACTTTGCTCCGTTAGAGTTTTTGGAGAGTTAGGAACTCAAAGTTCGGCCCGATGAAAGTTCTTTAGGTGGTTTGGTCGACACATAGTCCAAACTTTGCTCCGTTTCAGTATTTGAGCGCTCGGAACCAAAAGTTCGTCCCAATGAGAGTTTTTCATATGCTTTGGACGAACTTGGTCTAAACTTTTCTCCGTTTGAGTTTTTAGAGACTTCGGAACTCAAACTTCAGCCCAATGAGAGTTCTTTAGGTGGTTTGGACGACGCATGGTCCAAACTTTTCTCCGTTTCAGTATATGAGAGCTCTGAACCCAAAGTTCATCGCAATGAGAGTTTTTCAAATGGTTTGGACGAACTTGGTCAAGACTTTTCTCCGTTTGAGTTTTCTGAGAGTTAGGAACTCAAACTTCGGCCCAATGAGAGTTCTTTAGGTGGTTTGGACGACACATGGTCCAAACTTTGCTCCGTTTCAGTATTTGAGAGCTCGGAACCAAAAGTTCGTCCCAATGAGAGTTTTTCATATGGTTTGGACGAACTTGGTCCAAACTTTGCTCCGTTTGAGTTTTTGGAGAGTTAGGAACTCAAACTTCGGCCCATTGAGAGTTTTTTAGGTTGTTTGGACGACACATGATCCAAACTTTTCTCCGTTTAACTTTTTGAGAGCTCGGAACCCAAAGTTCGTCCCAATGAGAGTTTTTCAAATGGTTTGGAAGAACTTGGTCTTAACTTTGCTCCGTTTGTATTTTTGGAGAGTTAGGAACTCAAACTTTGGCCCAATGAGAGTTCATTAGGTGGTTTGGACGACTTATGGTCCAAACTTTGCTCCGTTTCAGTATATGAGAGCTCGGAACCCAAAGTTCGTCCTAATGAGAGTTTTTCAAATGGTTTGGACGAACTTTGTGTAAACTGTGCTCCGTTTGAGTTTTTAGAGAGTTAGGAACTCAAACTTCGGCCCAATGAGAGTTCTGTAGGTGGTTTGGACGACACATGGTCCAAACTTCGCTCCGTATCAGTATATGAGAGCTCGGAACCCAAAGTTCATCCCAGTAAGAATTTTTCAAATTGTTTGGACGAAATTGGTCATAACTTTTCTCCGTTTGTGTTTTTAGAGAGTTAGGAACTCAGAGTTCGGCCCAATGAGAGTTCTTTAGGTGGTTTGGACGACACATGGTCCAAACTTTGCTCTGTTTCAGTATATGAGAGCTCGGAACCCAAAGTTCGTCCCAATGAGAGTTTTTCAAATGGTTTGGACGATCTTGGTCTAAACTTTGCTCTGTTTGAGTTTTTAGAGAGTAAGAAACTCAAACTTCGGCCGAATGAAAGTTCTTTAGGTGGTTTGGACGACACCTGGTCAAAACTTTACTCCGTTTAGGTTTTTGATATCTTGGAACCGAAAGTTCGTCCGAATGAGAGTTTTTCATATGGTTTGGACGAACTTGGTCCAAACTTTGCTCCATTTGAGTTTTTGGAGAGTTAGGAACTCAAACTTCGGCCCATTGAGAGTTGTTTAGGTTGTTTGGACGACACATGATCCAAACTTTTCTCCGTTTAAGTTTTTGAGAGCTCGGAACCCAAAGTTCGTCTTAATGAGAGTTTTTCAAATGGTTTGGAAGAACTTGGTCTTAACTTTGCTTCGTTTGTGTTTTTAGAGAGTTAGGAACTCAAAGTTTGGCCCAATGAGAGTTCTTTAGGTGGTTTGGACGACACATGGTCCAAAGTTTGCTCCGTTTCAGTATAAGAGAGCTCTGAACCCAAAGTTCGTCCTAATGAGAGTTTTTCAAATGGTTTGGACGAACTTGGTGTAAACTTTGCTCCGTTTGAGTTTTTAGAGAGTTAGGAACTCAAACTTTGGCCGAATGAGAGTTCTTTAGGTGGTTTGGACGACACAAGATCCAAACTTTCCTCCGTTTCAGTTTTTGAGAGCTCGCAACCCAAAGTTCGTCCCGATGAGAGTTTTTCATATGGTTTTGACGAACTTGGTTCGAACTTTGCTCCGTTTGAGTTTATGGAGAGTTCGGAACTCAAACTTCGGCCCAATGAGAGTTCATTAGGTGGTTTGGGCGCTAACGCAACTAATTCAGTTGTTTTTCAAGTGTCTTCTTAGCGCAGGCACACATCTCAAGATGATCAAGAAACAGATAAGATAATGAAAAGACAAGCACTGACACAACCAACGCACGTGGGCGGAAAAAAGGGAGAAAAAGCTAAAGCAAGTTGCCTAAAATGATGATTATCGCAAGTTGATGATTACTTAGAGAAGTCATCTTCCCTCACCTATAAATAGAAACCATACTCAGATGAAGAGGCATCAAGACATTTTTATTTTTGATCAATAGAGAAGAAGGAAGATCAATAGAGAAATCACAGAGATCTGTGATTAGGAGCAAACTTGCGTGTGTAATGTTCTATTTCATGATGTCTTGTTTTGCTACCATGAGCTAAATTCTTCTTCAAGGCTTAGCGCAAGCACCTCATGCGGTGATAAGTATATTATGTAAGCGCATATTTTGAGTTAAATGAAACATTAATTGCTTTCTATTTAGTTGCGATACTATTTTCATTACTAACTCCCGCTTGGCCAGCCGGATGCGGTAGCAGCATGCTAAGTTCCTGACAGGTAACGCATGCAGACATCTCTAAGTAGAGCAAGTTAACGCATGTCATGTAGTCTTGGTAGCGTTAAAACACTACCACTAAAAGATAGTGCACGCATGAGCATAGACTGTGTTGTGACTAACGCAGTCCCTTGTATGTTTTAGAGAACTATGCCTAAAGCATGAACTAGCCAAATAACTTCTTGATAGTTTATGCCAGACGCAAAGGAGTACCGGATGGAAACTTATGATATTTTCTCACTTAGGCATTAATGAATCAATTAATCAAACTATGCGCTACAAGGTTATTATAAACGCATGAGGTTGCAACCGCAACAACCTTGATTATTCTCCTTATAAATTTTCCTATCATTCTCGTCGCATGTGTTGTTTTTATGCAAATAATCACTCTTCAAATATACCAAATCTTTTGTTTATTCTTTTAAATAATATCATACGTCCTTGAGTTTAGATGAGTAAATATTGTTAAAAGACTTTGTGAATATCCCTTCCCTGGGGAATCGACCCTGGACACACCAGGTATTACTTGATTAAAGTCAATTTATGCTTGGATTGATTATTATCTACGACAATATTTCTGATTATACTAAGACAACTAACAACCAATCATTAGGAACTCAAAGTTCACCCCAATGAGAGTTGTTTAGGTGGTTTGGACGACAAATTGTCCAAACTTTGCTTCGTTTCAGTTTCTCAGACCTCGGAACCCAGAGTTCGTCCCAATGAGAGTTTTTCATATGGTTTGGATGAACTTGGTCCAAACTTTGCTCCGTTCGAGTTTTGGATAGCTATGAACTGAAAGTTCGGCCCAATTAGAGTTGTTTAGGTGGTTTGGACGAGACATGGTCCAAACTTTGTTCCGTTTCGATTTTTGAGAGCTCGAAACCGAAAGTTCGTCCCAGTGAGAGTTTTTCATATCGTTTCGACGAACTTGGTCCAAACTTTGCTCCGTTTAGGTTTTTGAGAGTTAGGAACTCAAAGTTCGGCCCAATAAGAGTTGCTTAGGTGGTTTGAACGACACATGGTCAAAACTTTTCTCCGTTTCAGTTTTTTAGTGCTCGGACCCAAAGCTCATCCCAATGAGAGTTTTTCATATGGTTTGGACGAACTTGGTCCAAACTTTGCTCCGTTTGAGTTTTGGAGAGTTAGGAACTCAAAGTTCGGCCCATAGAGAGTTGTTTAGGTGGTTTGGGCGACACATTGTCAAAACTTTGCTCCGTTTCGTATTTTGATAGCACAAAACCAAAAGTTTGTCCCAAATTCGAGTTTTTCATATGGTTTGGACGAACTTGGTCCAAACTTTGCTCCGTTTGAGTTTTGGAGAGTTAGCAACTCAATGTTCGGCCCAATGAGAGTTCTTTAGGTGGTTTGGAAGACACATGGTCCAAACTTTGCTCCATTTTAGTTTTTGGGAGCTCGGAACCCAAATTTCGTCCCAATGAGAGTTGTTCATATGGTTTGGACGAACTTGGTCCAAACTTTGCTCCGTTTGAGTTTTGGAGAGTTAGGAACTCAAAGTTCGGCCCATAGAGAGTTGTTTAGGTGGTTTGGGCGACACATTGTCAAAACTTTGCTCCGTTTCGTATTTTGATAGCACAAAACCAAAAGTTTATCCCAAATTCGAGTTTTTCATATGGTTTGGACGAACTTGGTCCAAACTTTGCTCCGTTTGAGTTTTGGAGAGTTAGCAACTCAATGTTCGGCCCAATGAGAGTTCTTTAGGTGGTTTGGAAGACACATGGTCCAAACTTTGCTCCATTTTAGTTTTTGGGAGCTCGGAACCCAAATTTCGTCCCAATGAGAGTTGTTCATATGGTTTGGACGAACTTGGTCAAAACTTTGCTCCGTTTGAGTTTTTGAGAGTTAGGAACTCTAAGTTTGACCCAATGAGAGTTGTTTAGGTGGTTTGGGCGACACATTGTCCAAACTTTGCTCCGTTTCAGTTTTTGAGAGCTCGGAACCCAAAGTTCATCCCAATGAGAGTTCTTCATATGGTTTGGACGATCTTGGTCCAAACTTTGCTCCGTTAGAGTTTTTGAGAGTTTGGAACTCAAAGTTCGTCCCAATGAGTGTTGTTTAGGTGGTTTGGACGACACATTGTCCAAAATTTGCTCCGTTTCAGTTTTTGAGACCTTGGAACCCAAAGTTCATCCCAATGAGAGTTTTTCATATGGTTTGGACGAACTTAGTCAAAACTTTGCTCCGTTTGAGTTTTTGAGAGTTAGAAACTCTAAGTTCGGCCCAATGAGAGTTGTTAAAGTGGTTTGGGCGACACATTGTCCAAACATTGCTCCGTTTCAGTTTTTGAGAGCTCGGAACCCAAAGTTCGTCCCAATGAGAGCTCTTCATATGGTTTGGACGAACTTGGTCCAAACTTTGCTCCGTTTGAGTTTTGGTGAGTTAGGAACTCAAAGTTCGCCCCAATGAGAGTTGTTTAGGTGGTTTGGACGACACGTTGTCCAAACTTTGCTCCGTTTCAGTTTTTGAGACCTCGAAACCCAAAGATCGTCCCAATAAAAATTTTTTCATATGGTTTCGACGAACTTAGTCAAAACTTTGCTGCGTTTGAGTTTTTGAGAGTTAGGAACTCTAACTTCGGCCTAATGAGAGTTGTTTAGGTGGTTTGAACGACACATGGTCAAAACCTTTCTCCGTTTCAGTTTTTTAGTGCTCGGACCCAAAGCTAATCCCAATGAGAGTTTTTCAAATGGATTGGACAAACTTGGTCCAAACTTGTCTCCGTTTGAGTTTTCGAGAGTTAGGAACTCAAAGTTCGGCCCAATGACAGTTGTTTAGGTGGTTTGGGCGACACATTGTCCAAACTTTGCTCTGTTTCAGTTTTTGAGAGCTCGGAACCCAAAGTTCGTCCCAATGAGAGTTTTTCATATGGTTTCGACGAACTTGGTCCAAACTTTGCTACGTTTGAGTTTTTGAGAGTTTGGAAATCAAAGTTCGTCCCAATGAGAGTTGTTTAGGTGGTTTGAACGACACATGGTCAAAACTTTTCTCCGTTTCAGTTTTTTACAGCTCGGACCCAAAGCTAATCCCAATGAGAGTTTTTCATATGCTTTGGACGAACTTAGTCAAAACTTTTCTCCGTTTCAGTTTTCGAGAGTTAGGAACTCAAAGTTCGGCCCAATGAGAGTTGTTAAAGTGGTTTGGGCGACACATTGTCCAAACATTGCTCCGTTTCAGTTTTTGAGAGCTCGTAACCCAAAGTTCGTCCCAATGAGAGCTCTTCATATGGTTTGGACGAACTTGGTCCAAACTTTGCTCCGTTTGAGTTTTGGTGAGTTAGGAACTCAAAGTTCGCCCCAATGAGAGTTGTTTAGGTGGTTTGGACGACACATTGTCCAAACTTTTCTCCGTTTCAGTTTTTGAGACCTCGAAACCCAAAGATCGTCCCAATCAGAGTTTTTCATTTGGTTTCGACGAACTTAGTCAAAACTTTGCTGCGCTTGAGTTTTTGAGAGTTAGGAACTCTAAGTTCTGCCTAATGAGAGTTGTTTAGGTGGTTTGAACGACACATGGTCAAAACCTTTCTCTGTTTCAGTTTTTTAGTGCTCGGACCCAAAGCTAATCCCAATGAGAGTTTTTCAAATGGATTGGACAAACTTGGTCCAAACTTGTCTCCGTTTGAGTTTTCGAGAGTTAGGAACTCAAAGTTCGGCCCAATGACAATTGTTTAGGTGGTTTGGGCGACACATTGTCCAAACTTTGCTCTGTTTCAGTTTTTGAGAGCTCGGAACCCAAAGTTCGTCCCAATGAGAGTTTTTCATATGGTTTCGACGAACTTGGTCCAAACTTTGCTCCGTTTGAGTTTTTGAGAGTTTGGAAATCAAAGTTCGTCCCAATGAGAGTTGTTTAGGTGGTTTGAACGACACATGGTCAAAACTTTTCTCCGTTTCAGTTTTTTACAGCTCGGACCCAAAGCTAATCCCAATGAGAGTTTTTCATATGGTTTGGATGAACTTGGTCCAAACTTTGCTCCGTTTCAGTTTTCGAGAGTTAGGAACTCAAAGTTCGGCCCAATGAGAGTTGTTTAGGTGGTTTGGGCGACACATTGTCCAAACTTTGCTCCGTTTCAGTTTTTGAGAGCTGAGAACCCAAAGTTCGTCCCAATGAGAGTTTTTCATATGGTTTCGACGAACTTGGTCCAAACTTTGCTTCGTTTGAGTTTTGGAGAGTTTGGAACTCAAAGTTCGGCCCAAACATTGCGCCTAGGTATAAAATGTATATTGCAGATTTTTTCATTTCTTCTTGGCTTTTTTCCCCTAGATCCGATTTCTCCCTCTTCTTCCTTGTACTATTCTGAATTCCCTTGTAATTTTAGTGAGTTTTATTATATTTTGGGATGGTTAATCGAGCCGTGGAGCTTAGTTGGAACGTTTCGATGACCGGCTAAGTTCACGTCGTTGCAATTGGGGACTTCTAATGTAAGTTAGGCTTGCTCTTGAGACCTTGTTTATGGGTTTAGTTGAATTATTGTTGGTTATGTCTTTAATTCCCATTCTCAAAATACAATTGCTTTGATAGAATGGTTTGACAAACTATTTGCCTGATTTAAAGTAATTGCTTTACTAATTGGTTAGTGATAAATTTATTGTGTGATTGTGTTGAGTGGAGTGTTATCTCATTTGATATATTTGCATGATAGATATAGGAATTTGAGCTTAGAATTGCATGACTTTAGGTTATTCCTAGTTTATGTGAGTTTACTCAACGATCCAATCCGCTTAATGCGGTTAGGTTCATGTTTATGAATTCTAATTAGATTCTAACTTTGATGTTTTTGTCGAGTTGGAAGGTTATAGATCTTAATCATTGGTTCCAATGAATGCCGAGTAATCAACAATAATTCTTTAAATTTAAGTGTCAATGATTGAGTCGCCAAACCCAAGTTAGAATAACCAATTGCGCGATACCAAGGTGAGATTAACTAAACGACCTTTACTTTCCTGTTATTTTACTTTATTGCAATTTATTCGTTTCCAATCAATCCATCTTTCAAAAACCCCCCTTTTAGTTACTAATTGAGAAATCTAATTAAATTAATTAATTACGCTGCTCCCTGTGATCGACCCCAACCACTACTGCTACAAGTTAGCTTTAGAGGTTGAGGATTATAAATTTATTTGATAAGAGACCTCGACAATCTCTTCCATCAAATTGGCGTCGTTGCCGGGGAGCACGATCAATTAATTACTTTAATTTAGATTTTTCGCCTCCGCTTTGTCTCTTTGTTTTAGTTTGTCTTGTAGGATTTTTAGTTGATCATTGTATTTCCAAGTACAAACGGAATCTCGGGAGAAAGGCGAGAAAAGGAAAGAGAACGACAGAGTCATATCCAGCAGATCCTCGGTCGATAATTATTTTCTACCATGATGGCCGAGCGCACAATGAAAGAGTTGATGGCCCCTGATTTCAGTTCACAGCCTTTGTGTATTGTTTATCCAAAAATTGAAGGTAATTTTCACATTCGGGCTAGTTTAATAAACTTACTTCCTACTTTTTATGGTAATGCAGGTGATGACCCTTATTTGCACTTAAAAGAGTTCTACCTAGCTTGTTCCACTCAAGGATTAGTTGAAGACCCCATCAGCTTAAGGGCATTTCCTCTGACCCTCAAGTGTAAGGCAAGAGAGTGGCTTTTCCTCCTCCCTCAAGGTTCTATAATAAGGTGGACAGAGATGAAAAGACTTTTCCTTGAAAAATATTTTCCACCTTTGCGAGCTTCAGAGATCAGGAAAAAGATCTACAGCATCGCCCAGGCATCAGGAGAGGCATTGTACGAGTATTGGGAGGGATTTGATCGTTTGTGCTCGAGCTTCCCTTATCATCAGATTCCAGATCACCTATTGTTCCAAGGATTTTACGATGGTATGCTCCCAAATAGTAGGATGTGGATCGACGCAGCTAGTGGAGGCTCTATGATGAACAAGTCACCAAAGAAAGTGAGAGATATCATAGTCAACCTTGCAGAAAGTGAACGCCAGAGTAGCATTAAACAAGATGGCCCTATAGCATCCCTAGCTAAGGAGGTAAAGAATTTTGAGGTCAAGTTAGACAAGCTAATTGAACTGGTTCATTCTTTTGCAGATAGACTCAAGGTGAGGGAAAACTGTAGCAGTTGTACAACAATTGGTGATTCATCAGGCCACCACCCCGAGGATCAGCAGACAGATAATTCCTTGGAAAATCTCATCAATACTATTGTTTGCTATTTGCTACCGCAAGCGCACGGGTCACACAAGTAATATAAAACGGTAGTAATACCGAGTATCGAATCCACAGGGAAGCGAAGCGAAAATTAAGCAAAAATAAAATCTCTTGAGCACTAAAAGTACTTAGGCAAAATAATATTTAGGGAACAGCTCATGCAAATAAGAGAAATTTAAAATTCAAAGCAGGAAAATAATTTGATCAATCAAATAAAAAAATATGGAGAAAGAGATTTCTTTTAATGGGAAGAGGGGTCTTGAAAATCAATTATGAGCTAAACAATTGTTATAATTATCCTATCTCATTGCCCAACTAATTATACTCCTAGAATCTCCATTAATCACATAGGTTCTCCTGTCGGTTTCCCCTAATTGTAATTAATTCATTTTAACAACCTAAGTGTCCTTAGCGCCATTAAAAATCATTAATTATTACGCTCTGATTCATTTTAGGAATCTAAGTTTAATCAACTAATCCCGGTGTCACGACGGGCAATTAAACTAGTTGCATGGATTATGATCTATCCTAACTTCTCTCCGTCGAGTTTCCATTAAGGATCGAATCATTACACAATTGGCCAGATTGAATAAAGAATTAAGCACATCCATACAAATAATTAGGAAAAAGGGCAAGAGACAGGTAATTATAACAACGTTTCAACTATAATTTCATTCCAAGACCCCAAATTGGGGTTTAGCTATACATAGCTAAAATATCCACAACATTTACAATAGAAAGCATAATTTAAGAGCATAAAAGGAAAGGAATTGACCGTCGAAAAACCCCTTCGCTTGGCGCTCAGAGCTCCGCCGAACACTTTTTTGAGCTTCCTAAGATGCTCCCCAAAATTCCCCAAATATTTCCCACTAAAGAATTCTCTCAAAAAGGCTAGAAAGCCTTGAGAGAGGCTCCAAAGGAGCCAAAGGAAGGAAAAAATGGATTGAAGAATGAATTGATTAATGGTAAATGAGGCACCCAAGGGTGCCTTTTTATAGGCCCGGAATGAAGGTGTACATATTACACATGCGGAAGCAATTGAAGATCGAAAGCACTTAAGACATTCAATTTTACTCCTAAAGCATGCATGTTCTAGAAAAGACAGAATAGAGAGTTTAGAAAACACCAACCTTTGTAGCTCACTTATGTTGAACTCCTTGTGGTGTTTGCCTCTCCTATGCTCCTTGGACAACCTCTAGAGTCTTCCCTACTATACTCCGGGCCAAGAACGACTTGTGGGAGTCTATATAAGATAGGGAATGGGAAGGGAATGCTTGAAGCATCAAGCAATGGAGAAGAATGAGAGATGAGAGAACTTTGAGTCCAAATTCCAGCAGCATAACATTAAGGAAAATGGCTCTCTTGTGTTTGAATCTGATTCAAACTCCTTTTAAAGACATTCTCCATGCAAAGCCAAGCCTCAAGACACAAGACACATGGTGTATTTGCAAGCTCAAGTGGATTCTAGGTGTACATTACACAAGACATGCAACAATGCATGAATGAGTTGTCTTTCCACTTTGAATGATCATGCATTAAATGGATTTCCAACTAAATCCACTAAATTCAAATTGAAATCAAATTTCAAGCTTGCAAATTATCCCTAATTTCAATTCTAAATTGAAATTGATTGCTTGGTAATTAATTTTAAAATTTTCAAATTAATTTTGATATGATTAATCTAATTAATCTTTGTTATCTTGTGCAATTCCATATATATGATTCCTAATACATATATATAGTATTCAAAACACTTTTAAATACTTCATCTCTCATTTTCTAATTTAATTCATAATTAAATTATTGTGTCAAACACAATTTATGATAATACCCTTTTTTTCCCGATTTTGAACGATTCAAAGCTTCCTATCTTTTGTTCTAGGCTTAATTCCGATATGAGCTAGTAGGGGGACCTAATGGACCTATAGATCATGGGCTCCAACGATTCGAGGCTAACCGACTAATCTCATTGCCAAGCTAGCCAACATTCGTTAACTATCGGGACACTCCACTATAGCCAGATAGTTGCACTCCCCTCACTATAGATATATTTTCGTCCACTTGATTTAACCATGATTAGTAAGTCGATCCTTCACAGGTTGTTCGTAGCTATAGCTAGGTCAATAAGCCGTTTTACCCCTATAGTACTTCTAGTTCCTTAAGTCCCACTGATCCTCTAATGAACAATTGGTTTATGGTCCAACCAATAAACCGAGTCCCTCTCGGGCCAATGAGAGGGCGGGATCCCTTTGTTCAAGCCCCGGAGTCAGCACTTAAGGGAACAACCTCTCTACTATCCCTTATTCGGGTAGGAGTGAATTCCTTCTTGCACGACTATGTCCCCAGCTATCTACCCGTTCCTATCCCTGAAATGGGAGGCTTATTGAGTCGGCGATACTGAGCCACTCTCACCTATGCAGATCTAAGGATAAGCCCGAATAAACAGGAGTTCATAGTTAGCTCAGGATTAAGATCGAGTTACCTAGGTCATCATATGAAATAGTCAGTCTCGTCAGTAAACGGTGTTATAAAGCGAGAGTGACTTATTTCTTGGTCCTGGTCTTATGCAAACTCATTGCATAGGACGCCCCCACTCGCATGTCTCTACATGGACGATTTAGGATCACATCGTCTATACCATCTATAAAGTGGGCCGCGTCTCATAGTGTCCCCAGAATAAGATACCCAACCCTATCCCTATACTATAGACCGTTTTGGCTATTACTCAAGCTTGATCCACTTTTATGTCTCTACATAAAGCTCAAGTGTTCATCCTATAGCCATGGATCTTAGTTTATTGGATTTGAGTTATTATATGTGCAATTTACTTTATTCAGTAATAACTTTACTGAATTAATCTCGATAACGCCTTTATCGAATAAGTATATAATTCGTTTAACATTCACTATCTACGAGTTTTAGGACACCAATCCCAACACGGAATGGGGGTAGCGTCGCGACGCTGCAACGCACGCGTCTTGTTGCCCAAGAAATGGGTAGCGTCGCGACGCTGCCTCAATTTTCAGAATTTCCAGCTTCGGTTTTGGGCTGATTTTTGGGCCTTCTCTTCACTTTTTTTTGGGCATTTTCATTATGATTGGTTTCATTGGATCCCCTTTTGATCCATGCTTGGATTTCGGCTTCATTTGCTTCATTTTTTGCACTTTTTCTCCCAGAATCACCAACTTTGCTCCTAAGGACCAAATAACGGAATTCATTAAATATTTTCATTAAAAACACGATTAAAGCACAAAAAAAACCTGATAAATTGGGACTAAAATAGCGACATTTCTGCTCGCTATCACACCCCCAAACTTAAGCTTTTGCTAGTCCCGAGCAAAATAAATTCTAAAGATGCATGAAATAGAATCGCTCAAGCCTCAATGATTTTGGAATTCTTAAGATAGAATGGAAAACATGCAAGTGGAATAAGCAAGCACCGCATACTCTTGAAGAAATCTTAAACTAGATTGAACTTAAGATTAATGAATAGCATGCTCAAGACTTATCTATTGATTCTTTTACTAACCTAGATTAGTCTTATGGCTTTCTCCATTTGTTTTCCCCCTACACTGGCTAAGAGCCCCTAATAGGTCGGAGTCCTTCTATCATGCAAAAAAAAGAAACTAGGGTGCCTGTCATTTTCTTTTTCATGGGGGAGCAAAACTCACAATTGATTTTTCTCTTTCTTTTGCTTTTTCTTTTGCTATTCCCCCAAACTTGCATTTTGATATCTAATGGTACTAGCTTTCACACTACGGTGCAGGGACCCTTAACCCGAATTTTATTCTCTGGTTGGCCTAACTGATCACACCGCAGGTAGCTCTTTTTACCAATAGGCTTTTTCTTTTGTGCAAACAAAAATTTTCCTTTTTTTCAACAGATTTTTCTTTTCTCTCATTTTCTTTTGTTGCTTTTGCTTTTCTCTCAGCAGGCATAACATTTTTTTTGTACCTAGCTCTTTAGAACAATCAAGCATGAACTTCCTAATATTAGAAACTAAGCCTATCGGGGTGACAACAAACTTTAAAAATCATAATAAGAATCTAGATTTTCAAGGACGTCATTAGATAAGGCTATTGCATGCTTTAGACATCAAAACTAAGTATCAAAAAATTTTAAAATTTCACAATTTCTGCTGTGCTCCCAGATTCCACAACATATAAACTATTTTCTCCCAAAATTTCTAAAATCACATCCTTGGCTATCATAGCTATCTATTCATGCATCCAAAAGAATTCAAATATGCTCAACACAGCGGAAGCCTCCCCCCCAAACTTAAATTAAACATTGTCCCCAATGTTTTTAAAACAGTAAAGCAAATAGAGGGATACTGAGACTTCCCTGAGCTAGGAGCGCTTTATCCTCTTCCTTTCGATCCAGAAAAATGGGATTCTTGGAATTTTGGGATTTGCTTAAGGTGATCCTGCAAAACAAAATTGGATCACGAAGCAAAGAAAATTATTTACCGCAAAAACAACTATCTAAACTTTAATCCTTGGGTTGCCTCCCAAGCAGCGCTTTCTTTAACGTCTTTAGCTAGACGAGGCTCGGCACGCTTACGGAGGCTCGAAATAAAAATTTTCATCATCCTCCGGGCCCTGCAAAAAATCACGCACCGAGTTGCATACCGCAAACAGGGGAGAAAAAAAACTTTCCCCTGGCCCATCATCACTAAAGAGATTATCATAATAACATTGCAGAAAATATGTAACAGCATCAAATCTCTTTTCTAAGTCTCTATTCACAAAGCAATTGTTAACAGAGTCATCAAGCGTTATAATATCTACCGATCTAGGATCTAAAGATGGCCTATCAATCATGCCAGACTATTCATCAGAAAAAACATTTACATGCTCCTCAGATTCCTCAGACTCAGTATTAAAAAATGATTCAACTAGGCTATCACATGACTCACTATCAAAATTAAAGAATTCAAGCTCTTCAGAGTCAGATTCTATACTATGCACAGATTCGAGTTCCTCTGGGTCAGTTTCTATGCTATATACATCATCAGGAAACGAATCAAAGGTATTAACATTATCAGGGTTCATGCATTCAGGAATGTCAAGATCAGACTCAATAGATTCAGTGTAATCACGATCAGACTCGAAATTATCTACCAAGTAATCTTTTTTATGCATTTCATGCTCATCCTCAATATCAGGCAACTCTATATCATCATCAAATTTATCCATTTCAGGCAAATCTAATTCATTCTCAAAGGAAGGTAAATCATCAACTGCAGATCTTTCATTGTCACAAGCAGGCAAGTCTAATTCATTTTCAAAGTCAGGAAGTTCTAAATCATTCTCAAACAGAGGATTATTCAGATATGCATTGTGATCAAAATCCTCATCATCCATAGGCACTTCTCCTAAGCCTAAGCCAAGATTAAACTCTACCTCCTCATCATCGTCAGTCAAGTATTCAGGACCAATAGAAAAACATGTATGCAAACTACATACAGACTCATCTTGTCCAAAAATACTAAACACAACTTTTTCATCATCAATGTTCAAGGTAAGTTTACCTGTGTGGACACTGATCTCAGCTTTACCTGTAGCTAGGAAAGGTCTGCCTAGAATAATGGGCACCTCCTTGTCCTCCTTCATGTCTAGTACCACAAAATCTATGGGGAAGATAAACTTGTTGACCTTCACCAGTACGTCCTCCACAACACCCATTGGTTGGGTAATTGATCTGTCAGCAAGCTGGAGAGTGACGTCGGTGTCCTTCATACCTGTTAAACCAATCCTCCTGTAAACAGAATAGGGCATCAAGTTTATACTTGCTCCTAAATCACATAAGGCCCTATCGAAAGATGCTTCTCCTATGGTGCAGGGAACAGTAAAACTCCCTGGATCTTTCTGTTTAGAAGGCATCTTCCCAGAAACTATGGTACTGCTACTCTCAGATAATTTAAAATTTTCTTTTTTCAGACTTTTCTTTCTAGAAAGCATTTCTTTCATGAATTTCCCATAATTAGGCATGTTATACAAGGCATCTACTAAGGGAATATTCACAGACAATTTCTTAAACATTTCTAGAAACTTTTGAAACTGCTCATCTAATTTAACATTCTTAAAGCGCTAAGGAAAAGGTAACTCCCTGTAGTCAAAGGTTGGACATTCGCCCCTCCGCCTGGGCGGGCTAATGTGCGAGCCTTTGTCATGGTGGTTGCATGGAACCACTTCTTCCTCGTACAGTTTCTTGCTGTGCCTGCCATCCTGCTTTTTATCTTCTTTTCTACCTGCAAAATTGTTAGAAAAATCACAATTTAAGTCAATAGAGTCAGGAGGATGTTGGGACCTTTCAGAGGAGGCTTTTTGTGCCTCAGCCCTTTCATCTTCATCCCCTTTCATCTTCATCCCTTCTCTTTTCTTCTTCCTTCTTCTTTTCTGGACTGTTCTCCAGCTGTCTACCACTTCTCAGTGTCACCATCTTGCACTGCTCTCTTGGGTTAGGCTCAGTGTCGCTTGGAAATTTTCCCTTTTGAAGGGCATTCACTGCTGAAGCGATCTGTCCTATTTGAACTTCCATGTTTTTCAGAGCTGTGTCGTGGTTATTGACTGCTGTCTGGAGATTGACGTTCAAAACTTTCTATTCCTTTACAAACATAGCCACCAACTCCTCCAGGTTATTCTTCTTTTCAGGCGCACTAGATGATGCAAAACCTGGCGGTGGCTGCAAGACATTCTTTGTATTTGAGTATGAGAAGTTCTCGTGATTGCGTAGACTGGGGTGGTAGAAGTTCGGTATTCCTTGCGTAAATGGTCTATTTCCTACGTACTGGACTTCTTCCACATCTTGACCTTCCTTCTTTGAATGACCTTCAGCTAAGGTGGAAATGAACTTGACCACCTCAGACGAAGTCAACTTGTTCAGCGCATTGGTCAGAGATGCCAGCTGTGGCTTCAGTGAACTTGACTCATCCAATTCATATAATCCAGCCTTCTTTGAAATTGCTCCCCTCTCGGTTGGCCATTGATAACTGGTTGCCGCCATTTCCTCTAACAGATCTTTGGCTTCTGTCACTGTCTTGGAAAGAAAACTTCCTCATGCTGATGTGTCTAGGACTGTCTTTGTGGAGGGATTCAATCCATTATAAAATAACTGTACTTGAAGCCAATCAGGATATCCGTGTTGGGGGCACCGCCTAAGCATTTCTTTGTATCTTTCCCACGCCTCATACAACTGCTCCTCGTCAAGCTGCCTAAATGTTCTGATTTCAGTCCGGAGCTTGGTAGTCTTGGCAGGCGGGAAAAATTTTGTCAGAAAAGCCTGGGCAAGCTCATCTCATGTACTTATGCTGCCCGTCTCGACTGATTCGAGCCAATCCTTTGCTTTATCCTGTAGAGAGAATGGAAATAGCCTCAATCTGATAGCGTCGGCCGGAACTCCGTTCATCTTCACCGTCCCACAAATTTCCAGGAATGATCGAAGATGTGAGTGTGGGTCATCAGAAGGGTGTCCCTTAAACGAGTTATCGCGCGCCATCTGAATCAATCCCGTCTTTAACTCAAAATTTGTAGCTTGGATTGGGGCGTAGACAATCCCAGAATTCTCGGTGGGAAGAACTGGCTGTAAGAAATCTCTAATTGCCTTGGGAGCTTCCTCTTGGTGGGCCATTGCTTCTGCTAATCTTTTCTCTCTTCGAATGGATCTAAGAGTCCTGTCAATTTCAAGATCTAATGGAAACAAATTAACCACCTTGTTCCTTCGCATACAATACTCCCAATCAATCAAGAGAACCAAACAAAATAAAACAAAAACAAATGATATTCACAAAATAATAAAAGAAAAATATTTACACCTAAATTACTATTTATCCATTTCTTTTCGATGTCAAGAAAAATTAATTTGCTTAAAAATCAAGCTTCCCCGGCAACGGCGCCAAAAACTTGTTTACTATTTGCTACCGCAAGCGCACGGGTCACACAAGTAATATAAAACGGTAGTAATACCGAGTATCGAATCCACAGGGAAGAGAAGCGAAAATTAAGCAAAAATAAAATCTCTTGAGCACTAAAAGTACTTAGGCAAAATAATATTTAAGGAACAGCTCATGCAAATAAGAGAAATTTAAAATTCAAACAGGAAAATAATTTGATCAATCAAATAAAAAAATATGGAGAAAGAGATTTCTTTTAATGGGAAGAAGGGTCTTGAAAATCAATTATGAGCTAAACAATTGTTATAATTATCCTATCTCATTACCCAACTAATTATACTCCTAGAATCTCCATTAATCACATAGGTTCTCCTGTCGGTTTCCCCTAATTGTAATTAATTCATTTTAACAACCTAAGTGTCCTTAGCGCCATTAAAAATCATTAATTATTACGCTCTAATTCATTTTAGGAATCTAAGTTTAATCAACTAATCCCGGTGTCACGACGGGCAATTAAACTAGTTGCATGGATTATGATCTATCCTAACTTCTCTCCGTCGAGTTTCCATTAAGGATCGAATCATTACACAATTGGCCAGATTGAATAAAGCATTAAGCGCATCCATACAAATAATTAGGAAAAAGGGCAAGAGACAGGTAATTATAACAACGTTTCAACTATAATTTCATTCCAAGACCCCAAATTGGGGTTTAGCTATACATAGCTAAAATATCCACAACATTTACAATAGAAAGCATAATTTAAGAGCATAAAAGGAAAGGAATTGACCGTCGAAAAACCCCTTCGCTTGGCGCTCAGAGCTCCGCCAAACACTTTTTTGAGCTTCCTAAGATGCTCCCCAAAATTCCCCAAATATTTCCCACTAAAGAATTCTCTCAAAAAGGCTAGAAAGCCTTGAGAGAGGCTCCAAAGGAGCCAAAGGAAGGAAAGAATGGATTGAAGAATGAATTGATTGATGGTAAATGAGGCACCCAAGGGTGCCTTTTTATAGGCCCGGAATGGGGGTAGCGTCGCGACATGCTTGGATTTGGGCTTCATTTGCTTCATTTTTTGCACTTTTTCTCCCAAAATCACCAACTTTGCTCCTAAAGACCAAATAACGGAATTCATTAAATATTTTCATTAAAAACACGATTAAAGCACAAAAAAAACCTAATAAATTGGGACTAAAATAGCGACATTTCTGCTCGCTATCAACTATAGCTGAAACCACTCCATCTTTTCAGCAAGATGTGCGAAATAGTATGCAAAATCAGGAACACCACGTTACCCTGTTGAGTAATCGTCTGGTCCAGTTAGAGACTGAGCTTCAATAAAGGGCATACGTTGAGGAATGTTCTACTTCAGCACCACAGGTATGTGTTACTCCTCGTATGTATCCTCATTTTGTCCCTAAGGATAGTATTATTGGCAGGTTGAAAAGCGAAAAGGAGAGAGACTTTGAGCAGGAGGTGAAAGAATTCTTCAGAGGCTTCGAAATCAACATACCCCTGCTAAAGGACGTAGAACGTATTCCTAGGTATGCGCAGTTTATGAAAGAGTTATGTAGTCCCAAGCGAGAGGCGAAAGAGCATGGAAGAATTGAAGTGAGTAAGATCGTTTCGGCACTTCTACAGAGTAATATGCCAGAAAAGTTTGGAGGTCCAAGTTTGTTTTACATACCCTGTGTGATAGGTAGTAAGAGTATAGAATATGCCATGCTTGATCTGAGTGCATCTTTTAATGTCATGCCTTACTCTGTCTATCTGGATCTAAAGTTGAATGACCTAAGAACTACTGGTAATGTATTTCAGTTAGCTGACAGATCTTATATGCACCCTTTAGGGGTTGTAGAGGATGTTCTAGTTCAGGTTAGAGATGTGTTATTCACTGTTGATTTTTATGTCGTGCATATTGATAGAGGTTTCCCCCTAGTGCTGCATCTATTTTGTTGGGGAGACCGTTTGTGAAATCAGCTAGGACCATGATAAATCTTCATAGGGATGTACTATCTATAGAGTATCAGGAGGAGATCGTTCAGGTTAATATTCCACAAGTGGCTAAATACCCTGATGTTTCTTCTTCCCTTTACCATGTGGAGACTGTTGACTCTGTAGTACAGGATGTCGTAGTGAGTGACATGATTGATATGGGTTTGGAGGATGGCACCCCAGATGTCGACACTGATGAAACAAAGGAGTTGGTTCCTGATTCTTCCCCTGATCTTATTCCATTTGATCTTGGTATATCTGTTACTTCTGGTGAAATGTTTCCCTCTGTTGTGCAGGCACCCAAGGTTGAGCTGAAGGCGTTACTAGAGCATTTAAAGTATGCCTATCTAAGGGAAGGTAATACATTACCAGTTATTATTTCTAAAAAGTTAACTGCAGGTCAGGAGGAAAGACTGGTAAACGTACTGAGGGAGCATAAGAAAGCCATTGGGTGGACCTTAGCTGACATCAGTGGGATCAACCCAGCCACTTGCATGCATAGGATTCAGTTGGAGGAAGACGCAAAACCGTCAAGGGAGCCTCAGAGGCGCCTGAATCCAATTCTGAGAGAAGTGGTAAAGAAAGAAATCGATAAGCTTCACACTGCAGGTATTATCTACTCCATAGCTGATAGTAAATGGGTAAGTCCTATTCATGTAGTTCCTAAGAAAACGGACATGACTGTAGTTAGGAATAAAAATGATGAACTAGTACCTATGAGAGTACAAAATGGATGGAGGATGTGTATAGATTACAGTAAGCTTAACACTGTCACCAAGAAGGACCACTTCCCTATTCCTTTCATAGATCAAATGCTAGAAAGGTTAGCTGGTAAGCCTTTTTTCTGCTTTCTAGATGGTTTTTCAGGCTTCTATCAAATCCCTATTGCACAAGAAGATTAAGAGAAAACAACTTTTACTTGTCCCTTCAGAACGTATGCCTTTAGAAGGATGCCCTTTGGATTGTGTAATGCCCCAGGTACATTTCAGAGATGCATGATGAGCCTTTTCTCTGAATATATTGAAAAATGCATTGAAGTGTTTATGGATGATTTCATGGTTTATGGGGAGTCATTTGATGATTGCTTATCTAATTTAGCTAAAGTCATGAGATGTTGCATCGATTCTAATTTAGTTCTTAATTATGAAAAATGTCATTTCATGGCTGACCAGGGAATTGTTTTAGGACATGTGATTTTTGAGCGAGGCATAGAGGTTGATAAGGCTAAAATTGATGTTATGGCTAACCTACCCTACCCAACAAATGTTCGGGAGGTTAGATCCTTTCTTGGCCATGCAGGTTTCTATCGCAGGTTTATTAAAGACTTCAGCAAGACTGCATTGCCCATGACGAACCTATTGCAGAAGGACGTCGACTTCAAGTTTCGGGCAGAGTGCCAGGCAGCATTTGACCTTCTGAAGAAGATGCTGATGTTGGGTTTTATGCCCTAAAACTCGTAGATAGTAAATGAAACAAATTAATCGATCTCAATAAAGTGTTATTTGAGTAATTCAGTAATTTGGTTATTGAATAATCGAGTTTGAATTAATAAACCCTAAATCCAATAAACTAAGATCCAAGGTTGTTTAAATGAAACTTGGACTAGTATGTGGGGACATACGGGGATCAGTGTCCAAGTAACAACCTAAATGGTCTATAGTATAGGGATAAGGTTGGGTACCTTATCCTGGTGACACTATGTGATACAGCCCACCTGGTATTCGATACATATGCAATGATCCAAAGCATCCATGTAGGAGACATGCGGGTGGGGGTATCCTATGCAATGAGTTTGCATAAGACCGGACCGCGAAGTAGTAACCACTAGATGTAACGCCGTTAACTAGTTTAGGTTTCTATTTCAATAGGATGACCTAGGTAACTCAATCTCAATCCTGAGTTTGTTATGAACCCCTTTCAGGAGGGACTGTCCTTAGATTTGTATGGGTGAGTGTGGCCAGTTCGCCGACTCAATAAGCCTACCATTTCAGGGGCAAGACCAAATGGGGGCTGGGAACATAACAGTACAAGATGGAATTCACTCCTTCCCCTATTGGGGTAAGTAGATGTGTGTTCCCTTAAGGGCTGATTCTAGGGCTTGAACAAAGGCGCGCCGTCCTCTCCTAGCCTGAGAGGAACTCCTGTTTAGTGGTTGGACCCTAAACAACTTGTTCATTAGAGGAATCAGTGGTACTTAAGGAACCAGAGGTAACCCAGGGGTAAAACGGTAATTTGACCCAGCTGGTGTTACGAACACACGTGAAGGATTGACTTACTGCTTGGTCGATATCCGTGGACACAGAAATATTCTATAGTGAGAAGAGTGCAGCTGTGGGTCTTTAGTGGAGTGACCCACAGTTAACGAATGTTGACTAAACTTGGTCAATGAGTTTGGCCAATTAGTCTCGTATCGTTGGAGCTTCTGATCTGTAGGTCCATTAGGTCCCACTGGTAGCTCGTAAAGAGACTTGAGGCAATTAAGTATAAATTGTAAATTGAAACTGTTCAATTTATTTGGGGAATTGTATAATGTATATTGATGCATTATAATATAAAGTTTATGAAACTTTATAATATAATTTTTGAATTAATTAATTCTTGAGAGAAAGTATTTGAAAGAGTTCAAATAAATTTAATATGAATTGGATTCATATTAATTTTAATTTTAATAAAATCCCTAAGATTAAATATATGATATTTAATTGGGTAAATTAATTAATTATGGAATTAATTAATTATTTATTAAAATTAGAGACCTTTTCCTATTAGGAAAGAAAATATTTGAAAGAGTTCAAATAAATTTAATATGAATTGGATTCATATTAATTTTAATTTTAATAAAATCCCTAAGATTAAATATATGATATTTAATTGGGAAATTAATTAATTATGGAATTAATTAATTATTTATTAAAATTAGAGACTTTTTCCTATTAGGAAAAAGGTCTTGGCCTTTACTATATATAGGACCCCTGGGGTGGGGTGAAAGGCATCCCATTCATTCTCCTACTCTCAGAGAATTCTCCCAAAGGCTCCCACAAGTCTCCAGCCTCTAGAAGTCTCAGAGTCATACCGGTGTAGCCATAGTGGTGGTGTTCACACTAGTTCGTGATTAATTCACAAGCAGTTGGTGAATTTAATCTGAGTCGTCAACGAGAGTAAGTAATTTGTTACTTTATAAATTAGATTTAGATCTAATATTTTTGTATGCTTAGCCTTAATATATATTTAGAATAGTTCTAATATTATTGCCAATGTATTGGTATTTTAGATTAAACAAAATTAATTACGAATCGGTCCCAATCACACTTCCGCTTTACGGAATTATGGAATTCCAATCCTTCAATTGGTATCAGAGCTGATCGTAGATCTAATTTTGTTTCTCTAAAATTTGCATTAGCTATTGGTGGGATTGATTAATACATAATGTATGTATGATTTGCATTGAACTGTTTAGGTTAATTTTATGGCCATAGATTTTACTGTTTTTATGTGATTTGATCATGTAAGGGCCCGGTGTTTCGGGTATTTTATGTAAAATCGAGTCCTATGTAAGTCCGGGTCTAGAATAGGTTTTTATGAGATAAAAATCGGAGAAATTGCGACGCTGTCACGATTACAGCACGCGCTAGAAATTCGCAACAGGACGGTTCAAGGCTGTTGGGCGGTCCGATTCACGCGGTCTGGTTGGGTTCGGACCGATTTGGTCCGGTTCAGCTGGAATTTAGCTCGGTTCGTGGTTTTCATAGCTGGTTCGAAGTGGTTCGGGTCGGTTCGGGCGGTCTAGACCAGTATTTGGAGCTGCAGAAGGATTTTTAGGATAGAATTTAGCTATAATTATTGTAATTTATGCTTTATTTTATCCTAGGGGCCAAAATTAACCAGTTCAATTGCTATTTATTTGCTTTATGGATGTCATATAGCTTAAATTCCCACCATAGGTTAAGCATGTTTCATGCATATTTATGTTATAAATGTTATAATATATGATAATTATGCATGAATTTATATTTCATGAGTTATTTAGTATAATTGTTATATTAAATATATGAAATTGGAAAAGCATGATGCATGACATTAATTAGATAAATATAATTGTTATATTTTATTAATGTAGCATGCATGCTTAGCATTATTTTCATGAGAAATAATATAATTAGTTATATTATGAATGAAAATAATAAATATAAATCAATGCTTGTTTTCATGTATGATTTAATATAAAATGTTATATTAATTAAATGAAAATGAAATAGCATTGAGCATGACATTAATTAGATTAATATAAGAGTTATATTATATTAATGTCAAATTTCATGTAATTTAATTTCATGGATGTTTAATTAATATAATCGATATTAATTAAATGAAATTGAAATTGCATGAAGCATGACACCACTTTAGATTAATATAATCGTTATATTATCATTATCGGCGTCATAATAATATGGTGTTGAATAATTAGAATATGATTGTTATTTTTCAAACACCATAGAAGCATGTTATAGGGCTAATCATTAAAATTTTATAATAAGTTATAAAATTGATTAGAAACTGTCAACCTATAACAAAGAGTTGCATGCAAACATAGGACCTTAGGTTAAAATGAATTAATTTTAAAATGTTTAAAACTAATTAGACCTAAGCTCTTTATAATTCTAATAGGATTAGAATTATTTTCTTACTTAGAATTAAAAATAGTTTTAATTGACTAAGTAGGAAAAACATTACTATGATTATAAGGGAACTCCACCGGTTAAGTTCTGTCTAAGGCTGGGGGTACTTAAGATGACGGTTTACGGAACACCTCCTACCTGGGAACTAACCCGGAATACCGGAGTTGAATTAATCATAGTTAAATGTTAGCATGCAATATCACTAGGTTTATTAAAAAGAGTTTAATTCACCTAGATCTTTAGAGTAAAGAGTTTACTTTACTATGGTTATAAGGGAACTCTCCCGATGAAGTTCTGTCTAAGGCTGGAGGTACTTAAGATGACGGTTTACGGAACACCTGCTACCTGGGAACTGACTCAGAACTTGAGTTGAATTAACCATAGTTATGTTAGCATGCAATATCACTAGGTCAATTAAAAGAGTTTAATTCACCTAGATCTTTAGAGTAAAGATTTATCATAACTATTGGTTATAAGGGAACTCTACCGGTAAAGTTCTGTCTAAGGCTGGAGGTACTTAAGATGACGGTTTACGGAACACCTGCTACCTGGGAACTGAGCCAGAACTTGAGTTGAATTAACCATAGTTATATTAGCATGCAATGTCTCTAGGTAATTAAACGTGTTTAATCCACCTAGACATTAGAGAAAAGACCTATATATATAAAAGTTATATACAGGCATAGACTTAGATAGATTCACTTAGCCGGAATTTACCTAAGTAATAGACCCTATAATTATAAAAATACTTAGTGGGAGGAAATATATCAAAAAAAGATTTTCATAAATCATGTTTTGCTCTCACGTCCTCAAAAGTTCACAACGTGAGGTTCATGCTTGGCCTCGAGTCACCCTGGGAGTGACCCCCTACGGATGGTGTTTGCATGGATCAATATCAAGGTGAATGAGGGAGTATTTTATAGTAAGTGGGAGCAGGAACGTGTCAACGTATCCTACGGTCTCCTCCATTAGGTTGCACCGTGAGATCCCAATGATCTGCCTGCGAGTCGCCCTGAGAGCGATCACCCTACGGAGGGCTTGATCATGGGAGTCGGAACAACGCAAACTCCAGAAATGGATAGGGTTTCTTAGGTCCATTTCCAACTTTGACTTTCCCTACGGTAGCATTGTTGGGGCCGACCTCTGAAATCTGAAAAATGGAGGGTCACACTTACGGGAAATTGTTAAGGTGTTAATAATTTCCTGACCGAAAAACGGTAGCTAAGAACTATTGGAATATGAGTTATTCCGGGAATAGGGATTAGCTGAGATTGTCTCAATTCAGAGGAGGAGTAGCTGACTACCCTACGGTAGCTGTTGTTCTAAACCTCTGAAGTATCGTTGCAAAATGAATGTTTATTCTATGGGTTGATCATTACTTTTGCTAAATTGATTGGATTAAAATAATATTTATATTTTGTGTAATGGGTTAATGTAACAATACTTATTAAGTTAGTTTGTTTGTTCTCAGCAATGAAACGTTCTTTATATTCCTCGAATAACGCCAACTACAAAACTGGTATTTCTAATACAACTAAGAAAATGAACTTAAACACTAAATGCGTGGAATTGGTCTTAACTGAGGACGGTCCTCAAGCCCATATGTCTAATTTATCCGAAATTGTTCATGATGAATATGACACAGACTGCTTAGCACATCTCAATGAAAATAAATTTGATTTATTGATCATTGAAACGTGTATAGTGGAAAATGATGACACAGCCTGGATCCTAGATTCAGGTGCCACTCATCACGTATGCTCTTCCTTTGAGGGAATGAGCTCCTGGCAACAGTTGGATGCTGGGGAAATGACTCTCAGAGTTGGGACTGGGGAGCTCATTTCAGCTAAAGCAGTGGGAGATATTAAAATGTTCTTTTCCAGGGAACGCTATATGTTATTAGATAACGTATATATAGTTCCCAGAATAAAAAGAAATTTGATTTCTATTTCTTGTTTGCTAGAACAAGGGTATTCAGTGTCCTTTTCTGTGAATGAAGCTTTCATTACTAAAAGGGGTGCTGATATATGTTCTGCAAAAATGGATAACAATTTGTATGTCTTAAGACCAATAGAGTCTAGGGCTATTTTGAACAATGAAATGTTTAAAACAGCTGAGACTCAACCAAAAAGGCAAAAAGTTTCTCAAAGTACCTATCTTTGGCACTTGAGACTTGGCCACATAAATCTCAATAGGATTGGGAGATTGGTTAAGAACGGAATTCTCAGCCAGTTAGAAGATGGTACTTTACCTCCATGTGAGTCATGTCTCGAAGGTAAGATGACCAAACGACCTTTTACTGGAAAAGGTTATCGTGCCAAGGAGCCCTTAGAACTCGTACATACGGATCTCTGTGGTCCAATGAATGTAAGAGCTCGAGGAGGGTATGAATATTTCATCTGTTTCATAGATGATTATTCAAGATATGGTTATTTATACCTAATGAGTCATAAGTCTGAAGCCCTTGAAAAGTTCAAGGAGTACAAGACTGAAGTTGAGAACTTGTTAGGTAAGACCATTAAAACACTTCGATCTGATCGAGGTGGAGAGTATTTGGACTTAAAATTCCAAAACTATTTGATAGAACATGGAATATCGTCCCAACTCTCAGCACCAGGTACACCTCAACAGAATGGTGTATCTGAAAGGAGAAACAGAACCTTGTTAGACATGGTTCGATCTATTATGAGCTATGCTCAGTTGCCTAGTTCTTTTTGGGGTTATGCAGTAGAGACTGCAGTTTATATTTTGAATGTTGTTCCCTCAAAGAGTGTTTCTGAAACACCATTTGAGCTTTGGAAAGGGCGTAAAGCTAGTTTACGTCATTTCAGAATTTGGGACTGCCCTGCACATGTGTTAGTAGCAAACCCAAAGAAATTGGATTCACGTTCAAAATTATGCCTATTCGTAGGCTACCCAAAAGAAACAAGAGGTGGATACTTCTTTGATCCAAAAGAAAATAAAGTGTTTGTATCGACAAATGCTACTTTCTTGGAAGAAGACCACGTTAAAGAACACATACCACGCAACAAAATTGTGTTAAGTGAACTTTCTGGTAAAGCTACAAATAAATCAACAAGAGTTGTTGATGAGCCCAGTTCAGAGGCTGGACCTTCAACAAGAGTTATTGATGAGCCCAGTACATCTGGTCAAGCCCATCCTTCTCAAGAGTTGAGAATGCCTCGACGTAGTGGGAGGGTTGTTATTCAACCTGAACGCTATCTGGGTTTAGCAGAAACTCCAACTGTCATACCTGATGATGGGGTTGAGGATCCATTGACCTTTAGACAGGCAATGAATGATGTGGACCATGACCAATGGGTCAAAGCTATGGACCTAGAGATGGAGTCTATGTACTTCAATCAAGTCTGGGATCTTGTAGACCTACCTGAAGGGGTTAAACCCATAGGGTGCAAATGGATCTACAAGAGAAAACGAGACGCAGCTGGGAAAGCACAGACTTTCAAAGCTCGACTTGTGGCAAAGGGTTATACCCAAAAGGAGGGGGTGGACTATGAGGAAACCTTCTCCCCAGTTGCCATGTTAAAGTCGATAAGAATTCTCTTGTCCATTGCCACCTTTTATGATTATGAGATTTGGCAAATGGACGTCAAGACTGCCTTTCTGAATGGCAATCTTGATGAGAACATCTTTATGTCTCAACCAGAGGGGTTCGTTGCTCAAGGTCAAGAGCAAAAAGTTTGCAAGCTTAGACGATCCATTTATGGGTTGAAGCAAGCTTCAAGATCTTGGAATATAAAGTTTGACACTGCTGTCAAATCTTATGGCTTTGACCAGAACGTTGATGAGCCTTGTGTTTACAAAAGGATTATCAACAGTTCAGTAGCTTTTCTGTTGTTGTATGTAGATGATATTCTTCTCATTGGAAATGATGTAGAATATCTAGCTGACATTAAAAAATGGCTATCGACTGAGTTCCAAATGAAAGATTTGGGTGAAGCTCAGTATGTTCTAGGGATTCAAATTATCAGGAATCGTAAGAACAGAACGTTAGCCCTGTCTCAAGCATCATATATAGACAAGATGTTGTCTACATATAAGATGCAGAATTCCAAGAGGGGTTTACTACCCTTTAGGCATGGAGTTCATTTGTCTAAGGAACAGTGTCCTAAGATTCCTCAAGAAATTGAGGATATGAGACACATCCCTTATGCTTCAGCTGTGGGCAGTCTTAAGTACGCCATGTTGTGTACTAGGCCTGACATTTGCTATGCAGTTGGGATAGTCAGCAGGTACCAGTCCAATCCAGGGTTAGACAACTGGACTGCAGTTAAAAACATCCTCAAGTATCTTCGGAGAACGAGGGGCTATCAGCTTGTGTCTGGCTCTAAGGATTTAATCCTTACAGGATACACAGACTCTGACTTTCAGACTGATAAGGATTCTAGGAAATCCACATCAGGGTCAGTATTTACCCTCAACGGGGGAGCTTTAGTCTGGTGTAGCATCAAGCAAGGATGCATTGCAGACTCCACCATGGAGGCCGAATATGTCGCTGCTTGTGAAGCAGCTAAGGAGGCTGTATGGCTACAGAAGTTCTTGATGGATTTGGAAGTTGTTCCAAATATGAACTTGCCAATCACCCTTTACTGTGATAATAGTGGTGCAGTGGCAAATTCTAAAGAACCTCGCAATCATAAAAGAGGCAAGCACATAGAGCGCAAATATCATCTCATTAGAGAGATCGTGCAACGAGGGGACGTGATCGTCACGAAGGTAGCCTCTGAGCACAATATTGCTGATCCATTTACGAAGGCTCTCACGGCTAAAGTGTTCGAGGGTCATCTAGAGGGTCTAGGTCTGCGAGATATGTACATAGAATAATCTAGGGCAAGTGGGAGAAGTGTAATGGGTATTGTGAATGCCCTAGTTTATTGTATTTATCTGTATTTGTACTTTTCATGTATTATACAGTATTAATACAAACTACTATTCCTACTTCAATGATTATTCATTCAATTTTGATTGTTGATGTACATTGCCCACTAGAGTTTTAGTTCAAGTGGGAGTTGTTGGGTTTTATGCCCTAAAACTCGTAGATAGTAAATGAAACAAATTAATCGATCTCAATAAAGTGTTATTTGAGTAATTCAGTAATTTGGTTATTGAATAATCGAGTTTGCATTAATAAACCCTTAATCCAATAAACTAAGATCCAAGGTTGTTTAAATGAAACTTGGACTAGTATGTGGGGACATACGGGGATCAGTGTCCAAGTAACAACCTAAATGGTCTATAGTATAGGGATAAGGTTGGGTACCTTATCCTGGTGACACTATGTGATACAGCCCACCTTGTATTCGATACAGATGCAATGATCCAAAGCATCCATGTAGGAGACATGCGGGTGGGGGTATCCTATGCAATGAGTTTGCATAAGACCGGACCGCGAAATAGTAACCACTAGATGTAACGCCGTTAACTAGTTTAGGTTTCTATTTCAATAGGATGACCTAGGTAACTCAATCTCAATCCTGAGTCTGTTATGAACCCCTTTCAGGAGGGACTGTCCTTAGATTTGTATGGGTGAGAGTGGCCAGTTCGCCGACTCAATAAGCCTACCATTTCAGGGGCAAGACCGAATGGGGGCTGGGAACATAACAGTACAAGATGGAATTCACTCCTTCCCCTATTGGGTAAGTAGATGTGTGTTCCCTTAAGGGCTGATTCTAGGGCTTGAACAAAGGCGCGCCGTCCTCTCCTAGCCTGAGAGGAACTCCTGTTTAGTGGTTGGACCCTAAACAACTTGTTCATTAGAGGAATCAGTGGTACTTAAGGAACCAGAGGTAACCCAGGGGTAAAACGGTAATTTGACCCAGCTGGTGTTACGAACACACGTGAAGGATTGACTTACTGCTTGGTCGATATCCGTGGACACAGAAATATTCTATAGTGAGAAGAGTGCAGCTGTGGGTCTTTAGTGGAGTGACCCACAGTTAACGAATGTTGACTAAACTTGGTCAATGAGTTTGGCCAATTAGTCTCGTATCGTTGGAGCTTCTGATCTGTAGGTCCATTAGGTCCCACTGGTAGCTCGTAAAGAGACTTGAGGCAATTAAGTATAAATTGTAAATTGAAACTGTTCAATTTATTTGGGGAATCGTATAATGTATATTGATGCATTATAATATAAAGTTTATGAAACTTTATAATATAATTTTTGAATTAATTAATTCTTGAGAGAAAGTATTTGAAAGAGTTCAAATAAATTTAATATGAATTGGATTCATATTAATTTTAATTTTAATAAAATCCCTAAGATTAACTATATGATATTTAATTGGGTAAATTAATTAATTATGGAATTAATTAATTATTTATTAAAATTAGAGACCTTTTCCTATTAGGAAAGAAAATATTTGAAAGAGTTCAAATAAATTTAATATGAATTGGATTCATATTAATTTTAATTTTAATAAAATCCCTAAGATTAAATATATGATATTTAATTGGGAAATTAATTAATTATGGAATTAATTAATTATTTATTAAAATTAGAGACTTTTTCCTATTAGGAAAAAGGTCTTGGCCTTTACTATATATAGGACCCCTGGGGTGGGGTGAAAGGCATCCCATTCATTCTCCTACTCTCAGAGAATTCTCCCAAAGGCTCCCACAAGTCTCCAGCCTCTAGAAGTCTCAGAGTCATACCGGTGTAGCCATAGTGGTGGTGTTCACACTAGTTCGTGATTAATTCACAAGCAGTTAGTGAATTTAATCTGAGTCGTCAACGAGAGTAAGTAATTTGTTACTTTATAAATTAGATTTAGATCTAATATTTTTGTATGCTTAGCCTTAATATATATTTAGAATAGTTCTAATATTATTGCCAATGTATTGGTATTTTAGATTAAACAAAATTAATTACGAATCGGTCCCAATCACGCTTCCGCTTTACGGAATTATGGAATTCCAATCCTTCAGCTGACCAGTGCACCGATTATCCATCCTCCTAGGTGGGACCTTCCCTTCGAAATCATGTGTGATGCAAGCAACTACGCTGTTGGAGCTGTTTTTGGTCAACGCATTGACAAAAGAAGCCATGTCATTTATTCGATGACAGAAAAGAGCTTATGGCTGTTGTGTTTGCTTTAGATAAGTTTCGCTCTTATATTCTTGGCTCACCAGTTGTTGTTTATTCTGATCATGCAGCTCTACGGCAGTTGATGACGAAAAAGGAGTCGAAACCTCGCCTCATCCGTTGGATCTTGCTGCTCCAGCAATTTGATTTGAAGATTGTGGACCACAAAGGATCCGAAAATTCAGTTGCTGACCATCTCAGTCGCCTGGTAAGGAAGGAGGATGACCTAACTCTAAACGATGAATTCCCTGACGAACATTTATTCAGAATGCAGGATAACACCCCCTGGTACGCTAACATTGTTAATTATTTAGTGACTGGGAGCATACCTGACGACTATAATAAATTCAAGAAGGATAAACTGATAAGTGAGTCTAGGTTTTATGTGTGGGATAAGCCTAATTTGTGGAGATATTGTTTGGATCAAATTATTAGGAGATGTATACCTGATAATGAGATTCAGTATGTCTTAGCGTTTTGTCATGAATATGCATTTGGAGGGCATTTCGGCCCTAAGAGGACTGCTAGGAAGATTTTGGATTCAGGTCTTTATTGGGCTACATTGTTTAGGGATGCTCATGATTATTGTAGAGCTTGTGATAGATGTTAGAGAGTAGGATCATTGACTCGTAGATACGAGATGCCTCAGATGCCAATCTTAGTTGTAGAAGTTTTTGATGTTTGGGGTATTGATTTCATGGGTCCCTTGCCATCCTCTTGTGGATATCTTTATATTATTTTGGCAGTGGATTATGTATTGAAATGGGTGGAAGCCAAGGCCACTAGATCTGATGACTCCAAGACCGTTGTAAATTTCTTAAAAACTAACATCTTTAGCAGGTATGGAGTTCCACGAGCCATCATTAGCGATGAAGGCACTCACTTTTGCAATCGGTCTGTTGATGCTCTTATGAAGAAATATGGAGTCCAGCATAGAGTTGCCACAGCTTATCACCCTCAGTCGAACGACCAGGCCGAGCTCTCAAATCGGGAAGTCAAGTCTATCCTTGAGAAAGTTGTAAATCCTGGACGAAAAGACTGGAGTCTAAGGTTAGACAATGCTCTGTGGGCATATCGAACGGCCTATAAAACTCCCATAGGAATGTCTCCCTACAGGTTGGTTTTCACCGCATATAATCATCACATTTTTCTTTCTTTTTGTGCTGAAGCAATGCATCTTTGTTTCTATTGGCCTTGTATTAGCTTATGTTTAAAGGATAAATAACTTGCTTTATCAGTCCCAATGAGATTTTTTCATCTGGTTTGGACAAACTTGGTCCAAACTTTGCTCCATTTGAGTTTTGGAGAGTTTGGAACTCAAAGTTCGGCCAATTAGAGTGCTTTAGGTACACTGGACGACACATGGTCCAAACTTTCCTCTGTTTAAGTTTTTGAGAGCTCGGAACCCAAAGTTCGTCCCAATGAGAGTTTTTCATCTGGTTTGGACGAAGTTGGTCCAAACTTTTCTTCGTTTAAGTTTTGGCGAGTTTGGAACTCAAAGTTGCGCCCAAAGAGAATTCGTTAGGTGGTCTGGACGACACATGGATGAAACTTTCCTACGTTTTAATTTTTGAGAGCTCGGAACCCAAAGTTTGTCCCAATGAGAGTTTTTTCTCTGGTGTGGACGAACTTGGTCCAAACTTTGCTCCGTTTGAGTTTTGGAAAGTTTAGAGCTCAAAGTTCAGCCTAATGAGAGTTCCCTAGGTGGTTTGGACGACACATGGTCCAAACTTTCCTTTGTTTCAGTTTTTGAGAGCTCGGAACCCAAAGTTCCTCCCAATGACAGTTTTTCATCTGGTTTGTACGAACTTGGTCCAAACTTTGCTCCGTTTGAGTTTTGGAGAGTTTGGAGTTCAAAGTTCGGTCAAATGAGAGTTCTTTAGGTGGTTTGGACGACCCATGGTTTTAACTTTCCTCCGTTTAAGTTTTTCAAAGCTCAAAACCAAAAGTCCGTCCCAATGAGAGTTTTTCCTCCTGGTTTGGACAAACTTGGTCCAAACTTTGCTCCATTTAAGTTTTGGAGATTTTGGAACTCAAAGTTCGACCCAAAGAGAGTTCTTTAGGTGGTTTGGACGACACATGGTCCAAACTTTCCACCGTTTAAGTTTTTGAGTGCTAGAAACCCAAAGTTTGTCCCAATGAGAGTTTTTCCTCTGGTTTGGACGAAATTGGTCCAAACTTTGCTCCGTTTGAGTTTTGGAGAGTTTGGAACTCAAAGTTCGGCCCAATGAGAGTTCTTTAGGTGCTTTGGACAACACCTGGCCCAAACTTTCCTCCGTTTAAGTTTTTGAGACCTTGGAACCCAAAGTTCGTCCCAATGAGAGTTTTTCATCTGGTTTGGACGAACTTGGTCCAAACTTTGCTCCGTTTGAGTTTTGGAGAATTTGGAACTCAAAGTTCGGCCCAATGAAAGTGCTTTAGGTGCTTTGGATGACACATGTTCCAAACTTTCCTCCGTTTAAGTTTTTGAGAGGTCGGAATCCAAAGTTTGTCCCAATTAGAGTTTTTCCTCTGGTTTCGACGTACTTGGTCCAACCTTTGCTCCGTTTGAGTTTTGGAGAGTTTGGAACTCAAAGTTCGGCCCAATGAGAGTTCTTTGGGTGGTTTGGACGACACATGGTCCAAACTTTGCTCCGTTTCAGTTTTTGAGAGCTCGGAACCCAAAGTTCATCCCAATGAGAGTTTTTCATCTGGTTTGGACGAACTTCGTCCAAACTTTGCTCCGTTTGAATTTTGCAGAGTTTGGAACTCAAAGTTCAGCCCAATGAGAGTTGTTTAGGTGGTTTTGACGACACATGGTCCAATCTTTCCTTCGTTTCAGTTTTTGAGAGCTCGGAACCCAAAGTTTGACCCAATGAGAGTTTTTCATATGGTTTGGACGAACTTGGTCCAAACTGTAAACCCGAGACTTTCCTTGGATCATTTCCTCTTGTATTGTGGAAGTTGAATTAAAAGTTGTTGTTATTCATTGTTGAATGAAAATGGCAAGCTTTTAGTTCAAGTTGTTTTTTTTTTATAACTTTGGAGTTTATTTAAAGAAAAGAAATGGAATAAAGAAGAAAAGAAAAGGAAAGAAAACAAATCAGGGAAAATGGAACAAAAGTGAAAAAGGAAATTAAAAAAAAAAAAAAAGAAGAAGAAAAAGAAGAAAATGGAAATCCACTTTCGGTGCCACTAGTTTCAAAGACTCCACCACCGACAAGATTCCTTTTCAGCCCATCTTCAGTCCATTTTCCCATCTTTTTCCATCCACATTTTCAGAGCACTTGAGGGAGAGAGTAAAGGAAGAAGAAGAAGAATATTTTCGTGGTTTTGAGGTTGAAGAAGATAGGAAAAGCTAATGCAAAGCCAGCCATAGCAGAATCTGAGTTCAACCTGTCAACCCCTGGTTTTGTATTCGGTTTGAGCTACACAGAAGGAATTAAGAGGTGAGGTTTGATTTTATTGAAAGTTAGTCTATTTTCTAACCAATTTCATGAAGGAAGCTTGAGCTAAATCTGATGAGAAGTTTATGGTTTTTTAAATGGAAAACAGAGCACAGGATTTTCGTGCAAACCAGGAGGATCTCTGGTGTTCTCTGGTGTTTTGAGCATTCTGGGGTGTACAAGTTGAATCAGAAGCTCTATTTTGTATGGTTGGAAAGCTTATTCAATTTCCTACAAATTTTATGAAGAATTCGTGAGCCAAAAATGACTTGCAGTAGGTTTATTTTCAGGAGAAATATAAAGGGCAGCAGAGAACCTCGAATCTGTGTTGTCTGTGTTCGGGGCATTTCTGGACAAATTGGGTGGGAATCTCGTTTTTATTTCTTCAGATAAGTTTTAGAGTGTTCGAAAATGAAGAGTTTGATGTATAGTACATTAATGTTGGTTAAGTATTGAGGAAGTTATGGGTGTTGGAAGTTAGGGTATAGAATCTGGAAAATCTGGAAAGTAGAATGTGAATGTGATTCTTAATTCAATTGTTTATAAATTCATGAGCATGGAAAGACAAAACTAATTATGGTTCTGATGCTTGGTTTTGGTTGGTTGACAGGCCAAGAGGAAATAGGTCGGGTCTATAAACCAGGGAACTAGCTAAGACAGTGAGTGACAAAATGAATTTTGAAAATTGTTTCCAACGGTTCTTCATTTTTAGATGTTTTACATGATTTTCTATAAATAATACATGGTTTTTATGAATGGTTTCAAGCTTAAGTTATGAGCTTAGATTTTCTAATGAGATTTATAAATGAGCACGTGATTATTGAGTTTAAGAAAAATAGTTGAAACGACATCCTTTTAAGTCAAGCATGCGTTGGCAAGAATTATTTAAAGATTTTCGGTTTTTCCACGAGCAAGTTGAATAAGCTGTAGTTTTACGAGGGATAACGATAAGCAGGCATGTTCTAATGTTTTCATGGGATTTTCTGAGATTTCTATTGACTACATGACTGAGATATTGAGCTCGAGGCTATATGGTACCGTGTGCACACAAGTTATATTCCGTTGTTGACGTTGAGTGTACTCCGTGACAACGATGCTTTCGTGAGTGCTGGGCGGGCCCCACTACGACAAAGACGATGGGAGTATTGGGAAAGCCCCACTACATCGTAGGACTAGTAAACGTTGGTTGTACTGAAGTGCCCTACACAACGTAGATCGGTCATGTTAGTTAAAATGTTTGATGTACTTGATATGTCTTGCTAGATTTTTTTTAATGACGAGCCTGCGATGTTTTTAAGAAAGCTTTTATCGTTGCACGTTTATGTTTAACGCCTTGGTTGAGCATCTTTATACGTTTAAAGTTTTATCACGTGTTCTAATTTCCGAATGTACAGTTTTAAAGTTAGTCACTCACTGGGCTTCGTAGCTCATTCTTTCAAAATGTTTTTCCACTTTCAGGTAGAGATCGAGCTCCCGGTGCCTGATACACTGCCAACGTCTGCTGAAAGTTCCAGATCAAGCTCCAGTACGTGGGTGGAGTTGTATATTGAGTCCGTCTATATTGTAAATGTTTTGTAAGGATTGGACAATTTACTCCTAGAGGTCGTGGTTGTATAAACCCCATGTATATTAGCAGGTTTTCAAGGATTCTGCTGTGTTGTGTGTTCATGTGGAATGTTTTATATCTAAGATTAGTATGTTTATCAGGTTCTACGTTTCAGGAGGGTCAACGGGTATCGTTAGAGGAGGACGATGTTCGTTGGCTTCACGCCATCTTCCGGACTAAGCTAGCAGGTGGTCTGGGAGGGGGTGTGACACAAACTTTGCTCCGTTTGAGTTTTGGAGAGTTTCGAACTCAAAGTTCAGCCCAATGAGAGTTCTCTAGGTGGTTTGGACGACACATGGTCCAAACTTTCCTTCGTTTCAGTTTTTGAGAGCACGGAACCCAAAGTTTGTCCCAATGAGAGTTTTTCATCTAGTTTGGACGAACTTGGTCCAAATTTTGCTCCGTTTGAGTTTTCGAGAGTTTGGAACTCAAAGTTCGGCCAATGACAGTTCGGTAGGTGGTTTGGACGAAACATGGTCCAAAGTTTCCTCCGTTTAAGTTTTTGAATGCTCGGAACCCAAAGTTCGTCCCAATGAAAGTTTCTCATCTCGTTTGGACGAACGTGGTCCAAACTTTGCTCCGTTTCAGGTTTGGAGATTTTGGAACTCAAAGTTCGTCCCAATGAGAGTTCTTTAGGTGTTTTGCACAACACACTGTCCATACTTCGCTCTGTTTAAGTTTTTGAGAGCTCGGAACCCAAAGTTCGTCCAAATGAGAGTTTTTTATCTCGTTTGGACGAACTTGGTCCAAACTTTGCTCCGTTTGAGTTTTGGAGTGTTTGGAACTCAAAGTTCGCCCCAATGAGAGCTCTTTAGGTGGTTTGGACGACACATGGTCCAAACTTTGCTCCATTTAAGTTTTTGAAAGCTCATAACCCAAAGTTCGGCCCAATGAGAGTTCTTTAGGTGGTTTGGACGACACATTGTCCAAACTTTCATCCGTATAAGTTTTTGAGAGCTCGGAACCCAAAGTTCGTCCCAATGAGAGTTTTTCATCTGGTTTGGATGAACTTTGTCCAAACTTTGCTTTGTTTGAGTTTTGGAAAGTTTGGAACTCAAAGTTCAGCCCAATGAGAGTTCTCTAGGTGGTTTGGACGACACATGGTCCAAACTTTCCTTCGTTTCAGTTTTTGAGAGCTTGGAACCCAAAGTTCGTCCCCATGAGAGTTTTTCATCTGGTTTGGACGAACTTGGTCCAAACTTTGCTCCATTTGAGTTTTGCAGAGTATGGAACTCAAAGGTCGGCCCAATGAGAGTTCTTTAGGTGGTTTGGACGAGACATGGTCCAAACTTTGCTCCATTTATGTTTTTGAGAGCTCAAAAGAGAAAGTTCGTTCAAATGAGAGTTTTGCATCTGGTTTGGACGAACTTGGTCCAAACTTTTCTCCGTTTGAGTTTTAGAGACTTTGGAAATCAAAGTTTCACCCAATGATAGTTCTTTAGGTGGTTTGGACGACACGTGGTGCAAACTTTACTCCATTTCAGTTTTTGAGAGCTCGGAACCCAAAGTTCGTCCCTACGAGAGTTTTTCATTTTGTTTGGACGAACTTTGTCCAAACTTTTCTCCGTTTGAGTTTTGGAGAGTTTGGAACTCAAAGTTCGGCCCAATGAGATTTCGTTAGGTGGTTTGGATGACACATGGTCCAAACTTTGCTCCATTTCAATTTTTGAGATCTCGGAACCCAAAGTTCGGCCCAATGACAGTTCGTTAGGTGGTTCGAAGGACACATGGTCCAAACTTTGCTCCGTTTAAATTTTTTAGAGCTCGGAACCCAAAGTTTGTCCCAATGAGTGTTTTTCATCTGGTTTGGTCGAACTTGCTCCAAACTTTGCTCTGTTTTAGTTTTTGAGAGTTTGGAAGTCAATGTTCAGCCAAATGAGAGTTCTTTAGGTGGTTTGGACGACACAAGGTCCTAACTTTGCTCCATTTCAGATTTTGAGAGCTCGGAATCCAAAGTTAAGCCCCATGAGAGTTTTTCATCTGGTTTATACAAACTTGGTCCAAACATTGCTCCGTTTGAGTTTGAGAGAGTTTGGGACTCAAAGTTCGGCCCAATGATAGTTCTTTAGGTGGTTTGGACGACACATGGTCCAAACATTGCTCCATTCAAGTTTTTGAGAGCTCGGAACCCAAAGTTCTTCCGAATGAGTGTTTTTCATATGGTTTGGACGAACTTGGTCCAAACTTTGCTTCGTTTGAGTTTTCGAGAGTATGGAACTCAAAGGTCGGCCAATGAGAGTTCTTTAGGTGGTTTGGACGACACATGGTCCAAACTTTCCTTCGTTTTAGTTTTTGAGAGATCGGAACCCAAAGTTCATCCGAATGAGAGTTTTTCATATGGTTTGGACGAACTTGGTCCAAACTTTGCTTCGTTTGAGTTTTGGAGAGTATGGAACTCAAAGGTCGGCCAATGAGAGTTCTTTAGGTGGTTTGGACGACACATTGTCCAAACTTTCCTCCGTATAAGTTTTTGAGTACTCGGAACCCAAAGTTCGTCCCAATGAGAGTTTTTCATCTTTTTTTGATGAACTTGGGCCACACTTTTCTCCCCTTTGAGTTTTGGACATTTTGGAACTTAAAGTTTGGCCTAATGAGAGTTCCTTAGGTGGTTTGGACGACACATGGTCCAAACTTTCCTTCGTTTTAGTTTTTGAGAGATCGGAACCCAAAGTTCATCCGAATGAGAGTTTTTCATATGGTTTGGACGAACTTGGTCCAAACTTTGCTTCGTTTGAGTTTTCGAGAGTATGGAACTCAAAGGTCGGCCAATGAGAGTTCTTTAGGTGGTTTGGACGACACATGGTCCAAACTTTCCTCCGTATAAGTTTTTGAGTACTCGGAACCCAAATTCCGTCCCAATGAGAGTTTTTTATCTTGTTTGGACGAACTTGGTCCACACTTTTCTTCGTTTGAGTTTTGGAGAGTTTGGAACATAAAGTTCGGCCCAATTAGAGTTCTTTACGTGGTTGGGACAACAGATGGTCCAAACTTTGCTCCATTTTAGTTTTTCAAAGCTCAGAACCAAAAGTTCGGCCCAATGGGAGTTCTTTAGGTGGTTTGGACGACACATGGTCCAAACTTTCCTTCGTTTCAGTTTTTTAGAGCTCGGAACCCAAAGTTCGTCCCAATGAGAGTTTTTCATCTTGTTTGGACGAACTTGGTCCAAACTTTGCTCCGTTTGAGTTTTGGAGAGTATGGAACTCAAAGGTCGGCCCAATGAGAGTTCTTTAGGTGGTTTGGACGACACATTGTCCAAACTTTCCTCCGTATAAGTTTCTGAGTACTCGGAACCCAAAGTTCGTCCCAATGAGAGTTTTTCATCTTGTTTTGATGAACTTGGGCCACACTTTTCTCCCCTTTGAGTTTTGGACATTTTGGAACTTAAAGTTTGGCCTAATGACAGTTCCTTAGGTGGTTTGGAGACACATGGTCGAAACTTTCCTTCGTTTTAGTTTTTGAGAGATCGGAACCCAAAGTTCATCCGAATGAGAGTTTTTCATATGGTTTGGACGAACTTGGTCCAAACTTTGCTTCGTTTGAGTTTTGGAGAGTATGGAACTCAAAGGTCGGCCAATGAGAGTTCTTTAGGTGGTTTGGACGACACATGGTCCAAACATTCCTCCGTATAAGTTTTCGAGTACTCGGAACCCAAAGTTCGTCCCAATGAGAGTTTTTCATCTTGTTTTGATGAACTTGGGTCACACTTTTCTCCCCTTTGAGTTTTGGACATTTTGGAACTTAAAGTTTGGCCTAATGAGAGTTCCTTAGGTGGTTTGGACGACACATGGTCCAAACTTTCCTTCGTTTTAGTTTTTGAGAGATCGGAACCCAAAGTTCATCCGAATGAGAGTTTTTCATATGGTTTGGACGAACTTGGTCCAAACTTTGCTTCGTTTGAGTTTTGGAGAGTATGGAACTCAAAGGTCGGGCAATGAGAGTTCTTTAGGTGGTTTGGACGACACAATGTCCAAACTTTCCTCCGTATAAGTTTCTGAGTACTCGGAACCCAAAGTTCGTTCCAATGAGAGTTTTTCATCTTGTTTTGATGAACTTGGGCCACACTTTTCTCCCCATTGAGTTTTGGACATTTTGGAACTTAAAGTTTGGCCTAATGACAGTTCCTTAGGTGGTTTGGAGACACATCGTCCAAACTTTCCTTCGTTTTAGTTTTTGAGAGATCGGAAACCAAAGTTCATCCGAATGAGAGTTTTTCATATGGTCTGGACGAACTTCGTCCAAACTTTGCTTCGTTTGAGTTTTGGAGAGTATGGAACTCAAAGGTCGGCCAATGAGAGTTTTTTAGGTGGTTTGGACGACACATGGTCCAAACTTTCCTCCGTATAAGTTTTTGAGTACTCGGAACCCAAATTTCGTCCCAATGAGAGTTTTTCATCTTGATTGGACGAACTTGGTCCACACTTTTCTTCGTTTGAGTTTTGGAGAGTTTGGAACATAAAGTTCGGCCCAATTAGAGTTCTTTAGGTGGTTTGGACGACAGATGGTCCAAAGTTTGCTCCATTTTAGTTTTTGAAAGCTCAGAACCCAAAGTTCGGCCCAATGAGAGTTCTTTAGGTGGTTTGGACGACACATGGTCCAAACTTTCCTTCGTTTCAGTTTTTGAGAGCTCGGAACCCAAAGTTCGTCCCAATGAGAGTTTTTCATCTGGTTTCGACGAACTTGGTCCAAACTTTGCTCCGTTTAAGTTTTGGAGAGTATGGAACTCAAAGGTCGGCCCAATGAGAGTTCTTTAGGTGGTTTTGACGACACATTGTCCAAACTTTCCTCCGTATAAGTTTTCGAGTACTCGGAACCCAAAGTTCGTCCCAATGAGAGTTTTTCATCTTGTTTTGATGAACTTGGGCCACACTTTTCTCCCCTTTGAGTTTTGGACATTTTGGAACTTAATGTTTGGCCTAATGAGAGTTCCTTAGGTGGTTTGGACGACACATGGTCCAAACTTTCCTTCGTTTTAGTTTTTGAGAGATCGGAACCCAAAGTTCATCCGAATGAGAGTTTTTCATATGGTTTGGACGAACTTGGTCCAAACTTTGCTTCGTTTGAGTTTTCGAGAGTATGGAACTCAAAGGTCGGCCAATGAGAGTTCTTTAGGTGGTTTGGACGACACATTGTCCAAACTTTCCTCCGTATAAGTTTTTTAGTACTCGGAACCCAAAGTTCGTCCCAATGAGAGTTTTTCATCTTTTTTTGATGAACTTGGGCCACACTTTTCTCCCCTTTGAGTTATGGAAATTTTGGAACTTAAAGTTTGGCCTAATTAGAGTTCCTTAGGTTGTTAGGACGACACATGGTCCAAACTTTCCTTCGTTTTAGTTTTTGAGAGATCGGAACCCAAAGTTCATCCGAATGAGAGTTTTTCATAAGGTTTGGACGAACTTGGTCCACACTTTTCTTCGTTTGAGTTTTGGAGAGTATGGAACTCAAAGGTCGGCCAATGAGAGTTCTTTAGGTGGTTTGGACGACACATGGTCCAAACTTTCCTCCGTATAAGTTTTTTAGTCCTCGGAACCCAAAGTTCGTCCCAATGAGAGTTTTTCAACTTTTTTGATGAACTTTGGCCACACTTTTCTCCCCTTTAAGTTTTGGACATTTTGGAACTTAAAGTTTGGCCTAATGAGAGTTCCTTAGGTGGTTTGGACGACACATGGTCCAAACTTTCCTTCGTTTTAGTTTTTGAGAGATCGGAACCCAAAGTTCATCTGAATGAGAGTTTTTCATATGGTTTGGACGAACTTGGTCCAAACTTTGCTTCGTTTTAGTTTTGGAGAGTATGGAACTAAAAGGTCGGCCAATGAGAGTTCTTTAGGTGGTTTGGACGACACATAGTCCAAACTTTCCTCCGTATAAGTTTTTGAGTACTCGGAACCCAAATTTCGTCCCAATGAGAGTTTTTCATCTTGATTGGACGAACTTGGTCCACACTTTTCTTCGTTTGAGTTTTGGAGGGTTTGGAACATAAAGTTCGGCCCAATTAGAGTTCTTTAGGTGGTTTGGACGACAGATGGTCCAAACTTTTCTCCATTTTAGCTTTTGAAAGCTCAGAACCCAAAGTTCGGCCCAATGAGAGTTCTTTAGGTGGTTTGGACGACACATGGTCCAAACTTTCCTTCGTTTCAGTTTTTGAGAGCTCGGAACCCAAAGTTCGTCCCAATGAGAGTTTTTCATCTGGTTTGGACGAACTTGGTCCAAACATTGCTCCGTTTAAGTTTTGGAGAGTATGGAACTCAAAGGTCGGCCCAATGAGAGTTCTTTAGGTGGTTTGGACGACACATTGTCCAAACTTTCCTCCGTATAAGTTTTTGAGTACTCGGAACCCAAAGTTCGTCCCAATGAGAGTTTTTCATCTTGTTTTCATGAACTTGGGCCACACTTTTCTCCCCTTTGAGTTTTGGACATTTTGGAACTTAAAGTTTGGCCTAATGAGAGTTCCTTAGGTTGTTTGGACGACACATGGTCCAAACTTTCCTTCGTTATAGTTTTTGAGAGATCGGAACCCAAAGTTCATCCGAATGAGAGTTTTTCATATGGTTTGGACAAACTTGGTCCAAACTTTGCTTCGTTTGAGTTTTGGAGAGTATGGAACTCAAAGGTCGGCCAATGAGAGTTCTTTAGGTGGTTTGGACGACACATTGTCAAAACTTTCCTCCGTATAAGTTTTTGAGTACTCGGAACCCAAAGTTCGTCCCAATGAGAGTTTTTCATCTTTTTTTGATGAACTTGGGCCACACTTTTCTCCCCTTTGAGTTTTGGACATTTTGGAACTTAAAGTTTGGCCTAATGAGAGTTCCTTAGGTTGTTAGGACGACACATGGTCCAAACTTTCCTTTGTTTTAGTTTTTGAGAGATCGGAACCCAAAGTTCATCCGAATGAGAGTTTTTCATAAGGTTTGGACGAACTTGGTCCAAACTTTGCTTCGTTTGAGTTTTGGAGAGTATGGAACTCAAAGGTCGGCCAATGAGAGTTCTTTAGGTGGTTTGGACGACACATGGTCCAAACTTTCCTCCGTATAAGTTTTTGAGTACTCGGTACCCAAATTTCGTCCCAATGAGAGTTTTTCATCCTTATTGGACGAACTTGGTCCACACTTTTCTTCGTTTGAGTTTTGGAGAGTTTGGAACATAAAGTTCGGCCCAATTAGAGATCTTTAGGTGGTTTGGACGACAGATGGTCCAAACTTTGCTCCATTTTAGTTTTTGAAAGCTCAGAACCCAAAGTTCGGCCCAATGAGAGTTCTTTAGGTGGTTTGGACGACACATGGTCCAAACTATCCTTCGTTTCAGTTTTTGAGAGCTCGGAACCCAAAGTTCGTCCCAATGAGAGTTTTTCATCTTGTTTGGACGAACTTGGTCCAAACTTTGCTCCGTTTGAGTTTTGGAGAGTATGGAACTCAAAGGTCGGCCAATGAGAGTTCTTTAGGTGGTTTGGACGACAAATGGTCCAAACTTTCCTCCGTATAAGTTTTTGAATACTCGGAACCCAAATTCCGTCCCAATGAGAGTTTTTCATCTTGTTTGGACGAACTTGGTCCACACTTTTCTTCGTTTGAGTTTTGGAGAGTTTGGAACATAAAGTTCGGCCCAATTAGAGTTCTTTAGGTGGTTTGGACGACAGATGGTCCAAACTTTGCTCCATTTTAGTTTTTGAAAGCTCAGAACCCAAAGTTCGGCCCAATGAGAGTTCTCTAGGTGGTTTGGACGACACATGGTCCAAACTTTCCTTCGTTTCAGTTTTTGAGAGCTCGGAACCCAAAGTTCGTTCCAATGAGAGTTTTTCATCTGGTTTGGACGAACTTGGTCCAAACTTTGCCCCGTTTGAGTTTTGGAGAGTATGGAACTCAAAGGTCGGCCCAATGAGAGTTCTTTAGGTGGTTTGGACGACACATGGTCCAAACTTTCCTCCGTATAAGTTTTTGAGTCCTCGGAACCCAAAGTTCGTCCAAATGAGAGTTTTTCATCTTTTTTGATGAACTTGGGCCACACTTTTCTCCCCTTTAAGTTTTGGACATTTTTTAACTTAAAGTTTGGCCAAATGAGAGTTCCTTAGGTGGTTTGGACGACACATGGTCCAAACTTTCCTTCGTTTTAGTTTTTGAGAGATCGGAACCCAAAGTTCATCCGAATGAGAGTTTTTCATACGGTTTGGACGAACTTGGTCCAAACTTTGCTTCGTTTGAGTTTTGGAAAGTTTGGAACTCAAAGGTCGGCCAATGAGAGTTCTTTAGGTGGTTTGGACGACACATAGTCCAATCTTTCCTCCGTATAAGTTTTTGAGTACTTGGAACCCAAATTTCGTCCAATGAGAGTTTTTCATCTTGTTTGGACAAACTTGGTCCACACTTTTCTTCGTTTGAGTTTTGGAGAGTTTGGAACATAAAGTTCGGCCCAATTAGAGATCTTTAGGTGGTTTGGACGACAGATGGTCCAAACTTTGCTCCATTTTAGTTTTTGAAAGCTCATAACCCAAAGTTCGGCCCAATGAGAGTTCTTTAGGTGGTTTGGACGACACATGGTCCAAACTTTCCTTCGTTTCAGTTTTTGAGAGCTCGGAACCCAAAGTTCGTCCCAATGAGAGTTTTTCATCTGGTTTGGACGAACTTGGTCCAAACTTTGCTCCGTTTGAGTTTTGGACAGTATGGAACTCAAAGGTCGGCCAATGAGAGTTCTTTAGGTGGTTTGGACGACACATTGTCCAAACTTTCCTCCGTATAAGTTTTTGAGTACTCGGAACCCAAATTTCGTCCCAATGACAGTTTTTCATCTTGTTTGGACGAACTTGGTCCACACTTTTCTTCGTTTGAGTTTTGGAGAGTTTGGAACATAGAGTTCGACCCAATTAGAGTTCTTTAGGTGGTTTGGACGACAGATGGTCCAAACTTTGCTCCATTTAAGTTTTTGAAAGCTCAGAACCCAAAGTTCGGCCCAATGAGAGTTCTTTAGGTGGTTTGGACGACACATGGTCCAAACTTTCCTTCGTTTCAGTTTTTGAGAGCTCGGAACCCAAAGTTCGTCCCAATGAGAGTTTTTCATCTGGTTTGGACGAACTTGGTCCAAACTTTGCTCCGTTTGAGTTTTGGAGAGTATGGAACTCAAAGGTCGGCCCAATGAGAGTTCTTTAGGTGGTTTGGACGACACATTGTCCAAACGTTCCTCCGTATAAGTTTTTGAGTACTCGGAACCCAAAGTTCGTCCCAATGAGAGTTTTTCATCTTGTTTGGACGAACTTGGTCCACACTTTTCGTCGTTTGAGTTTTGGAGAGTTCGGAACATAAAGTTCGGCCCAATTAGAGTTCTTTAGGTGGTTTGGACGACAGATGGTCCAAACTTTGCTCCATTTTAGTTTTTGAAAGCTCAGAACCCAAAGTTCGGCCCAATGAGAGTTCTTTAGGTGGTTTGGACGACACATGCTCCAAACTTTCCTTCGTTTCAGTTTTTGAGAGCTCGGAACCCAAAGTTCGTCCCAATGAGAGTTTTTCATCTAGTTTGGACGAACTTGGTCCAAACTTTGCTCCGTTTAAGTTTTGGAGAGTATGGAACTCAAAGGTCGGCCCAATGAGAGTTCTTTAGGTGGTTTGGACGACACATAGTCCAATCTTTCCTCCGTATAAGTTTTTGAGTACTTGGAACCCAAATTTTGTCCAATGAGAGTTTTTCATCTTGTTTGGACAAACTTGGTCCACACTTTTCTTCGTTTGAGTTTTGGAGAGTTTGGAACATAAAGTTCGGCCCAATTAGAGATCTTTAGGTGGTTTGGACGACAGATGGTCCAAACTTTGCTCCATTTTAGTTTTTGTAAGCTCAGAACCCAAAGTTCGGCCCAATGAGAGTTCTTTAGGTGGTTTGGACGACACATTGTCCAAACTTTCCTCCGTATAAGTTTTTGAGTACTCGGAACCCAAATTTCGTCCCAATGACAGTTTTTCATCTTGTTTGGACGAACTTGGTCCACACTTTTCTTCGTTTGAGTTTTGGAGAGTTTGGAACATAAAGTTCGGCCCAATTAGAGTTCTTTAGGTGGTTTGGACGACAGATGGTCCAAACTTTGCTCCATTTAAGTTTTTGAAAGCTCAGAACCCAAAGTTCGGCCCAATGAGAGTTCTTTAGGTGGTTTGGACGACACATGGTCCAAACTTTCCTTCGTTTCAGTTTTTGAGAGCTCGGAACCCAAAGTTCGTCCCAATGAGAGTTTTTCATCTGGTTTGGACGAACTTGGTCCAAACTTTGCTCCGTTTGAGTTTTGGAGAGTATGGAACTCAAAGGTCGGCCCAATGAGAGTTCTTTAGGTGGTTTGGACGACACATTGTCCAAACGTTCCTCCGTATAAGTTTTTGAGTACTCGGAACCCAAAGTTCGTCCCAATGAGAGTTTTTCATCTTGTTTGGACGAACTTGGTCCACACTTTTCGTCGTTTGAGTTTTGGAGAGTTCGGAACATAAAGTTCGGCCCAATTAGAGTTCTTTAGGTGGTTTGGACGACAGATGGTCCAAACTTTGCTCCATTTTAGTTTTTGAAAGCTCAGAACCCAAAGTTCGGCCCAATGAGAGTTCTTTAGGTGGTTTGGACGACACATGCTCCAAACTTTCCTTCGTTTCAGTTTTTGAGAGCTCGGAACCCAAAGTTCGTCCCAATGAGAGTTTTTCATCTAGTTTGGACGAACTTGGTCCAAACTTTGCTCCGTTTAAGTTTTGGAGAGTATGGAACTCAAAGGTCGGCCCAATGAGAGTTCTTTAGGTGGTTTGGACGACACATTGTGCAAACTTTCCTCCGTATAAGTTTTTTAGTACTCGGAACCCAAAGTTCGTCCCAATGAGAGTTTTTCATCTTGTTTTGATGAACTTGGGCCACACTGTTCTCCCCTTTGAGTTTTGGACATTTTGGAACTTAAAGTTTGGCATAATGAGAGTTCTTTAGGTGGTTTGGACGACACATGGTCCAAACTTTCCTTCATTTTTGTTTTTGAGAGATCGGAACCCAAAGTTCATCCGAATGAGAGTTTTTCATATGGTTTGGACGAACTTGGTCCAAACTTTGCTTCGTTTGAGTTTTGGAGAGTATGGAACTCAAAGGTCGGCCAATGAGAGTTCTTTAGGTGGTTTGGACGACACATGGTCCAAACTTTCCTCCGTATAAGTTTTTGAGTACTCGGAACCCAAATTTCGTCCCAATGAGAGTTTTTCATCTTGTTTGGACGAACTTTGTCCACACTTTTCTTCGTTTGAGTTTTGGAGAGTTTGGAACATAAAGTTCGGCCCAATTAGAGATCTTTAGGTGGTTTGGACGACAGATGGTCCAAACTTTGCTCCATTTTAGTTTTTGAAAGCTCAGAACCCAAAGTTCGGCCCAATGAGAGTTCTTTAGGTGGTTTGGACGACACATGGTTCAAACTTTCCTTCGTTTTACTTTTTGAGAGATCGGAACCCAAAGTTCATCCGAATGAGAGTTTTTCATATGGTTTGGACGAACTTGGTCCAAACTTTGCTTCGTTTGAGTTTTGGAGGGTATGGAACTCAAAGGTCGGCCAATGAGAGTTCTTTAGGTGGTTTGGACGACACATGGTCCAAACTTTCCTCCGTATAAGTTTTTGAGTACTCGGAACCAAAATTTCGTCCCAATGACAGTTTTTCATCTTGTTTGGACGAACTTGGTCCACACTTTTCTTCGTTTGAGTTTTGGAGAGTTTGGAACATAAAGTTCGGCCCAATTAGAGTTCTTTAGGTGGTTTGGACGACAGATGGTCCAAACTTTGCTCCATTTAAGTTTTTGAAAGCTCAGAACCCAAAGTTCGGCCCAATGAGAGTTCTTTAGGTGGTTTGGACGACACATGGTCCAAACTTTCCTTCGTTTAAGTTTTTGAGAGCTCGGAACCCAAAGTTCGTCCCAATGAGAGTTTTTCATCTGGTTTGGACAAACTTGGTCCAAACTTTGCTCCGTTTGAGTTTTGGAGAGTATGGAACTCAAAGGTCGGCCCAATGAGAGTTCTTTAGGTGGTTTGGACGACACATTGTCCAAACTTTCCTCCGTATAAGTTTTTGAGTAGTCGGAACCCAAAGTTCGTCCCAATGAGAGTTTTTCATCTTGTTTTGATGAACTTGGGCCACACTTTTCTCCCCTTTGAGTTTTTGACATTTTTTAACTTAAAGTTTGGACTAATGAGAGTTCCTTAGGTGGTTTGGACGACACATGGTCCAAACTTTCCTTCGTTTTAGTTTTTGAGAGATCGGAACCCAAAGTTCATCGGAATGAGAGTTTTTCATATGGTTTGGACGAACTTGGTCCAAACTTTTCTTCGTTTGAGTTTTGGAGGGTATGGAACTCAAAGGTCGGCCAATGAGAGTTCTTTAGGTGGTTTGGACGACACATGGTCCAAACTTTCCTTCGTTTTAGTTTTTGAGAGCTCGGAACCCAAAGTTCGTCCCAATGAGAGTTTTTCATCATGTTTGGACGAACTTGGTCCAAACTTTGCTCCGTTTGAGTTTTGGAGAGTATGGAACTCAAAGGTCGGCCCAATGAGAGTTCTTTAGGTGGTTTGGACGACACATTGTCCAAACTTTCCTCCGTATAAGTTTTTGAGTACTCGGAACCCAAAGTTCGTCCCAATGAGAGTTTTTCATCTTGTTTTCATGAACTTGGGCCACACTTTTCTTCCCTTTGAGTTTTGGACATTTTGGAACTTAAAGTTTGGCCTAATGAGAGTTCCCTAGGTGGTTTGGACGACACATGGTCCAAACTTTCCTTCGTTTTAGTTTTTGAGAGATCGGAACCCAAAGTTCATCCGAATGAGAGTTTTTCATATGGTTTGGACGAACTTGGTCCAAACTTTGCTTCGTTTGAGTTTTGGAGAGTATGAAACTCAAAGGTCGGCCAATGAGAGTTCTTTAGGTGGTTTGGACGACACATGGTCCAAACTTTCCTCCGTATAAGTTTTTGAGTACTCGGAACCCAAAGTCCGTCCCAATGAGAGTTTTTCATCTTGTTTGGACGAACTTGGTCCACACTTTTCTTCGTTTGAGTTTTGGAGAGTTTGGAACATAAAGTTCGGCCCAATTAGAGTTCTTTAGGTGGTTTGGACGACAGATGGTCCAAACTTTGCTCCATTTTAGTTTTTGAAAGCTCAGAACCCAAAGTTCGGCCCAATGAGAGTTCTTTAGGTGGTTTGGACGACACATGGTCCAAACTTTCCTTCGTTTCAGTTTTTGAGAGCTCGGAACCCAAAGTTCGTCCCAATGAGAGTTTTTCATCTGGTTTGGACGAACTTGGTCAAAACTTTGCTCCGTTTGAGTTTTGGAGAGTATGGAACTCAAAGGTCGGCCCAATGAGAGTTCTTTAGGTGGTTTGGACGACACATTGTCCAAACTTTCCTCCGTATAAGTTTTTGAGTACTCGGAACCCAAAGTTCGTCCCAATGAGAGTTTTTCATCTTGTTTTGATGAACTTGGGCCACACTTTTCTCCCCTTTGAGTTTTTGACATTTTTTAACTTAAAGTTTGGACTAATGAGAGTTCCTTAGGTGGTTTGGACGACACATGGTCCAAACTTTCCTTCGTTTTAGTTTTTGAGAGATCGGAACCCAAAGTTCATCGGAATGAGAGTTTTTCATATGGTTTGGACGAACTTGGTCCAAACTTTTCTTCGTTTGAGTTTTGGAGGGTATGGAACTCAAAGGTCGGCCAATGAGAGTTCTTTAGGTGGTTTGGACGACACATGGTCCAAACTTTCCTTCGTTTTAGTTTTTGAGAGCTCGGAACCCAAAGTTCGTCCTAATGAGAGTTTTTCATCTGGTTTGGACGAACTTGGTCCAAACTTTGCGCCGTTTGAGTTTTGGAGAGTATGGAACTCAAAGGTCGGCCCAATGAGAGTTCTTTAGGTGGTTTGGACGACACATTGTCGAAACTTTCCTCCGTATAAATTTTTGAGTACTCGGAACCCAAAGTTCGTCCCAATGAGAGTTTTTCATCTTGTTTTGATGAACTTGGGCCACACTTTTCTCCCCTTTGAGTTTTGGACATTTTGGAACTTAGAGTTTGGCCTAATCAGAGTTCCTTATGTGGTTTAGACGACACATGGTTCAAACTTTCCTTCGTTTTACTTTTTGAGAGATCGGAACCCAAAGTTCATATTAATGAGAGTTTTTCATATGGTTTGGACGAACTTGGTCCAAACTTTGCTTCGTTTGAGTTTTGGAGGGTATGGAACTCAAAGGTCGGCCAATGAGAGTTCTTTAGGTGGTTTGGACGACACATGGTCCAAACTTTCCTCCGTATAAGTTTTTGAGTACTCGGAACCCAAATTCCGTCCCAATGAGAGTTTTTCATCTTGTTTGGACGAACTTGGTCCACACTTTTCTTCGTTTGAGTTTTGGAGAGTTTGGAACATAAAGTTCGGCCCAATTAGAGTTCTTTAGGTGGTTTGGACGACAGATGGTCCAAACTTTGCTCCATTTTAGTTTTTGAAAGCTCAGAACCCAAAGGTCGGCCCAATGAGAGTTCTTTAGGTGGTTTGGACGACAGATTGTCCAAACTTTCCTCCGTATAAGTTTTTGATTACTCGAAACCCAAAGTTCGTCCCAATGAGAGTTTTTCATCTTGTTTTGATGAACTTGGGCCACACTTTTCTCCCCTTTGAGTATTGGACATTTTGGAACTTAGAGTTTGGCCTAATGAGAGTTCGTTATGTGGTTTGGACGACACATGGTTCAAACTTTCCTTCGTTTTACTTTTTGAGAGATCGGAACCCAAAGTTCATCCGAATGAGAGTTTTTCATATGGTTTAGACGAACTTGGTCCAAACTTTGCTTCGTTTGAGTTTTGGAGGGTATGGAACTCAAAGGTCGGCCAATGAGAGTTCTTTAGGTGGTTTGGACGACACATGGTCCAAACTTTCCTCCGTATAAGTTTTTGAGTACTCGGAACCCAAATTTCATCCCAATGAGAGTTTTTCATCTTTTTTTGACGAACTTGGTCCACACTTTTCTTCGTTTGAGTTTTGGAGAGTTTGGAACATAAAGTTCGGCCCAATTAGAGTTCTTTAGGTTGTTTGGACGACAGATGGTCCAAACTTTGCTCCATTTCAGTTTTTGAAAGCTCAGAACCCAAAGTTCGGCCCAATGAGAGTTCTTTAGGTGGTTTGGAGGACACATGGTCCAAACTTTCCTTCGTTTCAGTTTTTGAGAGCTCGAAACCCAAAGTTCGTCCTTATGAGAGTTTTTCATCTGGTTTGGACGAACTTGGTCCAAACTTTGCTCCTTTTGAGTTTTGGAGAGTATGGAACTCAAAGGTCGGCCCAATGAGAGTTCTTTAGGTGGTTTGGACGACACATTGTCCAAACTTTCCTCCGTATAAGTTTTTGAGTACTCGGAACCCAAAGTTCGTCCCAATGAGAGTTTTTCATCTTGTTTTGATGAACTTGGGCCACACTTTTCATCCCTTATAGTTTTGGACATTTTGGAACTTAAAGTTTTGCCTAATGAGAGTTCCTTAGGTGGTTTGGACGACACATGGTCAAAACTTCCCTTCGTTTTAGTTTTTGAGAGATCGGAACCCAAAGTTCATTCGAATGAGAGTTTTTCATATGGTTTGGACGAACTTGGTCCAAACTTTGCCTCGTTTGAGTTTTGCAGAGTATGGAACTCAAAGGTCGTCCCAATGAGAGTTCTTTAGGTGGTTTGGACGACACATGGTCCAAACTTTCCTCCGTATAAGTTTTTGAGTTGTCGAAACCCAAAGTTCGTCCCAATGAGAGTTTTTCACCTTGTTTTGATGAACTTGGTCCACACTTTTCTCCCCTTTCAGTTTTGGAGATTTTGGAATTTAAAGTTTGGCCTAATGAGAGTTCCTTAGGTGGTTTGGACGACACATGGTCCAAACTTTCTTTCGTTTTAGTTTTTGAGAGATCGGAACCCAAAGTTCGTCCCAATGAGAGTTTCTCATCTGGTTTGGACGAACTTGGTCCAAACTTTTCTCCGTTTGAGTTATTGAGAGTTTGGAACTCAAAGTTAAGCCAATGAGAGTTTTTTAGGTGGTTTTGACGACACATGGTCCAAACATTGGTCAATTTCAGTTTTTGAGAGATCAGAACCCAAAGTTCGTCCCGACGAGAGTTTTTCATCTTGTTTGGACGAACTTTGTCCAAATTTTGCTCTGTTTGAGTTTTGGAGAGTTTGGAACTCAAAGTTCAGCCTAATGAGAGTTCTATAGGTGGTTTTGACGACACATGGTCCAAACTTTCCTTCGTTTAAGTTCTTGAGAGCTCGAAACCCAAAGTTCGTCCCGATGAGAGTTTTTCATCTGGTTTGGACGAACTTCGTCCAAATTTTGCTCCGTTTGAGTTTTCGAGAGTTTGGAACTCAAAGTTCGGCCATTGACAGTTCGTTAGGTGGTTTGGACGACACATGGTCCAAAGTTTCCTCCATTTAAGTTTTTGAGTGCTCGGAACCCAAAGTTCGTCCCAATGAAACTTTTTCATCTCGTTTGGACGAACTTGGTCCAAACTTTGCTCCGTTTAAGTTTTGAAGATTTTGGAACTCAAAGTTCGTCCCAATGAGAGTTCTTTAGGTGTTTTGCACAACACACTGTTCATACTTCGCTCCGTTTAAGTTTCTGAGAGCTCGGAACCCAAAGTTCGTCCAAATAAGAGTTTTTTATCTCATTTGGACAAACTTGGTCCAAACTTTGCTCCGTTTGAGTTTTGGAGAGTTTGGAACTCAAAGTTCGCCCCAATGAGAGCTCTTTAGGTGGCTTGGACGACACATGGTCCAAACTTTGTTCCATTTCAGTGTTTGAGAGCTCGGAACCCAAAGTTCGTCCAAATGAGAGTTTTTTATCTTGTTTAGACGAACTTGGTCCAAACTTATCTCCGTTTAAGTTTTGGAGAGTTTTGATCTCAAAGTTCGGCGAAATGAGAGTTCTTTAGGTCATTTGGACAACACACGGTCAGAAGTTCGCTCCGTTTCAGTTTTTGAGAGCTCGGAACCCAAAGTTCGTCCCAATGAGAGTTTTTCATCTGGTTTGGACGAACTTTGTCCAAACTTTGATTTGTTTGAGTTTGGGAGACTTTGGAACTCAAAGTTCGGCCCAATGACAGTTCTTTAGGTGGTTTGGATGACACATGGTCCAAACTTTGCTCCATTTCAGTTTTTGAGAGCTCGGAACCCAAAGTTCGTCCCAATGAGAGTTTTTCATTTGGTTTGGATGAACTTGGTCAAAAATTTGCTCCGTTTCAGTTTTAGAGAGTTTGGAAGTCAAAGTTCAGTCCAATGAGAGTTCTTTAAGTGGTTTGGACGACACATGGTCCAAACTTTGCTCCATTTATGTTTTTGAGAGCTCAAAAGAGAAAGTTCGTTCCAATGATAGCTTTGCATATGGTTTCGACGAACTTGGTCCAAACTTTTCTCCGTTTGAGTTTTGGAGAGTTTGGAACTCAAAGTTCCACCCAATGATAGTTCTTTAGGTGGTTCGGACGACACATGGTCCAAACTTTACTCCATTTCAGTTTTTGAGAGTTCGGAACCCAAAGTTCGTCCCTACGAGAGTTTTTCATTTTGTTTGGACGAACTTCGTTCAAACTTTTCTCCGTTTGAGTTTTGGAGAGTTTGGAACTCAATGTTCGACCCAATGAGATTTCGTTAGGTGGTTTGGATGACATATGGTCCAAACTTTGCTGCATTTCAATTTTTGAGAGCTCGGAACCCAAAGTTCGTCCCAATGAGTGTTTTTCATATGGTTTGGACGAACTTGGTCCAAACATTGCCCCGTTTTAGTAAAGTTTGGAAGTCAATGTTCAGCCAAATGAGAGTTCTTTAGGTTGTTTGGACGACACATGGTCCAAACTTTGCTCCATTTCAGATTTTGAGAGCTCGGAATCCAAAGTTAAGCCCCATGAGAGTTCTTCATCTGGTTTATACAAACTTGGTCCTAACATAGCTCCGTTTGAGTTTGAGAGAGTTTGGGACTCAAAGTTCGGCCCGATGATAGTTCTTTAGGTGGTTTGGACGTTACATGGTCCAGACATTGCTCCATTCCAGTTTTTTAGAGCTCGAAACCCAAAGTTCGTCCGAATGAGAGTTTTTCATCTGATTTGGAAGAACATGGTCCAAACTTTGCTCCGTTTGAGATTTGAAGAGTCTGGAACTCAAAGTTCGGCCCAATGAGAGTTCTTTAGGTGGTTTGGACGACACATGGTCCAAACGAGATGAAAAACTCTCGTTGGGACGAACTTTGGGTTCCGAGCTTTCAAAAACTTAAATGGAGCAAAGTTTGGACCATGTGTCGTTTCCTAACCACGATGTCGTTTCCTCACATGACGAGGAAGATACTAACCAAGCTTAAAGCGACCCCATGGAAACCGAAGGAACCGAAGTCATCGACGTTGAGCAACCCACTGAACCGTCCACCTCCACAACCAACCCCACAGAGGTGCTTGACATTGCGCCATTAGACACCTCCACCTTCACCATCCAACCCGTCACCCTCCAACCTTCCCAAAACACTTTAGCCCCTCGAAACCTAACTCTATTTCCATCCCCTTTCCCTTCTGTTCAACTTCTTCCACCCCCAGACTCCTCAGCTACCCTCGCATCAGACTCCATCCCTTCATCTTCCTGCACTCCCGCAAACACTTCCCTTCCACCATCCACCTCAACGCAACCCACTTTGATGTAGTTTTCTGAGCGGGAAGTGGCTCCATGGCACTCTTTGTGGGAGAATTAGGCAAAGAAGGCGACGCAATTCGCCAGAGAGAAGAGCAAGAAAAGATTGCGGCTTAAGAGACTGCACTCAAGGCCCCCGTAGATGAAGAAGCGGCCAGAGAACAAGAATGTGCCAACAAGCTGGCACAAGACCAAATTGTCGCAGAAAATCTCGCCATCATTGCGGCAACTCTGGACGTAGAATTTGATTCAGAAGATGACATGCCCTTGACTCATCGCCGCAACCTCCAGCCGACCGGGGTAGTGATTCGAGAGCCCTAATAAAGGCCTGAGGCGGCCCCAAGCCAGAAAAGAAAGGGAGCGCCCATCGCATCAAAAGAAAAAGGCAAAGAAAAAGTGGGCGCAGATGAAGTGGGCGAGGATAAAGGAAAGTTTCAGGAGGAGAGGGGATTTAGCTGCACACTCCCGCAATCCATGACGGATCAAATCTCCAATCGCAGCTCGGAGACGGTTTGCGAAAACCCTCGCGCCTACGCCCCTGCGTTAGTCCACGACTTCTACCGGGAGCAATGGCAGGAAGAAGTCGACGAAGTTTTGGTGCGGGGCCACACAGTCGCATTCTCCTCTGCGTGCATCAACAATGTATACGAGCTGCGAGATATCCCTGACGCAGAGGGAAATGCGCTACTCAACTGTTTGGATGACGATTTCCTGAACGCAGTCCTTCTTGTAGTGGCCAGACCTGGAGCCAAATGGGATGGCCATGGATCTGCGAGGACCCTGAAGTCGCAGCTACTGGACTTTGAGGCCACTTGCTGGATGCACTGGGTGAAGAATCGCATCATGCCCACAATGCATGATGCCACGTTGAGCATCCAAAGGGTGGTTCTCGTCCACTGCGTCATGAAGGGAATCCCACTCGACTTGGGCAAAATCCTTGTCGACACATTGCGCCAGACTGCCGCAAAACCCAAGGGCGCAATGTTTTGCCCTGGCCTCGTCACAAGACTCTCTCGCGCATCAGGCCTCCTGCTACCAGCAGATGAAGAAATCTGACCCATGCGGAAGGATTTTGATGATCAATGGTGGATGCGCATAACGCGCACCCACAACCAGAGGCAACAAGGAGGAAACCAGCAACTGGCCCCTGCATCCCAATCAACAGCACCTGCACCTGCGTTTGAAACACCAAAGAAGAAGAGGCGTAAGCAAACCGTGGGCAGAAACCCACCACCAGCCGCAAGGATCCCTCAATCAACTCTGCCAGAGCAGGAAAGCACTGTCTGCGCCCAACCTCAGGGATCCTTGCCACCACTTCCACCACCACCACCACCTTCGCAACCAACAGTCCAACAAACACCGCAGCACGACGAAGGCTTGCGACAGGAGGAGAATTTTGAAGCCCCATTGCCAAGCCCTCCTCGCATCAATGAGGAAGTCCCTGCGCCAAGCTCCTCACCACAAGCCACACCTGCTGCGAGCGCGAGCGATCCTGCGGCTGACCCACTACTTGATATAGACTCAGCCCTTATCTTTTCCGAGCTGCGGCAGATGATTCAAGAGATTACAAAGCCCTTGCGACAGTGTTGGGTTTCCAGAGTGAGTAAAAATAAGATATAAAAAAGACTCTAGAACTCTGTGCAAGTATACACAGTCCGCAGCAAGTAATGAGTATTTATCGAATCCAAGGTCTGAATTAGCTTTCAATTTATCTATTTTGTTTAGTTTTTCAATGGTTTCAAAAGTGGGAAAAATGATTGGTTTTTACAGTATGCTGAAGGAAAAGAAGTGACAGAACAAAAAATAAACAAATAGGCAGACAGATCAGAAACAAGCGCTGGTCAGGATTTAGTACTTGTTTTAAAAGATGCTCTAGCAATATTATTGATCATGCAAAACTTTCGTAGTCTTATTAGCGGATTCCACTCGGAACTCCGGATTTTTTAGAATATGTTTCAACTCCAATGAAGCTCTACCGATCAAGCACTAGGCAACTGACTATCCCTAGCTCAGTCACTGGTGTTCACCAATAAAAAATGATCTAGTGTGATTAACTGCACACACTCCCTAAATCATCCCTAAAACTAGAGAGAGGTATTCATACCGGCTGGCCAGGCGGGCATAAAATAGAAATGAACACAACAATTAATCAAAATGCATAAAATCAATATTTATTACTAGAAATTAAGCACAACAATCACATGTTCCCTAACCAACGCCTAAGCTACTTAGTTCATAAGGTGCATAGAGACACACGTTACAATCTGAGTAGGCGTATCCATATTTACAAAATAATGCAAGAAAATATTAGTTCACTTGATCAGCTTGCAAATGATGGTTTTCTTCATGGTCTCCAATCTCTCTCCTCTATTCGGCTCCCAAAATGGAAATGAGAAATAATCCTTCCAAAAGTGGAATGTTCCTCCCAAGGATGAAATTCCCTTCCCCAAAAAGGAATGCATTTGACTTGGGTGGCTATCTTCTTTTATAGAGTGATAGGAGGCTTGAATTAGGTTGACCTAGACACGTGGATGGCTCTCCTTGCTCCTTTATCTCGAGAATAGCTTAACAGAATTCAGTTTGCTAAATTGGCTAACGAGCTGTGACGTGGCAGTTTTGCTCCCAGCTTTGCTGCAGCACAGAATTTGCTCCCTCAAGTCGCCCAGCAACATATTCTGCACAAAATAATTTTCAAAGTTTCCATTCTTCCAAATGGGTTAAAACATATAATATTCATATAAAAACAACCCTATTAAGCACAAAAGACACACAAATCACTATAGAAATGAGGTCTAAATAACTCCCTTTTGGAGAGTTATCACACCCCTAAATTTGAACTATTGCGCGTCCCGAGCAATACTAACCAACCTTCCCTTAAGAATTCAAAACGTTAGACAAAGCATAGCTTATTTAGAACAGATAATCCAACACTACCTTCAACCTCTACCTGAGCATTCTGCAAAACCAAGCTCTGCTGCAGCAAAATAATTCTTCCGGCATGGACAAATAATCACCACTTTTAGCTCAATTCTAAGAACTTGCCACAACCTAGTTCTATTATCAGACATATTAAAACACATTTCTAAGGGGTTCATACTTTTGTTTTTTAGACTTAACGCAGCCCTACAATCATAAGCTCTTAAGCACGGGATGAGCCACTTTATGGTGCAGTATACCCTTGCCTCAAACTCATCACCAACTAGGCTAAATACTCTTTGTAAAGCTAAAAAATCCTTAGTTATTCTACTTCTTGCCCCTCAGAATGGCAACATTTTATGATGAAGCTCACCTAAGTTCTGGGAGACAGAAAAACTACTGGATCATCATTCATCCTTCAAAACTTTTGCTCCATGAATTTTCTCAGCAAAGTTTTCAACAATCACTTTTTTCAGCAAATAATTTTTCATCATTTTTCACATTTCCTAGGTCACCTTTTGACTCGAAGACAAACTGTGGGTATCACAAATGTCCCCGGTTACTCAATAACCTAACAAATTATTTAATGAAGGAGAGGAATGCTCGAGCAAAACTATTGGAGTAACAAAAAGTCCCCCAAACTTGAATTATTCATTGTCCCCAATGAATCATTAATTTTGTGAAGTATACCCCCAAACTTAAATTTTTCTATCTGAATTTTCAACCTAAGCGTGGGACTAGGACTAAGCTTAAAGTGGATCAAATAAATCAACACTACCTCAAAATCTTCTTTGCCGCAACTGTGACCAGGCTAGAAGAATTGCTCAAGCAAAAGGTTTCTGGAGATCAGAATACCTTGATTTAATTAAGCTTAACCAGTCCAAGCTTCAAAAATTCAGAAGAAATTAGTTAAGTTAGAATTACTCAATGCCATAGAACAGAAACAACTTTGAAATTTCATTAAAAACATAGAAAGAAATTACAAAAGCAGATATATAATTTTTTTCAGAAGCATAAAAATTTAAAAAGAAGCAAGCATAACAGCATCAGAAAAGGAGGTTAGAAAATGCGCGAGCAAACAAAAATTCTAGAACAAAAATTATGCTCGCTCAGGGCCACTTCATTCGTCAGTCCTCTTGGCCCTACTTGCATCATCCTCTTCTTCTCTTTCAATCGGTGGGGGCAGAATCCAGGGGTTCAATAAATCTTCAGGGAATGCTGGAAGGGCTGGATACGGTTTGGAAAAATTCTCCTGCAGCGCCTTCTTCAGATTGACATCACTACTTTTAACATAGTTCCAGAAAGTTAAAGCTTGCCTCTCGGCAAACTCCTGCCTGCTGGCCGACAGTGTAAGTTGTTCTAAGATCGTGTTGATGCCACAGACAAGCCCACCCTGACGTGCCTCTTGCGTACGCTGAAGCCGTGTGTAGTTGGGTGTATCAATGATCCCTTTGTCAACTAAAATAACATCACCTTCCTTCTCTGGAACCCCTGCTCGCTTGCAAAGCATGGTAATGGTATTCGGGAAAAACAGCTTCCCCACTTTCTTCTTCCAATATCCAGATATTTCATCAGCAATAATCTTTCCCACATCAATGTTGAGAGACCTCAAAATCGTGAACGCTAGAAGAACACGCTCCCTAGAAACCGTCGAGTCATGAGTCGTTGGAAGCAATCTCTGTTTAATAAACCTCATCCATGTGTTTGCTTCCTTCTTCAGATAGGCTGACTGAAACGTCCTTTTCTCTGTTTTTGAAAGCCTCCACTGCTCATTAGATTGCGCCACAGCCATCTCATTATATGCTGTGTGGGGGAAATCTTGAAGGTTGTACAGTGCATTAATAGCACCAGAACTCCAGTCGACCTCAATACCTCGAACAATCGCTAGGAAACCTTCTTCTTTGTCAATATTTGCATAAAACTCGCGCACCACCTGCGCGTTCACAGATTCAGGCTTTGAACAAAACCGCTCCCAACCTTGGTTCGTAATGCCGACCCTCAGAAAATGTGGAAGATCACCACTAAATCCCCTTTGAAACAGGAAGTCTCTTTTCAGCAACTCTACATATTTTGCTCTGGCAAGATTGTTGACGAAGCGAACATACGTCAACTGTGGCTCTCCTATTTCGTCAGGTTCCTCCGATGTTGCAGCAACACTCTTGCCGCTATCTGCCCTTTGCTTGAGCAACCGTTCTTCTTTAGCCTTTTTCTCTACCTCTTCTCTTGCTTTTTCCTCGGCTTCTTTCTTCTTCTGCTCCTCTCTCTCTGCATTTTCTCTTTCAGAATCAGTGGTTGGAGGCGAGGGGGTATCAGTTCAGACTACCTTGACGCGGCCCGCTTTTCGCTTTACGCGGCGACGTTTTGGTGCTTCCGGCATGATCACCTCCACTGGAGCCTCCTGTACTGGCTCATTACCTTTTTCAGAAGCAACCTCTGCCTGTTCTTCTTGCACATCCTCAGCCTGCCTTTCTTGAACTTCCTCTGTATTTTCTTCTTGAACTTCCTTTGTATCCGCAACTCTCGGCTCGGTCTACTCTGGGTTTTGTTCTTCTGGTTCTTTCGAGTCTTCTTCAACCACTGTGGTAGCAACATCTTCTACAACCTTCTGTACAACTTCTTGATCCTCAGCCCTCTGCTGTCTTCTTCTCCGCTTAGCTTCTTTTTCTTCTGATGTCTTCTTCTTCTTTGCTTTCACTTTCGGTGCTTCAGGTGTAACAGGTACCTCTTCTTCCTCATTATCTCTTTCTTTTCTTGCTCTTGTCTTCGCCATTGGAGACTTAAAGGAAGCATATCGCACACAGAGAAAGAAGGAGAAATACGACAGTAAAGGAATGAAACGCAAAGGTGAAGTGAAAAGAAACTTACCGAAGTCTGTGAATAAATAAGGCTTCAGCAAATCAAATCGTAACCGAAAGATTTTACTCGTATTAAATGGGATTACCGTTCAAATTTAATTTGTAAATCAAATCCATTAACGGTAAAATCTTGAATTTCAATCGCCCATGGTAAATAATTATGTGCTGTCAAACGGCTAAACCGTTGGATTATCCCTGCGTGACACGTGGCAGCATCCATGCAATTTACCTGCCCACAGAAAATTCAAAATCAAACAATAAAAGTAATTAATTCACCTAAAAAACCCTTCTTATTCGGACGGAAGATTTGCTTCAGCCATAACTTTGCCGCAACAACCTTCTGAACAAAAGATTAGCTGAATAATCTTGGATACGAAATTCAAATTCAAAATAGAAAAATCAAATCAGGAAATTCAAATATAAATTAACCGCTCAAATCAAATCTTATCTTTTATTTTTATTTCTTATTCAAAACCGAATAAATTAGGAGATATTTTATTCACATCGAATCTAAACAGAAATTTAAATAACCGGAAATAAAATCCAAATATAATATAATCTAATCAGAATAAATAAAAACTAAATTACCATAAATAATAAAAATATTCAAAATCACGATAGAATCCACGAAATTAAAAATAACAACGAACTTAAAATAAATCATGCACAAATTAAACAAACCAAATCTAACCTAATTCAAATTAAAATCAAATCATATCAGCGAGAAAATAAAAACAAACACTGGGAGCTCAAAACATTGCTCTGCGAAATGCTCCCGCAAAAATCTTGCTCTCTCAATCATCAACTATCTTTAGGGAAGGATATTTCGTCTGGAAATCCTCTCCCCAATAATGCTTCACACGTTGTCCATTCACTTTGAACACTCTCCCATCTTTTTCATCCTGCAAAGTAATTGTTCCAGGGGGGAAAAACCTCAATCACAATAAATGGCCCTGACCATTTAGATTTTAGTTTCCCAGGAAACAATTTTAATCTATAATTATAAAGCATAACTCTTTGACCCTTGACAAACTCTTTAGGTTTAAGTTTCTTGTCATGCCACAACTTAGTCTTTTCTTTATACATTTTCGCATTTTCATAAGAAAATTGGCGAAATTCTTCCAATTCATTAAGCTGCAGCATTCTAATTGCTCCTGCACGACTAAGATCAAAATTTAACTTTTTCAAAGCCCAAAACGTTTTATGCTCAAGCTCTAATGGTAAATGGCAAGTTTTCCCATATACTAACCTATAAGGAGACATACCTAGAGGAGTCTTATAGGTTGTCTTATAAGCCCAAAGAGCCTCATCCAACCTAAAAGACCAATCCTTCCTAGATGGATGGACTACTTTCTCTATAATAGATTTTATTTCCCTATTACTAATCTCAGCTTGACCATTTGCTTGTGGGTGATAAGGGGTAGCTATCCTATGCTTAATCCCATACTTAGCTAAAAGCTTAGTTAAGATATTATTAACAAAATGTGTACCCTCATCACTTACTAAAGCTCTAGGTGTCCCAAACCGCGCAAAAATGTGCGATTGAAGAAACCTTGCTACTGTCTTGGCATCATTCTGATGGCATGCAATGGCCTCCACCCACTTGGACACGTAATCAACTGCCAATAAGATAAAAAAAATTACCATTAGAAGGGGGAAATGACCCCATAAAATCAATACCCCATACATCGAATAATTCAACTAACAAAATGTAAGTAAGAGGCATTTCATCTCTAGGCCCTAAGTTTTCTCTCCTTTGGCAGGCATCACATTGCTTGTAGAACCAATGGGCATCCTTAAATAAGGAAGGCCAAAAGAATTCACAATGCAAAATCCTCATATTTGTCCTCTGTCCGCTGAAATGGCCTCCATACGGCGAAGAGTGACATTGCTCCAGGATTTCCTTTGCTTCATCACCTGAAACACACCTACGAATAATACCATCAGAGCATTGCTTATACATAAATGGCTCATCCCAATAAAAATATTTCGCATCATGCTTAAACTTCTTCATCTACCTCCAATCCATATCAATAGGAGCGACTCCCTTTACCAAAAAGTTAGCAATATCAGCATACCAAGGGACATCCTTCACTACCTTTACCTCAACAGCAAAAAGCTGTTCATCTGGAAAAAAATCTGAAATGGCAGATTGCTTCAGCAAAGATGATGATTGACCAAGACGAGACAAATGATCTGCAATAACATTCTTTGATCCCTTCTTATCCTTTATCTCCAAGTCGAATTCCTGCAATAATAAAACCCAACAAATTAGTCTAGGCTTTGCATCTTTCTTAGACATTAAATACCTTATTGCTGCATGATCTGTGAACACTGTTACTTTGGATCCAACCAAATATGGTCGGAATTTCTCAAAGGCAAACACAATAGCTAACAGTTCCTTTTCAGTAGTTGTATAGTTGACTTGTGCCTCATTTAAAATCCTACTTGCATAATATATAGGATGGATAAATTTTCCCTGCTTTTGCCCCAGCATAGCACCTACTGCAGCATCACTCGCATCACACATTACCTCAAATGGTAAATTCCAATTAGGTGCACAAAGAATGGGTGCTGAGATTAAAGCAGCCTTTAAAGTCTCAAAAGCCTTCCTACAATCTACATTAAAGTCAAAAACATGATCAGTGCACAATAAGTTACAAAGAGGTTTACTGATATTTGAGAAATCCTTTATGAACCTTCTATAAAATCCAGCATGCCCTAAAAAGCTCCGAATCCCTTTCACTGAATTCGGTGGTTCTAGTCTCTCAATAACCTCAATTTTTGCTCGATCAACTTCTAGACCATTCTTAGAAATCCTATGTCCTAACACAATGCCCTCCTTCACCATGAAGTGGCATTTCTCCCAATTAAGCACTAGATGGGTATCATAACATCTCTTTAACACCTTACCTAAATTATCCAAACAACTCTGAAAAGACCCTCCAAAAACTGAAAAATCGTCCATAAATACCTCAACAGTGGACTCAATCATATCAGAAAAAATTGCTAACATAAACCGCTGAAATGTTGCTGGAGCATTGCAAAGGCCAAAAGGCAATCGCCTAAAAGCAAACGTCCCATAAGGGCAGGTGAAAGTGGTTTTTTCCTGATCCTCAGGAGCAATGGTGATCTGGTTATACCCAGAATAACCATCTAAGAAACAGTAGTAGGCCTGACCAGCCAATCTATCCAACATCTGGTCAATAAATGGTAGAGGGAAGTGGTCCTTACGGGTGTCTTTATTAAGCCTCCCGCAATCCATGCAAACCCTCTAGCCAGTTACTGTCTTGGTTGGGATCAATTCATTATCTTTATTGCTCACTACAGTGACACCTCCTTTCTTAGGAACGCATTGGACAGGGCTTACCTAATTGCTGTATGCAATTGGATAAATAATGCCCGCATCCAACCATTTGATCACCTCCTTTTTAACAACCTCTTTCATTGTAGGGTTAAGACTTCTCTGTTGCTCAATACTCCTAAAGGATCCCTCCTCTAGAGTGATTTTGTGCATACAGAAAGATGGGCTAATTCCCTGAATGTCAGCCAATGTCCAACCTATTGCCTTGCGATATTGCTGCAACAATTTTATTAAGGCCTCCTCATGCTCTGACATTAAATCTGATGCAACAATAATGGGCAACATCTCGCCCTTCCCAAGATACACATACTTTAGATGATCCGGCAAGGGCTTCAAATCTAAAGTGGGTGCCTAAATCAGGGATGGCTTAAGTTGGTAAATGATATTTTTGTCCTTGGTTACTTGAATTTCGTCGAAAATCACGCTTAGAAGTAGTAAATTTCATTAACTTAATCCCTGTGGAGACGATCTTGAATTACTTATCACTTGCTGCCATGATGTGTATACTTGCACGTTTTTGAGCTATTTGTGAAGATTTCTTGCATAATTATAATCACATTGCACAAGGCAACAAGTTTTTGGCGCCGTTGCCGGGGATTGAGTAGATTTTCGCTATTTTTAAGTTGAAATTCGGTGAGATTGGTGCTAAAACAGAATCTAAACTTTGTTGTTTGATTTTGCAGGTGTTGGTAGCTGTTTATGAACGAATTCCCTGATTTGGAATTCAATTTTTATCCCGAAATTGAAAGGACTTTTCACAGGAGAAGAAGAGAGCAAAGAGAAAGGAACATCAGGATGGATTCGTCGCCTCTTTTACCTCCGGGAGTTCAAGGAAATCAGCCACTAAATCCTGAGATAAATCAGCAACAAGGGGTAGAAATTCAAGCTGAGAACCCTGTCTTAATAGCCAATGATAGGGGAAGAGCTATCAGAGCTTATGCAGTCCCTTCCTTCAATGAGTTGTATCCGGGGATAGCTAGGCCAGAGATTCAGGCACAAAATTTTGAGATGAAGCCTGTGATGTTCCAAATGTTACAAACGGTGGGACAATTTCATGGATTACCTTCAGAGGACCCACACCTACACCTTAAATCCTTTTTGGGAGCGAGTGATTCATTTAGAATTCAAGGAGTGCCCCAAGATGCTTTGAGGCTAACTTTATTCCCTTATTCTTTGAGGGATGGAGCTAAGGCTTGGTTAAATAACTTTGCCCCTGGTTCCATCACTACTTGGAATGAGCTAGCCGAGAAGTTCCTGATCAAGTATTTCCCTCCCACGAGGAATGCCAAGCTTAGAGCGGATATAGTATCTTTCAGGCTATTTGATGATGAATCCTTTAGTGAGGCTTGGGAAATATTTAAGGAGTTGTTGAGAAAATGCCCCCACCATGGTCTACCCCACTGTATTCAAATGGAGACTTTTTATAATGGGTTGAATATGGCCACTCAAAATATGGTAGATGCTTCAGCTAATGGTGCTTTATTATCTAAGACTTATGATGAGGCTTATGCTATTTTGGAGAGAATTTCAACAAATAGTTGCCAATGGTCTGATGTGAGAAGTGTGGTTGGGAAGAAAAATAAAGGCATGATGGAGGTTGACGCTGTGACATCTTTTAATGCAAGGTTTGATACCATGGAGAATATGATGAAAAAGTTGACCGTGGGGCTTGAAAATTTGAATATGTTGAATTCTGGTGCAGTACAGAATGCTGCAACAATTAACATAAACCAGAACGCAGCAGATTCTTGTGTGTACTTTGGAGAGGATCACACTTTTGAGTTTTGTCCAAGTAATCCAGCTTCAGTGTGCTATGTTGGAAACCAAAATGCCCAATGGAATAACCCTTCTTCCAATACCTATAATCCGGGTTGGAGGAATCACCCCAATTTTGCTTGGGGAGGTCAAGGGAGTAAGGCCAACAATCAGCAAGTTCAGCAGAAAATGGCAAGCAAATTTGGAAATCAAAATCAGCAAGGGCAGTTTCAGAAAGTTAACGTGAATCAGCAAGCTTCAGGGTCTTCTTTAGAAAATATGTTCAAGGAATATATGGCAAAAACTGATGCTGTCATTCAAACTCAACAAGCTTCCTTGAGGAATTTAGAGGTTCAATTGGGCCAAATAGCAAGCAAACTGAAAGCAAGACCGATGGGTAAGCTTCCTTCAGACACTGAGAGTTCAAAGAGAGAAGGTAAAGAGCAAGTTCAAGCTGTGGAATTGAGAAACGGTAAGACATTGGTTGAAAAGAAAGAACCCACCCAACCAAAGAAAGTTGGACAGCAAGTTGATGTGCAAAATGAAAGTGAGAAAAGTGCAGAAAAACCAAGTGAAAAAGTGGCTCAAAATGAGGAGATTGAGGAGACACATAGGACAGCCCCTGTAGCACAAACCAAGACTGTACCCATACCTCCCCCAGTGTTTAAACCACCCCCACCACCCTTTCTCCAAAGGCTTAAGCAGAAAAATCAAGATGGTCAATTTAAGAAATTCCTTGAAGTTTTGAAGCAACTTCATATTAATATACCACTAGTTGAGGCCTTGGAACAAATGCCCAACTATGTAAAGTTCCTCAAGGATATTTTAACCAAGAGAAGGAGATTGGGTGAGTATGAAACCGTGTCTTTGACTGGGGAGTGTAGTGCCATTTTGACCAACAAAATTCCACCCAAAGTGAAAGACCCTGGGACTTTTACCATTCCTGTTTCTATTGGTGGCAAAGAATTGGGAAGAGCTTTGTTTGACCTTGGGGCTAGCATTAACCTCATGCCATTGTCCATCTTCAAGAAATTAGGAGTGGGGGAGGCAAGACCAACCACTGTGACCTTACAACTTGCTGACTGATCCATAACCTACCCTGAAGGCAAAATAGAGGACATCTTACTTAAAGTGGATAAGTTGATATTTCCAGCGGATTTCATTATTTTAGACTATGAAGCCGACAAGGATGTGCCGATTATTTTGGGAAGGCCGTTTTTAGCAGCCGGGAGAACCTTGATAGATGTCCAAAAGGGTGAGCTAACTATGAGGGTGAATGACCAAGAGGTGAAGTTTAGTGTCTTTGATGTCATAAAGTCCCCCACTGATATTGAAGAGTGTTCTGTCATTCAAGTGAAACATGAATTGGTTGATGATCAAGTTGAGGAGGAACTGCTGCAGCATCACATACAGCAGTTGGGAAAAATTGGAATTGAGGATTTGGAATTAGACAAATTGGAGCTTGAGCTTAAAAGTAGTGCAGGCGAGGTTTTTGGATTTAGAAGGACTTTTGAATCCTTAGAGTTGATTGATAAGAAAAATCCACCTATACAACCATTCAGTTCATTGGAGTTGTTTCAACAACTTGAGTTTGGGAATTATTTCCTTGATGAGTTGTTTTTTACAGTAGCTCACACTAAAAAAATGAAAACACTTTGGTAGTTTGACCTTACCAATTACCTTGCTTTTGGAACATTGCCCCATGGGTTATCAAAGCAACAATTGAAAAAGTTTTTCCATGAGATAAAGTTTTATTTTTGGGATGATTCATTTGTGTTTAAACAATGTGTTGATAATGATGGCAAAGAGTTTAAGGTAAATGGGCAAGGGTTGAAGCATCATTGGGGAGAAAATTTCCAAAGATGCCATGCCTCTTTCATTTTAGCTGAAAATTGAGTTGTGAGCTAGAAAAAGGGCAGTGTGCTTCCAAGTTAAAGATTCTATGTTAAGCCCGAAAGGTGGTCTGAATAGCAAGTTTAAATTTCTGTTGTGATGTCTTTAATTTGTAGCCATTAGTTGTTAGTTAATATTTTAAAGTTGGTTTCTCTTTTATTGATAATTTGCATTACTTATTGAGTTTAATGTTTCTGTCAAGCTTTGGTTTTTGGTAGGGAATCTCATGCAAAATGTGGAAGAAAATCTTGATGCAGCAGATTTTGAGGTTGCAATTTTTCAAGGAAGGAAATTCTGATGAGCTGCAGCAGATTGACAGTAAGCTCATATCAGAAGCTGCAGCAAGCATGGAGCAGATTAGGCATTTTTGGAAAGCTTTAATTTGATGGGAGGAATTTTCAGATTTGGCTATAATTAAGGGAGGAAGTTTTAAGTTTGCTTGTCTGCTATCTATCATGCTTTCTGTTAGCTTTTGTTGTGAAGAAAAAGAAAAAAAAATTCTGCTGGGTGTTTAATGTTTTTATGGAATTTAACGATATATCACCTTTGTCTTTCCTTTGCAAATCTCTTTCTTGCATAAATTTTGATTCTGTGATGTGGTAATTGAGCTGTTGGGTATGGAGTTAAAGTGCTAAATTTTTAATTCTTGCCCAAATGGATATGTGTTGAGCTTGCCCATACATTAGATCATGTTGGAATGTTGCATAATTTGTTTGGGTATTGGCTCTGTTTTGAAGGCAGTAGCTAGCATCTTCATGCAAATTATTTGGGCTTCATGCATAATATAGCTCTTAAGTTTTACATGATTTACCCATTATCTGAAGGCCCAAATTGGTCTTGTTTGAGATCTTTTTGGATGTTTCACAGCTGTGCTTTTGTCTGAATTTCCCTTGATGAATGCTGTAGCAGCTGCATGCTGGTTTAAGCCTAAAAATTCTGTTTTTATTTGAAATAGCATGATGTCTTTTAATCTTAAGCATCTTAGCCTCTTGCTTAGTTTGAATATCTTGTTGGGTTGTCAATCCTTAGGTTGATTTGAAGCTTCCTAATTTTCTTCTTTAGCTTAGCTCAAAAACTTAGGAAAGCTTGTGCCAAATTCTTTGCCCAAGGTCATAATCTCCCTAAGCTATAGGCCTTAGCTTCTCTCTAAAAAGAAAATAAGTTTGGGGGTTCTTAGCTTACTTTTTCATTCATTGGGGACAATGAATAGTTCAAGTTTGGGGGTGAGGTGCCCTTTCGAAAAAAAAAACAAATTTAGAAAAAAGCATCTTAGAAAGCATTCCTCTTTGTCCTAGTTTTGCCTAAGATGTACTCCTCTCCCTTTGTGGAATTTGTGCTTTTCTTGAGTTTGCCTAGTAGCCAGGGGGATTTATGATACCCATAGTTTGCCCTTGCGTCAAAAAGTAGCTCTTGAAAGGTATGAGTTCCTATAAAAAAAAGAAAAAAGAGAAAAAAAAATCAAAAGGTATGATTGAAGGGATGAGTGCTAGCTTGAAAGTTGCAATTTTCCCAAAGCTTAGGTGAGCTTCACCAAAAAGTGTCGCCACTCTGAGAAGCAAGGAAAAGTTGTTAGATAGCTATCCTAGGTAACTTTAGGGGATATGAATGCAATGCTCGTTAGGTGATGGGACTTGAGGCTTGGGTGGGCTTCACCATAAAGTGTTGCCATTCTGGGACCAAAAAGGCTATGACCTAAGAGATTTTTCTAAGATGGTAAAAGCCAAAAAGAGAATCAGAGTTGAGAGAAGTTTGGGTTGAGCTTAGAGTTTTTATAACTTGGGCAATAGGATTTTAGGCTTGCTTAGCAAGCTCGAGGATTAGATTGTTGAGCTAAGAAAGAAAGAAAGTTAGTGGCTTGTTTGATGCCTTTAGGTGGGCACAATTAGATTTGATAGCTAATCAAGGTGGGCTAAGAGCATGGATTAAAAGCATAATGTTGATTTGGAGATGTCAAGTACTGTTGCCTAGTTGTTTTTAAATGTTGAATTCTTTTTGGAGCTGTGAGCATTTGTTAAGGGAAGTTTTGAGCAAGTAGTAGTTGTGCAGCATCTGAGAAGCTCTAGTGTGAGGCTAGCCGACTTTTCCTGTTTAGCTGAGCTTTTGGCCTAGCATTGCTCGGGGACGAGCAATGAGCTAAGTTTGGGGGTGTGATAACTCTTAGAAATAAGAGTTATTAGCCATGATTTTGGGGCTTAAAGGCTTAATTTTGCCTTAGGAAATTGTTATTTGAGCTGGAATTAGTTGAATTTTAATGTTATTAAGTGAGAGTGTTGATTAGAGGCTTTGGGCTTTAATTTCGCGTTAATTTCGTACTTAAACTGACTTGGAGCTCCAGTTTTCTTTGCAGACTATGTTGTAGCATGAGCTGAAAAAGGCAGAATAGCAGCTAGAGCTGATTTACACGTGGAAGGCTTCATTAATTGATGTGGCATTCCCAGCTGGAGGCTGAAGCTATTTTCAGCCATTAGAATGCTTTCCAAGTGGGCAAAGCTTGTCTAATCAGCCCTGAATCCCACAAATATGGCTGGGTATAAAAGAAAAGAGGCCCTAATTTGGAAAGGAGGCTAGAGAATAAGGGAACTCATGATTGGGAGCTGATTGAAGGAGAAAAACAGAGGAAAAACAGAGGGGGAGTTGCCGTGGAGTCCATATTCAGCTTGGGAAAGCTGGATTTGAGCTTGGGAGCTTCTTCTTTGGCCTTTTCTTCTTATCTTTTATCTTCCTATTGATATTAGTTGTGTTAGAAGCTGAAATCATGTTTTGTATGAGCATTCTCTGCTGTATTGAACTTATTCTAGCTTTGAACATGAACTAATCCTCTTTAGGTGAGGATTAGGGATCCTATATTGTAACGAGGGGTTGATTATAGTTGAACCGTGCTATTTTCATCTTAAAGTAAAGTGTTCTTCAATGTTTAAGCTGGAATTTCGATTGGCCATCAATTTTCTAGCATTGTTGTTGGGTGTTTGGGAAAACATTTGATAGCCGATTACTTTACTTTACCTTAGTCTTTAACGATCATGAAAATGAGTGGGTATTTAGGAATAAATCACCCCCTAAGGCACTAAATCAGTTGAGCTAAAAATAAGGGGTTAAATGGGAGTTTAATCGCCTTAATCTATGGAGAATTGGAAAATTCCCGTTGAAAATCTGGGTGAGATGAATTAGCACAGTTTTCGCTATAGCAATCCCTGGAAACAATACAGAGTATTCCTAATCCGAGCCTTAATTCTCCTATGCTTTCAGCCGTTTTTCTTGCATCATTTGCTTTCAATACTCTTTAATTTCATCTAAGTTAGTTTACATTTGTGCGCTTCAGTTGGTAAATGATATTTTTGTCCTTGGTAACTTGAATTTCGCCGAAAATCACGCTTAGAAGTAGTAAATTTCATTAACTTAATCCCTGTGGAGACGAGCTTGAATTACTTATCACTTGCTGCCATGATGTGTATACTTGCACGTTTTTTAGCTATTTGTGAAGATTTCTTGCATAATTTCACATTGCACAAGGCAACACCTACCAGTAGCCAAAAATGGACGACCTAGAATAATTGGGACATCTTTATTAGCCTCATAGTCTAAGATAATAAAATAAACAGGAAATATGAATTTATCCACTTTTACTAAGACATCCTCAATTTTACCCTCTGGATATGTGATAGACCTATCAGTTAATTCGAGTGTGACCGTGGTAGGCCTAGCTTCACCAATACCTAGCTTTCGATAGACCGAAAGAGGCATAAGGTTAATGCTTGCACCTAAATCACAAAGTGCTCTACCTAACTCTTTTCCACCTATAGACACAGGTATAGTAAATGACCCTGGATCCTTAGCCTTGGTTGGTAGCCCATTCTTAAGAATAACACTACATCCCTCAGTAAGAGATACAGTTTCAAAATCACCTAACATCTTCTATTTAGTTAAAACATCCTTGAGATATTTAGCATAATTAGGCATTTGCTCAATAGCTTCTACTAAAGGGATATTTATATGTAATTGCTTAAGAATCTCTAAAAACTTCTTAAATTGACCATCCTGATTCTTAGGCATTTGCCTTTGTGGAAAAGGTAGAGGTGGTACATAAGGTGGGGGCGGCACATAAGGTGGTTCCACATCTGGAACAAAACCAAATGCTCCAGCATCATTATTGCTGCCTCCAACACCCTGACCCGACTCCAACTCTTTCTCAACAACAACATTTTTTATCACAATTATTATCTACATTCTGGGTTTTACTAGGCTCTTCTCTTTCTTCTAATGGCTTACCACTCCTAAGAGTCACTGCCTTTACCTACTCCTTACCTTCCCTTTTAGGGTGTTCAGTATCTGAAGGAAGTTTCCATTGAGGTCTTGCGTTCAGCTCATTAGCTAGCTGGCACATTTGCAATTCCAGGGCTCTCATTGAAGCTTGATTACTTTGAATAGCGACATCTGTACGAGCCATGTATTCTTTCATCATTGCCTCAAGAGAACTCTCCGAACTTTGCTGGGGCAAAGCCTGCTTATTTTGTAGGGGCAATACCTGCGCTTTAGCAAATCCCGATTGGTTCACCTTTGGTTGTGCTTGCACATTGCTTCCTTGTCCTCCCCATGCAAAATTGGGGTGGTTGTGCCAACCTGGATTATAAAAGTTAGAATAAGGGTTGTTCCTCTAATTACCTACAAAAAACACAGAAGCTGGATTGCGGGGGCAAAACTCGTAGTTGTGATCTTCACCACAATAGACACATGCTTCCTCTGAAACTTGGTTCACCACTGCAGCAGGCTCCACAGCTGGCGGCTGCTGATGACTAACCACTGTCACATTTTTAAGAGCTTTAGCTAACATTGCGATATCAGCCCTAATGGTAGACACACCATCAACTTCTAACACACTCTTAACCTTTTTATTTGTGCCTCTAACATCTGACCACTGGCAACTATTAGTTGATATTCTTTCTAAAATTTCATGGGCTTCATTAAAAGTTTTTGCCAAAAGAGCCCCTCTAACCGAAGCATCAACCATACCTTGGGTTGCTCCATTTAACCCATTGTAAAATGTTTCCATTTGGATACAATGTGGTAAACCATGGTGGGGACACTTTCGCAAAAGCTCCTTAAACCTCTCTCAAGCCTCACTAAAAGTCTCATCCTCAAGTTGCCTAAACCCTACTATTTCACTCCTCAATTTAGCATTCCTATTAGGTGGGAAATATTTACTCAAAAAAATTTCTACTAACTCATTCCATGTCCTAATTGATCATGGAGCAAAAGAATTTAACCATGCCTTTGCTCCATCTTAAAGAGAATACGGGAACAAAGTTAATCTAAGGGCATCTCTAGGCACTCCTTGAATTACAAAAGAATCACTAACTCCTAGAAAAGATTTAAGATGCAAATGAAGATCTTTAGATGACAAACCATGGAACTGACCCACGGTTTGCAACATCTGAAACATTACAGGTTTCATTTCAAAATTTGTTGCCTCAATGTGAGGACGTGCAATCCTTGGATTTAACTCATCAAACATTAGAAAAGCATACGCTCGAATGGCTCTGGCCCTATCATTTGCTACCAAGATAGGATTCTTAGCCTGATTATTTTGCTGTCTATTTTGCTCCAGCGGCTGGTTTTGCTGCAGCACACGATTCTGCTGGGGGTTCGCTAGGTCTTCAGGACCTTGCGGGAGACGCGACACATCAGCCATTGAATTTTTGTTTCTTCGTTGCTCTCTCCTTCTTCTCCTGAATGTCCTCCCGATTTCTTGATCAAACTCGAACCTTACCCTAGGCGGATCGAAAAATGCACCAAACTCACACCTACAAAAACAAAAGAAACAATCAAAAAGTTCTAGCACCAAACCACTAAAACACATACAAAAAACAGATGAGATAAAAACTTATTCAAGTCCCTGGCAACGGCTCCAGAAACTTGTTGGGTTTCCAGAGTGAGTAAAAATAAGATATAAAAAAGACTCTAGAACTCTGTGTAAGTATACACAGTCCGCAGAAAGTAATAAGTATTTATCGAATCCAAGGTCTGAATTAGCTTTCACTTTATCTATTTGTTTAGTTTTTCAATGGTTTCAAAAGTGGGAAAAATGATTGGTTTTTATAGTATGCTGAAGCAAAAGAAGTGACAGAACAGAAAATAAACAAATAGGTAGACAGATCAGAAACAGGCGCTGGTCAGGATTTAGTAATTGTTTTAAAGATGCTATAGCAATATTATTGATCATGCAAAACTCTCGCAGTCTTATTAGTGGATTCCTCCCATAACTCCAGATTTTTTAGAATATGTTTCAACTCTAATGCAGCTCTACCGATCAAGCACTAGGCAACTGGCTATCCCTAGCTCAGTCAGTGGCGTTCACCAATACACAATGATCTAGTGTGATTAACTGCCACACACTCCCTAAATCATCCCTGAAACTAGAGAGAGGTATTCATACCGGCTGGCCAAGCGGGCATAAAATAGAAATGAACACAACAATTAATCAAGATGCATAAAATCAATATTTATTACTAGAAATTAAGCACGACAATCACATGTTCCCTAACCAACGCCCAAGCTACTTAGTTCATAAGGTGCATAGAGACACACGCTACAATCTGAGTAGGCGTATCCATATTTACAAAATAATGCAAGAAAATACTAGCTCCCTTGATCAGCTTGCAAATGATAGTCTTCTCGATGGTGTCCAATCTCTCTCCTCTATTCGGCTCCCAAAATGGAAATGAGAAATAATCCTTCCAAAAGTGGAATGTTCCTCCCAAGGATGGAATTTCCTTCCCCAAAAAGGAATGCATTTGACTTGGGCGGCTATCTCCTTTTATAGAGTGATAGGAGACTTGAATTAGGTTGACCTAGACACATGGATGGCTCTCCTTGCTCCTTTATCCCGAGAATAGCTTAACAGAATTCAGTTTGTTAAATTGGCTAACGAGCTGTGACGTGGCAGTTTTGCTCCCAGCTTTGCTGCAGCATAGAATTTGCTCCCTCAAGTCGCCCAGCAACATATTCTGCACAAAATAATTTCTAAAGCTTCCATTCTTCCAAATGGGTTAAAACAAATAATATTCATATAAAAACAACCCTATTAAGCACAAAAGACACACAAATCACTATAGAAATGAGGTCTAAATAACTCCCTTTTGGAGAGTTATCAGACAGCAACAGGAGCGAATGTGCCAGCAGCAAGAATTGCTACGCAGGCAACAAGAAGAGTTGTCCACATGCGTGAACTCCTTGGTCCTCTTTTTATTGCGATGGACTGAGTCTTTTGGCCGCCTGCTAGTCACGCCTAATCTGTTCATGCGGCCACCTGCGCAACTAAGACCTAATGGCGCAGAACCATCACAAGTGCGCACTTCCATGCCTTCGCCTGCGCCAAGGGATCCAAGACCACCACCACCTCCACCGCAGGAGTAGAAAATACTTATCTATCTTCTTGTTTTCTTTTACTTTAAATGTATGCGCCCTATTTTTGTAATTTTTTCCAGCATACAATCAATATAGTTGACGTTTTATCTCATCGTAATTTTCTTTCTGCCTTTATATAATGTCTTTATCTAACAAATTCTCTGCGTTAGCTCCTTTGCTTTAAATTCATGCATCTAACGTTCTTCATTTCCTTCCCCGCATTAATTTAATTGGTTTAACCTCTGTTTTCATTTCCTCAGTCCTTAGGGAAAATCCCTTCGTATTTTTGCCCTATCGCAACTCAGCCTTGATCTACTTAAGTCTTTGCGCTCCAGTGTAAGTTTGGGGGACAATGGGGGCTGTCCAATTCAGGTTTGGGGGAGTGCGTGATTCAGCGCATAAATAAATAACGCATGCGTTCCTCTGGAATGTGATGTGTTTATAGCCAGGGGTATTTATGACACCCATAGTTTGCCATTGCGCGAAGATGCAACCGCATTCCATGAGCGTATAAGACAGTAAAAAAATGTAATGCCCATAGTTGGATACCTTTTCATCACAAATGTGGGTAAGCCAAAATGAAAGCATGCGTTTTGATGTCTATTGCCTTCAAACAAAAAAAAAAAGAGGCATACATATAAAAATAAATATATATATATAAGAGTAAATTTTTATGTGCCCAGGACATGCAGGAGAAGATTGGCTGAGATAACGCAAGGTAGAATCTAAGCGCAAAGGACTTTCCTTAAGCAATGAATGAAATTTGGCATAAGTTAATCCTGGTTAGTAATGCACGCAAGAAAGAGAGAAAAGAGGATGCTAGGACCATATGCGATTGAAGAGCTAAGTCACTCTCGCATAGTTGATAATAGGTATTGCTTGGGGACAAGCAATAGTTTAAGTTTGGGGGTTTGATAACTTGCAAAAAGCAAGTTATTTATCCTTTAAACTTAAGCTAAAACAAGGCCAAAAGATACAATGATGTGTTACCTCAATGCAAGAATAAAGGAAAATGTGATGATTTTATGCGATAGGCTATATTCATGTATGCGGTGAGAAATTATAAAGATATAGGGCGCTAACGCAACTAATTCAGTTGTTTGTTGTCCAAGTTTTTCTCAGCGCAGGCACACATCCCAAGACGATCAAGAGACAGACAAGATGGATGAAAAGACGATGCTGACACAACTGACGCAAGTTGGCTGAAAAGGGGTTGAAAAGTCACAAGTAGGCTGAAAAGGTGCAAGTTGGCTGATGATGACTGAAGCAAGTTGCTAATTACTTTTAGAAGTTGGTTTCCTTCCCCTATAAATAGAAGCCACCTGCTTAAGAACAAACATAACTCATAATACACAAGAATTGAGGGACGAGAGGAAGAGACGAAAATCAAGGAGAAAGAGAAATCACAGGGAACTGAGATTTAGAGTAGACTTGCGTTTGCGATGTATTATTGCATGATGTATTTTTTTGCTCGCCTGAGCTAGTTTTCCTCTTCAAGGCTTAACGCAAGAACCTCATGCGGTGATAAGTATATTTTGTAAACGCATACTTTGATTGAATGAAACATTATTGCCTTCTACTTAGTTACGATACTATTTTCATTACTAACTCAATAATCACGTGCTCATTTATAAATCTCATTAGAAAATCTAAGCTCATAACTCATGCTTGAAACCGTTAATAGAAATCATGAATCATTCATAGGAAAGCATGTAAAACATCCAAACATGAACAACCGTTGGAAACAATTTTCGAAATTCATTTTGTCACTCACAGTCTTAGCTAGTTCCCTGGTTTGTAGACCCGACCTATTTCCTCTTGGCCTGTCAACCAACCAAAACCGAGCATCAGAACCATAATTAGTTTTGTCTTTCCATGCTCATGAATTTCTAAAGAATTGAATTAAGAATCACATTCACATTCTACTTTCCAGATTTTCCAGATTCTATACCCTAACTTCCAACACCCATAACTTCCTCAATACTTAACCAAAATTAATGTACTATACATCAAACTCTTCATTTTCGAACACTCTACAACTTACCTCGAGAAATAAAAACGAGATTCCCAACCAATGTTCCCACAAACGCCCCGAACACAGACAAGACAGATTCGAGGTTCTCTGCTACCCTTTATCTTCCTCCTGAAATTAAACCTACTTCAAGACATTTTTGGCTCACGAATTATTCATGAAAGTTGTAGGAAATTGAATAAGCTTTCCAACCATACCAAATAGAGCTTCGGATTCAACTTGTACACCCCAAAATGCTCGAAAAACCAAAGAAAACCAGAGATCCTCTTACTTTGCTCGAAAATCCTGTGCTCTGTTTTCCATTTCAAAAACCATTAACTTCTCACCAGATTTAGCTCAAGCTTCCTTCATGAAATTGGTTAGACAATGGATTAAGTTTCAAGAAATCAAACCTCACCTCTTAATTCCTTCTGTGTAGCTCAAACCGAATTAAAAACCAGAGGTTGACAGGTTGAACTCAGATTCTGCTATGGATGGCTTTGCATGAGTTTTTCCTATCTTCTTCAACCTCAAAACCACGAAATTCTTCTTCTTATTCTTCCTTCACTCTCTCCCTCAAGTGCTCTGAAACTTTGGATGGAAAATGATGAGAAATTGGGCTGAAAATGGGCTGATAAGAATGCTAGTCGGTGGTGGGTTTTTAAGCAACGAAAGTGCTTTTCCCATTTTCTTTCTTTTTTTTTTTTTCCTTTTTCCCTTTTCCTTTTCCTTTTCCTTTTCTTTTCTTTTCTTTTCTTCCTTATTTCTATTCTTTTCTTCATTCCTTTTCTTCTTTTAAATTAGGAAATCCCAACAACTTAAATTCAACAATGAAACCACAATAGATGACAAGAGTAAACGATCCAAGAAAAGTCTCGGGTTTACAACTTACCTCCCTCTTATGAAATTTCTTCCTCGAAATTTAGAAGTCTTAGGTGAAGAGTGTCGGGTAACTCCTCCTCATTTGATCTTCTGATTCCCAAGTTGCCTCCTCAACTCCGTGATGTCTCCAAAGAACTTTCACGAGTGGGATCGTTTTGTTCCTTAAAACTTGCTCCTTCCTGTCGAGGATCTGAACCGCTTTCTCCTTATAACTCAAGTCTTCTTTCAGCTCAATCGGTTGCATTTGCAATACATGGGATGGATTTGGAATATATTTCCTCAACATGGACATATGAAAAACATCATGTATTCGAGCGAGTTCCACTGGCAACTCAAGTCTATAAGTTGCTGGTCCAACTCGTTCTATTATCTGGTAAGGACCAATATATCTAGGACTCAGCTTACCTTTCCTCCCAAAGCGAAGAACACCTCTCCACGGGGATAACTTCAAGAAAACCTGATCTCCAACCTAGAACTCTAAGTCTCTTCGTCGCTTATCTACATAGCTCTTCTGTCGACCCTGAGCTATCTTCAGGTTCTCCCTAATCAGCTTGATACTATCTGACGTAACTTGTACCAACTCAGGACCAACTAGCTTTCGCTCTCCCACTTCGTTCCAACACACAGGAGTCCTGCATGGTCTGCCATACAAGGCCTCGAATTATGCCATGTCGATACTAGATTGGTAGCTGTTATTATAAGCGAACTCCATAAGTGATAAGTGGGTATCCCAACTTCCCTTAAACTGAAGGACACATGCTCTCAACATGTCCTCTAAAGTCTGGATGGTCCTCTCTGACTGACCATCTGTCTGGGGATGGAACGCAGTACTGAACTTCAACTTTGTTCCCATTGCTTTCTGCACACTAGGCCAAAACTTAGAAGTAAACCTCAGATCCCTATCTGAAACTATGGACACTGGCACTCCATGTTGACTCACAATCCTGTCGACGTATAACTTAGCTAGCTGATCTAGTGTAGACGTCGCTTTAATCGGTATAAACCGCACTGTCTTGGTGAGTCTATCCATTATTACCCATATACCATCATGTCCACTAGCAGTACGAGGTAATCCAAACAGAAAATCCATGGTAATATGCTTCCACTTCCACTCTGGCACTGGTAGTGGATTAAGGAGTCCTCCTGACCTCTGTCTCACTGGTTTAACATGTTGGCAGATCAAACATCTATAGACATATTCAGCTATCTCCCGCTTTATTCCAGGCCACCAATAAGTTTTCTTCAGAGTTCTATACATCTTGGTGCTTCCTGGATGCATAGCGTAAGCTGAATTGTGAGCTTCCTCTAGTATAGCACCCTTAAGCTCACTAATACTCGGAACGCATAGTCTTCCCTGCTTAACTATGGCTCCGTCCGCTCTCAACTCAAATTCTGCCTCTGGGCCTTGCTTGGACTTTGCAAGCATCTTCTGAAAGTTACTGTCCTCTGGCTGTCTTGTCACAATCTCTGCTACTAGAGAATACCTAACCTGAAATTGAGCTAAAAGACTCCCTAAGCTTTCTGCAGTTATAACTACCTTGAAACCTCTTAATTCACTTCGCAAGCTTGCTCCAATACCACACAAGGCACTCTTCGGAAGTCTCGACTTCCTACTTAACGCATCTGCTACCACGTTTGCCTTACCTGGATGATATTCTATGGTACAGTCATAGTCTTTGATTAGTTCTAGCCATCGCCTCTGCCTCATATTCAGCTCTTTCTGATCAAAGATGTACTTCAAACTCTTATGATCTGTGAAAATGTGGCACTTCTCACCGAATAAATAATGTCTCCAGATCTTCAGTGCTAAAACAACTGCTGCTAGCTCAAGATCATGCGTAGGGTAATTACACTCATGCTTCTTCAACTGCCTTGAAGCATAAACTATCACCTTTCCTTCCTGCATAAGCACACAACCTAATCCTTGCCTGGAAGCATCACAATAGATCACATACTCCTTCCTTGTTACATGAAGTGTCAGAATAGGTGCTGTCACCAATCTCTTTTTCAGCTCCTGGAAACTTTGTTCGCATCTATCCGACCACTCAGACTTAGCATTCTTCCTTGTCAAAGTTGTCAATGGTAATGCTAATCGTGAGAATTCCTCAACAAAACGTCTGTAGTATCCGACCAAGTCGAGGAAACTACGTACCTCTGTTGCACTAGCTCGTCTCTCCCAGTTGACAACAGCTTCCACTTTCTGCGGGTCAACATTAACTCTGTCCGTTGAAACTACATGCCCCAAGAACACTACTTGTTTCAACCAGAACTCACATTTGCTAAACTTAGCGTATAGTTGTTTATCACGTAGTGTCTGTAGAACAATCCTCAGATGTTCCTCATGGGCTTTCCTGTCAGTTGAGTAAACTAGTATGTCATCGATGAACACTATCACAAACTGATCTAAATACTGATGGAAGATCCTGTTCATGAGGTCCATGAAAACTGCTGGCGCATTCGTTAAACCGAATGGCACCACTAAAAACTCATAGTGCCCATACCTCGTCCGGAATGCTGCCTTAGGAATATCTGATTCCCTAATTCTCAACTGGTGGTATCCTGAACTCAAATCAATCTTAGAGAACACTACTGCTCCCCTTAACTGGTCAAACAAGTCATCGATGTGTGGTAGAGGATACTTGTTACGTATTGTGACTTTGTTTAACTGCCTGTAATCAATGCATAATCTCAGGGTACCATCTTTCTTCTTCACGAATAACACTGGAGCTCCCCAAGGTGATACACTAGGCCTGATGTATCCCTTGTCAACTAGTTCTTGCAACTGCACCTTCAGCTCCTTAAGCTCGCTCGGAGCCATTCTGTACGGTGTCTGTGAAATAGGTGTTGTTCCTGGTAACAATTCAATAGTGAACTCCACCTCTCTATCAGGTGGCAAACCCAATGGATCAGCTGGAAAAACATTAAGAAATTCGTTCACCACAGGAACATCTTCTGGTTTCAGCTTTTCTTCTTGCACCTCTACCACGTGTGCAAGAAACGCTGTGCAACCCTTCCTCAACAACTTCTCAGCTTTAAGAGCTGAAATCAAACTCGTAGGAATAATATTCCTCTCACCCCTGAAAACCACTTCAGTCAAACCTGGTTTTCTAAAAGTCACTTCCTTCCTATGGCAAACCATAGAAGCATAGTGAGTGAATAAGAAATCCATTCCCAAAATCACATCCAGTGCCTGCAACTCTAAGGGAAGAAGATCCACTAACATACCAAAACCTTATACTACAACCTCACAATCACACAACACTTCATTGACTAATAAAATGTCGCCAATTGGAGTGCATATGACTAACTCCTCAGATAAAGGCTCTAGGATCCTATTTAGCTTAGTTAAAAACATACGAAAAACAAAGGAATGCGTAGCACCTGGATCTAATAAAACACGTGCAGGTACATTACAAATCAAAATCGTACCAGTAATCACATATGGTGCATCCTCTGCTTCCTGTTGAGTCATGACGTAGACTTTTCTCTGCTACCTAGGTCTCCCCGCAGCTCCCTTTTGCCTTGCACCACTGGTTCCCTCTCTTGCGGCTACTGAGATTCTCGGCTGCTCAACTGTGTGGGACTCAACTCCCTGGTCCCTCTGAACTGCTGCCCTCAGCCGTGGGCAATCCCTCTTGAAATGCCCTGGTTGTCCACACTGGTAACACACACTAGCGCCAACAAGACATTGACCCCGATGACTCTTGCCACAACTTACACATGGGGTTCTCCTAGATTCACTAGCAACGGACTCCTGACCCGTTCGCGGTCTTGCTACTGAACTCGCAGACTGACTGGGGGCTCTTTGACTCTGCCTCTGATAAGCACTACCCGAACTCATCTACCTCGACAACTAGCCACCAGATCGGCGCTTGATGTCTTGACGGTCTGAAACATTCACTCCAGGTTTGAACCTCCGCTGCTCACGACATCGGAAACCACTAGTTGTTGGAGCTCCACGACTAGGCTCCATTGTCGACTTTTCCTCTATAATACTCTGCTCCACACGTAAGGCAGTCTCTACTAGCTGGGAAAAATCTGTCCACTTGGCAATTGCGGTAACTGGGGTACGTATCTCAAAACGCAACCCTCTCTCAAATATGCGACACCTATCACTCTCAGATGCCACAATCACATCGGCATACCGTGAAAGCTCGGTATACTTCCTCTCGTACTCGGCCACTGAAAGTGACCCTTACTTCAGCCCCAGAAACTCATCTCTCTTAGCCTCACAATATGTGGTGGGATAGTACTTTTCCTCGAATATGCCTCTGAATGTCTGCCAGTCAAACGTACGTGCATCACTGCGCCTGGCTAAAATAGATTTCCATCATCCCTCCGCCTTCTTCTGCAAAAGGAATGTAGCTAATCTGACTTTTCGCTCCTCGGGACAACTCATCACGTCGAAGTATTTCTCCAGCATATTTAACCAGACCTCGACGTCAGCTGGAACCGTGGAACCCTCAAACACTGTGGCTCGTAACTTCTTCAACCGTTCAGTCCCATACATCTTTTCCGGATCACTAGGCCCTGCTCTCTCTGGCCTACCGATCTCCTGTGCAAATCTAGCAAATAGCTCACTCCCAGCCTCATTCTGACCTCTCGGGGTACTGGATCCCCTTTCAGATTGACTTTGGGTAGGATCCTGCGTCCCGTCCTGATTTTGCCTGCGTCGTCTGCCGTTACGTGGTGGCATGACTCCTATAACATATCAACAAATCAGACATGCTATAGATACTTCACTCAAATGAATGATACTCAACTTATACCTACATTCTAGTCCTGACTGGACTCACTCTCAACAATACTTGGACCATACTCCGCTTGTTCTATCTGAACTGACCCAACGTCTAACTATTTACTTCCTGGATTTTTCTTAGCACTAACTACATTGTCTCATTTCCCATGGAGCTAACTGCTCTGATACCAAGTTGTCACACCCCCTCCCAGACACCTGCTAGCTTAGTCCGGAAGATGGCGTGAAGCCAATGAACATCGTCCTCCTCTAACGATACCCGTTGACCCTCCTGAAACGTAGAACCTGATAAACATACTAATCTTAGATATAAAACATTCCACATGAAACACAACACAGCGGAATCCCTGAAAACCTTCTAATATACATGAGGTGCAGCCCTGACATAACTCGATTTGGAAAATAACCTGATATAGATTTCACAACCAAAAACATATACAAAATGGGGTTTATACAACCACGACCTCTAGGACTAAATTGTTCAATCCATACAAAACATTTACAATATAGACGGACTCAATATACAACTCCACCCACGTACTGGAGCTTGATCTGGAACTTTCAGCAGACGTTTGCAGTGTATCAGGCATCGGGAGCTCGACCTCTACCTGAAAGTGGAAAAACATTTTGAAAGAATGAGCTACGAAGCCTAGTGAGTGACTAACTTTAAAACTGTACATTCGGAAATCAGAACACGTGATAAAACTTTAAACATATAAAGATGCTCAACCAAGGCGTTAAACATAAACGTGCAACGATAAAAGCTTTCTTAAGAACATCGCATGCTCGTCATTAAAAAAATATAGCAAGACATATCAAGTACATCAAACATTTTAACTAACATGACCGATCTACGTTGTGTAAGGCACGCTCGGTACAACCAATGTTTACTAGTCCTACGATGTAGTGGGGCCTCACGACAGCATCGTTGTCACGGAGTACACTCAACGTCAACAACGGAATATAACCTGTGTGCACACGGTAACATATAGCCTCAGGCTCAATATCTCAATCATGTAGTCAATAGAAATCTCAGAAAATCCCGTGAAAACATTAGAACATGCTTGCTATCGTTATCCCTCGTAAAACTCAAGCTTATTCAGCTTGCTTGTGGAAAAACAAAAAATCTTTAAATAATTCTTGCTAACACATGCTTGACTTAAAAGGATGTCGTTTCAACTATTTTTCTGAAACTCAATAATCATGTGCTCATTTATAAATCTCATTAGAAAATCTATGCTCATAACTCATGCTTGAAACCGTTAATAGAAATCATGAATCATTCATAGGAAAGCATGTAAAACATCTAAACATGAACAACCGTTGGCTAGTTCATTTTGTCACTCACAGTCTTAGCTAGTTCCCTGGTTTGTAGACCCGGCCTATTTCCTCTTGGCCTGTCAACCAACCAAAACTGAGCATCAAAACCATAATTAGTTTTGTCTTTCCATGCTCATGAATTTCTAAAGAATTGAATTAAGAATCACATTCACATTCTACTTTCCAGATTTTCCAGATTCTATACCCTAACTTCCAACACCCATAACTTCCTCAATACTTAACCAAAATTAATGTACTATACATCAAACTCTTCATTTTCGAACACTCTACAACTTACCTCAAGAAATAAAAACGAGATTCCCAACCAATGTTCCCACAAACGCCCCGAACACAGACAAGACAGATTCGAGGTTCTCTGCTACCCTTTATCTTCCTCCTGAAATTAAACCTACTTGAAGTCATTTTTGGCTCACGAATTATTCATGAAAGTTGTAGGAAATTGAATAAGCTTTCCAACCATACCAAATAGAGCTTCAGATTCAACTTGTACACCCCAGAATGCTCAAAAAACCCGAGAAAACCAGAGATCCTCTTACTTTGCTCGAAAATCCTGTGCTCTGTTTTCTATTTCAAAACCCATTACCTTCTCATCAGATTTAGATCAAGCTTCCTTCATGAAATCGGTGGTGGGTTTTTAAGCACCGAAAGTGCTTTTCCCATTTTCTTTTGTTTTTTTTTTCCTTTTTCCCTTTTCCTTTTCCTTTTCCTTTTCTTTTCTTTTCTTTTCTTCCTTATTTCCATTCTTTTCTTCATTCCTTTTCTTCTTTTAAATTAGGAAATCCCAACAACATAAATTCAACAATGAAACCACAATAGATGACAAGAGTAAACGATCCAAGAAAAGTCTCGGGTTTACATGGATTGATATATATCTACGACAAAATTTGCATTAAATTGTAAAGTATACTGACAACCGATCACATGGTCCAAACTTTGCTCCATTTCAGTTTTTGAGAGCTCGAAACCCAAAGTTTGTCCAAATGAGAGTTTTTTATCTTATTTAGATGAACTTTGTCCAAACTTTGCTCCGTTTGAGTTTCGGAGAGTTTGAAACTCAAAGTTCAGCCCAATGAGAGTTCTTTAGGTGGTTTGGATGACACATGCTCAAAACATTGCTACAATTAAGTTTTTGAGCACTCGGAACCCAAAGTTTGTCCCAATGAGAGTTTTTCATCTCGATAGGATGAACTGGGTCCAAACTTTGCTCTGTTTGAGTTTTCGAGAGTTTGGAACTCAAAGTTCGGCCCAATGAGAGTTCTTTAGGTGGTTTAGATGACACATGGTCCAAAGTTTCCTCCGTTTAAACTTTTAGTGCTCGGAACCCAAACTTTGTCCCAATTAAAGTTTTTCATCTGGTTTGGACGAACTTGGTCCAAACTTTGCTCCATTCGAGTTTTGGAGACTCCGGAACTTAAAGTTCGTCCAAATGAGAGTTTTTTATCTTGTTTGGACGAACTTTGTCCAAACTTTTCTCCGTTTCAGTTTTTTAGCGTTTGGAACTCCAAGTTTGCCCAAATGAGAGCCCTTTAGGTGGTTTGGACGACACATGGTCCAAACTTGTCTCCATTTAAGTATTTGAGAGCTCGGAACCAAAAGTTCGTCCAAATGAGAGTTTTTTATCATGTTTAGACGAACTTGTTCCAACCTTTACTCTGTTTCAGTTTTGGAGAGTTTGAAACTCCAAGCTCGGCCCAATGAGATTTTTTAGGTGGTTTGCACGACACATGGTCTAAACTTTCCTCCGTTTAAGTTTTTGAGAGCTCGGAACCCAAAGTTAATCCAAAGAGAGTTTTTCATCTGGGTTGGACGAACTTGGTCAACACTTTGCTCTAGTTGACTTTTTGAGAGTTTGGAACTCAAAGTTCGGCTCAATGAGAGTTCTTTAGGTGGTTTTGACGACACATGGTCAAAACTTTGCTCCATTTCAGTTTTTAAGAGCTCGAAACCCAAAGTTCGTCCCAGCGAAAGTTTTTCATCTAGTTTGGACGAAGTTGGTCCAAACTTTGCTCTGTTTCAGTTTTGGAGAGTTTGGAACTCAAAGTTCGGCCAAATGAGTGTTATTTAGGTTGTTTGGACGACACATGGTCCAAAGTTTCCTCCGTTTAAGCTTCTGAGTGCTCGGAACCCAGAGTTCGTCCCAATGAAAGTTTTTCATCTGGTTTGGACAAACTTGGTCCAAACTTTGCTCCGTTTGAGTTTTGGAGAGTTTGGAACTTAAAGTTCGGCCCACTGAGAATTCTTTAGGTGGTTTGGACGAGACATGGTACAGACTTTTCTCCGTTTTAGTCTTTGAAAGCTCGGAACCCAAAGTTCGTCCCAATGAGAGTTTTTCTTCCAGTTTGGACGATTCTTGTCCAAACTTTGCTCCGTTTTAGTTTTAGAGAGTTTGGAACTAAAAGTTCGGCCAAATGAGAGTTCTTTAGGTGGTTTGGACGACACAAGGTCCAAACTTTGTTCCATTTCAGTTTCTAAGAGCTTGGAACCCAAAGTTCGTCCCAATGAGACTTTTTCATCTGGTTTGGACGAACTTGGTCCAATCTTTGCTCCGTTTGAGTTTTGAAGAGTTTGAAACTCAAACTTCGGCCCAATGAGAGTTCTTTAGGTGGTTTGGACGACACATGGTCCAAACGTTGCTCCATTTAAGTTTTTGAGAGCTCGGAACCCAAATTTCGTCCCAATTAGAGGTTTTCATTTGGTTTGGACGAACTTGGTCCAAACTTTGCTCCATTTGAGTTTTTGAGAATTTGGAACTCAAAGTTCGGTCCAATGAGAGTTCTTTAGGTGGTTTGGATGATACATGGTCTAAACTTTTCTCCGTTTAATTTTTTGAGAGCTCGGAACCCAAAGTTCGTCCCAATGAGTGTTTTTCATCTGGTTTGGACGAACTTGGTCCAAACTTTGCTCCGTTTGAGTTTTGGAGGGTTTGGAACTCAAAGTTCGATCGAATGAGAGCTGTTTAGGTGGTTTGGACGACACATGGTCTAAACTTTGTTCCGTTTAACTTTTTGAGATCTCGGAACCAAAAGTTTCCCCAATGCGTGTTTGTCAGCTTGTTTGGACGAACTTTGTCCAAACTTTGCTCCGTTTGAGTTTTGGAGAGTTTGGAACTCAAAGTTCGGTCCAATGAGAGTTCTTTAGGTGGTTTGGATGACACATGGTCTAAACTTTGCTCCGTTTAAGTTTTTGAGAGCTCGGAACCCAAAGTTCGTCCTAATGAGAGTTTTTCATCTGGTTTGAACGAACTTGGTCCAAACTTTGATCCGTTTAAGTTTTTGAGAGCTCGGAACCCAAAGTTCGTCCCACAAAGAGGTTTTCATCTTGTTCGGATGAACTTGGTCCAAACTTTGCTCCATTTGAGTTTAAGAGAGTTTAGAACTCAAAGTTCGGCTCAATGAGAGTTCCTTAGGTGGTTTGGATTACACATGGTCCAAACTTTGCTCCGTTTAACTTTTTGAGATCTCAGAACCAAAAGTTCGTCCCAATGAGAGTTTTTCATCTGGTTTGGACGAACTTGGTCCAAACTTTGCTCCGTTTCAGTTATGGAGAGTTTGGAACCCAAAGTCGATCGAATGAGAGCTCTTTAGGTGGTTTGGACGACACATGGTCCATACTTGCTCCGTTTAAGTTTTTGAGAGCTCGAGACCTGAAGTTCGTCCCAATGAGAGTTTTTCATCTGGTTTGGACGAACTTGGTCCTAACTTTGCTCCGTTTCAGTTTTGGAGAGTTTGGAACTCAAAATTCGGCACAATGAGAGTTCCTTAGGTGGTATGGACAACACATGGTCCAAACTTTGCTCCATTTCAGTTTCTAAGAGCTTGGAACCCAAAGTTCGTCCCAACGAGAGTTTTTCATCTGGTTTGGACGAATTTGGTCCAATCTTTGCTTCGTATGAGTTTTGAAGAATTTGAAACTCAAACTTTTGCCCGATGAGAGTTCTTTAGGTGGTTTGGACGACACATGATCCAAACGTTGCTCCATTTAAGTTTTTGAGAGCTCGGAACCCAAAGTTCGTCCCAATGAGTGGTTTTCATTTGGTTTATACGAACTTGGTCCAAACTTTGCTCCATTTGAGTTTTTGAGAATTTGGAACTCAAAGTTCGGCCCAATGAGAGTTCTTTAGGTGGTTTGGACGACACATGGTCCAAACTTTGCTCCGTTTAACTTTTTGAGATCTCAGAACCAAAAGTTCGTCCCTATGAGAGTTTTTCAGCTAGTTTTGACGAACTTGGTCCAAACTTTGCTCCGTTTGAGTTTTGGAGAGTTTGGAACTCAAAGTTCGGTCCAATGAGAGTTCTTTAGGTGGTTTGGATGACACATGGTCTAAACTTAGCTCCGTTTAATTTTTTGAGAGCTCGGAACCCAAAGTTCGTCCCAATGAGAGCTTTTCATCTGGTTTGGACGAACTTGGTCCAAACTTTTCTCCGTTTGAGTTTTGGAGAGTTTGGAACTCAAAGTTCGATCGAACGAGAGCTCTTTAGGTGGTTTGGACGACACATGATCAAAACTTTGCTCCGTTTAACTTTTTGAGATCTCGGAACCAAAAGTTTCCCCAATGAGAGTTTTTCAGCTGGTTTGGACGAACTTGGTCCAAACTTTGCTCCCGTTTGAGTTTTGGAGAGTTTGGAACTCAAAGTTCTGTCCAATGAGAGTTCTTTAGGTGGTTTGGATGACGCGTGGTCTAAACTGTGCTCCGTTTAAGTTTTTGAGAGCTCGGAACCCAAAGTTCGTCCCAATGAGATTTTTTCATCTGGTTCGGATGAACTTGGTTCAAACTTTGCTCCATTTGAGTTTGGGAGAGTTTGGAACTCAAAGTTCGGCCCAATGATAGTTTTTCATCTGCTTTGGACGAACTTGGTCCAAACTTTGCTCCGTTTGAGTTTTGGAGAGTTTGGAACTCAAAGTTCGGTCCAATGAGAGTTCTTTAGGTGGTTTGGATGACACATGGTCTAAACTTTGCTCCGTTTAAGTTTTTGAGAGCTCGGAACCCAAAGTTCGTCCTAATGAGAGTTTTTCATCTGGTTTGAACGAACTTGGTCCAAACTTTGATCCGTTTAAGTTTTTGAGAGCTCGGAACCCAAAGTTCGTCCCACAAAGAGGTTTTCATCTTGTTCGGATGAACTTGGTCCAAACTTTGCTCCATTTGAGTTTAAGAGAGTTTAGAACTCAAAGTTCGGCTCAATGAGAGTTCCTTAGGTGGTTTGGATTACACATGGTCCAAACTTTGCTCCGTTTAACTTTTTGAGATCTCAGAACCAAAAGTTCGTCCCAATGAGAGTTTTTCATCTGGTTTGGACGAACTTGGTCCAAACTTTGCTCCGTTTCAGTTATGGAGAGTTTGGAACCCAAAGTCGATCGAATGAGAGCTCTTTAGGTGGTTTGGACGACACATGGTCCATACTTGCTCCGTTTAAGTTTTTGAGAGCTCGAGACCTGAAGTTCGTCCCAATGAGAGTTTTTCATCTGGTTTGGACGAACTTGGTCCTAACTTTGCTCCGTTTCAGTTTTGGAGAGTTTGGAACTCAAAATTCGGCACAATGAGAGTTCCTTAGGTGGTATGGACAACACATGGTCCAAACTTTGCTCCATTTCAGTTTCTAAGAGCTTGGAACCCAAAGTTCGTCCCAACGAGAGTTTTTCATCTGGTTTGGACGAATTTGGTCCAATCTTTGCTTCGTATGAGTTTTGAAGAATTTGAAACTCAAACTTTTGCCCGATGAGAGTTCTTTAGGTGGTTTGGACGACACATGATCCAAACGTTGCTCCATTTAAGTTTTTGAGAGCTCGGAACCCAAAGTTCGTCCCAATGAGTGGTTTTCATTTGGTTTATACGAACTTGGTCCAAACTTTGCTCCATTTGAGTTTTTGAGAATTTGGAACTCAAAGTTCGGCCCAATGAGAGTTCTTTAGGTGGTTTGGACGACACATGGTCCAAACTTTGCTCCGTTTAACTTTTTGAGATCTCAGAACCAAAAGTTCGTCCCTATGAGAGTTTTTCAGCTAGTTTTGACGAACTTGGTCCAAACTTTGCTCCGTTTGAGTTTTGGAGAGTTTGGAACTCAAAGTTCGGTCCAATGAGAGTTCTTTAGGTGGTTTGGATGACACATGGTCTAAACTTAGCTCCGTTTAATTTTTTGAGAGCTCGGAACCCAAAGTTCGTCCCAATGAGAGCTTTTCATCTGGTTTGGACGAACTTGGTCCAAACTTTTCTCCGTTTGAGTTTTGGAGAGTTTGGAACTCAAAGTTCGATCGAACGAGAGCTCTTTAGGTGGTTTGGACGACACATGATCAAAACTTTGCTCCGTTTAACTTTTTGAGATCTCGGAACCAAAAGTTTCCCCAATGAGAGTTTTTCAGCTGGTTTGGACGAACTTGGTCCAAACTTTGCTCCCGTTTGAGTTTTGGAGAGTTTGGAACTCAAAGTTCTGTCCAATGAGAGTTCTTTAGGTGGTTTGGATGACGCGTGGTCTAAACTGTGCTCCGTTTAAGTTTTTGAGAGCTCGGAACCCAAAGTTCGTCCCAATGAGATTTTTTCATCTGGTTCGGATGAACTTGGTTCAAACTTTGCTCCATTTGAGTTTGGGAGAGTTTGGAACTCAAAGTTCGGCCCAATGATAGTTTTTCATCTGCTTTGGACGAACTTGGTCCAAACTTTGCTCCGTTTGAGTTTTGGAGAGTTTGGAACTCAAAGTTCGATCGAATAAGAGCTCTTTAGGTGGTTTGGACGACACATAGTCCATACTTGCTCCGTTTAAGTTTTTGAGTGCTCGGGACCTGAAGTTCGTCGCAATGAGAGTTTTTCATCTGGTTTGGATGAACTTGGTCCTAACTTTGCTCCGTTTGAGTATTCGAGAGTTTGGAACTCAAAGTTCGATCGAATGAGAGCTCTTTATGTGGTTTGGACGACACATGGTCCAAACTTTGCTCCGTTTCAATTTTGGAGAGTTTGGAACTCAAAGTTCGGCCCAATGAGAGTTCCTTAGGTGGTATGGACAACACATGGTCCAAACTTTGCTCCATTTCAGTTTCTAAGAGCTTGGAACCCAAAGTTCGTCCCAACAAGAGTTTTTCATCTGGTTTGGACGAACTTTGACCAATCTTTTCTCCGTTTGAGTTTTGAAGAGTTTGGAACTCAAACTTCGGCCCAATGAGAGTTCTTTAGGTGGTTTGGAGGACACATGGTCCGAACATTGCTCCATTTAAGCTTTTGAGAGCTCGGAACCCAAAGTTCGTCCCAATGAGAGGTTTTCATCTGGTTTGGACGAACGTGGTCCAAACTTTGCTCTGTTTGAGTTTTGGAGAGTTTGGAACTCGAAGTTCGGTCCAATGAGAGTTCTTTAGGTGGTTTGGATGACACATGGTCTAAACTTTGGTCCGTTTAAGTTTTTGAGAGCTTGGAACCCAAAGTTCGTCCCGATGAGAATTCTTCATCTGGTTTGGACGAACTTTGTCCAAACTTTGCTCCGTTTGAGTTTTGGAGAGTTTGGAACTCAATGTTCGGACCAATGAGAGTTCTTTAGGTGGTCTGGACGACACATGGTCTAAACTTTGCTCCGTTTATGTTTTTGAGAGCTTGGAACCGAAAGTTCGTCCCAATGAGAGTTCTTCACGTGGTTTGGACGAATTTGGTCCAACTTTGCTCCGTTTGAGTTTTGGAGAGTTTGGAACTCATGTTCGGACCAATGAGAGTTCTTTAGGTGGTTTGGACGACACATGGTCTAAACTTTGTTCCATTTAAGTTTTTGAGAGCTCGGAACCCAAAGTTCATCCCAATGAGAGTTCTTCATCTGGTTTGGACAAACTTGGTCCAAACTTTTCTCCGTTTGAGTTTTGGAGAGTATGGAAATCAAAGTTCGGCCCAATGAGAGTTCTTTAGGTGGTTTGGACGACACATGGTCCTAACTTTGCTCCGTTTAACTTTTTGAGATCTCGGAACCAAAAGTTCGTCCCAATGAGAGTTTTTCAGCTAGTTTTGACGAACTTGGTCCAAACTTTGCTCATTTTGAGTTTTGGAGAGTTTGGAACTCAAAGTTCGGTCCAATGAGAGTTCTTTAGGTGGTTTGGATGACACATGGTCTAAACTTAGCTCCGTTTAATTTTTTGAGAGCTCGGAACCCAAAGTTCGTCCCGATGAGAGTTCTTGATCTGGTTTGGACGAACTTTGTCCAAACTTCGCTCCGTTTGAGTTTTGGAGAATTTGGAACTCAATGTTCGGACCAATGAGAGTTCTTTAGGTGGTTTGGAAGATACGTGGTCTAAACTTTGCTCCGTTTAAGTTTTTGAGAGCTTGGAACCGAAAGTTCGTCCCAATGAGAGTTCTTCATCTGGTTTGGACGAACTTGGTCTAAACTTTGCTCCGTTTGAGTTTTGGAGAGTTTGGAACTCATGTTCGGACCAATGACAGTTCTTTAGGTGGTTTGGACGGCACATGGTCTAAACTTTTCTCTGTTTAAGTTTTTGAGAGCTCGGAACCCAAAGTTCATCCCAATGAGAGTTCTTCATCTGGTTTTGACGAACTTGGTCCAAACTTTTCTCCATTTGATTTTTTCAGAGTATGGAACTCAAAGTTCGGCCCAATGAGAGTTCTTTAGGTGGTTTGAACGACACATGGTTTAAACTTTGCTCCGTTTAAGTTTTTGAGAGCCCGAAACCCAAAGTTCGTCCCAATGACAGTTTTTCATTTCGTTTGGACGAACTTAATCCAAACTTTGCTACGTTTGAGTTTTGGAGAGTTTGGAACTCAAAGTTCGGACCAAAGAGAGTTCTTTAGGTGGTTTGGACGACACATGGTCTAAACTTTGCTCCGTTTAAGTTCTTGAGAGCTCGGAACCCAAAGTTCATCCCAATGAGAGTTCTTCATCTGGTTTGCACGAACTTGGTCCAAACTTTGCTACGTTTGAGTTTTAGACAGTTTGGAACTCAAAGTTCGGACAAACGAGAGTTCTTTACGTGGTTTCGAGGACACATGGTCTAAACTTTGCTCCGTTTAAGTTTTTGTGAGCTCGGAACCCAAAGTTCGTCCCCTAAAGAGTTTTTCATCTTGTTCGGATGAATTGGGTCCAAACTTTTCTCCATTTGAGTTTGGGAGAGTTTGGAACTCAAAGTTCGTCCCAATCAGAGTTCCTTAGGTGGTTTGGACCACACATGGTCCAAACTTTGCTCTGTTTAACTTTTTGAGATGTCGGAACAAAAAGTTCGTCCCAATGAGAGTTTTTCATCTAGTTTGGACGAACCTTGTCCAAACTTTTCTCCATTTGAGTTTTGGAGAGTTTGAACTCAAAGTTCGATCAAATGGGAGCTCTTTAGGTGGTTTGGACGACACATGGTCCATACTTTGCTCCGTTTAAGTTTTTGAGAGCTCGGGACCCGAAGTTCGTCCCAATGTGAGTTTTTCATTTGGTTAGGATGAACTTTGTCCTAACTTTGCTCCGTTTGAGTTTTGGAGAGTTTGGAACTCAAAGTTCGATCGAATGAGAGCTCTTTATGTGGTTTGGACGAAACATGGTCCAAACTTTGTTACATTTCAGTTTTTGAAAGTTTGGAACTCAAAGTTCGGCCCAATGAGAGTTCCATAGGAGGTTTGGACAACACATGGTCTAAACTTTGGTCCGTTTAAGTTTTTTAGAGCTTGGAACCGAAAGTTCGTCCCAATGAGAGTTCTTCATCTGGTTTGGACGAACTTTGTCCAAACTTTGGTCCGTTTGAGTTTTGGAGAGTTTCGAACGCATGTTCGGACCAATGAGAGTGCTTTAGGTGGTTTGGACGACACATGGTCTAATCTTTGCTCCGTTTAAGTTTTTGAGAGCTCGGAACATAAATTTCATCCCAATGAGAGTTCTTCATCTGGTTTGGACGAACTTGGTCCAAATTTTCTCCGTTTGAGTTTTGGAGAGTATGGAAATCAAAGTTCGGCCCAATGAGAGTTCTTTAGGTGGTTTGGACGACACATGGTCTAAACTTTGCTCCATTTAAGTTCTTGAGAGCTCGGAACCCAAAGTTCATCCCAACGAGAGTTCTTCATCTTGTTTGCACGAACTTGGTCCAAACTTTGCTACGTTTGAGTTTTGGACAGTTTTGAACTCAAAGTTCGGTCCAATGAGAGTTCTTTAGGTGGTTTGGATGACACATGGTCTAAACTTAGCTCTGTTTAATTTTTTGAGAGCTCGGAACCCAAAGTTCGTCCCGATGAGAGTTCTTGATCTGGTTTGGACGAACTTTGTCCAAACTTCGCTCCGTTTGAGTTTTGGAGAATTTGGAACTCAATGTTCGGACCAATGAGAGTTCTTTAGGTGGTTTGGAAGATACGTGGTCTAAACTTTTCTCCGTTTAAGTTTTTGAGAGCTTGGAACCGAAAGTTCGTCCCAATGAGAGTTCTTCATCTGGTTTGGACGAACTTGGTCTAAACTTTGCTCCGTTTGAGTTTTGGAGAGTTTGGAACTCATGTTCGGACCAATGACAGTTCTTTAGGTGGTTTGGACGACACATGGTCTAAACTTTGCTCCGTTTAAGTTTTTGAGAGCTCGGAACCCAAAGTTCATCCCAATGAGAGTTCTTCATCTGGTTTTGACGCACTTGGTCCAAACTTTTCTCCGTTTGATTTTTTCAGAGTATGGAACTCAAAGTTCGGCCCAATGAGAGTTCTTTAGGTGGTTTGAACGACACATGGTTTAAACTTTGCTCCGTTTAAGTTTTTGAGAGCTCGGAACCCAAAGTTCGTCCCAATGAAAGTTTTTCATTTCGTTTGGACGAACTTGGTCCAAACTTTGCTACGTTTGAGTTTTGGAGAGTTTGGAACTCAAAGTTCGGACCAAAGAGAGTTCTTTAGGTGGTTTGGACGACACATGGTCTAAACTTTGCTCCATTTAAGTTCTTGAGAGCTCGGAACCCAAAGTTCATCCCAACGAGAGTTCTTCATCTTGTTTGCACGAACTTGGTCCAAACTTTGCTACGTTTGAGTTTTGGACAGTTTGGAACTCAAAGTTCGGTCCAATGAGAGTTCTTTAGGTGGTTTGGATGACACATGGTCTAAACTTAGCTCTGTTTAATTTTTTGAGAGCTCGGAACCCAAAGTTCGTCCCGATGAGAGTTCTTGATCTGGTTTGGACGAACTTTGTCCAAACTTCGCTCCGTTTGAGTTTTGGAGAATTTGGAACTCAATGTTCGGACCAATGAGAGTTCTTTAGGTGGTTTGGAAGATACGTGGTCTAAACTTTTCTCCGTTTAAGTTTTTGAGAGCTTGGAACCGAAAGTTCGTCCCAATGAGAGTTCTTCATCTGGTTTGGACGAACTTGGTCTAAACTTTGCTCCGTTTGAGTTTTGGAGAGTTTGGAACTCATGTTCGGACCAATGACAGTTCTTTAGGTGGTTTGGACGACACATGGTCTAAACTTTGCTCCGTTTAAGTTTTTGAGAGCTCGGAACCCAAAGTTCATCCCAATGAGAGTTCTTCATCTGGTTTTGACGCACTTGGTCCAAACTTTTCTCCGTTTGATTTTTTCAGAGTATGGAACTCAAAGTTCGGCCCAATGAGAGTTCTTTAGGTGGTTTGAACGACACATGGTTTAAACTTTGCTCCGTTTAAGTTTTTGAGAGCTCGGAACCCAAAGTTCGTCCCAATGACAGTTTTTCATTTCGTTTGGACGAACTTAATCCAAACTTTGCTACGTTTGAGTTTTGGACAGTTTGGAACTCAAAGTTCGGACAAATGAGAGTTCTTTACGTGGTTTTGAGGACATATGGTCTAAACTTTGCTCCGTTTAAGTTTTTGTGAGCTCGGAACCCAAAGTTCGTCCCCTAAAGCGTTTTTCATCTTGTTCGGATGAACTGGGTCCAAACTTTTCTCCATTTGAGTTTGGGAGAGTTTGGAACTCAAAGTTCGTCCCAATCAGAGTTCCTTAGGTTGTTTGGACCACACATGGTCCAAACTTTGCTCTGTTTAACTTTTTGAGATGTCGGAACCAAAAGTTCGTCCCAATGAGAGTTTTTCATCTAGTTTGGACGAACCTTGTCCAACCTTTTCTCCATTTGAGTTTTGGAGAGTTTGAACTCAAAGTTCGATCAAATGGGAGCTCTTTAGGTGGTTTGGACGACACATGGTCCATACTTTGCTCCGTTTAAGTTTTTGAGAGCTCGGGACCCGAAGTTCGTCCCAATGAGAGTTTTTCATTTGGTTAGGATGAACTTTGTCCTAACTTTGCTCCGTTTGAGTTTTGGAGAGTTTGGAACTCAAAGTTCGATCGAATGAGAGCTCTTTATGTGGTTTGGACAACACATGGTCCAAACTTTGCTACGTTTCAGTTTTTGAAAGTTTGGAACTCAAAGTTCGGCCCGATGAGAGTTCTTTAGGTGGTTTGGACAACACATGGTTTAAACTTTGGTCTGTTTAAGTTTTTTAGAGCTTGGAACCCAAAGTTCGTCCCAATGAGAGTTCTTCATCTGGTTTGGACGAACTTGGTCCAAACTTTGGTCCGTTTGAGTTTTGGAGAGTTTGTAACTCAATGTTCGTACCAATGAGAGTGCTTTAGGTGGTTTGGACGACACATGGTCTAAACTTTGCTCCGTTTTAGTTTTTGAGAGCTCGGAACCCAAGGTTCATCCCAATGAGAGTTCTTCCTCTGGTTTGGACGAACTTGGTCCAAACTTTTCTCCGTTTGAGTTTTGGAGAGTTTGGAACTCAAAGTTCGGTCCAATGAGAGTTCTTTAGGTGGTTTGGATGACACATGGTCTAAACTTTGCTCAGTTTAAGTTTTTGAGAGCTCGGGACCCGAAGTTCGTCCCAATTATAGTTTTTCATCTGGTTTGGACGAACTTGGTCCTAACTTTGCTCCGTATTAGTTTTGGAGAGTTTGGAACTCAAAGTTCGATCCAATGAGAGCTCTTTATGTAGTTTTAACAACACATGGTCCAAACTTTGCTCCGTTTCAGTTTTGGAGCGTTTGGAACTCAAAGTTCGGCCCAATGAGAGTTCTTTAGGTGGTTTGGACGACACATGGTCTAAACTTTGGTCCGTTTAAGTTTTTGAGAGCTTGGAACCCAAAGTCCGTCCCAATGAGAGTTCTTCATCTGGTTTGGACGAACTTGGTCCAAACTTTGCTCCGTTTGAGTTTTGGAGAGTTTGGAACTCAATGTTCGGACCAATGAGAGTTCTTTAGGTGGTTTGGACGACACATGGTCTAAACTTTGCTCCGTTTAAGTTTTGAGAGCTCGGACTCCAAAGTTCATCCAAATCAGAGTTCTTCATCACGTTTGGACGAACTTGGTCCAAACTTTTCTCCGTTTGAGTTTTGGAGAGTTTGGAACACAAAGTTCGGCCCGATGAGACTTCTTTAGGTGGTTTGGATGACACATGGTCCAAACGTTGGTCCGTTTAAGTTTTTGGGAACTCGGAACCCAAAGTTCGTCCCAATGAGTGTTTTTCATTTGGTTTTGACGAACTTGGTCCAAACTTTGCTACGTTTGAGTTTTGGAGAGTTTGGAACTCAAAGTTCGGACCAATGAAAGTTCTTTAGGTGGTTTGGATGACACATGGTCTAAACTTTGTTCCGTTTAAGTTTGTGAGAGCTCGGAACAAAATGTTCATCCCAATGAGAGTTCTTCATCTGGTTTGGAGGAACTTGGTCCAAACTTTTCTCCGTTTGAGTTTTGGAGAGTTTAGAACTCAAAGTTCGGCCCAATGAAAGTTCTTTAGGTGGTTTGGACGACACATGGTCAAAACTTTCCTCCATTTATGTTTTTTAGAGCTCAGAAACCAAAGTTCGTCCCAATGAAGTTTTTCATCTGGTTTCGACGAACATGGTCCAAACTTTTCTCCGTTTGGGTTTTTGAGAGTTTGGAACTCAAAGTTCGAACCAATGAGAGTTCTTTAGGTTGTTTGGATGACACATGGTCTAAACTTTGCTCCGTTTAAGTTTTTGAGAACGCGGAACCCAAAGTTCATCCCAATGAGAGTTTTTCATCTGATTTGGAGGAACTTTGTCCAAACTTTTCTCCGTTTGAGTTTTGGAGAGTTTGGAACTCAAAGTTCGGCCCAATGAAAGTTCTTTAGGTGATTTGGACGACACATGGTCCAAACTATCCTCCATTTATGTTTTTGAGAGCTCAGAAGCCAAAGTTCGTCCCAATGAGAGTTTTTCATCTAGTTTAGACGAATTTGGTTCAAACTTTGCTCTGTTTGTGTTTTGGAAAGTTTGGAACTCAAAGTTCGGCCGAATGAGAGCTTTTTAGGTGGTTTGGATGACACATGGTCCAAACTTTGCTCTGTTTGAGTTTTGGAGAGTTTGGAACTCAAAGTTCTACCCAATGAGAGTTCTTTAGGTGTTTTGGACGACAGATGGTCCAAACTTTGCTCCGTTTAAGTTTTTGAGAGCTCAGAACTCAAAGTTCGTCCCAATGACAGTTTTTCATCTGGTTTGGACTAACTTGGTCCAAACTTTGCTCTGTTTGAGTTTTGGAGAGTTTGGAACTCCAAGTTCGGCCCAATGAGAGTTCTTTACGTGGTTTGGACGACACATGGTCCAAACTTTGCTCCATTTTAGTTTTTGAGAGCTCGGAACCCAAAGTTCGTCCCAATGAGAGTTTTTCATCTAGTTTGGACGAACTTGGTCCAAACTTTGCTCCGTTTGAGTTTTGGAGAGTTTGGAACGTTGTTCAAAATACACGCTGCAGCCACACTGCATGACCCCAAAACGAATCAGACAATTGAGCATAACTCAACTTGGATTGAACCATATCCAATAGGGTTCTGTTACTCCTAACTGAGATTTAGGATGTGATTCTATGAACTATCAAATAGTCCTAGAATCTCAAGTCCTTATGCTCAACACATTGATCAGATCAAAATGTTTTTATTATCTCACCTAACAAGTTTTCAACTTCAGTCTTAAGCCCCTTCGAATATCTCAAGAGCTTCAGACTGAAATTGCATTAGGTAGAGATACTCATACCTTTGAATAATCATCCAAAAATGAGATGATTTATTCATGCCCTCCCACTGCTTTGACATACTGGACCACAAGGATCCAAATGTACAAGCTCCAAGGGCTCTTTGGCTCTTAAGTTATTTTCCAGTAAAAGATCCATCAGTCATATTGCCCATAAGACATGACTTAATTGGTATTAAAGAGTTTTCTTCTAACTAACTTAGAAGTATACTCATAGACTAAGCTCCCAATCATATTGAGATAAAAATAGCCTAACCTTAAGAACCAAAGAAAGGTATTTCTTTTAGGAGATATCTTTTGCCTTTATTTTTTTGAATATAAGCAATCTTAAACAACTCAGTACTCATGACTTGCTTTACTCTCGATTAGTCTTAAAACACATAAGTTATTTTCTAGTAATGCTTAACAAATGTCAACTCCCTTTCTTAAAATGAAACTGCGTTAGTAGGGAAAGGTATTGAGTAACATTGTTTCAGCATATACGATATAGAAATCAAACTTCTATTAATCTTTAGGAAATTCATACACATTATCTAATAATGTGTTTTTTCTCCCACTGGATAAAATAACTTAATGTTCCCTCTGCCAAAGCCAAGACATACTCTCCAGATCAAAATCTGAGAGTCATCTCACCTAATTGCAACTGTTGCCATGAGCTTATTCCTTAAAAGGAAAAGTAAACGTGACAAGTGGCACCTGAATTAAGGATTCAGGCTGTATCCTCATTTTCCACTATGCACGTTTCAATGATCAATAAATCAAATTTATTGTCATTGATATTGGCTAGGCAGTTAATGTCATAATCATCATGAACGATTCAAGATGAACTAGACATTTGGGCTTGAGGACATTCCTCACAAAAGACTAATCTTAAATCACTTACCACAAGTTTCGTTTAAGCTAGTTGTATCTTAAACCGTTATTAATAAAATGATGTAAGACAATGCACATAAAATTTATATAATTGCTAAAGTAACAAATTACTTGTATTATTAATCACACTAACCCATTACAAATAATCCAATCAAATTCTGCAAAAACAAACAAGCAATCAAAGAATCCCTATAAAACTATTGATTTAGTTTTTGCAACGATACTTCATAGGTTTAGAACAACAGCCATCGAAGGGTGGTCAGCTACTCCTCCTATGAATTGAGACAATCTAAACCAAATTCTAACACCAGAATAACTCATATTCCGTTAGCATTTAGTTACTGTTGTTCGGTCAAGGATTAGTTAACACATTTAACTCATCCCCGTAAGTGTAACCCTCCCACTTTCAGATCCCAGAGGTACGGACCAACAGGCTACCAAAAGGAAAGACAACTGTTGGTAATTAACCTAAGTGACCCTAACCATTTATAGAGTTCGCAGTGTTCCGAAACCTATGATCAGGCCCTCCGAAGGGATGGTCGCTCCAGGACGACACGCAGGCGGATCATAAGAATCTCACGGTGCGACCTAGAGGTGGAGACCGTAGGATACGTTGACACGTGTCCTACTCCCACTTACTATAGACATTCTCCCCATTCACCTTGTTATTGACCCATGCAAACACTTTTCGAAGGGAGGCCGCGCCCAGGGCGACACGAAGCCGAGCATGGATCTCACAGTGTGAACACAGGGGGACGTGAGAGTATAAACTCGATATGAAATTCTTGTTTTTATATTTTTCCTCCCACTGAAATGTCCTACTGTATTTTAGGGTTATTAAACTTAGATAAATCCAGCTAAGTAAATCTATCTAAGTCTTTGCCTATTATAACTCTTATAAATAGGTCTTTACTCTAATGTCTAGGTGAATTAAACCCTTTTAATTACCTAGTGACATTGCATGATAACATTAAACTATGATTAACTCAATTCAGGTTCCGGATCTGTTCCCAGGTAGGAGGTGTTCCGTAACCGTCAACTTAAGTACCCCCAGCCTAGACAGAATTTCACCGAGAGAGTTCCCTTATAACCATAGTAATGTTTTTCGTACTTAGTACGTTAAAACTATTTTAATCCTAAGTAAGAATATAATTCTAATCCTATTAGAATTAAAATGAGCTTAGGTCTAATTAATTTTAAACAATTTAAAATTAATTCATTTTAACCTAAGGTTCTATGTTTGCATGCAACTGTTTGTTATAGGTTGACGGTTTCTAATCAATTTTATAACTATTATAAAATTTTAATGATTAGCCCTATAACATGCTTCTATGGTGTTTACTAATAACAATCTAATTCTAGTTATTTAACACCATATAATTATGACGCCGATATCGATAATATAACGATTATATTAATCTAAGGTGGTGTCATGCTTCATGCAATTTCAATTTCATTTAATTAATATCGATTATATTAATTAATCATCCACGAAATTAAATTACATGAAATTTGACATTAATATAATATAACATTTATATTAATCTAATTAATGTCATGCTCAATGCTATTCCATTTTCATTAAATTAATAGAACACTTTATATTAAAAATATACATGAAAATCAAGCATTGATATTTAATTATTTTCGTTGATAATATAACGAATTATATTAATACACATGAAAATAATCCTAAGCATGCATGCTACATTAATTAAATATAACAATTATATTTAGCTAAATTAATGTCATGCATCATGCTTCACCAATTTCATATATTTAATATAACAATTATACTAAATTACTCATGAAATTAAATTCATGCATAATTACCATACATTATAACAATTATAACATAAATATGCATGAAAAACATGCTTAACCTATGGTGGGATCTAACTAAATGACATTCATAAGGCAATAAATAGCTATAAAGACCGGTATTTTGGCATCCTAGGACAAAAATAATGAAAAATTACAATAATAATTCAAAATCTAGCCCTAAACCGTCTTGTAATTGGTCTGAACTGCCTCGAACCGCTCAGAACCAACCCGAACCGTGTCAGAATCGCCCAAATCGGTCCATATTCTCCCTGAACCAGACCAACCAGCTTTGAACCAGACCAACACTCAGTGAACCGGATCGAACCGAACTCTTAACCACCCATACCAACACGCGCGCACGAAAAAAATAATAACTGTACACGATCCACCTCGAAATCACGACGTCGCGCTTGCCATGCACACCTGACGCCAACTGCTCCAAGCGCCCAAGTTCAAACTAAAGTGAACGCAAAAGATATTTCTTCGTAACCGCTTTGAACCCTCACACCGCACGTTTCGCGTCTGACTCGCGTGATTGAGCGAAATTGCCGCCAGCGTCGAGACGCTGAAGTCATAGCGTCGCGACGCTGGCTCGAAAAATCTCCGTTCCGCGTTGTTCTACAGCGTCGCGACTCTAATGAGCAGGGTCGCGACGATACGCCTCTAGACAGCATTCTGTCCTTCGGTTCCAGCAGCATTTCTTCTCTGAATTGAACCCCGATTCGAGCACCGATCAACAAATTGATCCTAAATCTCTAGACACGGACTTACAAGACTCGATTTACAACAATTTGCCCCAAAAACAAGGGCCCTCACATGATCAAATCATAGGAAATTTGTAAATCTAATGCCAAAAAATACCAAAACAGTCTTTAAGTAAACCACATTCATAATGCAAATCGATCCCACCAAAAACCAACGCAATTTTCATAAATTGAATTTAATTAACGAGATGGCTCTGATACCAATTGAAGGGTTGAAATCCCTTTTGGCAACGGAAGCAAACAAGACCATTCTCGAATTAAAATTCAATTGTAGAAAAACCGGTACATTGGCAAAAAAATTCAAAAACTAATTTCTAAATAAAATAGATTATGCATGCTAGAAATTGATTTAAGATCAAGAACACTTACTGGATTTCGAAGAACACAACACGATGCTCTAGGATTCTCGTTCTTGATCCTCCAATCAACACCACCAATAGCGAACACCCGCTATATCTCTTGGCTCACTGAGATAGGATTGTGGGATCCTCGTTGTCTTGAAGGGAAAAATTCAATAATATGGACTTGCTGTGTTTTTTGAGAGAAAAAACTAGAGAGAAAATCTTCAAAGCTGTCTCTGTGTTTTTGCGTGAGTGAGGAGAGAATCAGAGAATGGCCAAAACCCCTCAGGCAACTATGTAGGATTAGGTTAGGAAGATATCTTTAACTCCCTAACCAATCATGTCCATTTATCTAAACTAATTAGATCTGGATCATTTAATTATTATCAAATAATAATTAATAAATTAAATAACTAATAATTATTTAAATAATTATAATTAATTATCTAATTAATTATAATTAATTTAATTAAACCTATTTTAATTAAACAATTATAACATATAGTTTTAATTCCATTAAATCATATTCAATTGAATTAAATAGGTCATTCAATTAATTTAAATTAATTGATCCCATATTAATTAAATATCAAATATTTAATTAATTTTATAATTGAATCATATTCAATTTAATCTCTCTCATTTAACCTATAGTTTTAATGTGCATCAAAATGTACATTAATATAAACTATAATATTAATTTGATTAAATCATATTTAACCAAATTAAATTAATTAGTTTCCAATTAATTAATTCATGAATTAATCAAATATCACATATTTAATTAAATTCATAATTCTCTCATTAATTAATTTTGAATCATATCCAAAATTAATTTTATTATAAAGTTTAATTCATTAATTAAACTTATACTATAATGTATCTCCATACATTATATTAATTGCATCAAAATACAATTAGCTTAAATTCCCTTCAATAATCAAGACTATATTATCTCAGAACCCGTTATGAGCTAGTAGGTGGACCTAATGGACCTACAGATCAGAAGCTCCAACGATACGAGATTGATCAACTAAACTCATTAACCGTGTCAATCAACATTCGTTAACTGTGGGTCACTCCACTAAAGACCCACAGCTGCACTCTTCTCACTGTAGAATATTTCTGTGTCCACGGACATCGACCAATGCAGTAAGTCAATCCTTCACGTGTGTTCGTAACACCAACTGGGTCAAATTACCGTTTTACCCCTGGGTTACCTCTGGTTCCTTAAGTACCACTGATCCATCTAGTGAACAAGTTGTTTAGGGTCCAACCTCTAAGCAAGAGTTCCTCTCGGGCCAGGAGAGGACGACGTGCCTTTGTTTAAGCCCCGAAATCAGCCCTTAAGGGAACACACGTCTACTTGCCCCAATAGGGGGAAGGAGTGAATTCCATCTTGTATTGTCATGTCCCCAGCCCCCCACTCGGTCTTGTCCCCAAGAAGGTAGGCTTATTGAGTCGGCGTGCAGGTCACTCTCACCCGTACTAATCAAAGGACAATCCCTCGTGAGAAGTGAAGGGATAAAAGCACCACGCAGCGGAAAGTATTACCGAACCTACTCAGAGTCTTAGATTCTAATTGAAATACCAATACAATTTGCAAAATATTACAACAATAAATCTATATTTAATGGGCTGTACATAGGCTATAAACATGCTAAAAGATCAACTAGATTGATCCCAGTGATCAAGGATTTCATAGAAAACTTACTTTTGTAGAAAGCCTTGATCAATTCTCCTTTTCTTGCCAATAGGATTGAAAACGCAGCAACCCTCTTGTGCGAACACCACCAATCGGCTACACCGGTATATCTCTAAGACTTCTTGAAGAAGGAGACTTGTGGGAGTCTATTGGGAGAGATCTCTGAGAGAAGGAGAGACAATGGGATGCCTTTCACCCCACCCTAGGGGTCCTATATATAGGTAAAGGTCAAGACTTTTTCCTAATAGGAAAAATTCTCCTTTTCCCAATAGGAAAAAGTCTATTAATAAGTTCAAATCTATTATCTAAACAATGTCTAATTTTAATAAATAATTAATTAATTCAATAATTAATTAATTACCTTATTAAATATCATATATTTAATCTTAGGGATTTTATTAAAATTAAAATTAATATGAATCCAATTCATATTAAATTTATTTGAACTCTTTCAAATATTTTCTCTCAAGAATTAATTTTTGAAATTAATTCAAAAATTATATTATAAAGTTTCATAAACTTTATATTATAATGCATCAATATACATTATATGATTCCCAAAATAAATTGAACACTTTCAATTTACAATTTATATTTATTTGCTTTAAGTCTTTTCACGAGCTACCAGTGGGACCTAATGGACCTACATATCATAAGCTCCAATGATACGAGACTAATCGGCTTAAACTCATTAACCAAGTTAGTCTCCATTCGTTAACTGTGGGTCACTCCACTAAAGACCCACAACTGCACTCTTCTCACTGCAGAATATTTTTGTGTCCACGGATATCGAACAATAACGACAGTTAGTCCTTCACGAGTGTTCGTAACTCCAACTGGGTCAAATTACCGTTTTACCCCTGAGTTACCTCTACCTCCTTAAGTATCAGTGCTCCTCTAATGAAAAACCTGTTTGTGGTCCAACCATCAAACAGAAACCCCTCTCGGGCCAGTGAGAGGGTAGAGCCCTTTGTTCAAGACCTGGAGACACCACTTAAGGGAACACTCATCTACTTCCTCAAAAGTCGGGAAGGAGTGAATTCCATCTTGTGTGATTATCTTCCCAGCTCCTCACTCCGTCTTGTCCCCAAAAGGGTAGGCTTATTGAGTCGGCGTACTAGCTACTCTCACCCATACAAATCAAAGGACAATCCCTCGTGAACAGGAGTCCATAATCCACTCAGGATTCAGACTAAGTTGCCTAGGTCAACCTAGTGAAATAGAAACCTAACTAGTTAACGGTGTTATAGCTAGCGGTTACTATTTTGCGGTCCGGTCTTATGCAAACTTATTGCATAGGATACCCCCACTCGCATGTCTACGACATGGACGCTTTGGATCAATACGTCTGTATCAAATACAAAGCGGGCCGTATCACATAGCGTTACCAGGATAAGGTACCCAACCTTATCCTGGTACTATAGACCTTTTAGGTTGTTACTTTGAATATCGATCTCCGTATGTCCCCACATACTAGTTCAAGTTACATACAAACAACCTTGGATCTTAGTTTATTGGATTTGGGTCAAATAGTGCAATATTTAACAATAACATTTTATTGCAGAAACTAAATAACACTTTATTAAACACAAGTATAAAATTTGTTTACATTCACTATCTACGAGTTTTAGAGCATAAAACCCAACAAGAAGGAGTTCATGACACACTCATGATTAAGACTGAGCTACCTACGTCATCCTATTGAAACAGTAACCTAACTAGTCAACGGTGTTACATCTAGTGGTTTACTATTTCGTGGTCCGGTCTTATGCAAACTCACTGCATAGGATACCCCCGCTCGCATGTCTCCTACATGGACGCCTTGGATCAATAAGTCTGTATCGAATACAAAGCGGGTCGTATCACATAGTGTTACCAGGATAAGGTACCCAACCTTATCCTTGTACTATAGACCTTTTAGGTTGTTACTTGAACACCAATCCCCGTATGTCCCCACATACTAGTTCAAGTTACATGTAAACAACCTTGGATCTTAGTTTATTGGATTTGGGTCATATTGTGCAATTATAGACTTAATATGACAATAACACTTTATTGCATAAGCCTCAATAACACTTTATTGATACAAGTGTATAATTCATTAATCATTCACTATCTACGAGTTTTAGGACATAAAACCCAACAATCTTGTCTTGGGCTCCAAGTCGTCATAGCGTCGCGACGCTACCCACTTTCTTGATCTTTCCGCATAGCTGCCTAGCGTCGGGACGCTGAAGGCTTAGCGTCTCGACGCTAGGCCTTGAATCTTCTAGAATGGCCCGATTTTGCATGGAATTTCGGGCCTCCTTCATTTATTTTGGCCCAAATGCTTCATGTAATGGATCTTGGGCTCTTTTCTTGACCCAACTTGATACTTTAAGGCTTGGAATACATGAATTTGGGCTTCTAATTCATTCTTTTTGGGCTTTTGGACTTGGATCTACAATGGACTTCTCCAAATTGCTCAAAAAGCCTCCAAAATCATCTAAATTCTCTCAAAGTTTCAGTTTTGCTTCCTTGGCTCGGATTTCTGAAATTTAAACATAAAATAGCATTAAAGTACACAATTCATGCACAAAGCTAGCTAAACATAATAGGAAAATGATAGCATTTATGCATGCTATCACACCCCCAAACGTAAACCTTTGCTAGTCCCGAGCAAAGCTTAAAACCATATATATGAATCAACTATTGCAAATGCATGACTCTAAGCTCAATGATCAAAATAATGAACTCTAACAATTATAGGAAATATTAAAACACATTCATTCATCACGAAATTTAAATCTAAACTCTTCATCCCTTGCGTGTGTGTGTGTGTGCGAGCCTCCCTATTAGGTATTTACTAGCCTAGAAAAGGTTTATAAAATCCTCAGTTCATCTTCCCCCTACACTGGCCCTAAGCTCTAATTATCCAGCTTCCCAACAATCAAGAAAGCAATATCCCACTAAAGTGCCTGAAACAACGGGGTATGCCTCCCCTAAACTTGCATTTTTATGATTCTAATGGCACTAGCTTTCACACTATGATGCAGGGAGCTATAACCCGAATTTTATTCTTGGTTGGCCTAACTGATAACACCGTAGGTAGCTCTTTTTGCCCCTAGCTTTTTAAACATAGCAAGCGCTTTTTTTTTTCTTTTTTTTTATTCGCTATACTTTTTTTTTTCATATATATATATATATATATTTCACATTTTTCTTTTCTTTTTTTTTCCTTTTCCTTTCTTTTCATCTTTTCTTTTCTTTGCAGGCTAATAATCATGATTTTTCTCCCAAGTAAAACATTACAAACTCTCATGCAGTTCAACTTTCAAATCAGATCTTAAGCCTATCGGAGTGACAACAAACATCTAGATAATATAATCCAGTTCTAAGCATTCAAAACCATATAAGTAGGCTAAGTGCTTAACATGTGCAAGGAAATCAAAGCAACAATTTAAATTTACATGAATCTTGAACATGCTTTCATATTTCACAAAAATTGGACAAAATTCATTATCTAGATCATATCATAGACTGTCCTCATCAAAACAGATGCAATAGTATTATGATGAAAAATTTTCAATCAGCTCAGATCAGAACAACAAAGCCTCCCCCCCAAACTTAAATCATACATTGTCCTCAATGTATTAATCATTCAAACTAATTAGGCATGCATAAGGACAATTTAAAAATATAGGGAGAACAATACTGCCTTGGAGTGCGAGAGAAATCAAGGATGTCAGCCTTTAACATTCATTGGGGTTGTTTTGAAAGAAATTGTGGTTCTCGAGTTCCTACAAAAATTCAACCAATAGGAGCGAAAGATAAACATGCTCTAACTACAAAAAAAAACTGAAAAACAAAGAAAAAAAATTTAACTGAAAAAATAAACTTGGGTTGCCTCCCAAGGAGCACTTGTTTAACGTCTCTTAGCTAGACGAGTTTGTGCGGTCTTTCAAGGCACATAAAAATTCTCGTATTTCTTCGGGCCCTTCTTCCTTGAATCGATGAAGCAGACTATTGCTAGTAAGCTTACTAGCTTTTCATGGGCCCCAGAAGCAGAAATATTTTTGAGATTTTCTTTTAATAAAAGCATAAAAGGAGAAATATCTAAATAAAGGGATTCTGACTCTGACACCGACTCGTGAGAATAGGAAAAATAACACTCATTATCAAGAGAGGATGGAGATGATAGAACAGACAAAGGCCTTTCAATCTTAAACTCTATCGCTTGAAACTCCTCAAACACTACAATCTCAATTTCTTTTTCTTCCTCACAAAATTGTTCTTGGTGGGTGCTAGAACTATCCAGTTCTTCCTCACAATCTACACAGCTCACCCCTATATGCTCATCTTTAGCAAAATCGAAAAAATTACGCTCCTGAATTGGCGCTAATGAATCAGTGGCCACATGACTCACTAGACATCGTATGGAAGTGGATTCTACCTCCCTTTGGGTCTGCGGTCTCTCCATAGATTTTTCTAATTCTAAATCCATGGCTCTAGTCTCTTGAATAAAACTTTCAAGCAAGCTCACTAAGAAAGACTTTTCTTCTATGGAAGCGGATTGCACTTCACTCACCTCCTCTTTGGGATGCAATCTCCCTTGGAATTTTTCTATAGCTAATTTTGGTGCTCTATTATCCTCAATATAATCTTGAAGCAAGTTTTCTAGGGGAGATTTTTCTTCTAAAGGGGGATAATCTGAATAGAAAAAATTGGATGATGGTGTTGGTTCTTCGGGCTCAGATTCCTTAAAGGGCCACCCAAAACTATTAAAAGCCACTTAAAACAATAAATCCAACAATAATCAGGCTTTCAGTCAGATGCAAACACCAGTTAAATATACCACAAGAACAACGGACCAGGACTCAAATAAAAATAAAAACAAAGAAAGAAAAATAAAACCTTTAAATTAAAGCAAACAATTTCTTCACAATATTAATTGAATGAAATTAACCAATCCACAGCAACGCAGCCCAAAAATTGTTGCACGATTTTACCGCAAGTGTACGGGTCGTCACAAGTAATATAGTGATTTTGAGTATTAGAGTATCATCTCCACAGGGATTGGATTTATTCAATTAATTACATGAATACTCTTGCTTAGCTTTATTTAGAGAACAAAATCTAATGCCGGTAAGATAAACTAAAAAGCTAATCTAGAAAGCAAAAGATAGATGGAGATACAATTTGGAGGGATAATTCTTAGAGGGATGATTTCATCAATTGGACCTTTAACCGCTTAATCAATTAACTAACTTAGATTAACTAATCATTTGATTCATAAGTTTAGAAGCGTAGTGACAATGACTCTCCTGTCGGTTTCCTCCTATCTCATACCTTTCAATAAAGAATCTCCTTTCGGTTTCCTCTTTATTTACTTAGCATGACATTACGGCCCTTTAATAAAACCTCTAACGTTATTTATTCTATCCCGTGTCACTCGGGTAAATAATCGTTAGTCATGCATTCAGTTCTACTCTAAGCTTCTCTCCGTCGAGTTTCCACTTAGTAACGATTCATTTAATCAGTGATCAGTTGATTAAAAGCACTAAGGATAAAATGCACAAATGAACAATAATGACTATTAAACCAAATCAATTCATTAATTCAGCAAAGGTTCAACAACTAAATCAATCTCAAAGAGTTTAAGAATTAACTACTCATAATCACTAAAATTCAATAATTCCTAATCAAAACAATTCTAGAAACTAAAACATAAAGGAAAAGGGGAAGAGAAATGCTCATAAAAGTGTCGATCTCCTCGATCCCGCGTCGACCTCCATCAATCTCGAGCTCCAAAGATCTTCAACAAAGCTCCAAAACTCTCCCAAAAATCCCCAATTTTAGTGTAGACTCTAGAATGGGGTGAAAACCCACAAATTGGCTCCCCAAACTTGGATGAAAATGGCTTTATTTATAGGCTCCCAGCAGGCGCAGCGTCGCGACGCTCTGCCGTCATCTTGTCTTGGGCTCCAAGTTGTCGCAGCGTCGCGACGCTACATGGACAGCGTCACGACGCTACCCACTTTCTGGATCTTTCCGCATAGCTGCCTAGCGTCAGGACGCTCAAGGCTTAGCGTCTCGACGCTAGGCCTTGAATCTTCTAGAATGACCCGATTTTGCTTGGAATTTCGGGCCTCCTTCATTTCCTTTGGCCCAAATGCTTCATGTAATGGATCTTGGGCTCTTTTCTTGACCCAACTTGATACTTTAAGGCTTGGAGTACATGAATTTGGGCATCTAATTCATTCTTTTTGGGCTTTTTGACTTGGATCTACAATGGACTTCTCCAAATTGCTCAAAAAGTCTCCAAAATCATCCAAATTCTCTCAAAATTCCAGTTTTGCTTTCTTGGCTCGGTTTTTTGAAATTTAAACGTAAAATAGCATTAAAGTACACAATTCATGCACAAAACTAGCTAAAAATAATAGGAAAATGATAGCATTTATGCATGCTATCAGTTTCTTTAGACACCTCAAGAAGTTGAGGACATGAGACAAATGCCCTATCCAAGATTTGATCACTGGAAAACCGTTAAGAATATCCTCACGTATCTAAGGAGAAAGAGGAACTATATGCTCGTGTATGAGACTAAGGATTTGATCCTTACAGGATATACTGACATGGATTTTAAGACTGATAAGGATTTGAGGAAATCTACATCAGTATCCATGGTCAATCTTTACGAAAGAGCTATAGTATGATATAGTTACAGTCTTTACCATATAAGTCGAAAATATAGCTGCTTGTGAAACATCGATAGAGACTGTAAGGCTTAGAAAGTTCTTGATTGATTTGGAATGTGTTCCAAATGTGAACTTGTCCATCACACTTTATAGTGATACAGTGGTATTGTGGCAAATTCAAAAGAACCTTGCAGCCCAAGATAAGCAAGCACATTGAATTACAAGGAATATTCACGAACGCGCTCTCGGCTAAAGGGTATGAGGGTCATCTAGAAGGTCTAGGTCTACGAGTTATGTACAAAGATGAAATCTAGGGCAAGTGGGAGAAATGTAATGGGTATAGTGATACCATTATGCAATGGGTATAGTGATGCCCTAGTTTATTGTATTTGTACATTGTATATGTTTTATACATGTATTTATACACCCATTGCTAAATAGATTATTTTACATCCCACTAAACTAGAGTCTTAGTTCAAGTGGGAGTTGTTGGGTTTTATGCCCTAAAACTCGTAGATAGTGAATGTAAACAAATTATATACTTGTTTTAATAAAATGTTATTAAGTTTCTACAATAAAATGTTATTGCTAAATATTGCAAAATTTGACCCAAATCCATTAAACGAAGATCCAAGGTTGTTTGTATGTAACTTGAACTAGTATGTGGGGACATACGGGGATCGATGTTCGAGTAACAACCTAAGAGGTCTATAGTACAAAGATAAGGTTGGGTACCTTATCTTGGTAACACTATGTGATACGACCCGCTTTGTATTTGATACAGACGTAATGATCCAAAGCGTCCATGTAGTAGACATGCGAGTGGGGGTATCCTATGCAATGAGTTTGCATAAGACCGGACCGCAAAATATTAACCACTAGCTGTAACACCGTTAACTAAGTTAGGTTTCTATTTCACTAGGATGACCTAGGCAAGTTAGTCCGAATCCTGAGTGGATTATGGACTCCTATTCACGAAGGATTGTCCTTTGATTTGTATGGGTGAGAGTGGCTAGTACGTCGACTCAATAAGCCTACAATTCTGGGGACAAGACTGAGTGAGGAGCTGGGAACATAATCATACAAGATGGAATTCACTCCTTCCCGACTTTTGAGGAAGTAGATGAGTGTTCCCTTAAGTGGTGTCTCTGGGTCTTCAACAAGGGACCCTACCCTCTCACTGGCTCGAGAGGGGTTTCTGTTTCATGGTTGGACCACAAACAGGTTGTTCATTAGAGGAGCATTGGTACTTAAGGAGGTAGAGGTAACTCAAGGGTAAAATGGTAATTTGACCCAGCTGGAGTTACGAACACTCGTGAAGGACTAACTTACCGTTATTGGTCGATATCCGTGGACACAGAAATATTCTACAGTGAGAAGAGTGCAGTTGCGGGTCTTTAGTGGAGTGAACCACAGTTAACGAAAGTTGACTAACTTGGTTAATGAGTTTAGCCGATTAGTCTCGTATCGTTGGTGCTTCTGATCTGTAGGTCCATTAGGTCCCACTGGTAGCTCGTAAAGAGACTTGAAGCAATTAAGTATAAATTGTAAATTGAAAGTGTTCAATTTATTTAAGGGAATCTTATGATTCATGTTGATACATTATAATATAAAGTTTATGAAACTTTATAATATAATTTTTGAATTAATTTCAAAAATTAATTCTTAAGAGAAAATATTTGAAAGAGTTCAAATAAATTTAATATGAATTGGATTCATATTAATTTTAATTTTAATAAAATCCCTAAGATTAAATATATGATATTTAATTGGGTAATTAATTAATTATGGAATTAATTAATTATTTATTAAAATTAGATATTGTTCAGATTATAGATTTGAACTTATTCATAGACTAGGAAAAGGCCTTCCTTTTCCTATTAGGAAAACGTCTTGGCCTTTACCTATATATAGGACCCCTGGGGTGGGGTGAAAGCCATCCCATTGAATCTTCTTCTCTTAGAGATCTCTCCCAAAAGACTCCCACAAGTCTCCTGCTGCAAGAAGTCTTAGAGATATACCGGTGTAACCGATTGATGGTGTTCCCACAAGAAGGTTGCTGCGTTTTCAATCCTACTAGCAAGAAAAGGCGAATCGATCAAGGCTTTCTACAAAAGTAAGTTTTCTATGAAATCTTTGATCACTAGGATCGTCTAGATTAGATCAAGTTATTTTTAGCATGTTTATGGTCGTTGTACAGCCCATTAAATGTAGCTAATTTGACTTTTCGCTCCTCAGGACAACTCATAACGTCGAAGCATTTCTCCAACATATTTAACCAGACCTCGGTGTCAGCTAGATCTGTGGAACCCTCAAACACGGTTGCTCCTAACTTCTTTAGCCGTTCTATCCCATACATCTTTTCCGGATCACTAGGCCCTGCTCTCTCTGGCCTACCAACCTCCTGTGCAGATCTAGCGAACTGTTCACTCCTTGCCACATTCTGACCTCTCGGGGTACTGGATCCCCTTTCAGACTGACTCTCGGTAGGATCCTGCATCCCGTCCTGATTCTGCCTGCGTCGTCTGCTGGTACGTGGGGACATGACTCCTATAACATATCAACACATCAGACATGCTATAGATACTTAGCTCAGATGCATATTACTAAACTTCTACCCATCTTCTAGTCCTGATTGGACTCACTCTCACAATACTTGAACCGTACTCCGCTTGTTCTATCTGAACTGACTCAACGTCTAACTACTTACTTTTTAAATTCTTCTTAGCACTAACTACCATGTCTCATTTCCCATGGAGCTAACTGCCCTGATACCAAGTTGTCACACCCCCTTCCGAACCACTTGCTAACTCAGTCCGGAAGATGGCGTGAAGCCAACAAACATCGTCCTCCTCTAACGATACCCATTGACCCTCCTGTAACATTGAACCTGATAAACATACTAATCTTAGATATAAAATATTATACATGAAACACAACACAGTGGAATCCCTGAAAACCTTTCAACATACACGAGGTGCCGCCCTGACATAACTCGGTTTGGAAAATAACCTGATATAGATATGACAACCAAAAACATATACAATTGGGGTTCATACAACCACGACCTCTAGGACTAAATTATCTAATCCTTACAAAACATTTACAATATGGACAGACTCAGTATACAACTCCACCCACGTACTGGAGCTTGATCTAGAACTTTCAGCAGACGTTGGCAGTGTATCAGGCACCGATAGCTCGATCTCTACCTGAAAAGTGGGAAAATATTTTGAAAGAGTCAGCTACGAAGCCCAGTGAGTGGCTAAATTTAAAACTGTACATTCGGAAATCAGAACACGTGATAAAACTTTAAACGTATAAAGCTGCTCAACCAAGGCATTAAACATAAACGTGCAATGACAAAAGCTTTCTTAAAACATCGCAGGTTCGTGGTTAAAAATCTAGCAAGGCATATCAAGTACATCAAACGTTTTAACTAACATGACCGATCTACGTTGTGTAGGGCACGCCCAGTACAACCATGGTTTACTAGTCCTACGATGTAGTGGGGCCCGCCAGCACTCCCATCGTCTTTGTCGTAGTGGGGCCCACCCAGCACTCACGATAGCATCGTTGTCACGGAGTACACTCAACGTCAACAACGGAATATAACCTGTGTGCACACGGTACCATATAGCCTCGGGCTCAATATCCCAGTCACGTAGTCAATAGAAATCTCAGAAAATCACATGAAAACATTAGAACATGTAAAACTTAAGCTTACTCAGCTTGCTCGTGAAAAAAAAAATTGAAAATCTTTAAAAAGTACTTGCTAACCCATACTTTACTCTAGAAGATATCGTTCCAACTACTTTTCATAAAGTCATTAGCCACGTGCTCGTATATAAACCTCATTAGAAAATCTAAGCTCAAAACTCATGCGTGAAACCATTAATAGAAATCATGAATCATTCATAGGAAAAAGCATATAAGACATCTAAGCATGAACAACGTTTTAGAAACAATTTTCGAAATTTGTTTTGTCACTCGCTGTCTTAGCTAGTTTCCTGGTCTGTAGACTCGACCTATTTCCTCTTGGCCTGTCAAACAAATTAAAACCGAGCATCAAAACCAAAGGTAGTCTTATTCTTCCATGCTCATGAACACTTGAATCAAAAATCACACTTCACATTCAACTTTTCCAGATTTTCCAGATTCAATACCCTAACTTCCAACACCCATAACTTCTTCAATACTTAACCAAAATTAATGTACTATACATCAAACTCTTCATTTTCGAACACTCGAAAATGTACCTGAAGAAATAAAAACGGGATTCCCAACCGATTTGTCCAAAAATGCCCCGAACACAGACAACACAGATTCGAGGTTCTCTGCTACCCTTTATCTATCTCCTGAAATTAAACCTACTTCAAGTCATTTTTGGCTCCCGAATTCTTCATGAAAGTTGTAGGAAATTGAACAAGCTTTCCAACCATACCAAAGAGAGCTTCTGATTCAACTTGTACACTCCAGAATGCTCGAAAAACCAGAGAAAACCAGAGATCCTCCTGGTTTGCTCGAAAATCCTGTGCTCTGTTTTCCATTTCAAAAAACATTAACTTCGCATCAGATTTAGCTCAAGCTTCCTGCATGCAATTTGTTCGAAAATGGATTAACTTTCAAGAAAATAAAACCTCACCTCTTAGTTCCTTTTGTGTAGCTCAAATCGAATCAAAAACCCGAGGTAGACAGGTTGAACTCAGCTTCTGCTATGGTTGCCTTTGCTTCAGCTATTTCCTATCTTCTTCAACCTCAAAACCACGAAAATCTTCTTCTTCTTCTTCCTTCACTCTCTCCCTCAAGTGCTCTGAAATTTTGGATGGAAAATGTTGAGCAATATGGCTGGAATGAGCTGATAAAGATGGTTGTCGGTGGTGGAATGTTTGCTGTCATTTCCCATTTCCTTTCTTTTCTTTTTCTTCTTTGTTTTTTTTTTTTGTTTTCATTACCCTATTTCGTTTCCTTTTTCCTTTCCTTTTCCTTTATTTTCTTCTTTATTCCATTTCTTCTTTTAAATTGGTAAGTCTCAACACCTTAATTCAACAATGAAACCACAATAACCACAAAACTTGCCATTGTCCTTCAACAATGAACAAAAACTTTAATTCAACTTCCACAATAGACGACAAGAGAAAATGATCCTAGAGAAGTCTCATGTTTACATGGATAGTTTGGAACTGAAAGTTCGACCCAATGAGAGTTCTTTAGGGTGTTTGGACGACGCATGGTCCAAACTTCGCTCCGTTTAAGTTTTTGAGAGCTCGGAACCCAAAGTTCGTCCTAATGAGAGTTTTTCTTCTAGTTTGGACGAACTTGGTCCAAACTTTGGTTCGTTTAAGTTTTCGAGAGTTTGGAACTCAAAGTTCGGCCCAATGAGCGTTCTTTCTGTTGTTTGGACGACACATGGCCAAACTTTGCTCCGTTTGAGTTTTGGAGGGTTTGGAACTCAAAGTTCGGCCCAATGAGAGCTCTTTAGGTGGTTTGGACGACACATGGTCCAAACTTTGCTCCGTTTAAGTTTTCGAGAGCTCGGAACCCAAAGTTCGTCGCAATGAGAGCTTTTCATCTGGTTGGGACGAACTTGGTCCTAACTTTGCTCCCTTTGAGTTTTGGAGGGTTTGGAACTCAAAGTTCGGCCGAATGAGAGTTACTTACGTGGTTTGGACAACACACGGTCCAAACTTCGCTCCGTTTAAGTTTTTGAGAGCTCGAAAGCCAAAGTTCGTCCCAATGAGAGTTTTTCATCTGGTTTGGACGAACTTGGTCCAAACTTTGTTCCGTTTGAGTTTTAGAGAGTTTGGAACTCAAAGTTCGGCCCAATGAGAGTTCTTTATGTGGTTTGGACGACACATGGCCAAACTTTGCTCCGTTTTTGTTTTTGAGAGCTCGGAACCCAATGTGAACGTGTTCATATAACACTTACGGAAGCAATTTTAGGATCGGAGGCACTTAACTACATCAATTTTAGAAAATGAAAAGATGCTGTCCAAATACCGTAAATAGAGAGCATAATTTGTACCAACCTTTTTGGAGACCGATTTAACAACTCCCTTTGATTCCTTTGATCACGAACTGTGTGTGGACCACCTCTAGTGTCTCCCCTTTTATTCTCCGGGCCAAGAACGACTTGTGGGAGTCTATAGAGATAGGGAATGGGAAGGGAATGCTTGAAGGTTCAAGCACTAGAGAGATATATGGAGATGAGTGAGTTTGAGACCAAAATCCAGCAACATAACAATATGGAAATGGCTCTCTTAACTCTTAATCTGATTTTGCATCTACTTATAGAGATATTCCATGCAAGGAAAGGCCTCAAGATGCAAGACACATGGTGGTTATGCAAGTGATGACCGCAAAGTGCACGGGCCGCAAGTAATATAAAACGGTAGTAATACCGAGTATCGAATCCACAGGGAAGCGAAGCGAAAATTAAGCAAAAACAAAATCTCTTGAGCACTAAAAGTACTTAGGCAAAATAATATTTAGGGAACAACTCATGCAAATAAGAAAAATTTAAGATTTAAAGCAGGAAAATAATTTGATCAATCAAATAAAAAAAATATGGAGAAAGAGATTTCTTTTAATGGGAAGAGGGGTCTTGAAAATCAATTATGAGCTAAACAATGGTTATAATTATCCTATCTCATTGCCCAACTAACTATACTCCTAGAATCTCCGTTAATCACATAGGTTCTCCTGTCGGTTTCCCCTAATTGTAATTAATTCATTTTAACAACCTAAGTGTCCTTAGCGCCATTAAAAATAATTAATTATTACGCTCTGATTCATTTTAGGAATCTAAGTTTAATCAACTAATCCCGGTGTCACGACGGGCAATTAAACTAGTTGCATGGATTAGGATCTATCCTAACTTCTCTCCGTCGAGTTTCCATTAAGAATCGAATCATTACACAATTGGCCAGATTGAATAAAGCATTAAGCACATCCATACAAATAATTAGGAAAAAGGGCAAGAGACAGGTAATTATAACAACGTTTCAACTATAATTTCATTCCAAGACCCCAAATTGGGGTTTAGCTATACATAGCTAAATTATCCACAACATTTACAATAGAAAGCATAATTTAAGAGCATAAAAGGAAAGGAATTGACCGTCGAAAAACCCCTTCGCTTGGCGCTCAGAGCTCCGCCGAACACTCCTTTGAGCTTCCTAAGATGCTCCCCAAAATTCCCCAAATATTTCCCACTAAATAATTCTCTCAAAAAGGCTAGAAAGCCTTGAGAGAGGCTCCAAAGGAGCCAAAGGAAGGAAAGAATGGATTGAAGAATGAATTGATTGATGGTAAATGAGGCACCCAAGGGTGCCTTTTTATAGGCCCGGATTGGGGGTAGCGTCGCGACGCTACCTTGCACAGCGTCGCGACGCTGCAACGCACGCGGCTTGGGCAACACGAAAAGGGTAGCGTCGCGACGCTGCTTACATAGCGTCTCGACGCTGCCCTAAAATTCCAGATTTTTCAGCTTCTTTTTGGGCTGATTTTTGGGCCTTCTTCTTCATTTCTTTTGGGCATTTTATCATGAGTGTCTTCTTTGGGCCCCCATTTGATCAAGCTTGGATTTGGGCTTCATTTGCTTCATTTTTTGCACTTTTTCTCCCAAAATCACCAACTTTGCTCCTAAGGACCAAATAACGGAATTCATTAAATATTTTCATTAAAAACACGATTAAAGCACAGAAAAGCCTAATAAATTGGGACTAAAATAGCGACATTTCTGCTCGCTATCACACCCCCAAACTTAAGCTTTTGCTAGTCCCGAGCAAAATAAATTCTAAAGATGCATGAAATAGAATCGCTCAAGCCTCAATGATTTTGGAATTCTTAAGATAGAATGGAAAACATGCAAGTGGAATAAGCAAGCACCGCATACTCTTGAAGAAATCTTAAACTAGATTGAACTTAAGATTAATGAATAGCATGCTCAAGACTTATCTATTGATTCTTTTACTAACCTAGATTAGTCTTATGGCTTTCTCCATTTGTTTTCCCCCTACACTGGCTAAGAGCCCCTAATAGGTCGGAGTCCTTCTATCATGCAAAAAAAGAAACTAGGGTGCCTGATATTTTCTTTTTCATGGGGGAGCAAAACTCACAATTGATTTTTCTCTTTCTTTTGCTTTTTCTTTTGCTACTCCCCCAAACTTGCATTTTGATATCTAATGGTACTAGCTTTCACACTACGGTGCAGGGACCCTTAACCCGAATTTTATTCTCTGGTTGGCCTAACTGATCACACCGCAGGTAGCTCTTTTTACCCCTAGGCTTTTTCTTTTGTGCAAGCAAAAAAAATTTTCTTTTTCAACAGATTTTTCTTTTCTCTCATTTTCTTTTGTTGCTTTTGCTTTTCTCTCAGCAGGCATAACATTTTTTTTTTTCTACCTAGCTCTTTAGAACAATCAAGCATGAACTTCCTAATATTAGAAACTAAGCCTATCGGGGTGACAACAAACTTTAAAAATCATAATAAGAATCTAGATTTTCAAAGACGTCATTAGATAAGGCTATTGCATGCTTTAGACATCAAAACTAAGTATCAAAAATTTTAAAATTTCATAATTTCTGCCGTGCTCCCAGATTCCACAACATATAAACTATTTTCTCCCAAAATTTCTAAAATCACATCCCTGGCTATCATGGCTATCTATTTATGCATCCAAAAGAATTCAAATATTCTCAACACAGCGGAAGCCTCCCCCCCAAACTTAAACTAAACATTGTCCCCAATGTTTTTAAAACAGTAAAGCAAAAAGAGGGATACTGAGACTTCCCTGAGCTAGGAGCGCTTTATCCTCTTCCTTTCGATCCAGAAAAATGGGATTCTTGGAATTTTGGGATTTGCTTAAGGTGATCCTGCAAAACAAAATTGGATCACGAAGCAAAGAAAATTATTTACCGCAAAAACAACTATCTAAACTTTAATCCTTGGGTTGCCTCCCAAGCAGCGCTTTCTTTAACGTCTTTAGCTAGACGAGGCTCGGCACGCTTACGGAGGCTCGAAATAAAAATTTTCATCATCCTCCGGGCCCTGCAAAAAATCACGCACCGAGTTGCATACCGCAAACAGGGGAGAAAAAAAACTTTCCCCTGGCCCATCATCACTAAAGAGATTATCATAATAACATTGCAGAAAATATGTAACAGCATCAAATCTCTTTTCTAAGTCTCTATTCACAAAGCAATTGTTAACAGAGTCATCGAGCGTTATAATATCTACCGGTCTAGGATCTAAAGATGGCCTATCAATCATGCCAGACCATTCATCAGAAAAAACATTTACATGCTCCTCAGATTCCTCAGACTCAGTATTAAAAAATGATTCAACTAGGCTATCACATGACTCACTATCAGAATTAAAGAATTCAAGCTCTTCAGGGTCAGATTCTATACTATGCACAGATTCGAGTTCCTCTGGGTCAGTTTCTATGCTATATACATTATCAGGACACGAATCAAAGGTATTAACATTATCAGGGTTCATGCATTCAGGAATGTCAAGATCAGACTCAATAGATTCAGTGTAATCACGATCAGACTCGAAATTATCTACCAAGTAATCTTTTTTATGCATTTCATGCTCATCCTCAATGTCAGGCAACTCTATATCATCATCAAAATTATCCATTTCAGGCAAATCTAATTCATTCTCAAAGGAAGGTAAATCATCAACTGCAGATTTTTCATTGTCACAAGCAGGCAAGTCTAATTCATTTTCAAAGTCAGGCAGTTCTAAATCATTCTCAAACAGAGGATTATTCAAATATGCATTGTGGTCAAAATCCTCATCATCCATAGGCACTTCTCCTAAGCCTAAGCCAAGATTAAACTCTACCTCCTCATCATCGTCAGTCAAGTATTCAGGACCAATAGAAAAACATGTATGCAAACTACATACAGACTCATATTGACCAAAAATACTAAACACAACTTTTTCATCATCAATGTTCAAGGTAAGCTTACCTGTGTGGACACTGATCTCAGCTTTACCTGTAGCTAGGAAAGGTCTGCCTAGAATAATGGGCACCTCTTTATCCTCCTTCATGTCTAGTACCACAAAATCTACGGGGAAGATAAACTTGTTGACCTTCACCAGTACGTCCTCCACAACACCCATTGGTTGGGTAATTGATCTGCCAGCAAGCTGGAGAGTGACGTCGGTGTCCTTCATACCTGTTAAACCAATCCTCCTGTAAACAGAATAGGGCATCAAGTTTATACTTGCTCCTAAATCACATAAGGCCCTATCGAAAGATGCTTCTCCTATGGTGCAGGGAACAGTAAAACTCCCTGGATCTTTTTGTTTAGAAGGCATCTTCCCAGATACTATGGTACTGCTACTCTCAGACAATTTAAAAATTTCTTTTTTCAGACTTTTCTTTCTAGAAAGCATTTCTTTCATGAATTTCCCATAATTAGGCATGTTATACAAGCCATTTACTAAGGGAATATTCACAGACAATTTCTTAAACATTTCTAGAAATTTTTGAAACTGCTCATCTAATTTAACATTCTTAAAGCGCTGAGGAAAAGGTAACTCCCTGTAGTCAAAGGTTGGACATTCGCCCCTTCGCCTGGGCGGGCTGATGTGCAAGCCTTTGTCGTGGTGGTTGCATGGGACCACTTCTTCCTCGTACAGTTTCTTGTTGTGCCTGCCATCCTGCTTTTTATCTTCTTTTCTACCTGCAAAATTGTTAGAAAAATCACAATTTAAGTCAATAGAGTCAGGAGGATGTTGGGACCTTTCAGAGGAGGCTTTTTGTGCCTCAGCCCTTTCATCTTCATCCCTTCTCTTTTCTTCTTCCTTCTTCCTTTCTGAACTGTTCTCCAGCTGTCTACCACTTCTCAGTGTCACCATCTTGCACTGCTCTCTTGGGTTAGGCTCAGTGTCGCTTGGAAATTTTCCCTTTTGAAGTGCATTCACTGCTGAAGCGATCTGTCCTATTTGAACTTCCATGTTTTTCAGAGCTGTGTCGTGGTTATTGACTGCTGTCTGGAGATTGACGTTCAAAACTTTCTGTTCCTTTACAAACATAGCCACCAACTCCTCCAGGTTATTCTTCTTTTCAGGCGCACTGGATGATGCGAAACCTGGCGGTGGCTGCAAAACATTCTTTGTATTTGAGTATGAGAAGTTCTCGTGATTGCGTAGACTGGGGTGGTAGAAGTTCGGTATTCCTTGCGTAAATGGTCTATTTCCTACGTACTGGACTTCTTCCACATCTTGACCTTCCTTCTTTGAATGACCTTCAGCTAAGGTGGAAATGGACTTGACCACCTCAGACGAAGTCAACTTGTTTAGGGCGTTGGTCAGCGATGCCAGCTGTGCCTTCAGTGAACTTGACTCATCCAATTCATATAATCCAGCCTTCTTTGAAATTGCTCCCCTCTCGGTTGGCCATTGATAACTGGTTGCCGCCATTTCCTCAAGCAGATCTTTGGCTTCTGTCACTGTTTTTGAAAGAAAACTTCCTCCTGCTGATGTGTCTAGGACTGTCTTCGTGGAGGGATTCAATCCATTATAAAATAACTGTACTTGAAGCCAATCAGGATATCCGTGTTGGGGGCACCGCCTAAGCATTTCTTTGTATCTTTCCCACGCCTCGTACAACTGCTCCTCGTCAAGCTGCCTAAATGTTCCGATTTCAGTCCGGAGCTTGGTAGTCTTGGCAGGCGGGAAAAATTTTGTCAGAAAAGCCTGGGCAAGCTCATCCCATGTACTTATGCTGCCCGTCTCGACTGATTCGAGCCAATCCTTTGCTTTATCCTGTAGAGAGAATGGAAATAACCTCAATCTGATAGCGTCGGCCGGAACTCCGTTCATCTTCACCGTCCCACAAATTTCCAGGAATGATCGCAGATGTGAGTGTGGGTCCTCAGAAGGGTGTCCCTTAAACGAGTTATCGAGCGCCATCTGAATCAATCCCGTCTTTAACTCAAAATTTGTAGCTTGGATTGGGGCGTAGACAATCCCAGAATTCTCGGTGGGGAGAACTGGCTGTAAGAAATCTCTAATTGCCTTGGGAGCTTCCTCTTGGTGGGCCATTGCTTCTGCTAATCTTTTCTCTCTTCGAATGGATCTAAGAGTCCTGTCAATTTCAAGATCTAACGGAAACAAATTAACCACCTTGTTCCTTCGCATACAATACTCCCAATCAATCAAGAGAACCAAACAAAATAAAACAAAAACAAATGATATTCACAAAATAATAAGAAAAATATTTACACCTAAATTACTATTTATCCCTTTCTTTTTGATGTCAAGAAAAATTAATTTGCTTAAAAATCAAGCTTCCCCGGCAACGGCGCCAAAAACTTGATGGTCGCAAAGTGCACGGGCCGCAAGTAATATAAAACGGTAGTAATACCGAGTATCGAATCCACAGGGAAGCGAAGCGAAAATTAAGCAAAAACAAAATCTCTTGAGCACTAAAAGTACTTAGGCAAAATAATATTTAGGGAACAACTCATGCAAATAAGAAAAATTTAAGATTTAAAGCAGGAAAATAATTTGATCAATCAAATAAAAAAAATATGGAGAAAGAGATTTCTTTTAATGGGAAGAGGGGTCTTGAAAATCAATTATGAGCTAAACAATGGTTATAATTATCCTATCTCATTGCCCAACTAACTATACTCCTAGAATCTCCGTTAATCACATAGGTTCTCCTGTCGGTTTCCCCTAATTGTAATTAATTCATTTTAACAACCTAAGTGTCCTTAGCGCCATTAAAAATCATTAATTATTACGCTCTGATTCATTTTAGGAATCTAAGTTTAATCAACTAATCCCGGTGTCACGACGGGCAATTAAACTAGTTGCATGGATTAGGATCTATCCTAACTTCTCTCCGTCGAGTTTCCATTAAGAATCGAATCATTACACAATTGGCCAGATTGAATAAAGCATTAAGCACATCCATACAAATAATTAGGAAAAAGGGCAAGAGACAGGTAATTATAACAACGTTTCAACTATAATTTCATTCCAAGACCCCAAATTGGGGTTTAGCTATACATAGCTAAATTATCCACAACATTTACAATAGAAAGCATAATTTAAGAGCATAAAAGGAAAGGAATTGACCGTCGAAAAACCCCTTCGCTTGGCGCTCAGAGCTCCGCCGAACACTCCTTTGAGCTTCCTAAGATGCTCCCCAAAATTCCCCAAATATTTCCCACTAAATAATTCTCTCAAAAAGGCTAGAAAGCCTTGAGAGAGGCTCCAAAGGAGCCAAAGGAAGGAAAGAATGGATTGAAGAATGAATTGATTGATGGTAAATGAGGCACCCAAGGGTGCCTTTTTATAGGCCCGGATTGGGGGTAGCGTCGCGACGCTACCTTGCACAGCGTCGCGACGCTGCAACGCACGCGGCTTGAGCAACACGAAAAGGGTAGCGTCGCGACGCTGCTTACATAGCGTCTCGACGCTGCCCTAAAATTCCAGATTTTTCAGCTTCTTTTTGGGCTGATTTTTGGGCCTTCTTCTTCATTTCTTTTGGGCATTTTATCATGAGTGTCTTCTTTGGGCCCCCATTTGATCAAGCTTGGATTTGGGCTTCATTTGCTTCATTTTTTGCACTTTTTCTCCCAAAATCACCAACTTTGCTCCTAAGGACCAAATAACGGAATTCATTAAATATTTTCATTAAAAACACGATTAAAGCACAGAAAAGCCTAATAAATTGGGACTAAAATAGCGACATTTCTGCTCGCTATGAGCAAGCCAAAGTGGATTCTAGGTGTTGAAGTCACAACACATGCAACAAGTGCATGGATGTGTTGTATTCCACTTTGTATCAACATGCAAGAGTGGAAATCCATCTAAATCCACTAAGTTTGATACTCAATCATATTTTGCTTGCATTCTAATTCAAATTCCAATTCCGAATTGAAATTGATTTCATGACAATTAATTAGAAACATTTCCAATTAATTTGCTATGATTAATCCAATTAATCATTGACACCTTATGCAATCTAATTATATATGATTCCTAGTATTTAAAACACTTTTAAATACATAATCTCTCATTTTCCAATTTAATTCATAATTAAATATTGTGTCAAACATAATTTAAGAAAATGCCCCTTTTCCCGATTTCGGCTAAATGAATCTATCTAAGTCTATGCCTTATTAAATAAGGTCTTTACACTAAATGTCTAGGTGAATTAAACACTTTTAATAACCTAGTGACATTGCATGCTAGTAAGACTATGGTTAATTCAACTCAAGTTCCGGACCATTTGCCGGGAGAGTTCCCTTATAACCAAGATCTTATGTCCTACTTACTCGAATTTTAAAACTATTTAAAAATCTAAGCAAGATATATTTCTAATCCTATTAGAAAAGGTGATCTTAGGTCTATTTCATTTTAAACCATTTTAAAGAACGACAAGATCCCAAGATCCTATGTTAGCATGCAACTCTTTGTTATAGGTTTTACGATTTCTATTCATTAACATCTATAACTCTTATAACTTTTAATGAATTAACCCTATAACACGCTTTCTAATGGTGATTTAAAGCATATAACAATCAATCATTCAAGTTATATATAAAGCACCATTTAGAAACAACCTATGTCTAGGTGTGTATAACTCTTTATACTACGATGTCTAGGTGAAAACACTTTAAAACCTCCCATCGCTCACGCATGCTCATAAAACTCGAGTTAACTTAACTCAAGAACCGACTCGATGCCCAGGTAGGAGGTGTTCCGTAAATCGTCAACTTAAATACCTCCAGCCTTAGACAGCATCTTGTCGGGTGAGTTCTCTTGTAACCGTTGTTTTACAAGATATCGACCTAAACTATGTAAGTTGATCGATTTGGAGGTTCGTTAACCTAAGTGAGCATGCATTTATCTTGTTATAGATTTTAAGTCTATCTCAGTTTATAACGCTTATAACGAACGAAAAATCCATAACTAGCTTTTTTTGAATATAAAAATTATAAACAAGCTAAGGAAGTTTCATGCTAAATGTTTGGTTCATTTTCATTTTATTAATATAACATTTATATTAACTAATCATAAATGAAATTAAACCATCCAACATGCATCTCCTAAATTATTATAACTATTATACTAATTTCATGAAACTTTATTGCATTCAATTAATATCATAACTCTTATAACATATTAATTAATGCATGATTCATGCTTTCCTATGCTGGGATTTTAAATCTAAATGGCATACATTATGCACATAAAATACTATTTAATTAAAACATACATTCAAACAAGCATAATTAATTAATTTAACTAAAGTGAATTGGTTTTGGGATTTTTAATCAAGCAAAAACAAAAACTAAAATTATTACAATAATAATTTCAAATAGGGCTTGGATCGCTCCCGAACCATTCGAACCGACCAGAACCGCCCTTGGATTGCTTGAACTGGACCATTTTGCCTTTAAGTGAAGAACACACTTGGGCTGGAACTAAAAAACAGCATGTTGGAATTTTCGGCAAGTAGCGAACAGTCTACGAATTTCTTCAAATTGACGGCCTAAATGGACTCTATTGACTCTCAAATTTTACAGACTCCATATGAACACATTAATGCCCATAAACATGTAGGCAATTACAATTAATTCCAACGAATTGAACGCGAATTAAATTCAATCCCAAAACAAACTTTCTTTAGTTTCTACACAGTTTCATCATATGAAAAGCTACCCACCAAGCTAAAATTAATGCATGTTAGGTGCCTTAATCATGATCTGATGCCAATTGAAGGTGTTCATATAACACTTCCAGAAGCAATTTTAGGATCAGAGGCACTTAACTACATCAATTTTAGAAAATGAAAACATGCTGTCCAAATACTGTAAACAGAGAACAGGATTTGTACCAACCTTTTTGGAGACCGATTCAACAACTACCTTTGATTCCTTTGATCACGAACGGTGTGTGGACCACCTCTAGTGTCTTCCCTATTATTCTCCGGGCCAAGAACGACTTGTGGGAGTCTATAGAGATAGGGAATGGGAAGGGAATGCTTGAAGGTTCAAGCACTAGAGAGATATATGGAGATGAGTGAGGTTGAGACCAAAATCCAACAGCATAACAATATGGAAATGGCTCTCTTAACTCTTAATCTGATTGTGCATCTACTTATAGAGATATTCTATGCAAGGAAAGGCCTCAAGATGGAAGACACATGGTGGTTATGGAAGCCAAAGTGGATTCTAGGTGTTGAAGTCACGACACATGCAACAAGTGCATGGTTGTGTTGTATTCCACTTTGTATAAACATGCAAGAGTGGAAATCCATCTAAATCCACTAAGTTTGATGCTCAATCATATTTTGCTTGCATACTAATTCAAATTCCAATTCCAAATTGAAATTGATTTCATGGCAATAAATTAGAAACATTTCCAATTAATTTGTTATGATTAATCCAATTAATCATTGACACCTTGTGCAATCTAATTATATATGATTCCTAGTATTTAAAACACTCTTAAATACATAATCTCTCATTTTCCAATTTAATTCATAATTAAATACTGTGTCAAACACAATTTACAAAAATGCCCTTGTTTCCCGATTTTGAACAATTCAAAGAATCCTATCTTATTGTTCTAGGCTTTATTCTGATATGAGCTAGTAGGGGGACCTAATGGACCTATAGATCATGGGCTCCAACGATTCGAGGCTAACCGACTAATCTCATTAACCAAGCTTAACCAACATTCGTTAACTACCGGGACACTCCACTATAGCCCGGTAGTTGCACTCCCCTCACTATTGATATATTTCCGTCCACTTGATTTAACCATGTTCAGTAAGCCGACCCTTCACAGGTTGTTCGTAGCTATAGCTAGGTTAAATGACTGTTTTATCCCTATAGTACTTCTAGTTCCTTAAGTCCCACTAATCCACTAATGAACAATTGGTTTATGGTCCAACCAATAAACCGAGTCCCTCTCGGACCAATTAGAGTTCAGGATCCCTTTTTTCAAGCCCCAGAGTCAGCACTTAAGGGAACAACCTCTCTACTATCCCTAATTTTGGTAGGAGTGAATTCCTTCTCGCACGACTATGTCCCCAGCTATCTACCCGTTCCTATCCCTGAAATGGGAGGCTTATTGAATCGGCGATACTGAGCCGCTCTCACCTATGCAGATCTAAGGATAAGCCCGAATAAATAGGAGTTCATAGTTAGCTCAGGATTAAGATCGAGTTACCTAGGTCATCACATGAAATAGTCAGTCTCGTCAGTAAACGGTGATATAAAGCGAGAGCGACTTATTTCTCGGTCCTGGTCTTATGCAAACTCATTGCATAGGACGCCCCCACTCGCATGTCTCTACATGGACGATTTAGGATCACATCGTCTATACTATCTATAAAGTGGGCCGCGTCTCATAGTGTCCCCAGAATAAGGTACCCAACCCTATCCCTACACTATAGACCGTTTTGGCTATTACTTGAGCTTCATCCACTTTATGTCTCTACATAAAGCTCAAGTGTTCATCCTATAGCCATGGATCTTAGTTTATTGGATTTGGGTTATCTAATGTGCAATTTACTTATTCAGTAATGACTTTACTGAATTAATCTTGATAACGACTTTATCGAACAAGTATATAATTTTCTTTAACATTCACTATCTAGAAGACCTAGGTAAAGTCAAAGTTCGGCACAATGACCGTTTTGGCTATTGCTCCGTTTGAGTTTTGGAGGGTTTGGAACTCAAAGTTTGGCCCAATGAGAGTTCTTTAGGTGGTTTGGACAACACACGGTCCAAACTTTGCTCCGTTTCAGTTTTTGAGAGCTCGGAACCCAAAGTTCGTCCAAATGAGAGTTTTTCATCTGGTTTTGACGAACTTGGTCAAAACTTCGATCTGTTAGAGTTTTGGAGAGTTTGGAACTCAAAATTCGGCCCAATGAGAGTTCTTTAGGTGGTTTTGACGACACATGGTCCAAACTTTTCTCCGTTTATGTTTTTGAGAGCTCGGAACCTAAAGTTCGTCCAAATGAGAGTTTTTCATCTGGTTTTGACGAACTTGGTCAAAACTTCGATCTGTTAGAGTTTTGGAGAGTTTGGAACTCAAAATTCGGCCCAATGAGAGTTCTTTAGGTGGTTTTGACGACACATGGTCCAAACTTTTCTCCGTTTAAGTTTTTGAGAGCTCGGAACCCAAAGTTCAGCCGAATGAGAGTTTTTCATCTGGTTTGGACAAACTTGGTCCAAACTTTGCTCCGTTTGAGTTTTGGAGAGTTCGAACTCAAAGTTTGGCCCAATGAGAGTTATTTAGGTGGTTTGGACGACACATGGTCCAAACTTCGCTTTGTTTAAGTTTTTGAGAGCTCGGAACCCAAAGTTCGTCCTAATGAGAGTTTTTCATATAGTTTGGACGAACTTGGTCAAAACTTTGCTCTGTTTTAGTCTTTGAGAGTTTGGAACTCAAAGTTCGGCCCAATGAGAGTTCTTTATGTGGCTTGGATGACACATGGCCAAACTTTGCTCCGTTTAAGTTTTTGAGAGCTCAGAACCCAAAGTTCGTCCCAAAGAGAGTTTTTCATCTGGTTTGGACGAACTTGGTCCAAATTTGCTCCGTTTGCGTTTTGGAGAGTTTGGAACTCAAAGTTCGGCCCAATGAGAGTTCTTTAGGTTGTTTCGACAACACACGGTTAAAACTTTGCTCCATTTAAGTTTTTGAGAGCTCGGAACCCAGAGTTCGTCCAAATGAGAGTTTTTCATCTAGTTTGGACGAACTTGGTCCAAACTTTGATCCGTTTGAATTTTGGAGATTTGGAACTCAAAGTTCGGCCCTATGAGAGTTTTTTAGGTGGTTTGGATGACACATGGTCCAAACTTTGCGCCATTTAACTTTTTGAGAGCTCGGAACCCAAAGTTCATCCAAATGAGAGTTTTTCATCTGGTTTGGACGAACTTGGTCCAAACTTTGATCTGTTTGAGTTTTTGAGAGTGTTGAACTCAAAGTTCGGCCTAATGAGAGTTCTTTAGGTTGTTTGGACGACACATGGTTCAAACTTTGCTCCGTTTAAGTTTTTGAGAGCTCGGAACCCAAAGTTCAGTAGAATGACAATTTTTCATCTGGTTTGGACGAACTTGGTCCAAACTTGGCTTCGTTTAAGTTTTTGAGAGCTTTGAACCCAAAGTTCGTCCCAATGAGAGTTTTTCATCTAGTTTCGACAAACTTGGTCAAAAATTTCCTCCGTTTTAGTTTTCGAGAGTGTGGAACTCAAAGTTCGGCCCAATGAGAGTTCTTTATGTGGTTTTGATGACACATGGCCAAACTTTGCTCCGTTTAAGTTTTTGAGAGCTCGGAACCCAAAGTTCGTCCCAAGGAGAGTTTTTCATCTGGTTTGGACGAACTTGGTCCAAATTTTGCTTCGTTTGCGTTTTGGAGAGTTTGGAACTCAAAGTTCGGCCCAATGTGAGAGTTCTTTAGGTTCTTTGGATAACACATGGTTAAAACTTTGCTCCATTTAAGTTTTTGAGAGCTTGGAACCCAAAGTTCGTCCAAATGTGAGTTTTTCATCTGGTTTGGACGAACTTGGTCCAAACTTTGATCCGTTTGAGTTTTGGAGAGTTGGGAACTCAAAGTTCGGCCCAATGAGAGTTCTTTAGGTGGTTTGGACGACACATGGTCCAAACTTTGCTCCATTTAACTTTTTGAGAGCTCGGAACCCAAAGTTCATCCAAATGAGAATTTTTAATCTTATTTGGACGAACTTGGTCCAAACTTTGATCCGTTCCAGTTTTGGAGAGTTTGGAACTCAAAGTTCGGCCCAATGAGAGTTCTTTAGGTGGTTTGGAAGATACATGGTCCAAACTTTGCTCCGTCTAAGTTTTTGAGAGCTCGGAACCCAAAGTTCAGCCGAATGAGAGTTTTTCATTTGGTTTGGACGAACTTGGTCCAAACATTTCTTCGTTTGAGTTTTGGAGAGTTCGGAACTCAAAGTTTAGACCAATGAGAGCTCTTTGGGTTGTTTGGACAACACACGGTTAAAACTTTTCTCCATTTAAGTTTTTGAGAGCTAGGAACCCAAAGTTCGTCCAAATGAGAGTTTTTCATCTGGTTTGGACGAACTTAGTCCAAACATTGATCTGTTTGAGTGTTGGAGAATTTGGAATTCAAAGTTCGGCCCAATGAGAGTTCTTTAGGTGGTTTGGACGACACATGGTCCAAACTTTGCTCCATTTAACTTTTTGAGAGCTCGGAACCCAAAGTTCATCCAATTGAGAGTTTTCATCTGGTTTGGAAGAACTTGGTCCAAACTTTGATCCATTTGAGTTTTCGAGAGTTTGGAACTCAAAGTTCGGCCCAATGAGAGTTCTTAAGGTGGTTTCGACGACACATGGTCATAACTTTGCTCCATTTAACTTTTTGAGAGCTTGGAACCAAAAGTTCATCCAAATGAGAGTTTTTCTTCTGGTTTCGACGAACTTGGTCCAAACTTTGATCTGTTTGAGTTTTCGAGAATTTGGCACTCAAAGTTCGGCCCAAAGAGAGTTCTTTAGGTGGTTTGGATGACACATGGTCCAAACTTTCCGCCGTTTAAGTTTTTGAGAGCTCGGAACCCAAAGTTCAGCCGAATGAGAGTTTTTCATTTGGTTTGGACGAACTTGGTCCAAACATTGCTCCATTTGAGTTTTGGAGAGTTCGGAACTCAAAGTTCAACCCAATGCGAGTTCTTTAGGTTCTTTGGACAACACATTGTTAAAACTTTGCTCCATTTCAGTTTTTGAGAGTTAGGAACCCAAAGTTCGTCCAAATGAGAGTTTTTCATCTGGTTTGGACGAACTTAGTCCAAACTTTGATCCATTTGAGTTTTCGAGAGTTTGGAACTCAAAGTTCGGCCCAATGAGAGTTCTTAAGGTGGTTTCGACGACACATGGTCATAACTTTGCTCCATTTAACTTTTTGAGAGCTTGGAACCAAAAGTTCATCCAAATGAGAGTTTTTCTTCTGGTTTCGACGAACTTGGTCCAAACTTTGATCCGTTTGAGTTTTCGAGAATTTGGCACTCAAAGTTCGGCCCAAAGAGAGTTCTTTAGGTGGTTTGGATGACACATGGTCCAAACTTTCCGCCGTTTAAGTTTTTGAGAGCTCGGAACCCAAAGTTCAGCCGAATGAGAGTTTTTCATTTGGTTTGGACGAACTTGGTCCAAACATTGCTCCATTTGAGTTTTGGAGAGTTCGGAACTCAAAGTTCAACCCAATGCGAGTTCTTTAGGTTCTTTGGACAACACATGGTTAAAACTTTGCTCCATTTCAGTTTTTGAGAGTTAGGAACCCAAAGTTCGTCCAAATGAGAGTTTTTCATCTGGTTTGGACGAACTTAGTCCAAACTTTGATCTGTTTGAGTTTTAGAGAATTTGGAACTCAAAGTTCGGCCCAATGAGATTTCTTTAGGTGGTTTGGACGACACATGGTCCAAAGTTTGCTCCATTTAACTTTTTGAGAGCTCGGAACCCAAAGTTTATCCAAAGGAGAGTTTTTCTTCTGGTTTGGACGAACTTGGTCCAATTTTTTATCCGTTTGAGTTTTCGAGAGTTTGGAACTCAAAGTTCGGCCCATTGACAGTTCTTTAGGTTGTTTGGACAACACATGGTTAAAACTTTTCTCCATTTAAGTTTTTGAGAGCTCGGAACCCAAAGTTCTTCCAAATGAGAGTTTTTCATCTGGTTTGGACGAAGTTAGTCCAAACTTTGATCCGTTTGAGTTTTGGAGAATTTGGAACTGAAAGTTCGGCCCAATGAGATTTCTTTAGGTGGTTTGGACAACACATGGTCCAAAGTCTGCTCCATTTAACTTTTTGAGAGCTCGGAACCCAAAGTTAATCCAAAGGAGAATTTTTCTTCTAGTTTGGACGAACTTGGTCCAATTTTTTATCCGTTTGAGTTTTCGAGAGTTTGGAACTCAAAGTTCGGCCCAATGAGAGTTCTTTAGGTGGTTTGGACAACACATGGTTAAAACTTTGCTCCATTTAAGTTTTTGAGAGCTAGGAACCCAAAGTTCGTCCAAATGAGAGTTTTTCATCTGGTTTGGACGAAGTTAGTCCAAACTTTGATCTGTTTGAGTTTTGGAGAGTTGGGAACTCAAAGTTCGGCCCAATGAGAGTTATTTAGGTGGTTTGGACAACACATGGTTAAAACTTTGCTCCGTTTAAGTTTTTGAGAGCTAGGAACCCAAAGTTCATCCAAATGAGAGTTTTTCATCTGGTTTGGACGAACTTAGTCCAAACTTTGATCTGTTTGAGTTTTGGAGAATTTGGAACTCAAAGTTCGGCCCAATTAGAGTTCTTTAGGTGTTTTGGACGACACATGGTCCAAACTTGGCTTCGTTTAAGTTTTTGAGAGCTTGGAACCCAAAGTTCGTCCCAATGAGAGATTTTCATCTAGTTTCGAAAAACTTGGTCAAAACTTTCCTCCGTTTTAGTTTTCGAGAGTGTGGAACTCAAAGTTCGGCCCAATGAGAGTTCTTTATGTGGTTTTGATGACACATGGCCAAACTTTGCTCCGTTTAAGTTTTTGAGAGCTCGGAACCCAAAGTTCGTCCCAAGGAGAGTTTTTCATCTGGTTTGGACGAACTTGGTCCAAATTTTGCTTCGTTTGCGTTTTGGAGAGTTTGGAACTCAAAGTTCGGCCCAATGTGAGAGTTCTTTAGGTTCTTTGGATAACACATGGTTAAAACTTTGCTCCATTTAAGTTTTTGAGAGCTTGGAACCCAAAGTTCGTCCAAATGTGAGTTTTTCATCTGGTTTGGACGAACTTGGTCCAAACTTTGCTCCATTTAACTTTTTGAGAGCTCGGAACCCAAAGTTCATCCAAATGAGAATTTTTAATCTTATTTGGACGAACTTGGTCCAAACTTTGATCCGTTCAAGTTTTGGAGAGTTTGGAACTCAAAGTTCGGCCCAATGAGAGTTCTTTAGGTGGTTTGGACGATACATGGTCCAAACTTTGCTCCGTTTAAGTTTTTGAGAGCTCGGAACCCAAAGTTCAGCCGAATGAGAGTTTTTCATTTGGTTTGGACGAACTTGGTCCAAACATTTCTTCGTTTGAGTTTTGGAGAGTTCGGAACTAAAAGTTCAGCCCAATGAGGGCTCTTTGGGTTGTTTGGACAACACATGGTTAAAACTTTGCTCTATTTAAGTTTTTGAGAGCTAGGAACCCAAAGTTCGTCCAAATGAGAGTTTTTCATCTGGTTTGGACGAACTTAGTCCAAACATTGATCTGTTTGAGTGTTGGAGAATTTGGAATTCAAAGTTCGGCCCAATGAGAGTTCTTTAGGTGGTTTGGACGACACATGGTCCAAACTTTGCTCCATTTAACTTTTTGAGAGCTCGGAACCCAAAGTTCACCAAAGGAGAGTTTTTCTTCTGGTTTTGATGAACTTGGTTCAAACATTCATCCGTTTGAGTTTTGGAGAGTTTGGAACTCAAAGTTCGGCCCAATGAGAGTTGTTTAGGTTGTTTCGACGACACATGGTCCAAACTTTGCTCCATTTAACTTTTTGAGAGCTCGGAACCCAAAGTTCATCCAATTGAGAGTTTTCATTTGGTTTGGAAGAACTTGGTCCAAACTTTGATCCGTTTGAGTTTTCGAGAGTTTGGAACTCAAAGTTCGGCCCAATGAGAGTTCTTAAGGTGGTTTCGACGACACATGGTCATAACTTTGCTCCATTTAACTTTTTGAGAGCTCAGAACCCAAAGTTCATCCAAATGAGAGTTTTTCTTCTGGTTTCGACGAACTTGGTCCAAACTTTGATCCGTTTGACTTTTCGGAATTTGGAACTCAAAGTTCGGCCCAAAGAGAGTTCTTTAGGTGGTTTGGATGACACATGGTCCAAACTTTCCGCCGTTTAAGTTTTTGAGAGCTCGGAACCCAATGTTCAGCCGAATGAGAGTTTTTCATTTGGTTTGGACGAACTTGGTCAAAACATTGCTCCGTTTGAGTTTTGGAGAGTTCGGAACTCAAAGTTCAACCCAATGAGAGTTCTTTAGGTTCTTTGGACGACACATGGTTAAAACTTTGCTCCATTTAAGTTTTTGAGAGTTAGGAACCCAAAGTTCGTCCAAATGAGAGTTTTTCATCTGGTTTGGACGAACTTAGTCCAAACTTTGATCTGTTTGAGTTTTGGAGAATTTTGAACTCAAAGTTCGGCCCAATGAGATTTCTTTAGGTGGTTTGGACGACACATGGTCCAAAGTTTGCTCCATTTAACTTTTTGAGAGCTCGGAACCCAAAGTTCATCCAAAGGAGTGTTTTTCTTCTGGTTTGGACGAACTTGGTCCAATTTTTTATCCGTTTGAGTTTTCGAGAGTTTGGAACTCAAAGTTCGGCCCAATGACAGTTCTTTAGGTTGTTTGGACAACACATGGTTAAAACTTTGCTCCATTTAAGTTTTTGAGAGCTCGGAACCCAAAGTTCTTCCAAATGAGAGTTTTTCATCTGGTTTGGACGAAGTTAGTCCAAACTTTGATCTGTTTGAGTTTTGGAGAATTTGGAACTGAAAGTTCGGCCCAATGAGAGTTCTTTAGGTGGTTTGGACAACACATGGTCCAAAGTTTGCTCCATTTAACTTTTTGAGAGCTCGGAACCCAAAGTTAATCCAAAGGAGAGTTTTTCTTCTGGTTTGGACGAACTTGGTCTAATTTTTTATCCGTTTGAGTTTTCGAGAGTTTGGAACTCAAAGTTCGGCCCAATGACAGTTCTTTAGGTTGTTTGGACAACACATGGTTAAAACTTTGCTCCATTTAAGTTTTTGAGAGCTCGGAACCCAAAGTTCTTCCAAATGAGAGTTTTTCATCTGGTTTGGACGAAGTTAGTCCAAACTTTGATCTGTTTGAGTTTTGGAGAATTTGGAACTGAAAGTTCGGCCCAATGAGAGTTCTTTAGGTGGTTTGGACAACACATGGTCCAAAGTTTGCTCCATTTAACTTTTTGAGAGCTCGGAACCCAAAGTTAATCCAAAGGAGAGTTTTTCTTCTGGTTTGGACGAACTTGGTCCAATTTTTTATCCGTTTGAGTTTTCGAGAGTTTGGAACTCAAAGTTCGGCCCAATGACAGTTCTTTAGGTTGTTTGGACAACACATGGTTAAAACTTTGCTCCATTTAAGTTTTTGAGAGCTCGGAACCCAAAGTTCTTCCAAATGAGAGTTTTTCATATGGTTTGGACGAAGTTAGTCCAAACTTTGATCTGTTTGAGTTTTGGAGAATTTGGAACTGAAAGTTCGGCCCAATGAGAGTTCTTTAGGTGGTTTGGACAACACATGGTCCAAAGTTTGCTCCATTTAACTTTTTGAGAGCTCGGAACCCAAAGTTAATCCAAAGGAGAGTTTTTCTTCTGGTTTGGACGAACTTGGTCCAATTTTTTATCCGTTTGAGTTTTCGAGAGTTTGGAACTCAAAGTTCGGCCCAATGAGAGTTCTTTAGGTGGTTTGGACAACACATGGTTAAAACTTTGCTCCATTTCAGTTTTTGAGAGCTAGGAACCCAAAGTTCGTCCAAATGAGAGTTTTTCATCTGGTTTGGACGAAGTTAGTCCAAACTTTGATCTGTTTGAGTTTTGGAGAGTTGGGAACTCAAAGTTCGGCCCAATGAGAGTTCTTTAGGTGGTTTGGACAACACATTGTTAAAACTTTGCTCCGTTTAAGTTTTTGAGAGCTAGGAACCCAAAGTTCGTCCAAATGAGAGTTTTTCATCTGGTTTGGACGAACTTAGTCCGAACTTTGATCTGTTTGAGTTTTTGAGAATTTGGAACTCAAAGTTCGGCCCAATGAGAGTTCTTTAGGTGTTTTGGACGACACATGGTCCAAACTTGGCTTCGTTTAAGTTTTTGAGAGCTTGGAACCCAAAGTTCGTCCCAATGAGTGTTTTTCATCTAGTTTCGACAAACTTGGTCAAAACTTTCCTCCGTTTTAGTTTTCGAGAGTGTGGAACTCAAAGTTCGGCCCAATGAGAGTTCTTTATGTGGTTTTGATGACACATGGCCAAACTTTGCTCCGTTTAAGTTTTTGAGAGCTCGGAACCCAAAGTTCGTCCGAAGGAGAGTTTTTCATCTGGTTTGGACGAACTTGGTCCAAATTTTGCTTCGTTTGCGTTTTGGAGAGTTTGGAACTCAAAGTTCGGCCCAATATGAGAGTTCTTTAGGTTCTTTGGATAACACATGGTTAAAACTTTGCTCCATTTAAGTTTTTGAGAGCTTGGAACCCAAAGTTCGTCCAAATGTGAGTTTTTCATCTGGTTTGGACGAACTTGGTCCAAACTTTGATCCGTTTAAGTTTTGGAGAGTTGGGAACTCAAAGTTCGGCCCAATGAGAGTTCTTTAGGTGGTTTGGACGACACATGGTCCAAACTTTGCTCCATTTAACTTTTTGAGAACTCGGAACCGAAAGTTCATCCAAGTGAGAATTTTTAATCTTGTTTTGACGAACCTTGTCCAAACTTTGATCCGTTCGAGTTTTGGAGTGTTTGGAACTCAAAGTTCGGCCCAATGAGAGTTCTTTAGGTGGTTTGGACGATACATGGTCCAAACTTTGCTCGGTTTAAGTTTTTGAGAGCTCGGAACCGAAAGTTCAGCCGAATGAGAGTTTTTCATTTGGTTTGGACGAACTTGGTCCAAACATTTCTCCGTTTGAGTTTTGGAGAGTTCGGAACTCAAAGTTCAGCCCAATGAGAGTTCTTTAGGTTGTTTGGACAACACATGGTTAAAACTTTGCTCCATTTAAGTTTTTGAGAGCTAGGAACCCAAAGTACGTCCAAATGAGAGTTTTTCATCTGGTTTGGACGAACTTAGTCCAAACATTGATCTGTTTGAGTGTTGGAGAATTTGGAATTCAAAGTTCGGCCCAATGAGAGTTCTTTAGGTGGTTTGGACGACACATGGTCCAAACTTTGCTCCATTTAACTTTTTGAGAGCTCGGAACCCAAAGTTCACCAAAGGAGAGTTTTTCTTCTGGTTTTGATGAACTTGGTTCAAACATTCATCCGTTTGAGTTTTGGAGAGTTTGGAACTCAAAGTTCGGCCCAATGAGAGTTGTTTAGGTTGTTTCGACGACACATGGTCCAAACTTTGCTCCATTTAACTTTTTGAGAGCTCGGAACCCAAAGTTCATCCAATTGAGAGTTCTTCATATGGTTTAGACTAACTTGGTCCAAACTTTGATCCGTTTGAGTTTTCGAGAGTTTGGAACTCAAAGTTCGGCCCAATGAGAGTTCTTATGGTGGTTTCGACGACACATGGTCATAACTTTGCTCCATTGAACTTTTTGAGAGCTCGGAACCCAAAGTTCATCCAAATTAGAGTTTTTCTTCTGCTTTCGACGAACTTGGTCCAAACTTTGATCCGTTTGAGTTTTCCAGAGTTTGGAACTCAAAGTTTGGCCCAATGAGAGTTCTTTAGGTGGTTTGGACGACACGTGGTCCAAACTTTTTGCCGTTTAAGTTTTTGAGAGCTCGGAACCCAAAGTTCAGCCGAATGAGAGTTTTTCATTTGGTTTGGACGAACTTGGTCCAAACATTGCTCCGTTTGAGTTTTGGAGAGTTCGGAACTCAAAGTTCAACCCAATGAGAGTTCTTTAGGTTCTTTGGACAACACATGGTTAAAACTTTGCTCCATTTAAGTTTTTGAGAGTTAGGAACCCAAAGTTCGTCCAAATGAGAGTTTTTCATCTGGTTTGGACGAACTTAGTCCAAACTTTGATCTGTTTGAGTTTTGGAGAATTTGGAACTCAGAGTTCGGCCCAATGAGATTTCTTTAGGTGGTTTGGACGACACATGGTCCAAAGTTTGCTCCATTTAACTTTTTGAGAGCTCGGAACCCAAAGTTCATCCAAAGGAGAGTTTTTCTTCTGGTTTGGACGAACTTGGTCCAATTTTTTATCCGTTTGAGTTTTCGAGAGTTTGGAACTCAAAGTTCGGCCCAATGACAGTTCTTTAGGTTGTTTGGAGAACACATGGTTAAAACTTTGCTCCATTTAAGTTTTTGAGAGCTCGGAACCAAAAGTTCTTCCAAATGAGAGTTTTTCATCTGGTTTGGACGAAGTTAGTCCAAACTTTGATCTGTTTGAGTTTTGGAGAATTTGGAACTGAAAGTTCGGCCCAATGAGAGTTCTTTAGGTGGTTTGGACAACACATGGTCCAAAGTTTGCTCCATTTAACTTTTTGAGAGCTCGGAACCCAAACTTAATCCAAAGGAGAGTTTTTCTTCTGGTTTGGACGAACTTGGTCCAATTTTTTATCCGTTTGAGTTTTCGTGAGTTTGGAACTCAAAGTTCGGCCCAATGAGAGTTCTTTAGGTGGTTTGGACAACACATGGTTACAACTTTGCTCCATTTAAGTTTTTGAGAGCTAGGAACCCAAAGTTCGTCCAAATGAGAGTTTTTCATCTGGTTTGGACGAAGTTAGTCCAAACTTTGATGTGTTTGAGTTTTGGAGAGTTGGGAACTCAAAGTTCGGCCCAATGAGAGTTCTTTAGGTGGTTTGGACAACACATGGTTAAAACTTTGCTCCGTTTAAGTTTTTGAGAGCTAGGAACCCAAAGTTCGTCCAAATGAGAGTTTTTCATCTTGTTTGGACGAACTTAGTCCAAACTTTGATCTGTTTGAGTTTTGGAGAATTAGGAACTCAAAGTTCGGCCCAATGAGAGGTCTTTAGGTGGTTTGGACAACACATGGTCTAAAGTTTGCTCCATTTAACTTTTTGAGAGCTCGGAACCCAAAGTTCATCCAAAGGAGAGTTTTCCTTCTGGTTTGGACGAACTTGGTCCAATTTTTTATCCGTTTGAGTTTTCGAGAGTTCGGAACTCAAAGTTCGGCCCAATGACAGTTCTTTAGGTTGGTTGGACAAAACAAGGTTAAAACTTTGCTCCACTTAAGTTTTTGAGAGCTCGGAACCCAAAGTTCTTCCAAATGTTAGTTTTTCATCTGGTTTGGACGAACTTGGTCCAAACTTTGATCCGTTTGAGTTTTGGAGAGTTTGGAACTCAAAGTTCGGCCCAATGAGAGTTCTTTAGGTGGTTTGGACAACACATGGTTAAAACTTTGCTCCGTTTAAGTTTTTGAGAGCTAGGAACCCAAAGTTCGTCCAAATGAGAGTTTTTCATATGGTTTGGACGAACTTAGTCCAAACTTTGATCTGTTTGAGTTTTGGAGAGTTTGGAACTCAAAGTTCGGCCCAATAAGAGTTCTTTAGGTGGTTTGGACGACACATGGTCCAAACTTTGCTCCATTTAACTTCTTGATAGCTCGGAACCCAAAGTTCATCCAAATGAGAGTTTTTCATCTGGTTTGGACGAACTTGGTCCAAACTTTGATCCGTTTGAGTTTTGGAGAGTTTGGAACTCAAAGTTCGGCCCAATGAGAGTTCTTTAGGTTGTTTGGACAACACATGGTTAAAACTTTGCTCCATTTATGTTTTTGAGAGCTCGGAACCAAAAGTTCGTCCAAATGTGAGTTTTTCATCTGGTTTGGACGAACTTGGTCCAAACTTTGATCCGTTTGAGTTTTGGAGAGTTTGGAACTCAAAGTTCGACCCAATGAGAGTTCTTTAGGTGGTTTGGACGACACATGGTCCAAACTTTGCGCCATTTAACTTTTTGAGAGCTTTGTTCGTGTGAGTACCCCAAGCACACGGTATCGCAAGTAATATAAAACGGTAGGTAATACCGAGTATCGAATCCACAGGGAGGCGAAGCGAAAATTAAGCAAGCAAAAATCTCTTGAGCACTAAAAATAATTAGGCGAAATAATATTTAGGGGACAGTTCATGCAGTAGAAAATATTCCAAAAATCAAAGCAGTTAAAGAAAATAATTTTGATCAATCGATAAAAATAAAATGTGGAGAAAGAGATTTCTTAATGGGAAGAGGGGTCTTGAAAATCAATTATTAGCCAAACAATTGTTATAATTATCCTATCTCATTGCCCAACTAATTATAATCCTAGAATCTCCGTTAATCACATAGGTTCTCCTGTCGGTTTCCCCTAATTGTAATTAATTCATTTTAACAACCTAAGTGTCCTTAGCGCTATTAAAAATCATTAATTATTACGCTCTGATTCATTTTAGGAATCTAAGTTTAATCAACTAATCACGGTGTCACGACGGGCAATTAAAGTAGTTACATGGATTATGAACTATCCTAACTTCTCTCCGTCGAGTTTCCATTAAGAATCGAATCATTACACAATTGGCCAGATTGAATAAAGCATTAAGCACATCCATACAAATAATTAGGAAAAAAAGGGCAAGAGACAGGTAATTATAACAACATTTCAACTATAATTTCATTCAAAGACCCCAAATTGGGGTTTAGCTATACATAGCTAAAATATCCACTACATTTACAATAGAAAGCATAATTAAGAGCATAAAAGGAAATGAATTGACCGTCGAAGAACCCCTTCGCTGACACTCAGAGCTTCGCCGAATACTCCTTGAGCCTCCTAGGATGCTCCCCAAAATTCCCCAAATATTTCCCACTAAGAAATCTCTCAAAAAGGCTAGAAAGCCTTGAGAGAGGCTCCAAAGGAGCCAAAGGAAAGAAAGAAAGGATGGATTGAAGAATGATTTGATTGATGAAAAATGAGGCACCAAGAGGTGCCTTTTATAGGCCCGGATTGGGGGTAGCGTTGCGACGCTACATTGCACAGCGTCGCGACGCTGCAACGCACGCGTCTTGTTGCCCAAGAAATGGACAGTGTCGCGACGCTGTGCCATTTTCCAGAAACTCCAGCTTCGGTTTGGGCTAATTTTTGGGCCTTCTCTTCACTTCTTTTTGGGCTTTTCCATCATGATTGGCCTCTTTGGATCCCCTTTTGATCCAAGCTTGGATTTGGGCTTTATTAGCTTAATTTTTGGCACTTTTTCTCCCAAAATCACCGACTTTGCTCCGAAGAACCAAATAACAGAATACATTAAATATTTTCATTCATAACACGATTAAAGCACAGAAAAGCCTACTAAATTGGGACTAAAATAGCGACATTTTTGCTCGCTATCAAGCTCGGAACCCAAAGTTCATCCAAATGAGAGTTTTTCATCTGGTTTGGACGAACTTGATCCAAACTTTGATCCGTTTGAGTTTTGGAGAGTTTGGAACTCAAAGTTCGGCCAAATGAGAGTTCTTTAGGTTGTTTGGACGACACATGGTTCAAACTTTGCTCCGTTTAAGTTTTTGAGAGCTCGGAACCAAAACTTTGCTCCATTCACAATTCTACTTTCCAGATTTTCCAGATTCTATACCCTAACTTCCAACACCCATAACTTCCTCAATACTTAACCAAAATTAATGCAATACACATCAAACTCTTCATTTTCGAACACTCTACAACTTACCCGAAGAAATGAAAACGAGATTCCCAACCAATTTGTCCAGAAATGCCCCGAAATCAGGCAACACAGATTCGAGGTTCTCTGTTATCCTTTATCTTCCTCCTGAAATTAAACCTGCTTAAAGTAATTTTTGGCTCACGAAATCTTCAAGAAAGTTGTAGATAATTGAATAAGATTTCCAACCATACCAAATAGAGCTTCTGATTCAACTTGTACACCCCAGAATGCTCAAAACATCAGAGAAAACCAGAGATCCTCCTGCTTTGCTCGAAAATCCTGTGCTCTGTTTTCCATTCCAAAAACCATCAACTTCTCATACGAATTAGGTCAAGCTTCCTTCATGAAATTTGTTAGCAAATGAACTAACTTTCAAGAAAATCAAACCTCACCTCTTGATTCCTTCTGTGTAGCTCAAACCGAACAAAAAACCAGAGGTTGACAGGTTGATCTCACAACTTAGGTCCAACTTCCACAATAGATGACAAGAGAAAATGATCCTAGAGAAGTCTCGGGTTTACAACTTACCTCCCCCTTTTTAAATTTCATCCTCGAAATTTAGAAGTCTTAGGTGAAGAGTGTCGGGTAACTCCTCCTCATTTGATCTTCCGATTCCCAAGTTGCCTCCTTAACTCCGTCATGTCTCCAAAGAACCTTCACGAGTGGGATCGTTTTGTTCCTCAAAACTTGTTCCTTTCTGTCGAGGATCTGAACCGCTTCCTCTTTATAACTCAAGTCTTCCTTCAGCTCAATTGGTTGCACTTTCAACACATGTGATGGATCTGGAATATATTTCCTCAACATGGACACATGAAAAACATCATGTATTCGAGCGAGTTCCACTGGCAACTCAAGTCTATAGGCTGCTGGTCCAACTCGTTCTGTTATCTGGTAAGGACCAATATATCTAGGACTCAGCTTACCTTTCCTCCCAAAGCGAAGAACACCTCTCCACGGAGATAACTTCAAAAAAACTTGATCTCCAACTTGAAACTCTAAGTCTCTTCGTCGTCTATCTGCATATCTCTTCTGTCGATCCTGAGCTATTTTCAGGTTCTCCCTAATCAGCTTAATATTGTCTGACGTAACTTATACCAACTCAGAACCAACTAGCTTTCGCTCTCCCACTTCGTTCCAGCACACAGGAGTCCTGCATGGTCTGCCATACAAAGCCTCGAATGGTGCCATGCCGATACTAGACTGATAGCTGTTATTATAAGCGAACTCCATAAGTGATAAGTGGTTATCCCAACATCCCTTAAACTGAAGGACACATGCTCTCAACATGTCCTCTAAGGTCTGGATGGTCCTCTCAGACTGACCATCTGTCTGGGGATGGAACGCTGTACTGAACTTCAACTTTGTTTCCATTGCTTTCTGCACACTAGGCCAAAACTTAGAAGTAAACCTTGGATCCCTATCTGAAACTATGGACACTGGAACTCCATGTTGACTCACAATCCTGTCGACATATAGTTTAGCTAGCTGATCTAGTGTAGACGTCGCTTTAATCGGTATAAACCGTGCTATCTTGGTGAGTCTGTCCACTATTACCCATATACCATCATGTTCACTAGAAGTACGAGGTAATCCAAACAGAAAATCCATGGTAATATGCTCCCACTTCCACTCTGGCACTGGTAGTGGATTAAGGAGTCTTCCTGGCCTCTGTCTCACTAGTTTAACCTGTTGACAGATCAAACATCTATCGACATATTCAGCTATCTCCCGCTTCATACCAGGCCACCAATAAGTTTTCTTCATAGTTCTATCGACATATTCAAACATCTTGGCCTCCTCATTTGAGTTTTGGAGAGTTCGGAACTCAAAGTTCGACCCAATGAGAGTTCTTTAGGTTCTTTGGACAACACATGGTTAAAACTTTGCTCCATTTAAGTGTTTGAGAGTTAGGAACCCAAAGTTCGTCCAAATGAGAGTTTTTCATCTGGTTTGGACGAACTTAGTCCAAACTTTGATCTGTTTGAGTTTTGGAGAATTTGGAATTCAAAGTTCGGCCCAATGAGAGTTCTTTAGGTGGTTTGGACGACACATGGTCCAAACTTTGCTCCATTTAACTTTTTGAGAGCTCGGAACCCAGAGTTCATCCAAAGGAGAGTTTTTCTTCTGGTTTTGACGAACTTGGTCCAAACTTTGATCCGTTTGAGTTTTGGAGAGTTTGGAACTCAAAGTTCGGCCCAATGAGAGTTCTTTAGGTTGTTTGGACAACACATGGTTAAAACTTTGCTCCATTTAAGTCTTTGAGAGCTCGGAACCCAAAGTTCGTCCAAATGAAAGTTTTTCATCTGGCTTGGACGAACTTAGTCCAAACTTTTATCCGTTTGAGTTTTGGAGAGTTTGGAACTCAAAGTTTGGCCAATTGAGAGTTCTTTATGTGGTTTGGATGACACATGGCCAAACTTTGCTCCGTTTAAGTTTTTGAGAGCTCGGAACCCAAAGTTCGTCCCAAGGAGAGTTTTTCATCTGCTTTGGACGAACTTGGTCCAAACTTTTCTCCGTTCGCGTTTTGGAGAGGTTGGAACTCAAAGTTCAGCCCAATGAGAGTTCTTTAGGTGGTTTGGACAACACATGGTCCAAACTTTGCTCCGCTTAAGTTTTTGAGCGCTCGGAACCCAAAGTTTGTCCCAAGGAGAGTTTTTAATCTGGTTTGGACGAACTTGGTCCAAACTTTGATCCGTTTGAGTTTTCGAGAGTTTGGAACTAGAAGTTCGGCCCAATGAGAGTTCTTTAGGTGGTTTGGACGACACATGGTCCAAACTTTTCTCCATTTAACTTTTTGAGAGCTCGAAACCCAAAGTTCAGCTGAATGAGAGTTTTTCATCTGGTCTGGACGAACTTGGTCCAAACTTTTCTCCGTTTGAGTTTTGGAGAGTTTGAACTCAATGTTTGGCCCAATGACAGTTCTTTAGGTGGTTTGGACGACACATGGTCCTAACTTCGGTTCGTTTAAGTTTTTGAGAGCTCGGAACCCAAAAATCGTCCTAATGAGAGTTTTTCATCTAGTTTGGACGAACTTGGTCAAAACTTTTCTCCGTTTTTGTTTTTGAGAGTTTGGAACTCAAAGTTCGGCCCTATGAGAGTTCTTTATGTGGTATGGATGACACATGGGCAAACTTTGCTCCGTTTAAGTTTTTGAGAGCTCGGAACCCAAAGTTCGTCCCAAGGAGAGTTTTTCATCTGCTTTGGATGAACTTGGTCCAAACTTTTCTCCGTTTGCATTTTGGAGAGTTTGGAACTCAAAGTTCGGCCCAATGAGAGTTCTTTAGGTGGTTTGGACAACACATGGTCCAAACTTTGCTCCGCTTAAGTTTTTGAGAGCTCGGAACCCAAAGTTCGTCCCAAGGAGAGTTTTTCATCTAGTTTGGACGAACTTGGTCCAAACTTTGCTCCGTTTGCGTTTTGGAGAGTTTGGCACACAAAGTTTGGCCCAATGAGAGTTCTTTAGGTGGTTTGGACAATACATGGTCCAAACTTTGCTCTGTTTAAGTTTGGAGAGTTTGGAACTCAAAGTTCGGACCAATGAGAGCTCTTTAGGTGGTTTGGTCGACACTTGGTCGAAAATTTGCTCCGTTTAAGTTTTTGAGAGCTCGGAACCCAAAGTTCGTCCCAATGAGTGTTTTTCTTCTGGTTTGGACGAACCTTGTCCAAACTTTGTTCCGTTTAAGTTTTAGAGAGTTTGGAACTCAAAGTTCGGCCCAATGAGAGTTCTTTATGTGGTTTGGACGACACATGGCCAAACTTTCCTCCATTTTTGTTTTGAGATCTCGGAACCCAAAGTTCGTCCCAATGAGAGTTTTTCATCTGCTTTGGACGAACTTGGTCCAAACTTTTCTCTGTTTGAGTGTTAGAGGGTTTGGAACTTAAAGTTCGGCCCAAGGATAGTTCTTTAGGTGGTTTGGATAACACACGATCCAAACTTCACTCCGTTTAAGTTTTTGAGATCTCAGAACCCAAAGTTCGTCCCAATGAGTGTTTTTCATCTTTTTTGGAGGAACTTGGTCCAAACTTTGCTCCGTTTGAGTTTTGGAGAGTTTTGAACTAAAAGTTCGGCCCAATGAGAGTTCTTTAGGTTGTTTGGACGACACATCGTCCAAACTTTGCTCCGTTTAAGTTTTTGAAACCTCGAAACCCAAACTTCGCCACAATGAGAGTTTATCATCTGGTCTGGACGAACTTGGTCCAAACATTGCTCTGTTTGAGTTTTGGAGGGTTTGGAACTCAAAGTTCGGCCCAATGAGAGTTCTATAGGTGGTTTGGACAACACACGGTCCAAACTTCGCTCCTTTTCACTTTATCAGAGCTAGGAACCCAAAGTTCGTCGAAATGAGAGTTTTTCATCTGGTTTGGACGAACTTGGTCCAAACTTTGATCCGTTTGAGTTTTGGAGAGTTTGAAAGTCAAAGTTGGGCCCAATGAGAGTTCTTTAGGTGGTTTGGCTAACACATGGCCAAACTTTGCTCTGTTTGAGTTTTGGAGGGTTTGGAACTCAAAGTTCGGCCCAATGAGAGTTCTTTATGTGGTTTGGACAACACACGGTCCAAATTGGCTCCGTTTCTGTTTTTGAGAGCTCGGAAGCAAAATTTCGTCCCAATGAGTGCTTTTCATCTCGTTTGGACGAACTTGGTCCAAACTTTGCTCCGTTTCAGTTTCAGAGAGTTTGGAACTCAAACTTTGGCGAAATGAGAGTTCTTTAGGTTGTTTGGACGACACATGGTTGAAACTTTGCTCTGTTTAAGTGTTTGAGAGCTCGAAACCCAAAGTTCGTCACAATGAGAGTTTTTCATCTGGTTTGGACGAACTTGGACCAAACATTGCTATGTTTTAGTTTTGGACGGTTTGGAACTCAAAGTTCGGCCCAATGAGAGTTATTTAGTTTGTTCGGACGACACATGGTCCAAACTTTGCTCCATTTCAGTTTTTGAGAGCTCGGAACCCAAAGTTCGTTCCAATGAGAGTTTTTCATCTTGTTTTGACGAACTTGGCCCAAACTTTTCGACGTTTGAGTTTTGGAAGGTTTGGAACTCAAAATTCGGCCCAATGGAACTTCTTTAGGTGGTTTGGACAACACACGGTCGAAACTTCGCTCCGTTTTAGTTTTTGAGAGCTCGGAACCCAAAGTTCGTCCCAACGAGAGTTTTTCTTCTTGTTTTGACGAACTTTGTCCAAACATTGCTTTGTTTGAGTTTTCGAGGGTTTGGAACTCAAAGTTCGGCCCAATGAGAGTTATTTAGGTTGTTTGGAGGATACATGGTCCAAACGTTGCTCCATTTAAGTTTTTGAGAGCTCGGAACCGAAAGTTCGTCCCAATGAGAATTTTTCATCTGGTGTGGACGAACTTTTTCCAAACTTTGCTCCGTCTGAGTTTTGGAGGGTTTAGAACTCAAAGTTCGGCCGAATGAGAGTTCTTTAGGTGGTTTGGACAACACACGGTCCAAACTTGGCTCCGTTTCTGTTTTTGAGAGCTCGGAAGCCAAATTTCGTCGCATTGAGAGTTTTTCATCTGGTTTGGACGAACTTGGTCGAAAGTTTGCTCCGTTTGAGTTTCGGAGAGTTTGGAACTCAAACTTCGGCCAAATGAGAGTTCTTTAGGTTGTTTGGACGACACATGGTTGAAACTTTGCTCTGTTTAAGTTTTTTAGAGCTCAAAACCCAAAGTTCGTCACAATGAGAGTTTTTCATCTGGTTTGGACGAACTTGGTCCAAACATTGCTTTGTTTTAGTTTTGGACGGTTTGGAACTCAAAGTTCGGCCCAATGAGAGTTATTTAGGTTGATTGGACGACACATCGTCCAAACTTTACTCCATTTCAGTTTTTGAGAGCTCGGAACCCAAAGTTCGTTCCAATGAGAGTTTTTCATCTTGTTTGGACGAACTTTGTCCAAACTTTGCTCCGTTTGAGTTTTGGAGGGTTTGGAACTCAAAATTCGGCCCAATGGGACTTCTTTAGGTGGTTCTGACAACACACGGTCCAAAGTTCGTTCCGTTTTACTTTTTGAGAGCTCGAAACCCAAAGTTCGTCCCAATGAGAGTTTTTCTTCTGGTTTGGACGAACTTGGTCCAAACATTGCTCCGTTTGAGTTTTGGAGGGTTTGGAACTCAAAGTTCGGCCCAATGAGAGTTATTTATGTTGTTTGGACGACACATGGTCCAAACGTTGCTCCATTTCAGTTTTTGAGAGCTCGGAACCCAAAGTTCGTCCCAATGATAGTTTTTCATCTGGTTTGGACGAACTTTTTCCAAACTGTGCTCCGTCTGAGTTTTCGAGGGTTTGGAACTCAAAGTGCGGCCCAATGTGAGTTCTTTAGGTGGTTTGGACAACACACGGTCCAAACGTGGCTCCGTTTCAGTTTTTGAGAGCTCGGATGCCAAATTTCGTCCCAATGAGAGTTTTTCATCTGGTTTCGACGAACTTTTTCCAAACTTTGCTCCGTCTGAGTTTTGGAGGGTTTGGAACTCAAAGTTCGTCCCAATGACAGTTCTTTATGTGGTTTGGACAACACACGGTCCAAACTTGGCTCCGTTTCTGTTTTTGATCGCTCGGAAGCCAAATTTCATCCCAATGATAGTTTTTCATCTCGTTTGGAAGAACTTGGTCCAAACTTTGCTCCGTTTGAGTTTCGGAGAGTTTGGAACTCAAACTTGGGCTAAATTAGAGTTCTTTAGGTTGTTTGGACGACACATGGTTGAAACTTTGCTCTGTTTAAGTTTTTGAGAGCTCGGAACCCAAAGTTCGTCACAATGAGAGTTTTTCATCTGGTTTGGACGAACTTGGTCCAAACATTGCCATGTTTTAGTTTTGGACGGTTTGGAACTCAAGATTCGGCCCAATGAGAGTTATTTAGGTTGTTTGGACGACACATGGTCCAAACTTTGCTCCATTTCAGTTTTTGAGATTTCGGAACCCAAAGTTCGTTCCAATGACAGTTTTTCATCTTGTTTGGACGAACTTGGTCCAAACTTTGCTCTGTTTGAGTTCTGGAGGGTTTGGAACTCAAAATTCGGCCCAATGGGACTTCTTTAGGTGGTTTGGACAACACACGGTCCAAATTCGCTCCATTTTAGTTTTTGAGAGCTCGGAACCCAAAGTTCGTCCCAATGAGAGTTTTTCTTCTGGTTTGGACGAACTTGGTCCAAACATTGCTCCGTTTGAGTTTTGGAGGGTTTGGAACTCAATGTTCGGCCCAATGAGAGTTATTTTCTTTGTTTGGACAACATATGGTCCAAACGTTGCTCCATTTCAGTTTTTGGGAGCTCAGAACCCAAAGTTCGTTCCAATGAGAGTTTTTCCTCTGGTTTGTACGAACTTTTTCCAAACTTTGCTCCGTCTGAGTTTTGGAGGGTTTGGAACTCAAAGTTCGGCCCAATGAGAGGTTTTTAGGTGGTTTGGACAACACACGGTCCAAACTTGGCTCCGTTTCTGTTTTTGAGAGCTCGGAAGCCAAATTTCGTCCCAATGAGACTTTTTCATCTGGTTTGGAGGAACTTGGTCCAAACTTTGCTCAGTTTGAGTTTCGGAGAGTTTGGAACTCAAACTTTGGCCAAATAAGAGTTCTTTAGGTTGTTTGGATGAAACATGGTTGAAACTTTGCTCCATTTCAGTTTTGAGAGCTCGGAACCCAAAGTTCGTTCCAATGAGAGTTTTCATCTTGTTTGGACGAACTTGGTCCAAACTTTGCTCCGTTTGAGTTTTGGAGGGTTTGGAATTCAAAATTCGGTCCAATGGGACTACTTTAGGTGGTTTGGACAACACACGGTCCAAACTTCGCTCTGTTTAATTTTTGAGAGCTCGGAACCCAAAGTTCGTCCCAATGAGAGTTTTTCTTTTGGTTTGGACGAACTTGGTCCAAACATTGCTCCGTTTGAGTTTTGGAGGGTTTTGAACTCAAAGTTCGGCCCAATGGGAGTTAATTAGGTTGTTTGGACGGCACATGGTCCAAACGTTGCTCCATTTCAGTTTTTGGGAGCTCGGAACCCAAAGTTCGTCCCAATGATAGTTTTTCATCTGGTTTGGACGAACTTTTTCCAAACTTTTCTCCGTCTGAGTTTTGGAGGGTTTGGAACTCAAAGTTCGGCCCAATGAGAGTTCTTTAGGTGGTTTGGACAACACACGGTCCAAACTTGGCTCCGTTTCTGTTTTTGAGAGCTCAGAAGCCAAATTTCGTCCCAATGAGAGCTTTTCATCTGGTTTGGACGAACTTGCTCCAAACTTTGCTCCGTTTGAGTTTCAGAGAGTTTGGAACTCAAACTTCGGCCAAATGAGAGTTATTTATGTTCTTTGGACGACACATGGTCCAAACTTTGCTCCAGTTCAATTTTTGAGAGCTCGGAACCCAAAGTTCGTTCCAATGAGAGTTTTTCATCTTTTTTGGATGAACTTGGTCCAAACATTGCTATGTTTTAGTTTTGGACGGTTTGTAACTCAAAATTCGGCCCAATGGGACTTCTTTAGGTGGTTTGGACAACACACGACCCAAACTTCGATCCGTTTTAGTTTTTGAGAGCTCGGAACCCAAAGTTCATCCCAATGAGAGTTTTTCTTCTTGTTTGGACAATCTTGGTCCAAACTTTGTTCAGTTTGAGTTTCGGAGAGTTTGGAACTCAAACTTCGGCCAAATAAGAGTTCTTTAGGTTGTTTGGATGACACATGGTTGAAACTTTGCTCCATTTCAGTTTTTGAGAGCTCGGAACCCAAAGTTCGTCCCAATGAGAGTTTTTCTTCTGGTTTGGACAATCTTGGTCCAAACTTTGCTCAGTTTGAGTTTCGGAGAGTTTGGAACTCAAACTTTGGCCAAATAAGAGTTCTTTAGGTTGTTTGGATGAAACATGGTTGAAACTTTGCTCCATTTCAATTTTTTAGAGCTCGGAACCCAAAGTTCGTTCCAATGAGAGTTTTCCTCTTGTTTGGACGAACTTGGTCCAAACTTTGCTCCGTTTGAGTTTTGGAGGGTTTGGAATTCAAAATTCGGCCCAATGGGACTACTTTAGGTGTTTTGGACAACACACGGTCCAAACTTCGCTCTGTTTAATTTTTGAGAGCTCGGAACCCAAAGTTCGTCCCAATGAGAGTTTTTCTTCTGGTTTGGACGAACTTGGTCCAAACATTGCTCCGTTTGAGTTTTGGAGGGTTTTGAACTCAAAGTTCGGCCCAATGGGAGTTAATTAGGTTGTTTGGACGGCACATGGTCCAAACGTTGCTCCATTTCAGTTTTTGGGAGCTCGGAACCCAAAGTTCGTCCGAATGATAGTTTTTCATCTGGTTTGGACGAACTTTTTCCAAACTTTTCTCCGTCTGAGTTTTGGAGGGTTTGGAACTCAAAGTTCGGCCCAACGAGAGTTCTTTAGGTGGTTTGGACAACACACGGTCCAAACTTGGCTCCGTTTCTGTTTTTGAGAGCTCGGAAGCCAAATTTCGTCCCAATGAGAGCTTTTCATCTGGTTTGGACGAACTTGCTCCAAACTTTGCTCCGTTTGAGTTTCAGAGAGTTTGGAACTCAAACTTCGGGCAAATGAGAGTTATTTATGTTCTTTGGACGACACATGGTCCAAACTTTGCTCCAGTTCAATTTTTGAGAGCTCGGAACCCAAAGTTCGTTCCAATGAGAGTTTTTCATCTTTTTTGGATGAACTTGGTCCAAACATTGCTATGTTTTAGTTTTGGACGGTTTGTAACTCAAAATTCGGCCCAATGGGACTTCTTTAGGTGGTTTGGACAACACACGATCCAAAGTTCGATCCGTTTTAGTTTTTGAGAGCTCGGAACCCAAAGTTCATCCCAATGAGAGTTTTTCTTCTTGTTTGGACAATCTTGGTCCAAACTTTGTTCAGTTTGAGTTTCGGAGAGTTTGGAACTCAAACTTCGGCCAAATAAGAGTTCTTTAGGTTGTTTGGATGACACATGGTTGAAACTTTGCTCCATTTCAGTTTTTGAGAGCTCGGAACCCAAAGTTCGTCCCAATGAGAGTTTTTCTTCTGGTTTGGACAATCTTGGTCCAAACTTTGCTCAGTTTGAGTTTCGGAGAGTTTGGAACTCAAACTTTGGCCAAATAAGAGTTCTTTAGGTTGTTTGGATGAAACATGGTTGAAACTTTGCTCCATTTCAGTTTTTTAGAGCTCGGAACCCAAAGTTCGTTCCAATGAGAGTTTTCATCTTGTTTGGACGAACTTGGTCCAAACTTTGCTCCGTTTGAGTTTTGGAGGGTTTGGAATTCAAAATTCGGCCCAATGGGACTACTTTAGGTGGTTTGGACAACACACGGTCCAAACTTCGCTCCGTTTTAGTTTTTGAGAGCTCGAAACCCAAAGTTCGTCCCAATGAGAGTTTTTCTTTTGGTTTGGACGAACTTGGTCCAAACATTGCTCCGTTTGAGTTTTGGAGGGTTTGGAACTCAAAGTTCGGCCCAATGGGAGTTATTTAGGTTGTTTGGACGACACATGGTCCAAACGTTGCTCCATTTCAGTTTTTGGGAGCTCGGAACCCAAAGTTCGTCCCAATGAGAGTTTTTCATCTGGTTTGGATGAACTTTTTCCAAACTTTGCTCTGTCTGAGTTTTGGATGGTTTAGAACTCAAAGTTCGGCCCAATGAGAGTTCTTTAGGTGGTTTGGACAACACACGGACCAAACTTGGCTCCGTTTCTGTTTTTGAGAGATCGAAAGCCAAATTTCGTCCCAATGAGAGCTTTTCATCTGGTTTGGACGAACTTGGTCCAAACTTTGCTCTGTTAGAGTTTCGGAGAGTTTGGAACTCAAACTTCGGCCAAATGAGAGTTCCTTAGGTTGTTTGGACGACACATGGTTGAAACTTTGCTCTGTTTAAGTTTTTGAGAGCTCGGAACCCAAAGTTCGTCACAATGAGAGTTTTTCATCTGGTTTGGATGAACTTGGTCCAAACATTGCTATGTTTTAGTTTTGGACGGTTTGGAACTCAAAGTTCGGCCCAATGAGAGTTATTTATGTTCTTTGGACGACACATGGTCCAAACTTTACTCCAGTTCAATTTTTGAGAGCTCGGAACCCAAAGTTCGTTCCAATGAGAGTTTCTCATCTTGTGTGGACAAACTTGGTCCAAACTTTGCTCCGTTTGAGTTTTGGAGGGTTTGTAACTCAAAATTCGGCCCAATGGGACTTCTTTAGGTGGTTTGGACAACACACGATCCAAACTTCGATCCGTTTTAGTTTTTGAGAGCTTGGAACCCAAAGTTCGTCCCAATGAGAGTTTTTCTTCTGGTTTGGACGAACTTGGTCCAAACATTGTTCCGTTTGAGTTTTCGAGGGTTTGGAACTCAAAGTTCGGCCCAATGAGAGTTATTTAGGTTGTTTGGACGACACATGGTCCAAACGTATCTCCATTTCAGTTTTTGAGAGCTCGGAACCCAAAGTTCGTCCCAATGAGAGTTTTTCATCTGGTTTTGACGAACTTTTTCCAAACTTTGCTCTGTCTGAGTTTTGGAGGGTTTTGAATTCAAAGTTCGACCCAATGAGAGTTCTTTAGGTGGTTTGGGCGACTGATCGGTTGTTAGAATGCTTAACAAATTACTGCGAAATTGTCGCAGATATATATCAATCCAAGTGTAAATTGACAAAATCAAGTAATACCTAATGAGCCTAGGGTCGAATCCACAGGGAAAGGTTATTTGCAAGGTTTTAATAATTTTTATTGATCTGAACTCAAAAACGCATGATATTATGAAAGACTAAATAAGAGAGTTGATGAGTATGAAAAATAAATATTACAAAAAGTAGAACATGTGATGAGAGTAAAAAGGGAAGTATTAAGGAGAATGTTATCAAGGCTTTTGCGGTCGCAACCTCATGCGTTTATAAGAACCTTGTAGCGCATACCATGACTAATGGATTCATTAATGCCTAAGTGAGAAAGAATCACAAGTTTCCCTTCCGGTACTACTTATGCGTTTGGCATAAAACTATCAAATGTTTGTTTGGCTAGTTTATGCGTGGGCTTAGTTCTCTAGCAACTTACAAGGGACTGCGTTATTCTTAACGCAATCAAAGCTCATTCATGCACTATCTTATAACGGTAGTATTTATCTAATGCTACCAAGACTACATGCATTGCACTAACTTATTCTACTTTGATATGTCCGCATGGGTTACCTGTTAGGGATTTAGCATGCTGCTACCATATCCGGCTGGCCAAGCGGGAGTTAGTAATGAAAATTGTATCGCAACTAAGTAAAAGGCACTAATGTTTCATTTAAATCAAAGTATGCGGTTACAAAATAGACTTATCACCACATGGATGCTTGCGCTAAGCCTTTATGAAGAAAATTAGCTCATGCGAGCAAAACAATACATTACGCAATACATTGCTAGCGCAAGTCTACTATTAATCACAGCTCTCTGTGATTCGTCTTTCTCCTAGCTGCTTTGATCTATGTCTCCTCCCTCTCTTCCTCTTCTCTTTCCTTTGAGTAGATGACTTCTATTTATAGGCGATGGAAACTGACTTCTCCAAGGAATTAGAAACTTGCTTCAGTCATCTTCAGCCCACTTGCACGTCTTTTAGCCCACTTGTGCATCAGTGTTTCAGCACGGTCTTTTCATCCTTCTTGTCTGTCTCATGATCATCTTGGGGTGTGTGCCAGCATTGAGAGAAACTTGGGCAACAAACAACTGAATCAATTGCGTTAGCACCCTATATTTTTATAATTTTGCACCGCATACATAAATATAGCCTACCGCATAAAATCATCGCATTTTCCTTCCTTATTGCGTTGAGGTAACGCATCAATGTATCTTTTGGCCTTGTTTTAGCTTAAGTTTAAAGGATAAATAACTTGTTTTTTGCAAGTTATCAAACCCCCAGACTTAAACTATTGCTTGTCCCCAAGCAATGCCTATTGTCTACTTTGCGAGGGTAACTTAGCTCTTCAATGACTTTGATCCTAACATCCTCTTTTCTCTTTTTCTTTTGCGCATTACTAAACAAGAATAAACTTCTGCCAAATTCCCTTCATTGCTTAAGGAAAGTTCCTTGCGCTAACTTAGCCAATCTTCTCCTTATGTCCTAGGCACATAAAAAAAATTATTATTATTATTTATTTATTTATATATTTTTTTAAGTAGAAGGAAATAAACATCAAAACACATGCTTTCGTTTTGGCTTACCCACATTTGTGATGAAAGGCATCCAACTACGGGCATTACATTTTTTTACTGTCTTATATGCTCATGAGATGCGGTTGCGTCTCCCCGCAGTGGCAAACTATGGGTGTCATAAATTCCCCTGGCTACAAACATGTTGCATTCCAGAGGAACGCATGCGTAATTTATTTATGCATTGACTAACACACTCCCCCAAACTTAAAATGGACAATGTCCCCATTGTCCCCCAAACTTAAACTGGAGCGCATAGATTTAAGGAGATTAAGGCTGAGGTGCGACAAGGTCGAAAATGCGAAGGGATTTTCCTTAAGGCCTGAGGAAATGAAAACATAGGTAAAATCGAGAAATTAATGCGGGCAAGAAAACTTAAGAATTTTAGATGCGCGGGGTAAAACGAAGGAGCTAACGCAAAGAATTTTTTAGATTAAGATATTATACTAAGGCAGAAGAAAAGTTGTGATGATAAAAACATCATATTATATTGATGAAATGCGGGACAAAATTACAAAGATTGGGCGCACTCATTTAAACATAAACAAAAGAAAACAAGGAAAACATAGAAGTGATTCTTTACTCCTACGGTGGCAGTGGAGGCGGCGGGTTGTTTTCTCTCGACGCAGGAGGAGCCATGGGGGTGCGCACTTGAGATGGACCTGTTGCATCAGGTCTTGGCTGAGCAGGTGGTCGGATGAAAAAAATTGGCGTGATAGGCACACGGCCAAAGGACTCAGTCCAACGCATTAGAAAGAGGACTAGTGCGTTTACGTGCTGCGACAATTCCTCTTGTTGCTTCCGCAGCATATCTTGCTGTTGGCACATCCTTTGCTGCTACTGGCGCAGGGGCTCTGAAACTTCTTGGATCATCTACCTTAACTCGGAGAAGATAAGGGTTGTTTCCACATTGAGTTGTGGAACAGGCGCAGTAGTAGAGGTGCTGGCAGATGGGGTGGCTTGCGTTGATGAATAGGGCACAGGGAGTTATTCTTCGCGAGGAGGGCTAGGAAATGGGGTCTCTTGGACCTCGTCGTGATGCATGGCCTCGTCGTGCTGCGGAGAGGGTATTTGTTGGATAGTAGGTTGCGATGGTGGTGGTGGTGGTGGTGGTGGCAGCAAGGCCGCTTTATTTTGGGCGCAAACAGAGTTTTCCTGCGCTGGCGGATCTGGCTGAGGGGTCCTTGCGGCTGGTCGAGGATTTCGTCCCGCAGATTGCTTGCACCTCTTCTTTTTTGGTGCTTCAGTCGCAGGCGCAGCTTCTGTTGTTTGGGTTGCGGGGTCTTGGCGCTAGGTTCCTCCTTGCTGACGCAGGCTGTGGGTGCGCGTTATGCGCGTCCACCATTGATCATCAAAATCCTTCCGCATGTGTCGAATTTCTTCGTCTACTACGGGTAGAAGGCCCGATGTGCGGCATAGGCGGGTGACGAGGCCAGGGCAGAACATTGCGCCTTTGGGTTTTGCGGCAGTCTGGCGCAAGGTCTCGATGAGGATTCTGCCTAAGTCGAGTGGGATCCCCTTCATAATGCAGTAGACGAGAACCACCCTGGGGATGCTCAACGTGGCATCATGCATCGTGGGCATGATGCGGTTCTTGATCCAGTGCATCCAAGTTGTGGCCTCGAAGTCCAACAGTTGCGACTTTAGGGTCCTCGCAGCACCATGGCCATCCCACTTAGCACCTGGTCGGGCCACCACAGTCAGGACTGCGTTCAAAAAGTCATCGTCCAGGTTGTTAAGCAATGCATTCCCTTCTGCGTCAGGTATGTCAGGAAGCTCGAATACTAAGTTGATGCATGCTGAGGCAAATGCGACTGGGTGGCCACGTACCAATACTTCGTTGATTTCTTCCTGCCACTGCGCTCGGTAGAAATCGTGGACTAACGCAGGAGCGTAGTTGGGGAAGTTCTCGCAGATTGTCTCCCATCTGCGGTGGGAAATTTGATCTGTCATGGTCTACAGGAGTGTGCAGCTAAACCCCCGTTCTTCTTGGAACTTGCCCTTGTCTTCGCCTACTTTTTCTTTTCCTTTAGATGCGGCGGGGGCCCTTTTCCTCTTTTTGCTCGGGCCTGCCGCAGGTCTTTCTGAGGGCTCTCGGATGACTACCCCAGTTGGTTGGATGTTGCGGCGATGGTTTAGGGGTAGGTCAGCTTCCGAATCTGGGGATTCTGACCTTCGCGTTGGAGAGCCCAGGGCTGCCGCAATTGCAGCCAGGTTTGCTGCGGCGACTTCTGCGGAAGCTCGATCTTGCGCCGCTTTGCTTTCTCTTTCTCTGGCCGCTTCTTCTTCTGCGGCGACCTTGCGGGCAGTTTCTTCTGCCGCAACTCTTTCTCTTTCTTCTCATTGGCGAATTGCTTCGCCTTCTTCGCCCAACTCCCCCAGTAGGGAGTCCCATGCGGCCACTTCCCGCTCAGAAAACTGCAGAAAGGTGGGGTTTGTGGAGGTTGATGGTTGGAGGGAATTGGAAACGTTCAAGGGAGTGGAGGAAGAAGATGGGGCAGTGTTTGAGGCCAGGGTAGCTGAGGACTCTGGTGGTGGAAGAAGGGGTAGAGACGGGAAAGGGAAGAAAATGGGGTAAGGTTTCGTGGGGCGAGGGTGTTTTTGGCTGGTTGGAGTTGCACCGGCTGGATTCGGAAGGTGGAGGTATCCAATGGCACTATATCGAGTATTTCAGTGGCGTTTGTGCCGGAGGTAGACGGTGCGGCGATGGGCTGTGTTTCTATGCTTTCGACGGGCCGCTCTCCGTCGATAACCTCTGGCTTTTCTTCCTCCATGACGTTGTCATTGTGTTGGTTGTCATCATCCTCGTCAGAGGAAATGATGACGTCCCTGTGAGGTCCTTCAACCTCTGGCGATGATGGAAGTGCGTCGTCTGCATAGCCGGCAATGGAGAGGTTCTGTGAGTCGGACATGGTGAGGTTCGGTGAGGGTTCGCGAGAGAGAGAAGGAAAAGGGGTTTAGGGTTTTGCACTCGAAGAGGATGCACGAAGAAGATGAAGAGATGAAAGAGGAATCGCAACGTCTTTTATAGTCATCGTGAGGTACTATTTGCCTTGGGTAATGATGCCCTTTCGCATGCCACGTAGGTAGATAGGCATGATTAATGTAGGGGAATGTGGGCGGTTTCTTCGGGTAGTGTGTAATACCAGAGGGTAGTGCGGCTTATTAAATGTGAAATGATTGTGGCTACGCCTGCAATGTGAGTAATGTACAGATGAATGAGGACATGCGCTAGGGTTTTCTTCCTAAGGCTTTAACGCAACAAAATACTAACGCAGCAAAACTAAAACATGCGGAAAGAAATAAAATAGTAACAACTTCTGACCTGTTGTGCTCTTGCTTTGCGTTAGGTCCTACCGCAACTGAGGCACTCTTTCTCTGGACCTATCTTTTCCTTGTTGCTTCATGGTGGATCTTCTAGAAGGATAATCTCAACTACCTCGTCATAGGTCCCATTCATGTATGGTTTTATTCTTTGTCCGTTGACCTTAAAAATTCTCTTCCCGTTAGCAGAATGTAGGTCCACAGCCCCATATGGATATATCTTGTGGATAATGTATGGGCCCGACCATCTTGATTTCAGCTTACCTTGAAAAAAATGTAAACGAGAGTTGAATAATAATACCTTCATACCTTCTTTAAGATCCTTTTTGCATATTCTCATGTCATGCCACTGTTTTTGTTTTTCTCTGTTGGTTTTTGCATTTTTATAAGCGCATCTTCTAAATTCTTCTAACTCTGAGAGCTGGCGCAATCGCTCCTACCCTGCCGCATCTAGATCAAAGTTAAGACGTTTTAATGCCCAATGTGCTCTGTATTCCAACTCTAAAGGCAAGTGGCCGGGTTTCCCAAACACTAACGCATAGGGAGACATTCCTATGGGTGTTTTGAAAGTCGTGCGATACGCCCATAACACATCATCCAGATATTGCGCCCAGTCCTTCCTATTTATGCTGACAACTTTTTCGATAATTCTTTTTATTTCCATGTTCGATACCTCTGCTTGACCATTGCTTTGAGGGTAATAAGCTTTTGCAATATGGTGCTTGACATTATATTTTTGCAAAAGCTTATTCATGATCTTGTTCACGAAATGGGTTCCTTCATCGCTGATAAGTCTTCGTGGCACTCCAAATCTTGGGAAAATATTTTTTTTAAGGAATTTGGCCACGGTTGCGTGTGTGAACTGAATGGATGGAATGTGAGATAAGATGGATAATAATAAGAAAGAAATATTCAGCCAACACTTAAGTGCAAGTATACACTGCCGCATGTAGTAATAAAAAAAAAACCTCAGAAAGTATTCCAAGGCTATCGATCCCACGAGGACTAAACTGGAAATTCAGATTTGATGAAGAAACTGCTCAAATGATTGCTTTTGAAAAAGGTAACCAAAGAAAATATGTTGATTGATTGGGTTTTTGAAACGATAAACAAAACAAGCAATAAAATAATAAAGAATAACAGTAAGATAAAACGAGGTATTCAACATGGATTCATCCCTAAGGTAACAACCGTACTTATGCAATATCTAACTTAAGTGTATTTAATGCATTGGGTCAGATTTAACTTCTATTTGGCCCTTGTTTCCATAAACCGTTAGAAGGCTAGGCGAGTACCGTTATGCCCATTTCTGGGACTCGACTTCGACATAGATAATTCACAAATGCAACCTATAACCCTATAGTCGATATAGGGTGCCTTAGGCAGCTTGCCCTATACCGCCGAATTACAATCTCTTTCGAGCTTTTTCTCCTATATCACCTTTATGAGAACCGATATCGTTTGTCCCTTTCGAGATTAAACTCACATAGCATGCAAAGTCTAAGTGATCAAATTAAACTCAATAAGATTAGAGTGATAATCAATAAAGAATGACATGCATTAAACACAACTTAAGCAAATAGAGTACTTTCAAGCCATTAAACCCTAAGGAAATTCACCACATTGAACCCCTCAACGGGATTTAGCTACTCATGATGGGATAAAAAGCAAATGAACACATTTTAATTCAAATAATAATGTAAAGAATACAGAATAATGAAAAGTAATCACAAGCTGGAAATAAAGGAGATAGCTAAATATTATGGGTTTTTTGTTTACACAATCCTTCTAGAGTTCGCTAAGACATTCCACTCTCTCACTTTTACAAGGTTGGAATGGGTGAAACTCTCTACAAACCACAAGGTTTGATGTCTAACTCTCTCTCGGGTTAGAATTTTGTCATCTAAGAAGGACCTCGGGCATCCCTACTCATTGGCATCGAGCCAGGGTTCTGTCACCACCCTTTTCTTCCAAGTGAGTTCTGCTTGGATTTGACTTCGAATCTCGAGCTTATATAGTGTAGAAATTGGTTGAGGAGCTGCGAAATAGGTGTTGGAAGGTTGCCCAGTCAGTTTCGGGGTCAAAACAACCGGTTAGGTGCGAAGAAGACTCGTCAACAACGACCCGCGTGTGACTTGGAACGACCTCTGTTTTTCCAGAAATGCGGTCGCATTCCATTTTTTGCCTTCCCAGAAATGCGATCGCATTTCTGGGGAATTCCAGCTTTTCCTCTGTTTTTCTGCACCACACCAAACTAAGTCAAATTTGCCTCAAATCAAGTCTTTTTAAGCACAAATAAGCATAATTCAACAAAAGTGACTCTCAACACCCTAACTTATCAAATTAACATATTTTTAGCTCGGAAATAGTAAAATTGACCTAAACACTCAATATTTGACCAAGAAATGAGCTAAATATAAGGGTAAAATAGGTATATTTTTGACCCTTATCATACCCCCAAACTTAACTCATTGCTTGTCTTCAAGCAATTGCCAATCAAAATGTTAGAGATCAATTCTTTAATTGCCAATCAAAATGTAAGAGCTCAATATTAATTGTGAATCAAAATGTTAGAGTTCATGCATAGTAATGAATCATGGTACTAGTATCAACTTTCAATTTCAAATCAAGTGACATGGAATCAAGTAAACATGTATTTCAAGATCGACCTCTCAAAAATTTGCCTTTCATGAGAAGGTTCTACTCTAGTGCCAGTCACAACGTCTGAGTTTCCTAGGCATGAAGATTTCTATTGTTCTTTTTCAAAGCCAAACTCTCTCTCATCCACCCTAACCAACATGCTTAAACTACCTAACTTCTACTCATCAAGCCTAGTGTAGTCCTTTTAGTCTAAGAAAACAATCTTTCGGAAAACAAAAGCATATACGAATTACTAGACCTTTCCCATCTCCCCCAAACTTATTTGACTTCTGGTGCTCCTTTTATTCAACTTCTTTTTCTCCCAAGAGCATCCTTGCTGTCATCTTTACCTTCGTTCTAGCTTATCGACACATTGTGGTGAAGATATCTAGCTACAAGCAAAGTTCACGGGCTCGGAGTGATACTCACTTCCCTAGGTAAACCTTTCATGAAGTGGCAAACCATGGGTGTCATGAATGCCCCTGGTTACTCAGTAAACCCTAGGAAGGAGGAGTAACTCTCGGTTTTTCTCTCTTTTTTTTCTATTTTTTTTCCAAATGTTAGCACATCTTTTTTTTTCAGCAGTACAAATTTACAAAAATATTTATATAGTAAAGCATAAAGCACCCCCAAAGTTAAATGTTGACAATGTCTTCATTGGCTTGTTTTTTAGGCATGGGCTTAACATGAGGCCTTTTGTTTTCAAAACATCCAGGCTAAACTCTCCTAGAGTGTTAGAAAGGTTAAACACGAGGAAGTTTAGACTCTAAGAAAATTTTGTAAAGAAAAAGGCTAATGGAAAGCCTATGACTAGAAAACAATTCAGTTGTGACGGTGGCACTATAGAGATAGAACAAAACTCTAATTTTCATCATCAAGGGCTTAAAAGAAAACTCCTTTGAAAACCTGCTTTTTCTTCCAAAAACATTTCAAAGCAATTTTTCTCTAAAGTTGATTTTTTCTTCAAAAAGGTTCATGGGTAAAGCTCGAAACAACAAGCAGAATTTTTTCAAGAAATGATAAAAACCCAAGTTTTTCTATCCTAAACTATCCACAAACTATCTAAACTACCCTATGATCAAAACTATAACCAACTAAACAATTTAAATCCATCAAATCAGCAATCAAAACACTAAAAACAAAATTTTAAACATGCTAAAACTTAAAAAACATCAAGAAATAAAAACAGTAAACAGTATTATTCACAAAAATAAATTTCAGTCAAAGGGGGTCATAAAACTCCCCTATTCCTCATCCGAGGAACTCTCTTTCTCTTCGTTCTCTTCATCTTCCTCTTCATCAGAATCCTCTTCTTCTTGGGGCAGCAGGGACTGAGGGAAATTTGGAAAGACCGGAGCAATGCTCGGGGCAATCGAGAGATAGAACTCTCTAATAGCTTCATCCCTCTCCTTGGCATATGTCCAATATGTCTTCAGGTTCTCCCTGATTTGATAAAGCTGGCGATGGACCATACCTAAGGCTTCCGATGCTGGTGAAGACCCTGTAAAAGGAGTGTGCTGGGATGGGGAGGCTACATTTGGCCCTTATTGAGGAGTGGCCTGTGATGTGAAGGCTTTATCCTTCCTCTAGATGTTGTTCTACTGAAGCTTTGCTATCAAGGAAAAATCAATGGTTGGTTTAAAGAAATGGCGTTCCTCGTCCTTGCTTGGCACAATCTTCACCCTCTGACAGAGTTGGGTGATGAGTGAGCCAAAGAAAAGCTTGCCTGCCCTTTTCCGTCCACATGCTAAGATCTCATCCCTAATGATGCTCCCAACGTTGATTTCCAACCTTAATCTCTCTCTACCTCTTGGCAAATATTTGGTCATTCTTGTTCTTTGTTCTCCTTTCAGCCTTAATCTCTCTCTTTCTCTTTCTTCTTAACGCTGCAGAGATAAGAACTTGGTCACCATCTAGCTCCCTCTAATCTCTGAATCCGATTCTGTATCAGAGTCAGAATCACTAGAGGTCTCGGCCTCCTCGTCTAATTTTTCCTTTGCAACCCTCTTCTCTCCCGAAGAGGTGCTATCAGCAGCTGGTGGGTCATGTGTGAATAGAGGCTCAATAACCTCTTCAGCTGGCTGATCAACGGTGGCCTCGGCCAGACCTCCTTCAGAATGTGGCCCAGATGCAGTCGCATTTTGGCCTTCATTCTCCACTTCTCTTTCTTTCTCTTTTTCAAAATTTTCTTTTGTTGGCCCCTGTTGGGCCTTTTCTTCTACCCTTCCTTGCAGTGCTTCAGCTACACTTTGAGCCTTGTGAAGTGGTTCAAAAGCTGCAAGGAAGTCTTCCGCTTCATTCCTTCTTATTTCATCTTCTTTTATTTCTTCTCTTATCTTTTTCTCTTCCTCAAAGAGTTGCAAATCCATAGTTGCCCTCCTGAGGTTTTCCTCATATTTTCTTTCTTCCTCAGCTTCTAAGGCCTTCTCGGCCTCTTATTCTTCTTCTCTTTTTATTTTCTAATCCCTCTCATCTCTTTCCTTTGCAAAATTGTCTTCCTCAGCCATCTTCTGATTTTCCATCTCCCTCTCATCCTCAATCTCTTTTAATGCATCCTGTTCAGCCTTGTACCCATCAGCAATCTCAAGGGCCTTTACCACTGCTTGGCGAATTATTCCTTCGAATACATTGGGAGGCATCCTTGCGGTTTTGAGGGGCTGAATTTCAAGCGGCTTTTCAGACACATTTTTCTTTGGGCTCCTATTTCTTGCGCTGTAAGTTACAAACGGTTTGGTCCTGCAAGACAAAGAAGGGTTAGATGAAGGTTCGGAAACCTTACCCATTGAAGCTTTTCCTTGCCGAGAGCTTTCAGCTACCTTGGAGGCTCTTTCTTCGTCTTGCTGATTCCCTTCTTCTTCAAGGGCAACACGTCTCTTAGCACCCATCTCACAGATCATCTCAAACCACTCCCGCGAGCGTTTTCTGTACTGTTGAGTGGCGGGCTTTTGGGTTTGGCGGAGGCGGTGGCGCGCGTGAACCGTCTCGGTGAAGATGAACTCGGCATCTCCCTCGACGTGGCCGGCATTGCCGAAAAAGATGGAGTTTGAGCGTCGGGCGCTTGGTTCACGACCGCCGGCGAGAATCCCGTGGGTCTCGTCCTTCGTGTTCCTTGCATGGGCGTTTCGGGGTTCTCCTCTTGCCGTCGGTTGCTTGCTTCAGCTTCGTGGGTCGCTCGAACACTCTGAGATCGAATGTTTTTGTGTGAGGATGACGATCCTTGTGAAGGATTGGAATTCCCAATTCCGTTACAGCGGAAGCAATTGGACCGAATCGCATTTTAATTTTGTTTGGCAAAATACCAATACATTGGCAATTTTTTAGAATTCATAATTCTACAATTTAAGGTTAAGCAAACAAACCTTCGTTGGCGACTCTGAATTCAAGAACGCTTCTTGATTATGTAGGGACCAAAATGTGAAATCTTGGGACACCACCACAAGATTACCCCGCTATTCTCTGAGTTTGGAAACGAGATTGTGGGATCTCTTTGATCTCGAACTTGGGAAGAATTTTTTCAACAGAGAAGGAAGACTTCTCTGTTCTTTTTCTCTGAGAGAGCATGAGAGCAAGTTGGAGAGTGAGAGAGAGATATGATCTTTTCATTCTACAGCAAAATTGAGATCACCCCAAATGACCCCTCAGGCGTGAGATTCAATCCAATCTCACTACCATCTGCCATGTGTCCATTTAATGTGAGGGTTAACTTTAATTAATTAATTAAAATTAAATTAATTCAATTAATCATATTAATTAATTAATTCTAATTAAATATCTCCATATTTAATTATATGTGCATTTTAATCATATTAAAGGCACATCCCTCACATAATCTATAGTTTTAATTAAAATTCATTAAATCGTATTTAATTAAATTAATTAAACTACATAATTAATTATTCATAATTAATTAATTCTTTGATCAATTAAATATCACATATTTAATTAATCAAACATTTGAATTATATTCAAATGTACATCTCTCACATAACCTATAGTTTTAATTATGAATCCAATTCACATTAAAATTAATCTATAGTTATTAATTTAATTAAATCACATTTAACTTAATTAAATTGAACAATTAATTAATTCAAAATTAATTAATTATTGTGATTAATTAAATATCACATATTTAATTAATTAAATATTAGAATCATATTCTAATTTAATCTCTCATATTATATTGTTTAATTAAATCACATTTAATTCAAACTAAATTGAATAATTAATTAATTCACAGTTAATTAATTAATTTACTAATTAAATATCACATACTTAATTAGCTATATATTTGAACTCTTTCAAATATATAATTCTCTCATATAATAAAGTTTAATCACACATTAAACTTTATATTATAATGCATCACCGTACATTATATTAATTGTATCTCATACAATTAACTTGATTCCCATATCGAATTTGAACTATTCAAATTCTTTCAAGATAAATTGTTTCCAATTACTCTTTACGAGCTAGCAGGGGGACCTAATGGACCTACAGATCAGAAGCTCCAATGATATGAGGTTAACTGACTAAACTCATTAATCGAGTTAACCAATATTCATTAACTGTGGGTCACTCCACTAAAGACCCACAGTTGCACTCTTCTCACTGTAGAATATTTCTGTGTCCACGAATATTGACCAATAACGGTAAGTCAATCCTTCACGAGTGTTCGTAACTACAGCTGGGTCAAATTACCGTTTTACCCCTGTGTTACCTCTGGCTCCTTAAGTACCAGTGCTCCTCTAATGAACAACCTGTTTATGGTCTAACCATTAAACAGAAAGTCTCTCTCGGGCCAATGAGAGGGCGGGATCCCTTTGTTCAAGACCCGGAGTCACCACTTAAGGGAACACTCATCTACTTCTCCTAGAAGCGGGAAGGAGTGAATTCCATCTTGTGTTGTCATGTCCCCAACCCCCCACTCGGTCTTGTCCCCAAGAAGGTAGGCTTATTGAGTCGGCGTGCAAGCCACTCTCACCCGTACTAATCAAAGGACTATCCCTCGTGAGAAGGAGTTCATGACACACTCAGGATTGAGATTGAGTTACCTAGGTCATCCTATTGAAACAGTAACCTAACTAGTTAACGGTGTTACATCTAGTGGTTTACTATTTCGTGGTCCGGTCTTATGCAAACTCATTGCATAGGATACCCCCGCTCGCATGTCTCCTACATGGACGCCTTGGATCAATACGTCTGTATCGAATACAAAGCGGGTCGTATCACATAGTGTTACCAGGATAAGGTACCCAGCCTTATCCCTGTACTATAGACCTTTTAGGTTGTTACTTGAACACTGATCCCCGTATGTCCCCACATACTAGTTCAAGTTACATGAAAACAACCTTGGATTTTAGTTTATTGGATTTGGGTTATATTGTGCAATTTTAGACTTAAATTAACAATAACACTATATTGTATAAACCTCAATAACATTTTATTGATACAAGTATACAATTTGTTAACATTCACTATCTACGAGTTTTAGGACATAAAACCCAACACCTTGAGTGTTCTTCATCTTCTTGCTGGTGGGTCTTTCGGTTTCACGATGGAGAGAATATGGAGAGTTGAGGGTTTGACTTGAATGCAAAGGTTGGGTTTTTGGTGAAGAGAAAAAGTCTTAAGTCAAGTTATTTATACTTTTCCAATTAGGTCACGTGCAGGTCAAACAATTTTCGTGACTCCCTTTTTATTTGGGCAAATGCGATCGCATTCCCAAATACCCAGTTTTTCTACTTTTTTTATGCCTTTTCTCTATTCATTTGTTTTCTCCTTTTCTCTAAAACACTCATAAATAAGTTAGAAAGCTCATATGCTTAATCATGATTTATTTCTATTTTTTTCATTTTTCTCAATTTAAAAAAAACTAAGGAAATGTTTCGATCAATTCAACTTCCAGGTAAGTCCCCAGGTAGAGGTGTTCCCTACGGTCAACTTAAATACCTCAGCCTAGGCAGGACTTGCCTTAGACAAAGTTCCCTCTTGATCAAAAATCATTTATTCAAAACAAACTTACACTTTTATCATTTTTCTGCTTTTATTTTAACACTAGATCTGGCTCAAAATAACATGGACTTTTCAAAACTCCCAGGCAAATCCCCAGGAAAAGGTGTTCCCAATGGTCATCTTAAATACCCTTTCCTAGCCAGGATTTTCCTAGGCAAAGTTTTTACTATTGTCGGGATATTTTTGGAACTCTAGTCTAGATTATTATTTTAACCCAGATAATATACAAAAATTAATTCAAGGTAGTAGAAGTCATACCAAATCAATCACGGAGACATGGGCTTCCTCATCCTCGAAGGCCCTTCCCCAATATGGTTTTATCCTTTGTCGCTTCATGGTTTGACTGCTGTCTTCCACTTCAATCTTTTCTTCACCTTTTTCGTCCAATTCTTCATCTCCATGTACATCCTCCAAAGTTTCTTTCTTCATTATTTCCTGCAAAGTAAATTGAGAGAGTTCATCAATTTCATCGATCATTGAACATTCCTCGAAATCTCCAGGGTAGTTCATTGCACTCATCACGTTAAACGTGATTTGCTGATCATTGACCCTCATGGTCAATTCTCCCTTCTGGACATCTATTAATGTTCTGCCTGTGGCTAGGAACGGTCGTCCTAAGATGATCGGAACGTCTTTGTCGGCTTCGCAGTCTAAGATGATGAAATCTGCAGGAAAAACGAACTTTTCAACTTTAACCAATATGTCTTCAATCTCCAATAGGGTGTGTAAGTGATCGGTCTGCCAACTGTAAGGTCACAGTTGTTGGTCGTGCACCACCTATTCCTAACTGTTTAAAAACCAAATATGGCATTAAGTTGATGCTTGCTCCTAAGTCGCACAGTGCTCTGCATACGTCCCTGCCTCCTATAGGGCATGGAATTGTAAAGCTTCCTGGATCTTTAAGCTTGGGAGGAATCTCGTTCTTTACCAGTGCACTGGAACATTCCGTGAGTGCAATCGTTTCGTACTCCCCCAACCTTCTCTTTTTTCGACAAAATATCTTTTAGGAACTTTACGTATGTAGGCATTTGTTCAAGTGCCTCTATTAATGGTATGTTGATGTGCAACTGCTTCAATACATCTAAGAACTTCTTGAACTGTACGTCTTATGAGGCATGTTTGAATCTCTGTGGGAAAGGAGGAGGTGGTCTGTAATCTGAGTCTATTACAAACATTTGAGGTTTTGCGGTCGCATTCCCCTTTTTCTCCAACTTTGATTTTTCTACCTTTTCTACCAAGGTTTCAGGCTCCTTGGTCTTTTCTACTCCTTTTTCTTTATTCTCTGAAATATCTATAGTATTGTCTGACTTCTTTTCACAAATCTTTTCTCGAGCTTCAACTGGGATCTCTTCTTCTGAACTTCCTAGATACTTTGGTCCATCGTATTCTAATCCACTTCTTAGGGTCGCTACCTTGCATTGCTCCTTGCCTTCTTTGTGTGGGGTCTCGGTTTTACTAGGCAACGTCCCTTGAGGTCTATTCTTAATCTCCTGAGCAATTTGTCCAAGCTGAACTTCCAAATTCCTGACTGCAGCATCGTTCCTTGCCATGTAATCCTTCATAAGAGTCTCAAGACTGGACTCTTGACTCTGCACTGGAACTTGTTGGAAGTTTTTCTGCGGTTGTTGTTGTGTAGGTTGCTTTCCAAACTGATGATTATTCGAATTACTCGATCTGGCCTGTCGTCCCCAAGAAAAGTTCGGATGTTGTCTCCATCCTGGGTTGAATGTGGCCGAATAAAGATTCCATCTATTTTGGTTCTGATTTCCTTGTGGACCTACATAAAAAAACAGAAGCAAGGTTTAGTGGACAACTATCAGCGATGTGTTCCTCACCACATATCTCACAACAAAGAGAAGAAACAGCATTAGCAGGGGCTATGTTGGCTTGATTGTTCATGGACATGCCCATCATCATGCTATGAATGACTTTGATCTGAGCTTGCATCGTAGAGTTAGCCTCTGTTTCCACTGCTTTCACTGGATTTTTCAAAATGGTTGTTGGTTCATTTTCTCCCCAATGTCGATTATTGGTGGCTATGGTATCTAGAATAGCATGCGCCTCATTACCAGACTTCTTCAGAAAAGATCTGTTTGCAGATGCATTTACTAGTGCCTTTGAAGCTTGATCTAACCCACTGTAAAAATGATCCAAAATAATGCACGCAGGCAGTCCATGGTGTGGACACTTTCGAACCAGCCTTTGGAATCTTTCCCAAGCTGCATCCAAAGGTTCATTGTAAGACTGTCTGACAGCAATGATTTCTGCTCTGTACTTGGCATTCTTATTGGAGGGAAAAAACTTCTCCAAAAATTTCTCACCCAAATCATTCCAAGAGGTGATGGAGTTGGGAGGAAATGAATCCAACCAGGCTTCAGCATCTCCTTGTAAAGAAAACGGAAAAAGTTTTAGCATTAAAGTATCTTCTGGCACTCCTATTACTTTAAAAGAATTGCAAACTCTCAAAAATAGTTTAATATGCTTGTGTGGATCCTCATTTGGAAGTCCTGAGAATTGGCCCATCGTATTTAACATCTGGAACATCACTGGTTTAAGTTCAAATTGTGGAGCATCAATCGGTGGCTCCAAATTTCCTAAATTCAGTGTCTGGAAAACTGGTAAAGCGTAGTCCCTTATTGCTCGGTTTTGATCTTCAGCAATGTAGATCGGGTTTTCTTGTTGTGGCTTCGGTGGAACTGGAGGAAGAGGAGGAATTCTCCCTCCATTCTGCCCCCTTCCACGAACTTGTGGATCAACATGAGGCTCGACTCCAGGAGGATCCATTGGAAACTCTTGAATGTAAGATCCTTCCTCTAGAAATTCCCATGCGCTCAACTCTTGTTGCTCCTTCTTCTTTCGTCTATGTTCCTTCTTTCGACGATGAAAGGTTCTTTCTATCTCTGGATCAATGTCAAGGAGTGGATACCCCTTGCTCATGCACTAACTTCAACCAAGAAATGAGCTTATCAAATTAACATATTTTTAGCACAAATAAGCATAATTCAACAAAAGTGACTCTCAACACCCTAACTTATCAAATTAACATATTTTTAGCTCGAAATTAGTAAAATTGACCTAAACACTCAATATTTGACCAAGAAATGAGCTTGGTAAAATAGGTATATTTTTTACCCTTATCACCGCATCACTTTTAATGCAAGCAATTGCCTCCACCCAATTAGTGACGTAGTCGGCTGCGAGGAAGATGTACTGATACCCTTGCGATGACGGAAATGGTCCCATAAAATCAAACGGTTCAATTTCCATTATATAATTATGTGGCATCAAACGGTTCAATTTCCATTATATAATTATGCGGCATCTCGTTTCTTGCGCTGATGTTACCGGTGCGTTGGCACTTGTCGCAACTATCCGCATGTTTCTTTGCATCTTGGAACAACGTAGACCACAAATAGCCACTCTGTAGCACCTTCGCCGCAGTGCGTTGGCCTCCAAAATGTCCTCCATATGGAACTTCATGGCATGCTTTTAAAATTTTCGACGCATCTACACGTCCAACGCATCTTCTAACTATCTGGTCTTCTCCTCTACGATAAAGGTAAGGGTCATCCCATAAATAAAATTTAAGCTCATGGAAGAATTTATTACGCTGCTGCGTGGAGTATTCTTCAGGTAAGACTCCTGCGGCGAGATAGTTTGCTATGTCAGCAAACCATGGTTCTTCTTCTTCACTCACTAACAGCTTCTCATCAGGGAATTCTTCTGCGATGGGGATATCAGACGCAACTGCCTTTTCAGGGTTTTCCAATCGTGATAAATGATCTACGACTAGGTTTTCACTCCCCTTCTTGTCCTTGATTTCTAAATTGAATTCTTCCAGCAAGAGAATCCACCTAATTAGCCTTGGTTTTGCATCTTTTTTTGTGATTAGGTATTTGATTGCCGAATGATATGTGTAGACAGTGACTTTAGAGCTAATCAAATAATCACGAAATTTATCAAAAGCATAAACAACTGCCAATAATTCCTTCTCGGTTGTTGTATAATTATTTTGTGCTTCATTCAATGTCTTGCTGGCATAATAAATAGGGTGAAGTGACTTCTCCTTTTTCTATGCCAGAACTGCTCCTATTGCCACGTCACTCGCGTCACACATGAGGACAAATGGTTCTTTCCAATCAGGGGTTGTGAGAATGGGCACAGAGACTTGCGCAAGCTTCAGATCATTGAATGCCTTGGCGCATTCTTCTGAAAATTAAAATCTACTGTTTGCTTCTAACAATGCACATAGTGGCTTGGTGATATGCGAGAAGTTATTTATGAATATGCAGTAGAAACCTGCAGGACCTAAGAAACTTCGAATTCCTTTTACAGATGTGGGTGGTGGCAACTTTTCGATCACATCTATTTCTGCCTTGTCTACTGATAACTGCCCAAAAGGTAATTATTTAGGCCTCATTTCTATATTAATTTGTTTGTCTTTTGTGCTTAATGGGGTTGGTTTGAGATATATATTATATGTTTTAACCCATTTGGAAGAATGGAAGCTTTGGAAATCATTTTGTGTAGAATCTATTGCTGGGCGACTGGAGGGAGCAAATTCTATGCTGCAGCAAAACTGGGAGCAAAACTGCCACGTCACAGCTCGTTAGCCAACTTCATGAACCGACTTCTGTTGCGTTATTTTCGGGATAAAGGAGCAAGGAGGGCCATACACGTGTCTAGGTTGACCTAATTCAAGCCTCCTACCACCTCTATAAAAGGAAGTAGCCGCCCAAGTCAAATTCATTCCACTTTTGGGAGAAAACATTCCATTCTTGGGAAGTTCCTTCCACCTTTGGGAGCCGAATAGAGAAGAGAGATTGGAGACCATCTAGAAGACCATCATTGCAAGCTGATCAAGGATATTAGTATTTCCTTTTATTATCTTGTAATTATGGACGTGCCTACTCAGATTGTAATTCGTGTTTCCATGCTTATTATGAACTAAGTAGCTTTAGGCGTTGATTAAGGAATATGTAGTTGCTGTGCTTCATCTCTAATAATATTTATTGATTATTGCATCTTGATTAATTGTTGTGCTTATTCTTATTTTATGCCCGCTTGGCCAGCCGGTGTGAATACCTCTCTCTAGTTTCAGGGATGATTTAGAGAGTGTGTGGCGATTAATCACACTACGATCATTGTGTATTGGTGAACGCCAGTGACTGAGCTAGGGATAGCCAGTTGCCCAGTGCTTGATCGGTCGTACTTCATTGGGGTTGAAACACATTCCAAAAGATTCGGAGTTCCGGGAGGAATCCGCTAATAATACTGCGAGAGTTGCATGATCAATAATATTGCTAGAGCATCTTTTAAAACAATTACTAAACCTAACCAGCGCCTGCCTCTAATCTGTCTGCCTATTTGTTTACTTGTTGTTCTGTCGTTTTCTTTGCTTCAGCATAATTCTTATAAAAACCAATCATTTTTATTACCTTGAAACCATTAAAAGATTCATACAAAATAGATAGAGTGGAAGCTAGTTCAGGCCTTGGATTGGCAAATACTTATTACTTGCTGCAGACTCTGTATACTTGCACAGGAATTCTAGAGTCTTTTCAGATCGTAATTTTACTCACTTTAGGAACTCAACAAGTTTTTGGCGCCGTTGCCGGGGACTTGAATAAGTTTTTATCTGATCTGTTTTGTGTGTGTGTTTTAGTGGTTTGGTGCTAGAACTTTTTGATTGTTTCTTTTGTTTTTGCAGGCGTGAGTTTGGTGCATGAACGATCCGCCTGGGGTAAGGTTCGAGCTTGATCCAGAAATTGAGAGGACATTCAGGATAAGAAGAAGAGAGCAGCATAGACAGCAAAATCAAATGGCTGACGTGCCGCATGTACCGCAGGGTCCTGAAGGTCTAGCGAACCCCCAGCAGAATCGTGTGCTGCAGCAAAACCCGCCGCTGGAGAAAAATGAGCAGCAAAATAATCAGGCTGAGAATCCTATTTTGGTAGCGAACGATAGGACCAGAGCCATTCGAGCTTATGCTTTTCCAATGTTTGATGAGTTGAATCCAGGGATTGCACGTCCTCAAATTCAAGCGGCAAATTTCAAATGAAACTGGTAATGTTTCAGATGTTACAAACCGTAGGTCAATTCCATGGTCTGTCATCTGAAGACCCTCATTTACATCTTAAGTCTTTTCTAGGAGTTAGTGATTCTTTTGTAATTCAAGGAGTGCCTAGAGATGCTTAGATTAACTTTGTTCCCGTATTCTCTTAGGGATGGTGCGAAGGCGTGGTTAAATTCTTTTGCTCCAGGATCAATTAGGACATGGGATGAGTTAGCTGAAAAAATTGAGTAAATATTTCCCACCTAACAGAAATGCTAAATTAAGGAGTGAAATAGTAGGGTTTAGGCAACTTGAAGATGAGACTTTTAGTGAGGCTTGGGAGAGGTTTAAGGAGCTTTTGCGAAAGTGTCCCCACCATGGCCTACCACATTGTATTCAAATGGAAACATTGTACAATGGATTGAATGCAGTAACTCAAGGCATGGTTGATGCTTCGGCTGGAGGGGCCCTTTTGGCAAAAACTTTTAACGAAGCCTATGAAATTTTAGAAAGAATATCTATTAATAGTTGACAGTGGTCGGATGTTAGAGGCACAAATAAAAAGGTTAAGAGTGTATTAGAGGTTGATGGTGTGTCCACCATTAGGGCTGATCTTGCAATGATTGCTAACGCTCTTAAGAATGTGACAGTGATTAGTCATCAGCAGCCGCCAGCTGTGGAGCCTGCTGCAGTGGTGAACCAAGTCACAAAGGAAGCATGTGTCTATTGTGGTGAAAATCACAACTACGAGTTTTGCCCCAGCAATCCAGCTTCTGTGTTTTTTGTAGGTAATCAGAGGAACAACCCGTATTCTAACTTTTATAATCCAGGTTGGCGCAACCACCCCAACTTTGCGTGGGGAGGACAAGGGAGTAATGTGCAAGCACAGCAGAAAGTAAACCTGCAGGGATTTGCTAAAGCACAGGTATTGCCCCAGCAAAATAAGCAGGCTTTGCCCCAGCAAAATTCGAAGAATTCTCTTGAGGCAATGATGAAAGAATTTATGGCTCGTACAGACGCCGCAATTCAAAGTAATCAAGCTTCAATGAGAGCCCTGGAATTGCAAGTGGGTCAGCAAGCCAATGAACTGAAGGAAAGGCCTCAAGGGAAACTTCCCTCAGATACTGAACACCCTAGAAGGGAAGGTAAGGAACAGGTAAAGGCAGTGACTCTCAAGAGTGGTAAACCCCTAGAAGAAAGAAAAGAGCCTAGTAAAACCCATGATACAGATGACAATTGTGATAGAAATGTTGTTCTTGAGAAAGAGTTGGAGTCTGGTCAGGGTGCTGGAGGCAGCAATAAAGATGCTGGAGCATCTGGTTCTATTCCAGATGTGGAACCACCTTATGTGCCGCCCCCACCTTATGTACCACCTCTACCTTTTCGACAAAGGCAAAAGCCTAGGAATCAGGATGGTCAATTTAAATAGTGTTTAGAGATTCTTAAGCAATTGCATATAAATATCCCTTTAGTAGAAGCTATAGAGCAAGTGCCTAATTATGCTAAATTTCTTAAATATATTTTAACTAAAAAAAAGAGGTTAGGAGAGTTTGAAACTGTATCTCTTACTGAGGAATGTAGTGCTATTCTTAAGAATGGGCTACCAACCAAGGCTAAGGATCCATGATCATTTACTATACCTGTGTCTATAGGTGGAAAAGAGTTAGGTAGAGCACTCTGTGATTTAGGTGCAAGCATTAACCTTATGCCTCTTTTGGTCTATCGAAAGCTAGGTATTGGTGAAGCTAGACCTACCACAGTTACACTCCAATTAGCTGATAGGTCTATCACATATCCATAGGGTAAAATTGAGGATGTCTTAGTAAAGGTAGATAAATTCATATTTCCTGTTGATTTCATTATTTTAGACTATGAGGCTGATAAAGATGTCCCTATTATTCTAGGTCATCCATTTTTTGCTACTGGTAGGGCATTAATAGATGTTCAAAAAGGGGAATTAACAATGAGAGTCTGTAATGAGGAAGTAAAATTTAATGTGTTTAAGGTCATGAAGTATCCAGACGAGATGGAAGATTACTCTTTCATTAGGATTCTGGAGAACACAATTGTTGAGACAGCAATACAGGATTCGGCAAATAAGCATTTGGAAAAACATGGAGAGGTTAGTGTAGAAGATTTGGAAGTTTGTTCTTTAGAAAGAAAAAATGAAAAAGAATTGTTTAGGTGTGAGGATGTCTTTGAGTCTTTAGATTTAGATCAAAGAAAGGCTCCCCCGATTAAGCCATCCCTAATTGAGGCACCCACGTTAGATTTGAAGCCCTTGCCGGATCATCTAAAGTATGTGTATCTTGGGGAAGGTGAGACGTTGTCCATTATTGTTGCATCAGATTTAATGCCGGAGCATGAGGAGGCCTTAATAAAATTGCTGCAGCAATACCGCAAGGCTATCGGTTGGACATTGGCTTAAATTCAGGGGATTAGCCCATCTTTTTGTATGCACAAAATCACTTTAGAGGAGGGATCCTTTAGGAGTATTGAGCAACAAAGAAGGCTTAACCCTGCAATGAAAGAAGTGGTTAAAAAGGAGGTGATTAAATGGTTGGATGCTGGCATTATTTATCCAATTGCAGACAGCAATTGGGTAAGCCCTGTCCAATGTGTTCCTAAGAAAGAAGGTGTTACGGTAGTGAGTAATAAAGATAATGAATTGATCCCAACCAGGACAGTAACTGGTTGGAGGGTTTGCATGGATTATAGGAGGCTTAATAAAGCCACCCGTAAGGGCCACTTCCCTCTGCCATTTATTGACCATATGTTGGACAGATTGGCTGGTCAAGCCTACTACTGTTTCTTGGATGGTTATTCTGGGTATAACCAGATTACTATTACTCTTGAGGATCAGGAAAAAAATCACTTTCACCTGCCCGTATGGGACGTTTGCTTTCAGGCGAATGCCTTTTGGCCTTTGCAATGCTCCAGCAACATTTCAGCGGTGTATGTTAGCAATTTTTTCTGATATGATTGAGTCCACTGTTGAGGTCTTTATGGACGATTTTTCAGTTTTTGGAGGGTCTTTTCAGAGTTGTTTAAATAATTTAGGTCAGGTGTTAAAAAGATGTGAGGATACCCATCTAGTTCTTAATTGGGAAAAATGCCACTTCATGGTGAAGGAGGGCATAGTGTTAGGTCATAGGATTTCTAAGAATGGCCTAGAAGTTGATAGAGCGAAAGTTGAGGTTATTGAGAGATTAGAACCACCGAATTCAGTGAAGGGGATTCAGAGTTTTTTAGGACATGCTGGATTTTATAGAAGGTTCATAAAGGATTTTTCCAAAATCAGTAAACCTCTTTGTAACTTATTGTGCACTGATCATGTTTTTGACTTTAATGCAGATTGTAGGAAGGCTTTTGAGACATTGAAGGCTGCTTTAATTTCAGCACATATTCTTTGTGCACCTAATTGGAATTTACCGTTTGAGGTAATGTGCGATGCGAGTGATGCTGCAGTAGGTGCAATGCTGGGGCAAAAGCAGGGCAAATTTATCCATCCTATATATTATGCAAGCAGGATTTTAAATGAGGCACAAGTCAACTACACAACTACTGAAAATGAGTTGTTAGCTGTCGTGTTTGCCTTTGAAAAATTCCGGCCGTATTTGGTTGGATCCAAAGTCACGGTGTTCACGGATTGTGCAGCAATAAGGTATTTAATGTCAAAGAAAGATGCAAAGCCTATACTAATTCGTTGGATTTTATTATTGCAAGAGTTCGACTTGGAGATAAAGGATAAGAAGGGATCAGAGAATGTTATTGCAGATCATTTGTCTCGTCTTGATCCATCATCATCTTTGCCGGAGCAATCTGCTATTTCCGATTCTTTTCCAGATGAACAGCTTTTTGCTGTTCAGGTAAAGGTAGTCGGGATGTCCCTTGGTATGCTGATATTGCCAACTTTTTAGTGAAGGGAGTCACCCCTATTTACATGGATTGGAGGCAGAAGAAAAAGTTTAAGCATGATGCAAAATTTTTTTATTGGGATGAGCCATTTATGTATAAGCAATGCTCTGACGGTATCATTCGTAGGTGTGTTTCAGGTGATGAAGCAAAGGAAATCCTGGAGCAATGTCACTCTTCGCCGTATGGAGGCCATTTCAGCGGACAAAGGACAGCTATGAGGATTTTGCATTGCGGATTCTTTTGGCCTACCTTGTTTAAGGATGCCCATTGGTTCTACAAGCAATGTGATGCTTGCCAAAGGAGAGGAAACTTAGGGCCTAGAGATGAAATGCCTCTTACTTACATTTTAGAAGTTGAATTATTCGATGTATGGGGTATCGATTTTATGGGGCCATTTCCCCCTTCTAATGGCAATGTTTTTATCTTATTGGCAGTAGATTATGTGTCCAAGTGGGTGGAGGTCATTGCATGCCATCAGAGTGATGCCAAGACGGTTTCAAGGTTTCTCCAATCGCACATTTTTGCGCGGTTTGGGACACCTAGAGCTTTAGTAAGTGATGAGGGTACACATTTTGTTAATAATATCTTAACTAAGCTTTTAGCTAAGTATGGAATCAAGCATAGGATAGCTACCCCCTATCACCCACAGGCTAATGGTCAAGCTGAGATAAGTAATAGGGAAATTAAATCAATTCTAGAAAAAGTAGTCCATCCATCTAGAAAGGATTGGTCTTTTAGGTTGGATGAGGCTCTTTGGGCTTATAGGACAACCTATAAGACTCCTCTAGGTATGTCTCCCTATCGGTTAGTATATGGGAAAGCTTGTCATTTACCATTAGAGCTGGAGCATAAAACGTTTTGGGCTTTGAAAAGGTTAAATTTTGATCTGAGTCGTGCAGGAGCAATGAGAATGCTGCAGCTTACCGAATTGGAAGAATTTCGCCAATTTTCTTATGAGAATGCGAAAATATATAAAGAAAAAACTAAGTTGTGGCATGACAAGAAAATTAAGTCTAAAGAGTTTGTCAAAGGTCAAAAAGTTTTGCTTTATAATTCTAGATTAAAATTGTTTCCTGGGAAACTAAAGTCCAAATGGTCAGGTCCGTTTGTGGTGATTGAAGTTTTCCCCCATGGAGCAATGACTTTGCAAGATGAGAAGGATGGGAGAATGTTCAAAGTGAATGGACAGCGTGTCAAACATTATTGGGGAGAGGAGTTCCAGATGAAATATCCTTCCCTAAAGTTGGTTGATGATTGAGAGAGCAAGATGTTTGCGGGAGCATTTTACAAAGCAATATTTTGGGCTCCCAGTGTTTGTTTTAATTTAATTTTTCGCTGATTTATTTTTAATTTCGAATATTTTAGATTTAGTTCGTTTAATATTTTTTGTTGTTATTCCGTAGAATGTATTTTAGATTTTATCTATGGCTATTTGAATTTTATTTTGATTTTTTTGGATTTTATTTTCAGATTATTTATTTATTTAGTTGAATTATCTTAAATTCGGGGTTATTAGATTTTAGTTTAGATTTACATTTTAATTAGTGTAGGTTTAATAAAGATTTTCTTCTAATTAATTCGGCTTTAAATAAATAAAAAGAAAAGGGATTAGATTTGTTTTGATCAGTTAAATTTAAACTTGAATTTAAAAGATTTGATTTTCCTGCTTTAAAATTCGAATTACGTATCCAGGACTCTTCAGATTCAGAAAGTTGTTGCGGCAAAATTAGGGCTGAAGCAAATCGTCCGAATAAGAAGGGGTTTGTTGGAGTAATTATTTTTACCGTTCGATTTTGAATTTTCTATGGGCAGGTAGAGTGCATGGATGCTGCCACGTGTCATGCAGGAATGATCCAACGGTCTGGCTATTTGACAGCGCATAATTATTTACCATGGGCGTTTGAAATTCCAGATTTTACCGTTGGATGGTTTAATTCTACCGGTTGCATGCGATTTACAGCAGTAATGTAATTAATGGAGCAAGATCTTTCTGTTAGGATTTCTTGAGCTGAAGCCCTATTTATTGGCAGCCCACGGTACGTTTCTCTTACTTCATCCTTCTTGCTGCGATCTTTTGCTTTCTTTTTCGTTTTCATTCTCTGTAAATCCCTTGAGTCTTCCATGGCGAAAACAAGAGCTAGAAAAGAGAGGGAGAATGAGGACGAAGAGGTACCTGTTACCCCTATAGCACAGAAAGTGAAAACGAAAAAGAAGAAAACGCCAGAGGAGAAAGAAGCGAAAAGGAGGAGAAAGCAACAGAGGGCTGAGGAACAAGAAAAGGCAACAGAGGTTGCGACTGTTACTGCCACAGTAGAAGAAGAAAGCCCGAAACAACCAGAGGAAAATACCGAGCAGAGGGTCACGGATACAGAGGAAGAACGAACAGAAGAGGTGCAAGAAGATCGGACCGAGGAAGTTCGAGAAGAACTTACAGAGGAACTTCAAGAACAGCAGGCCGAGGATGTTCAAATGCAACAGGCAGAAGAGGTTCAGGTACCGGATAACGAGCCAGTGCAGGACGCTCAAGTAGAGGTGATCATGCCGGAGGTGCCAAAGCGTCGCCGCGTTAAGAGGAAAGCAGGCCGCGCTATGGTTGTCCGAACTGATACTCCTTCGCCTCTGACCACGGATTCTGAAAGAGAGAATGCAGAGAGAGTAGAGCGTGAAAGGAAGGAAACTGAGGACAAGGCAAGAGAAGAAGAATCGAAGAAAGCAGAAGAGGAGATTTTGCTCAAGCGAAGGGCAGAAAAAGGCAAAAGCGTGGCTGAAACATCGGAAGAACCTGACGAGATTGAGGAGTCGAGATTTCCGTACAACCGCTTCGTCAATAACCTTGCTCGGGCAAAGTATGTAGAGATGCTGAGGAGGGATTTCCTGTTTGAACGAGGATTTTGTGAAGATCTGCCGCGGTTCTTCAGGACTGGAATAGTGAACCTCGGCTGGAGTCAATTTTGTGCGAAGCCGGAGCCTGTTAATGCCAACATTGTTCGGGAGTTTTACGCAAATCTTGACGATCAGGAAGAATTTCAGGTTATAGTTCGAGGAATGCCAGTGGACTGGAGCCCAGAAGCCATTAATGATTTGTTCAATCTCCAGGATTTTCCGCATGCAGCCTTTAATGAGATGGTGGTCGCACCATCTAACGACCAATTAAATGCGGCTGTCCGAGAGGTTGGCATTGAGGGGGCCCAGTGGAGACTGTCGAAGACGGAAAAGCGCACATTTCAGGCTGCTTATTTGAAAAGCGAGGCCAATGGATGGATGGGGTTCATCAAGCTGCGCTTAATGCCGACAACTCACGACTCAACGGTATCTCGAGACCGGGTTTTGCTTGCCTTTGCTATTCTTCGTTCCATGAGTATTAATGTGGGTAAGATAATTTCTTCTGAGATTCTGGATTGCTGGAGGAAAAAGGTGGGGAAGCTGTTTTTCCCCAACACTATCACGATGCTATGCCGAAGGGCAGGGGTGCCAGAGGATGAGGATGATGTGCCACTAATAGACAAGGGAATAATCGACACACCAAATTTGGCTAGGCTTCAGAGGACGCAAGAAGCACGCCAAGGAGGTTTGGTGTGCGGCATCCACCAAATGCAGGAGCAATTACAGCTGCATTCCAGAAGGATGGAATTTGTTGAAAGACAATTGCAGACTTTCTGGAGCTATGTGAAAAGGAGGGATGCCGCGTTGAGGGTAGCCAGTCAAATTTTTCCAAGCCATATCCGGCTTTGCCCATATTCCCTGACGACCTACTGAACCCCTGGATCCCACCCCCACCTGTTGAACGAGAGGAAGTTGATGAAGAGCAGGGTCAGGAAGATTGATGGATGAGATGATCTTCAGCGAGCATTTCTTTTGTTCCTATCTTTTTGTTTGCTCGCTCATGTTTGACCCTGTTTACTGTCTGTTTGCCTGTTTCTTTTTGTTCTGAAAAAAAAAAAGAAGAAGGAAAAATATATCTCTACTTATGTAATTTCTTTTCATGTTTTTAATGAAATTTCCTAGATGTTTCTGTTCTATGAGAACTGAGTAACTCTGACTTAACTAATTTTCTTCTGAATTTTTGAAGCTTGGACTGACTAAGCTTAATTAGATCAAGGTATTCTGATCTCCAGAAACCTTGTGCTTGAGCATTTTCTCTGACCTGGTCGTTGCTGCGGCAAAGAAAATTCTGGTGGTAGTGTTGACTTATGTGATCCGCTTTAAGCTTAGGTCTAGTCCCGAAATTAGTTTAAAATTCAGATAGAAAAATTTCAAGTTTGGGGGTGTCATTTAAAATTTTAATGATTCATTGGGGACAATGAATAATTCAAGTTTGGGGGACTTTTTGCTACTCCAATTATTTTGCTCGAGCATTCCTCTCCTTCATTAAATAATTTGTTAGGTTATTGAGTAACCGGGGACATTTGTGATACCCACAGTTTGTCTTCGCGTCAAAAGGTGACCTAGGAAATATGAAAAATTGTGAAAAATTATTTGCTGAAAAAAGTGATTGTTGAAAATTTTGCTGAGAAAATTCATGGAGCAAAAGTTTTGAAGGATGAATGATAATCCAGCAGTTTTTCTGTCTCCCAGAAATTAGGTGAGCTTCATCATAACATGTTGCCATTCTGGGGGGCAAGAGATGGAATTACTAAGGATTTTTTAGCTTTATAAAGAGTATTTAGCCTAATTGGTGATGAGTTTGAGGCATGGGTAAACTGCACCATAAAGTGGGTCATCCCGTGCTTAAGAGCTTATGACTGTAGGGTTGCTTTAAGTCTGAAAAACAAAAATATAAACCCCTTGAAAATATGTTTTGATATATCTGATAATAGAGCTAAGCTGTGGCAAGTTCTTAGAATTGAGTTAAAAGTGGTGATTATTTGTCCATGCCGGAAGAATTATTTTGCTGCAGCAGAGCTTGGTTTTGCAGAGTGCTCAGGTAAAGGTTGAAGGTAGTGTTGGATTTTCTGGTTTGATTAAGCTGTGCTTTGTCTAATGTTTTGAATTCTTGAAGGGAAGGTTGGTTAGTATTGCTCGGGACGCACAATAGTTCAAGTTTGGGGGTGTGATAACTGCCCAAAAGGTAGTTATTTAGGCCTCATTTCTATATTAATTTGTGTGTCTTTTGTGCTTAATGGGGTTGGTTTTAGATATATATTATATGTTTTAACCCATTTGGAAGAATGGAAGCTTTGGAAATCATTTTGTGTAGAATCTATTGCTGGGCGACTGGAGGGAGCAAATTCTGTGCTGCAGCAAAACTGAGAGCAAAACTGCCACGTCACAGCTCGTTAGCCAACTTCATGAACCGACTTCTGTTGAGTTATTTTCGGGATAAAGGAGCAAGGAGGGCCATACATGTGTCTAGGTTGACCTAATTCAAGCCTCCTACCACCTCTATAAAAGGAAGTAGCTGCCCAAGTCAAATTCATTCAACTTTTGGGAGAAAACATTCCGTTATTGGGAAGTTCCTTCCACCTTTGGGAGCCGAATAGAGAAGAGAGATTGGAGACCATCTAGAAGACCATCATTGCAAGCTGATCAAGGATATTAGTATTTCCTTTTATTATCTTGTAATTATGGACGTGCCTACTCAGATTGTAATTCGTGTTTCCATGCTTATTATGAACTAAGTAGTTTTAGGCGTTGGTTAAGGAATATGTAGTTGCTGTGCTTCATCTCTAATAATATTTATTGATTATTGCATCTTGATTAATTGTTGTGCTTATTCTTATTTTATGCCCACCTGGCCAGCCGGTGTGAATACCTCGCTCTAGTTTCAGGGATGATTTAGAGAGTGTGTGGCGATTAATCACACTACAATCATTGTGTATTGGTGAACGCCAGTGACTGAGCTAGGGATAGCCAGTTGCCTAGTGCTTGATCGGTCGTACTTCATTGGGGTTGAAACACATTCCAAAAGATTCGGAGTTCCGGGAGGAATCCGCTAATAATACTGCGAGAGTTGCATGATCAATAATATTGCTAGAGCATCTTTTAAAACAATTACTAAACCTAACCAGCGCCTGCCTCTAATCTGTCTGCCTATTTGTTTACTTGTTGTTCTGTCATTTACTTTGCTTCAGCATAATTCTTATAAAAACCAATCATTTTTATTACCTTGAAACCATTAAAAGATTCATACAAAATAGATAGAGTGGAAGCTTGTTCAGGCCTTGGATTGACAAATACTTATTACTTGCTGCAGACTGTGTATACTTGCACAGGAATTCTAGAGTCTTTTCAGATCATAATTTTACTCACTCTAGGAACTCAACATCTACTTCGATGCCTGAGTGTGATATGCGGTGGCCTAGTACTATGCCTTCTTCTACAAAAAAATGGCATTTCTCCCAATTCAATACTAGGTTGGTCTCTTCACATCGCTCCAAAACACGTTCCAACTGCGTTAGGCAATCTGGGAAAGACTTTCCATAAACTGAGAAGTCGTCCATGAAAACTTCTACTGATTTTTCTAGCAATTATGAAAAAATGGCCATCATGCATCTCTGGAATGTCCCTGACGCATTGTATAGCCCAAAAGGCATCCTTCTAAACGCAAAGGTTTCATATGGGCAGGTGAAAGTTGTCTTCTCCTGATCCTCCGGCGCAATGGATATTTGATTATATCCTGAATATCCATCAAGAAAACAGTAGTATGCCTGTCCCGCAAGTCTATCTAGCATTTGATCAATGAATGGAAGAGGGAAATGATCCTTCTTCGTGATTGCGTTGAGCTTGCGGTAATCTATACATATGCCCACCCAGTAGTGGTGCGTGATGGGATCAATTCATTATTTGCGTTGCCTACCACCGTCATTCCTTCTTTCTTTGGTACGTATTGCACCGGACTTACCCATCTACTGTCTGCGATGGGGTAAATCACACATGCGTCGAGCCATTTAATGATATCTTTTCGCACAACCTCCATCATAGCAGGGTTCAGTCTTCTCTGTCGCTCAATAAATTCTTTAGATTCGTCTAGCAAACGAATTTTGTGCATGCAATATGAGGGGTTAATTCCCTTAATGTCTGCAAGGCTCCATCCAATAACATTCTTGTGCTTTGCTATCACCTGCATTAGAACGTTTTCTTGCGGCTGATCAAGCTTTGATGAAATGATAACAGGTAGAGATTCTTCTTCTTCAAAAAACTTATACTTCAGATGCGTTGGGAGTGGCTTGAGCTCTAGTGTAGGTGGTTGCGCTATGGAAGGTAAGGTAGGAATTCTTTCCTTGAGATATAGCGCATGAATTACCTTTGTGGGTTGCGCCAAGATGCAATTATCATTGACTTGTTCTCCCTCTGCTTCTTCTTGCGCAGTTCTAAGCGCATTTAATTGAAACATTTCCAGTGGAGAACATGCATCTATTCGTGCCATCATGTCGCATTCCTTGGTGTCGTCTGGGTATTTTAATGAGGCGAGCACATTAAAAACCACTTTTTGATAATTCATGTGCATGGTTACCTCTCCTTTTTGCACATCAATTAATGTCTGGCCAGTCGCAAGGAACGGTCTTCCCAAAATAATGGGAACTTCTCTGCCAGCTTCGTAATCCACTATGATGAACTCTGCTGGGAAAATAAATCTGTCAACTTTTACTAGAACATCAATTTTTCCTTCAGGATGTACCACTGATCTATCTGCCAGTTGAAGCGTGACAGTGGTTGGGCGTGCTTCTCCAATTCCTAGGTGCTTATATACTGACAAAGGCATTAAATTGATGCTTGCGCCAAGGTCGCATAAAGCTATGCCAACATCAATCCCTCCTATTTAACAGGGAATCGTGAAACTTCCAGGATCTTTCAATTTAGGTGGGAGTTTGTTGGCAAGTATTGCGCTGCATTCACTTGTCAACACAACTGTCTCAAATTCTTTCCATGGTCTTTTATTCGACAAGATGTCTTTCAAAAACTTTGCGTAGCTAGGCATTTTGGTGTGAAGTTCTCGCAAGACATTTAAGAATTTCTTGAACTGGGCTTCCTCATTATTCTTTCTTAATCTTTGCGGAAAAGGGATTGCAGGCTTGTATGCATCAGGTTATTTCTCTGCTTGTATGCGTCAGGCTCTTTCTCTGCTTGTGCTTCTTTCTTTTTGGGCTATTCTTCAGCTGCGTTCTCTTCTTGTTCTTGGTTGCTGCCTGTTGCGGTTGCAATTTTAGTCAAATTTTCCTGCGCTGACGCAGGGTCATTTGACTGCAACTGTATCCCACTGTAGAGTGTTAGTGCGTGGCAGTGCTCCTTTCCTTGTGGATCTTCTCTATTGCTAGGTAATGCTCCCGCAGGTCTATTTTTAAGCTCTAACGCAAGCTGTCCTACCTGCATTTCCAGATTTCGCAAGGATGCGACTTGGCTTTGAACCACCGCATCGTTCTTCGACATGTATTCCTTCTGGCTTGCCATAAATTCTTTCATCATTGTTTATAACGCATTTGAAGATGGTACTCTTTGGTTTCCGTCTTCTGCGTTGATATTGGGCTGAAATTGGCCCTGCGATGATTGCTCACTGTTAGAGTTAAATAATCCTGGCGTAGGGTTTGCATTACCTTGCTGTGGCTGTTTGTTTGCGCCACCATTCCATGAGAAATGTGGGTGATTCCTCCATCCTGGGTTGCATGTGTTCGAGAATGGGTTGTTGCGCACAGCCCCTTGCGGTCCCACGTAGAAAACGGATTATGGATTCGAAGGACACTGATCATGCGTGTGTCCCTATCCACAGATCCCGCAACCAATTGTGTTGAGTTGCGCGATCAATGGTGTTGTGCTTGCTGTCAGCGCATCCATTTTGGTGGTCAACGCATCAATCTTTACGTTGACTGAAGTCAATGGGTCAACCTCAAAAGCTCTAGAACTGGTCTTTATAGGTCTTCTCCTTTTGTCTTCTGCAGTGCCCCACTCATAATTGTTGCGCGCAATACGATCGAGGATTGCATGAGCTTCATCATAAGTTTTCCTGAGGAGTGCACCATTAGCAGATGAATCCACTAATACTTGCGAGTTTTTGTTAAGTCCCACGTAGAAGGTTTCTAGCTGAATGCAGAGTGGTAGTCCTTGATGCGGACACCTTTGCAATAGGCTTTTAAAACGTTCCCATGCCTCACTAAGTGTTTCGTCTTCCATCTACGCAAAAGTCATGATTTCCTTCCTTAGTCTCGAGTTTGCGGTGGGTGGAAAGTATTTTTCTAGAAACTTCTTGACTAAATCATTCCATGTCGCAATGGAATTTGTTGGTTGCTGATTTAGCCATACTTTCGCCGCATCTCTTAATGAATAGGAAAATAGGATGACTTGCAGCTGCTCATGCGTTACTCCTGGGATGTCGCTATGGAATATTAGAGTTCGGAACCCAAGAGTTTGGAACACAAAGTCCGGTCCAATGAGAGTTCTTCAGGTGGTTTGGAAGAGACATAGTCCAAACTTTGCTCCGTTTGAGTTTTTGAGAGTTTGGAACACAAAGTTCGGTCCAATAAGAGTTATTTAGGTGGTTTGGAGGACACATGGTCCAAACTTTGCTGCTTTTAATTTTTTTAGAACTTTACAAAGTTCCGTTCTATGAGAGTTCTTCAGGTGGTTTGGACGAACATGGTCAAAACTTTTTTTGGTTTGAGTTTTGGAGAGTTTGGAACACAAAGTTCGGCACAACGAGAGTTCTTCATGTGGTTTGGATGAAACATGGTCCCAAGTGTGCTCCATTTGAATTTTTGAGAGTTTGGAACACAATGTTCGGTCCAATGGGAGTTCTTCAGGTGGTTTGGACGACACATGGTCCAAACTTTGCTCGGTTTTAGTTTTGGAGAGTTTGCAACACAAAGTTCGGCCCAATCGGTGTTCTTCAGATTGTTTGGACGACACACGGTCCAAACTTTGCTTCGATTGAGTTCATGAGAGTTTGGAACACAAAGTTCGGTCCAATGGGAGTTCTTCAGGTGGTTTGGAAGACACATGGTCCAAACTTTGCTCCGTTTGAGTTTTTGAGAGTTTGGAACACAAAGTTCCGCCCGATGAGAGTTCTTTAGGTGGTTTGGACGACACATGGTCAAAAGTTTGGTCCGTTTGAGTTTTATAGAGTTTGGAACACAAAGTTCGGTCCAATGAGAGTTCTTCAGGTGGTTTGGACGAAAATGGTCAACACTTTGCTCGGTTTAGTTTTGGAGAGTTTGGAACACAAAGTTCGGCCCAATGGCAGTTCTTTAGGTGGTTTGGAAACACATGGTCCAAACTTTTCTCCGTATCAGTTTTTGAGAGTTTAGAACAATAAGATCGGTCCAATGACAGTTATTTAGGTGGTTTTGACGAGACATGGTCCAAACGTTGCTGCTTTTGATTTTTTTTAGAATTTTAAAAAGTTAGGTTTTATGAGAGTTCTTTAGGTGGTTTGGACGAACATGGTCCAAACTTTTCTTAGTTTGAGTTTGGAGAGTTTGGAACACAAAGTTCTGTCCAATGGGAGTTCTTCAGGTGGTTTGGACGACACATGGTCCAAACTTTGCTCGGTTTTTGTTTTGGAGAGTTTGGAACACAAAGTTCGGCCCAATCGGAGTTCTTCAGGTTGTTTGGACGACACATTGTCCAAACTTTGCTTCGATTGAGTTTATGAGAGTTTAGAACACAAAGTTTGGTCCAATGGGAGTTCTTCAGGTGGTTTGGAGGATACATGGTTCAAACTTGGCTCCGTTTGAGTTTTTGAGAGTTTGGAACACAAAGTTCGGTCCAATAAGAATTATTTAGGTGGTCTGGACAACACATGGTCCAAACTTTGCTGCTTTTAATTTTTTTTAGAATTTTACAAAGTTCTTTTTTATGAGAGTTCTTCAGGTGGTTTGGACGAACATGGTCCAAACTTTTCTCAGTTTGAGTTTTGGAGAGTTTGGAACACAAAGTTCGGTCCAACGAGAGTTCTTCATGTGGTTTGGATGACACATGGTCCAACGTGTTCTCCTTTTGAATTTTTTAGAGTTTGGAACACAAAGTTCGATCCAATGGGAGTTCTTCAGGCGGTTTGGACGACACATGGTCCAAACTTTGCTCGGTTTGAGTTTTGGAGAGTTTGGAACACAAAGTTATGTCCAATCAGAGTCCTTCAGGTTGTTTGGACGACACATGGCCCAAACATTGCTTCGATTGAGTTTATGAGAGTTTGGAACACAAATTTCGGTCCAATGGGAGTTCTTCAGGTGGTTTGGAAGACACATGATCCAAACTTTGCTCTGTTTGAGTTTTTGAGAGATTGGAAGACAAAGTTCGACCCAATGAGAGTTCTTTAGGTGGTTTGGACGACACATGGTCAAAACTTTGCTCCTTTTGAGTTTTTTAGAGTTTTGAACACAAAGTTCGGTCCAATGAGAGTTCTTCAGGTGGTTTGGACGAACATGGTCAACACTTTGCTTGGTTTAGATTTGGAGAGTTTGGAACACAAAGTTCGGCCCAATGGGAATTCTTTAGGTGGTTTGGAAACACATGGTCCAAAATTTTCTCCGTTTCAGTTTTTGAGAGTTTGGAACACGAAGTACGACCCAATGGGTGTTCTTCAGGGGGTTTGGACGACACATGGTCCAAACTTTGCTCCATTTTAGTTTTTGAGAGTTTAGAACAATAAGATCAGTCCAATGACAGTTATTTAGGTGCTTTGGACGACACATGGTCCAAACTTTGCTGCTTTTGATTTTTTTTAGAATCTTACCAAGTTCGGTTTTATGAGAGTTCTTCAGGTGGTTTGGAGGAACATGGTCCAAACTTTTCTTAGTTTGAGTTTGGAGAGTTTGAAACACAAAGTTTTTCCCAACGAGAGTTCTTCATGTGGTTTGGACGACACATGGTCCAAAGTTTGCTCCGTTTGAATTTTTAAGAGTTTGGAACACAAAGTTCGTCCAATGGGAGTTCTTCAGGTGGTTTGGACGACACATGGTCCAAAATTTTCTCGATTTTAGTCTTGGAGAGTTTGGAACACAAACTTCGGCCCAATCGGAGTTCTTCATGTTGTTTGGACTACACATGGTCCAAACTTTGCTTCAATATAGTTTATGAGATCTCGGAACACAAAGTACGGTCCAATGGGAGTTCTTCAGGTGGTTTGGAAGACACATGGTCCAAACTTTGCTTCGTTTGAGTTTTTGAGAGTTTGGAAAACAAAGTTCGGCCCAATGAGAGTTCTTTAGGTGGTTTGGACGACACATGGTCAAAACTTTGCTCCTTCTGAGTTTTTTAGAGCTTGGAACACAAATTTCGGTCCAGTGAGAGTTCTTTAGGTGGTTTGGAAGACACATTGTCCAAACATTCCTCCGTTTGAGTTTTTGAGATTTTGGAACACAACGTTAAGTCCAATAAGAGTTATTTAGGTGGTTTAGATGACACATGGTCCATACTTTGCGGCTTTTAATTTTTTTAGAATTTTACAAAGTTCGGTTTTATGAGAGTTCTTCAGGTGGTTTGGACGAGCATGGTCCAAACTTTTCTCTGTTTTAGTTTTGGAGAGTTTGGAACACAAAGTTCAGCCCAACGGGAGATCTTCATGTGGTTTGGATGACACGTGGTCCAAAGTGTACTCCGTTTGAATTTTTGAGAGTTTGGAGCACAAAGTTCGGTCCAATTGGAGTTTTTCAGGTGGTTTGGACGACAGATGGTCAAAACTTTGCTCGGTTTTAGTTTTGGAGAGTTTGGAACACAAAGTTTGGCCCAATCGGAGTTCTCCAGGTTGTTTGGACGACACATGGACAAAACTTTACTTCGATTAAGTTTATGAGAGTTTGGAACACAAAGTTCGGTCCAATGGGAGTTCTTTAGGCGGTTTGGACGACACATGGTCCAAACTTTGCTCGGTTTTAGTTTTGGAGAGTTTGGAACACAAAGTTCGGTCCAGTCAGAGTTCTTTAGGTTGTTTGGACGACACATGGTCCAAACTTTGCTTCGATTGAGTTTATGACAGTTTGGAACACAAAGTTCGATCCAATGGGATTTTTCAAGTGGTTTGGAAGACACATGGTCCAAGCTTTGCTCCGTTTGAGTTGTTGAGAGATTGGAAGTCAAAGTTCGGCCCAATGAGAGTTCTTTAGGTTGTTTGGACGAGACATGGTCAAAACTTTGCTCCGTTTGAGTTTTTTAGAGTTTGGAACACAAAGTTCGGCCCAATGAGAGTTCTTTAGGTGGTTTGGATGACACATGGTTAAAACTTTGCTCCTTTTGAGTTTTTTAGAGTTTGGAACACAAAGTTCGGTCCAATGAGAGTTCTTCAGGTGGTTTGGAAGACACATGGTCCAAACTTTCCTCCGTTTGAGTTTTTGAGAGTTTGGAACACAAAGTTCGGTCCAATAAGAGTTATTTAGGTGGTTTGGACGACACATGGTCCATACTTTGCGGCTTTTAATTTTTTTAGAATTTTACAAAGTTCGATTTTATGAGAGTTCTTCACGTGGTTTGAACGAACATGGTCCAAACTTTTCCCAGTTTAAGTTTTGGAGAGTTTGGAACACAAAGTCCAGCCCAACGGGAGTTCTTCATGTGGTTTGGATGACACATGGTCCAAAGTGTACTCCGTTTGAATTTTTGAGAGTTTGGAACACAAAGTTCGATCCAATTGGAGTTATTTAGGTGGTTTGAACGACAGGTAGTCCAAACTTTGCTCGGTTTTAGTTTTGGAGAGTTTGGAACACAAAGTTTGGCCCAATCGGAGTTCTTCAAGTTGTTTGGACGACACATGGACAAAACTTTACTTCGATTAAGTTTATAAGAGTTTGGAACACAAAGTTCGGTCCAATGGGAGTTCTTTAGGGGGTTTGGACGACACATGGTCCAATCTTTGCTCGGTTTTAGTTTTGGAGAGTTTGGAACACAAAGTTCGGTCCAGTCAGAGTTCTTTAGGTTGTTTGGACGACACATGGTCCAAACTTTGCTTCGATTGAGTTTATGACAGTTTGGAACACAAAGTTCGATCCAATGGGATTTTTCAAGTGGTTTGGAAGACACATGGTCCAAGCTTTGCTCCGTTTGAGTTGTTGAGAGATTGGAAGTCAAAGTTCGGCCCAATGAGAGTTCTTTAGGTTGTTTGGACGAGACATGGTCAAAACTTTGCTCCGTTTGAGTTTTTTAGAGTTTGGAACACAAAGTTCGGCCCAATGAGAGTTCTTTAGGTGGTTTGGATGACACATGGTTAAAACTTTGCTCCTTTTGAGTTTTTTAGAGTTTGGAACACAAAGTTCGGTCCAATGAGAGTTCTTCAGGTGGTTTGGAAGACACATGGTCCAAACTTTCCTCCGTTTGAGTTTTTGAGAGTTTGGAACACAAAGTTCGGTCCAATAAGAGTTATTTAGGTGGTTTGGACGACACATGGTCCATACTTTGCGGCTTTTAATTTTTTTAGAATTTTACAAAGTTCGATTTTATGAGAGTTCTTCACGTGGTTTGAACGAACATGGTCCAAACTTTTCCCAGTTTAAGTTTTGGAGAGTTTGGAACACAAAGTTCAGCCCAACGGGAGTTCTTCATGTGGTTTGGATGACACATGGTCCAAAGTGTACTCCGTTTGAATTTTTGAGAGTTTGGAACACAAAGTTCGATCCAATTGGAGTTATTTAGGTGGTTTGAACGACAGGTAGTCCAAACTTTGCTCGGTTTTAGTTTTGGAGAGTTTGGAACACAAAGTTTGGCCCAATCGGAGTTCTTCAAGTTGTTTGGACGACACATGGACAAAACTTTACTTCGATTAAGTTTATAAGAGTTTGGAACACAAAGTTCGGTCCAATGGGAGTTCTTTAGGGGGTTTGGACGACACATGGTCCAATCTTTGCTCGGTTTTAGTTTTGGAGAGTTTGGAACACAAAGTTCGGTCCAGCCAGAGTTCTTTAGGTTGTTTGGACGACACATGGTCCAAACTTTGCTTCGATTGAGTTTATGACAGTTTGGAACACAAAGTTCGATCCAATGGGATTTTTCAAGTGGTTTGGAAGACACATGGTCCAAGCTTTGCTCCGTTTGAGTTGTTGAGAGATTGGAAGTCAAAGTTCGGCCCAATGAGAGTTCTTTAGGTGGTTTGGATGACACATGGTTAAAACTTTGCTCCTTTTGAGTTTTTTAGAGTTTGGAACACAAAGTTCAGTCCAATGAGAGTTCTTCAGGTGGTTTGGAAGACACATGGTCCAAACTTTCCTCCGTTTGAGTTTTTGAGAGTTTGGAACACAAAGTTCGGTCCAATAAGAGTTATTTAGGTGGTTTGGACGACACATGGTCCATACTTTGCGGCTTTTAATTTTTTTAGAATTTTACAAAGTTCGATTTTATGAGAGTTCTTCACGTGGTTTGGACGAACATCGTCCAAACTTTTCCCAGTTTGAGTTTTGGAGAGTTTGGATCACAAAGTTCAGCCCAACGGGAGTTCTTCATGTGGTTTGGATGACACATGGTCCAAACTGTACTCCGTTTGAATTTTTGAGAGTTTGGAACACAAAGTTCGGTCCAATTGGAGTTTTTCAGGTGGTTTGGACGACAGATGGTCCAAACTTTGCTCGGTTTTAGTTTTGGAGAGTTTGGAACACAAAGTCTGACCCAATCGGAGTTCTTCAGGTTGTTTGGACGACACATGGTCAAAACTTTACTTCGATTGAGCTTATGAGAGTTTGGAACACAAAGTTCGGTCCAATGGGAGTTCTTCAGGTAGTTTGGACGACACATGGTCCAAACTTTTCTCGATTTTAGTTTTGGAGAGTTTGGAACACAAAGTTCGGTCCAATCAGAGTTATTTAGGTGGTTTGGACGACACATGGTCCATACTTTACTGCTTTTAATTTTTTTAGGATTTTACAAAGTTCTGTTTTACGAGAGTTTCATGTTATTTGGACGAACATGGTCCAAACTTTTCTCAGTTTGAGTTTTGGAGAGTTTGGAACACAAAGTTCGGCCCAACGAGAGTTCTTCATGTGGTTTGGATGACACATGGCCCAAAGTGTGCTCCTTTTGAATTTTTGAGAGTTTGGGACACAAAGTTCGGTCCAATGAGAGTTCTTTAGGTGGTTTGGATGACACATTGTCAAAACTTTGCTCCTTTTGAGTTTTTTAGATTTTGGAACACAAACGTTCGGTACAATGGGAGTTCGTTAGGTGGTTTGGAAGACACATGGTCCAAACTTTTGTCCGTTTGACTTTTTGAGAGTTTGGAACACAAAATTCGACCCAATGAGAGTTATTTACGTGGTTTGGACGACACATGGTCAAAACTTTGCTCCTTTTGAGTTTTTAAGAGCTTCGAACACAAAGTTCGGTCCAACGAGAGTTCTTCAGGTGGTTTGGACGAACTTGGCCAATACTTTACCCGATTTAGGTTTGGAGAGTTTGGAACACTAAGTTCGGCCCAATAGGAGTTCTTCAGGTGGTTTGGACGACATATGGTCCAAACTTTTCTCTGTTTGAGTTTTTGAGAGTTTGGAACACAAAGTACGGCCCAATGGGAGTTCTTAAGGTGGTTTGGACAACACATGGTCCAAACTTTGCTCCGTTTGAGTTTTTGAGAGTTTGGAAAACAAAGTTCGGCCCAATGAGCGTTCTATATTTGGTTTGGACGACACATGGTCCAAACTTTTCTCATTTTTTGTTTTTTAGAGTTTGGAACACAAATTTCGGCCCAATCGGAGTTCTTTAGGTTGTTTGGACGACACATGGTCAAAACTTTGCTTCGATTGAGTTTATGAGAGTTTGGAACACAAAATTCTGCCCAATGGGAGTTCTTCAGGTGGTTTGGAAGACACATGGTCCAAACTTTGCTGCGTTTGAGTTTTTGAGAGTTTGAAACACAAAGATCGGTCCAATGAGAGTTATTTAGGTGGTTTGGACGACACATGGTCCAAACTTTGCTCCTTTTGACTTTTTTAGAGTTTGGAACACAAAGTTCGGTCCAATGGGAGTTCTTCAGGCAGTTTGGACGACACATGGTCCAAACTTTTCTCGGTTTTAGTTTTGGAGAGTTTGGAACACAAAGTTCGGTCTAATCAGAGTTCTTCAGGTTGTTTGGACGACGCATGGTCCAAACTTTGCTTCGATTGAGTTGATGAGAGTTTGGAAGACAAAGTTCGGTCCAATCGGATTTCTTTAGGTGGTTTCGAAGACACATGGTGCAAGCTTTGCTCCGTTTGAGTTTTTGAGAGATTGGAAGACAAAGTTCGACCAAATGAGAGTTCTTTAGGTGGTTTGGACGACACATGATCAAAACTTTGCTCCTTTTGAGTTTTTTAGAGTTTGGAACACAAAGTTCGGCCCAATGGGAATTCTTCAAGTGGTTTGGAAACACATGGTCCAAACTTTTCTCCGTTTCAGTTTTTGAGAGTTTGGAACACGAAGTACGACCCAATGGGAGTTTTTCAGGTGGTTTGGACGACACATGGTCCAAACTTTGCTCCGTTCTAGTTTTTGAGAGTTTCGAATAATAAGATCGGTCCAATGACAGTTATTTAGGTGGTTTGGACGACACATGGTCCAAACTTTGCTGCTTTTGATTTTTTTAGAATTTTACCAAGTTCGGTTTTATGAGAGTTCTTCAGGTGGTTTGGACGAACATGGTCCAAACTTTTCTTAGTTTGAGTTTGGAGAGTTTGGAACACAAACTTCGGCCCAACGGAAGTTCTTCATGTTGTTTGGATGACACATGGTCCAAAGTTTGCTCTGTTTAAATTTTTGAGAGTTTGGAACACAAAGTTCGGTCCAATGGGAGTTCTTCAGGTGGTTTGGACGACACATGGTCCAAAATTTTCTCGGTTTTGATCTTGGAGAGTTTGGAACACAAACATCGGCCCAATCAGATTTCTTCATGTTGTTTGGACTACAGATGGTCCAAACTTTGCTTCGATATTGTTTATGAGAGTTTGGAACACAAAGTTCGATCCAATGGGAGTTCTTCAGGTGGTTTGGAAGACACGTGGTCCAAACTTTGCTCCGTTTTAATTTTTGAGAGTTTGGAACACAAAGTTCGGTCCAATGGGAGTTCTTCAAGTGGTTTGGACGAAACATGGCCCAAAATTTTCTCGGTTTTAGTCTTGGAGAGTTTGGAACACAAACTTCAGCCCAATCGGATTTCTTCATGTTGTTTGGACTACACATGGTCCAAACTTTGCTTCGATATAGTTTATGAGAGTTTGGAACACAAAGTTCGGTCCAATGGGAGTTCTTCAGGTGGTTTGGAAGACACATGGTCCAAACTTTGCTTCGATTGAGTTTATGAGAGTTCGGAACACTAAGTTCGGTCCAATGGGATTTCTTCAGGTGGTTTGGAAGACAAATGGTCCAAGCTTTGCTCTGTTTGAATTTTTGAGAGTTTGGAACAGAAAGTTTGGTCCAGTGGGAGTTCTTCAGGTGGTTGGAAGACACATGGTCCAAACTTTGCTCCGTTTGAGTTTTTCAGAGTTTGGAACACAAAGTTCGGCCCAATGAGAGTTCTTTAGGTGGTTTGGACAACACATGGTCAAAACTTTGCTCCTTTTGAGTTTTTTAGAGTTTGGAACACAAAGTTCGACCCAATGAGAGTTCTTTAGGTGGTTTGGATGACACATTGTCAAAACTTTGCTCCTTTTGAGTTTTTTAGATTTTGGAACACAAACGTTCGGTACAATGGGAGTTCGTTAGGTGGTTTGGAAGACACATGGTCCAAACTTTTGTCCGTTTGAGTTTTTGAGAGTTTGGAACACAAAATTCGACCCAATGAGAGTTATTTACGTGGTTTGGACGACACATGGTCAAAACTTTGCTCCTTTTGAGTTTTTAAGAGCTTGGAACACAAAGTTCGGTCCAACGAGAGTTCTTCAAGTGGTTTGGACGAACTTGGCCAATACTTTACCCGATTTAGGTTTGGAGAGTTTGGAACACTAAGTTCGGCCCAATAGGAGTTCTTCACGTGGTTTGGACGACATATGGTCCAAACTTTTCTCTGTTTGAGTTTTTGAGAGTTTGGAACACAAAGTACGGCGCAATGGGAGTTCTTAAGGTGGTTTGGACAACACATGGTCCAAACTTTGCTCCGTTTGAGTTTTTGAGAGTTTGGAAAACAAAGTTCGGCCCAATGAGCGTTCTATATTTGGTTTGGACGACACATGGTCCAAACTTTTCTCATTTTTTGTTTTTTAGAGTTTGGAACACAAATTTCGGCCCAATCAGAGTTCTTTAGGTTGTTTGGACGACACATGGTCAAAACTTTGCTTCGATTGTGTTTATGAGAGTTTGGAACACAAAATTCTGCCCAATGGGAGTTCTTCAGGTAGGTTTGGAAGACATATGGTCCAAACTTTGCTGCGTTTGAGTTTTTGAGAGTTTGAAACACAAAGATCGGTCCAATGAGAGTTATTTAGGTGGTTTGGACGACACATGGTCCAAACTTTGCTCCTTTTGACTTTTTTAGAGTTTGGAACACAAAGTTCGGTTCAATGAGAGTTCTTCAGGTGGTTTGGAAGACACATGGTCAAAACTTTGCTCCTTTTGAGTTTTTGAGAGTTTGGAACACAAAATTCTGCCCAATGGGAGTTCTTCAGGTGGTTTGGAAGACACATGGTCCAAACTTTGCTGCGTTTGAGTTTTTGAGAGTTTGGAATACAAAGTTCGGCCCAATGAGAGTTCTTTAGGTGGTTTGGACGACACATGGTCAAAACTTTGCTCCTTTTGAGTTTTTTAGAGTTTGGAACACAAAATTCGGCCCAATGAGAGTTCTTTAGGTGGTTTTGACGACACATTGTCAAACCATTGCTCCTTTTGAGTTTTTTCGATTTTGGAACACAAAGGTTCGGTCCAATGAGAGTTCTTCCGTTGGTGTGGAAGACACATGGTCCAAACTTTGGTCCGTTAGAGTTTTTGAGAGTTTGAAACACAAAGTTCGGCCCAATGAGAGTTCTTTAGGTGGTTTGGATGACACATGGTTAAAACTTTTCTCCTTTTTTGTTTTTTAGTTTGGAACACAAATTTCGGTCCAATGAGAGTTCTTCAGGTGGTTTGGACGAACATGGTCAATACGTTGCCCGGTTTATATTTGGAGAGTTTGGAACAAAAAGTTCGGCCCAATGGGAGTTCTTCAGGTGGTTTGGATGACACATGGTCCAAACTTTCTCTATTTGAGTTTTTGAGAGTTTGGTACACAAAGTACGACCCAATTGGAGTTGTTCAGGTGGTTTGGACAACACATGATCCAAACTTTGCTCCGTTTGAATTTTTGAGAGTTTGGAACCCAAAGTTCGGCCCAATGAGCGTTCTATATGTGGTTTGGACGACACATGGTCAAAACTTTGCTCCTTTTGAGTTTTTAGAGTTTGGAACACACAATTCAGTCCAATGCGAGTTTTTCAGGTGGTGTGGAAGACACATGGTCCAAACTTTGCTCCATTTGAGTTTTTGAGAGTTGAGAACAAAAAGTTCGGTCCAATAAGAGTTATTTAGGTGGTTTGAAGGACACATGGTCCAAACTTTGCTGCTTTTAATTTTTTTAGAATTTTACAAAGTTCGGTTTTATAAGAGTTCTTCTGGTGGTTTGGACGAACATGGTCCAAACTTTTCTCAGTTTGAGTTTTGAAGAGTTTGGAACACAAAGTTTGGCCCAACGAGAGTTCTTCATGTGGTTTGGATGATATGGTCCAAAGTTTGCTGCGTTTGAATTTTTTAGAGTTTGGAACACAAAGTTTTGTCCAATGGGAGTTCTTCAGGTGGTTTGGACGATACATGGTCCAAACTTTGCTCGGTTTTAGTTTTGGAGAGTTTGGAACAAAAAGTTCGGCCCAATCCGTGTTCTTCAGGTTGTTTGGACGACACATGGTCCAAACTTTGCTTCGATTGAGTTTATGAGCATTTGGAACACAAAGTTCGGTCCAATGGGAGTTCTTCAGGTGGTTTGGAAGACACATGGTCCAAAGTTTTCTCCGTTTCAGTTTCTGAGAGTTTGGAACACGAAGTACGACCCAATGGGAGTTTTTCAGGTGGTTTGGACGACACATGGTCCAAACATTGCTCCGTTCTAGTTTTTGAGAGTTTAGAATAATAAGATCGGTCCAATGACAGTTATTTAGGTGGTTTGGACGACACATGGTCCAAACTTTGCTGCTTTTGATTTTTTTAGAATTTTACCAAGTTCGGTTTTATGAGAGTTCTTCAGGTGGTTTGGACGAACATGGTCCAAACTTTTCTTAGTTTGAGTTTGGAGAGTTTGGAACACAAACTTCGGCCCAACGGGAGTTCTTCATGTTGTTTGGATGACACATGGTCCAAAGTTTGCTCTGTTTAAATTTTTGAGAGTTTGGAACACAAAGTTCGGTCCAATGGGAGTTCTTCAGGTGGTTTGGACGACACATGGTCCAAAATTTTCTCGGTTTTGGTCTTGGAGAGTTTGGAACACAAACATCGGCCCAATCAGATTTCTTCATGTTGTTTGGACTACAGATGGTCCAAACTTTGCTTCGATATTGTTTATGAGAGTTTGGAACACAAAGTTCGATCCAATGGGAGTTCTTCAGGTGGTTTGGAAGACACATGGTCCAAACTTTGCTCCGTTTTAATTTTTGAGAGTTTGGAACACAAAGTTCGGTCCAATGGGAGTTCTTCAAGTGGTTTGGACGACACATGGCCCAAAATTTTCTCGGTTTTAGTCTTGGAGAGTTTGGAACACAAACTTCAGCCCAATCGGATTTCTTCATGTTGTTTGGACTACACATGGTCCAAACTTTGCTTCGATATAGTTTATGAGAGTTTGGAACACAAAGTTCGGTCCAATGGGAGTTCTTAAGGTGGTTTGGAAGACACATGGTCCAAACTTTGCTTCGATTGAGTTTGGAGAGTTCGGAACACTAAGTTCGGTCCAATGGGATTTCTTCAGGTGGTTTGGAAGACAAATGGTCCAAGCTTTGCTCTGTTTGAATTTTTGAGAGTTTGGAACAGAAAGTTTGGTCCAGTGGGAGTTCTTCAGGTGGTTTGGAAGACACATGGTCCAAACTTTGCGCCGTTTGAGTTTTTCAGAGTTTGGAACACAAAGTTCGGCCCAATGAGAGTTCTTTAGGTGGTTTGGACAACACATGGTCAAAACTTTGCTCCTTTTGAGTTTTTTAGAGTTTGGAACACAAAGTTCGACCCAATGAGAGTTCTTTAGGTGGTTTGGATGACACATTGTCAAAACTTTGCTCCTTTTGAGTTTTTTAGATTTTGGAACACAAACGTTCGGTACAATGGGAGTTCGTTAGGTGGTTTGGAAGACACATGGTCCAAACTTTTATCCGTTTGAGTTTTTGAGAGTTTGGAACACAAAATTCGACCCAATGAGAGTTATTTACGTGGTTTGGACGACACATGGTCAAAACTTTGCTCCTTTTGAGTTTTTAAGAGCTTGGAACACAAAGTTCGGTCCAACGAGAGTTCTTCATGTGGTTTGGACGAACTTGGCCAATACTTTACCCGATTTAGGTTTGGAGAGTTTGGAACACTAAGTTCGGCCCAATAGGAGTTCTTCAGGTGGTTTGGACGACATATGGTCCAAACTTTTCTGTGTTTGAGTTTTTGAGAGTTTTGAACACAAAGTACGGCCCAATGGGAGTTCTTAAGGTGGTTTGGACAACACATGGTCCAAACTTTGCTCCGTTTGAGTTTTTGAGAGTTTGGAAAACAAAGTTCGGCCCAATGAGCGTTCTATATTTCGTTTGGACGACCTATGGTCCAAACTTTTCTCATTTTTTGTTTTTTAGCGCTTGGAACACAAATTTCGGCCCAATCGGAGTTCTTTAGGTTGTTTGGACGACACATGGTCAAAACTTTGCTTCGATTGAGTTTATGAGAGTTTGAAACACAAAATTCTGCCCAATGGTAGTTCTTCAGGTGGTTTGGAAGACACATGGTCCAAACTTTGCTGCGTTTGAGTTTTTGAGAGTTTGAAACACAAAGATCGGTCCAATGAGAGTTATTTAGGTGGTTTGGACAACACATGGTCCAAACTTTGCTCCTTTTGACTTTTTTAGAGTTTGGAACACAAAGTTCGGTCCAATGGGAGTTCTTCAGGCAGTTTGGACGACACATGGTCCAAACTTTTCTCGGTTTTAGGTTTGGAGAGTTTGGAACACAAAGTTCGGTCTAATCAGAGTTCTTCAGGTTGTTTGGACGACGCATGGTCCAAACTTTGCTTCGATTGAGTTGATGAGAGCTTGGAAGACAAAGTTCGGTCCAATCGGATTTCTTTAGGTGGTTTCGAAGACACATGGTGCAAGCTTTGCTCCGTTTGAGTTTTTGAGAGATTGGAAGACAAAGTTCGACCCAATGAGAGTTCTTTAGGTGGTTTGGACGACACATGATCAAAACTTTGCTCCTTTTGAGTTTTTTAGAGTTTGGAACACAAAGTTCGGTCCAATGGGAGTTCTTCAGGTGGTTTGGAAGACACATGGTCCAAAGTTTATTCCGTTTCAGTTTCTGAGAGTTTGGAACACGAAGTACGACCCAATGGGAGTTTTTCAGGTGGTTTGGACGACACATGGTCCAAACTTTGCTCCGTTCTAGTTTTTGAGAGTTTAGAATAATAAGATCGGTCCAATGACAGTTATTTAGGTGGTTTGGACGACACATGGTCCAAACTTTGCTGCTTTTGATTTTTTTAGAATTTTACCAAGTTCGGTTTTATGAGAGTTCTTCAGGTGGTTTGGACGAACATGGTCCAAACTTTTCTTAGTTTGAGTTTGGAGAGTTTGGAACACAAACTTCGGCCCAACGGGAGTTCTTCATGTTGTTTGGATGACACATGGTCCAAAGTTTGCTCTGTTTAAATTTTTGAGAGTTTGGAACACAAAGTTCGGTCCAATGGGAGTTCTTCAGGTGGTTTGGACGACACATGGTCCAAAATTTTCTCGGTTTTTGTCTTGGAGAGTTTGGAACACAAACATCGGCCCAATCAGATTTCTTCACGTTGTTTGGACTACAAATGGTCCAAACTTTGCTTCGATATTGTTTATGAGAGTTTGGAACACAAAGTTCGATCCAATGGGAGTTCTTCAGGTGGTTTGGAAGACACATGGTCCAAACTTTGCTCCGTTTTAATTTTTGAGAGTTTGGAACACAAAGTTCGGTCCAATTGGAGTTCTTCAAGTGGTTTGGACGACACATGGCCCAAAATTTTCTCGGTTTTAGTCTTGGAGAGTTTGGAACACAAACTTCAGCCCAATCGGATTTCTTCATGTTGTTTGGACTACACATGGTCCAAACTTTGCTTCGATATAGTTTATGAGAGTTTGGAACACAAAGTTCGGTCCAATGGGAGTTCTTCAGGTGGTTTGGAAGACACATGGTCCAAACTTTGCTTCGATTGAGTTTATGAGAGTTCGGAACACTAAGTTCGGTCCAATGGGATTTCTTCAGGTGGTTTGGAAGACAAATGGTCCAAGCTTTGCTCTGTTTGAATTTTTGAGAGTTTGGAACAGAAAGTTTGGTCCAGTGGGAGTTCTTCAGGTGGTTTGGAAGACACATGGTCCAAACTTTGCTCCGTTTGAGTTTTTCAGAGTTTGGAACACAAAGTTCGGCCCAATGAGAGTTCTTTAGGTGGTTTGGACAACACATGGTCAAAACTTTGCTCCTTTTGAGTTTTTTAGAGTTTGGAACACAAAGTTCGACCCAATGAGAGTTCTTTAGGTGGTTTGGATGACACATTGTCAAAACTTTGCTCCTTTTGAGTTTTTTAGATTTTGGAACACAAACGTTCGGTACAATGGGAGTTCGTTAGGTGGTTTGGAAGACACGTGGTCCAAACTTTTGTCCGTTTGAGTTTTTGAGAGTTTGGAACACAAAATTCGACCCAATGAGAGTTATTTACGTGGTTTGGACGACACATGGTCAAAACTTTGCTCCTTTTGAGTTTTTAAGAGCTTGGAACACAAAGTTCGGTCCAACGAGAGTTCTTCATGTGGTTTGGACGAACTTGGCCAATACTTTACCCGATTTAGGTTTGGAGAGTTTGGAACACTAAGTTCGGCCCAATAGGAGTTCTTCAGGTGGTTTAGACGACATATGGTCCAAACTTTTCTGTGTTTGAGTTTTTGAGAGTTTTGAACACAAAGTACGGCCCAATGGGAGTTCTTAAGGTGGTTTGGACAACACATGGTCCAAACTTTGCTCCGTTTGAGTTTTTGAGAGTTTGGAAAACAAAGTTCGGCCCAATGAGCATTCTATATTTGGTTTGGACGACCTATGGTCCAAACTTTTCTCATTTTTTGTTTTTTAGAGCTTGGAACACAAATTTCGGCCCAATCGGAGTTCTTTAGGTTGTTTGGACGACACATGGTCAAAACTTTGCTTCGATTGAGTTTATGAGAGTTTGAAACACAAAATTCTGCCCAATGGGAGTTCTTCAGGTGGTTTGGAAGACACATGGTCCAAACTTTGCTGCGTTTGAGTTTTTTAGAGTTTGAAACACAAAGATCGGTCCAATGAGAGTTATTTAGGTGGTTTGGACGACACATGGTCCAAACTTTGCTCCTTTTGACTTTTTTAGAGTTTGGAACACAAAGTTCGGTCCAATGGGTGTTCTTCAGGCAGTTTGGACGACACATGGTCCAAACTTTTCTCGGTTTTAGGTTTGGAGAGTTTGGAACACAAAGTTCGGTCTAATCAGAGTTCTTCAGGTTGTTTGGACGACGCATGGTCCAAACTTTGCTTCGATTAAGTTGATGAGAGTTTGGAAGACAAAGTTCGGTCCAATCGGATTTCTTTAGGTGGTTTCGAAGACACATGGTGCAAGCTTTGCTCCGTTTGAGTTTTTGAGAGATTGGAAGACAAAGTTCGACCCAATGAGAGTTCTTTAGGTGGTTTGGACGACACATGATCAAAACTTTGCTCCTTTTGAGTTTTTTAGAGTTTGGAACACAAAGTTCGGTCCAATGGGAGTTCTTCAGGTGGTTTGGAAGACACATGGTCCAAAGTTTTCTCCGTTTCAGTTTCTGAGAGTTTGGAACACGAAGTACGACCCAATGGGAGTTTTTCAGGTGGTTTGGACGACACATGGTCCAAACATTGCTCCGTTCTAGTTTTTGAGAGTTTAGAATAATAAGATCGGTCCAATGACAGTTATTTAGGTGGTTTGGACGACACATGGTCCAAACTTTGCTGCTTTTGATTTTTTTAGAATTTTACCAAGTTCGGTTTTATGAGAGTTCTTCAGGTGGTTTGGACGAACATGGTCCAAACTTTTCTTAGTTTGAGTTTGGAGAGTTTGGAACACAAACTTCGGCCCAACGGGAGTTCTTCATGTTGTTTGGATGACACATGGTCCAAAGTTTGCTCTGTTTAAATTTTTGAGAGTTTGGAACACAAAGATCGGTCCAATGGGAGTTCTTCAGGTGGTTTGGACGACACATGGTCCAAAATTTTCTCGGTTTTTGTCTTGGAGAGTTTGGAACACAAACATCGGCCCAATCAGATTTCTTCACGTTGTTTGGACTACAGATGGTCCAAACTTTGCTTCGATATTGTTTATGAGAGTTTGGAACACAAAGTTCGATCCAATGGGAGTTCTTCAGGTGGTTTGGAAGACACATGGTCCAAACTTTGCTCCGTTTTAATTTTTGAGAGTTTGGAACACAAAGTTCGGTCCAATGGGAGTTCTTCAAGTGGTTTGGACGACACATGGCCCAAAATTTTCTCGATTTTAGTCTTGGAGAGTTTGGAACACAAACTTCAGCCCAATCGGATTTCTTCATGTTGTTTGGACTACACATGGTCCAAACTTTGCTTCGATATAGTTTATGAGAGTTTGGAACACAAAGTTCGGTCCAATGGGAGTTCTTCAGGTGGTTTGGAAGACACATGGTCCAAACTTTGCTTCGATTGAGTTTATGAGAGTTCGGAACACTAAGTTCGGTCCAATGGGATTTCTTCAGGTGGTTTGGAAGACAAATGGTCCAAGCTTTGCTCTGTTTGAATTTTTGAGAGTTTGGAACAGAAAGTTTGGTCCAGTGGGAGTTCTTCAGGTGGTTTGGAAGACCCATGGTCCAAACTTTGCTCCGTTTGAGTTTTTCAGAGTTTGGAACACAAAGTTCGGCCCAATGAGAGTTCTTTAGGTGGTTTGGACGACACATGATCAAAACTTTGCTCCTTTTGAGTTTTTTAGAGTTTGGAACACAAAGTTCAGCCCAATGGTAATTCTTCAAGTGGTTTGGAAACACATGGTCCAAACTTTTCTCCGTTTCAGTTTTTGAGAGTTTGGAACACGAGGTACGACCCAATGGGAGTTTTTCAGGTGGTTTGGACGCCACATGGTCCAAACTTTGCTCCGTTCTAGTTTTTGAGAGTTTAGAATAATAAGATCGGTCCAATGACAGTTATTTAGGTGGTTTGGACGACACATGGTCCAAACTTTGCTGCTTTTGATTTTTTTAGAATTTTACCAAGTTCGGTTTTATGAGAGTTCTTCATGTGGTTTGGACGAACATGGTCCAAACTTTTCTTAGTTTGAGTTTGGAGAGTTTGGAACACAAACTTCGGCCCAACGGAAGTTCTTCATGTTGTTTGGATGACACATGGTCCAAAGTTTTCTCTGTTTAAATTTTTGAGAGTTTGGAACACAAAGTTCGGTCCAATGGGAGTTCTTCAGGTGGTTTGGACGACACATGGTCCAAAATTTTCTCGGTTTTGGTCTTGGAGAGTTTGGAACACAAACATCGGCCCAATCAGATTTCTTCATGTTGTTTGGACTACAGATGGTCCAAACTTTGCTTCGATATTGTTTATGAGAGTTTGGAACACAAAGTTCGATCCAATGGGAGTTCTTCAGGTGGTTTGGAAGACACATGGTCCAAACTTTGCTCCGTTTTAATTTTTGAGAGTTTGGAACACAAAGTTCGGTCCAATGGGAGTTCTTCAAGTGGTCTTGGAGAGTTTGGAACACAAACTTCAGCCCAATCGGATTTCTTCATGTTGTTTGGACTACACATGGTCCAAACTTTGCTTCGATATAGTTTATGAGAGTTTGGAACACAAAGTTCGGTCCAATGGGAGTTCTTCAGGTGGTTTGGAAGACACATGGTCCAAACTTTGCTTCGATTGAGTTTATGAAAGTTCGGTCCAATGGGATTTCTTCAGGTGGTTTGGAAGACAAATGGTCCAAGCTTTGCTCTGTTTGAATTTTTGAGAGTTTGGAACAGAAAGTTTGGTCCAGTGGGAGTTCTTCAGGTGGTTTGGAAGACACATGGTCCAAACTTTGCTCCGTTTGAGTTTTTCAGAGTTTGGAACACAAAGTTCGGCCCAATGAGAGTTCTTTAGGTGGTTTGGACAACACATGGTCAAAACTTTGCTCCTTTTGAGTTTTTTAGAGTTTGGAACACAAAGTTCGACCCAATGAGAGTTCTTTAGGTGGTTTGGATGACACATTGTCAAAACTTTGCTCCTTTTGAGTTCTTTAGATTTTGGAACACAAACGTTCGGTACAATGGGAGTTCGTTAGGTGGTTTGGAAGACACATGGTCCAAACTTTTGTCCGTTTGAGTTTTTGAGAGTTTGGAACACAAAATTCGACCCAATGAGAGTTATTTACGTGGTTTGGACGACACATGGTCAAAACTTTGCTCCTTTTGAGTTTTTAAGAGCTTGGAACACAAAGTTCGGTCCAACGAGAGTTCTTCAGGTGGTTTGGACGAACTTGGCCAATACTTTACCCGATTTAGGTTTGGAGAGTTTGGACAACACATGGTCCAAACTTTGCTCCGTTCGAGTTTTTGAGAGTTTGGAAAACAAAGTTCGGCAGAATGAGCGTTCTATATTTGGTTTGGACGACACATGGTCCAAACTTTTCTCATTTTTTGTTTTTTAGAGTTTGGAACACAAATTTCGGCCCAATCAGAGTTCTTTAGGTTGTTTGGACGACACATGGTCAAAACTTTGCTTCGATTGAGTTTATGAGAGTTTGGAACACAAAATTCTGCCCAATGGGAGTTCTTCAGGTGGTTTGGAAGACACATGGTCCAAACTTTGCTGCGTTTGAGTTTTTGAGAGTTTGAAACACAAAGATCAGTCTAATGAGAGTTATTTAGGTGGTTTGGACGACACATCGTCCAAACTTTGCTCCTTTTGACTTTTTTAGAGTTTGGAACACAAAGTTCGGTTCAATGAGAGTTCTTCAGGTGGTTTGGAAGACACATGGTCAAAACTTTTCTCCTTTTGAGTTTTTGAGAGTTTGGAACACAAAATTCTGCCCAATGGGAGTTCTTCAGGTGGTTTGGAAGACACATGGTCCAAACTTTGCTGCGTTTGAGTTTTTGAGAGTTTGGAACACAAAGTTCGGCCCAATGAGAGTTCTTTAGGTGGTTTGGATGACACATGGTGAAAACTTTGCTCCTTTTGAGTTTTTTAGAGTTTGGAACACAAAATTCGGCCCAATGAGAGTTCTTTAGGTGGTTTGGACGACACATTGTCAAAACATTGCTCCTTTTGAGTTTTTTCGATTTTGGAACACAAAGGTTCGGTCCAATGAGAGTACTTCCGTTGGTGTGGAAGACACATGGTCCAAACTTTGGTCCGTTAGAGTTTTTGAGAGTTTGAAACACAAAGTTCGGCCCAATGAGAGTTCTTTAGGTGGTTTGGATGACACATGGTTAAAACTTTTCTCCTTTTTTGTTTTTTAGTTTGGAACACAAATTTCGGTCCAATGAGAGTTCTTCAGGTGGTTTGGACGAACATGGTCAATACGTTGCCCGGTTTATATTTGGAGAGTTTGGAACACAAAGTTCGGCCCAATGGGAGTTCTTCAGGTGGTTTGGATGACACATGGTCCAAACATTCTCTATTTGAGTTTTTGAGAGTTTGGTACACAAAGTACGACCCAATTGGAGTTGTTCAGGTGGTTTGGACAACACATGGTCCAAACTTTGCTCCGTTTGAGTTTTTGAGAGTTTGGAACCCAAAGTTCGGCCCAATGAGCGTTCTATATGTGGTTTGGACGACACATGGTCAAAACTTTGCTCCTTTTGAGTTTTTAGAGTTTGGTACACACAATTCAGTCCAATGCGAGTTCTTCAGGTGGTTTGGAAGACACATGGTCCAAACTTTGCTCCATTTGAGTTTTTGAGAGTTGAGAACAAAAAGTTCGATCCAATAAGAGTTATTTAGGTGGTTTGAAGGACACATGGTCCACACTTTGCTGCTTTTAATTTTTTTAGAATTTTACAAAGTTCGGTTTTATGAGAGTTCTTCTGGTGGTTTGGACGAACATGGTCCAAACTTTTCTCAGTTTGAGTTTTGAAGAGTTTGGAACACAAAGTTTGGCCCAACGAGAGTTCTTCATGTGGTTTGGATGACACATGGTCCAAAGTTTGCTCCGTTTGAATTTTTTAGAGTTTGGAACACAAAGTTTGGTCCAATGGGAGTTCTTCAGGTGGTTTGGACGATACATGGTCCAAACTTTGCTCGGTTTAAGTTTTGGAGAGTTTGGAACAAAAAGTTCTGCCCAATCCGTGTTCTTCAGGTTGTTTGGACGACACATGGTCCAAACTTTGCTTCGATTGAGTTTATGAGCGTTTGGAACACAAAGTTCGGTCCAATGGGAGTTCTTCAGGTGGTTTGGAAGACACATGGTCCAATCTTTGCTCCGTTTGAGTTTTTGAGAGTTTGGAACACAAAGTTTGGCCCGATGGGAGTTTTTTAGGTGGTTTGGACGACACATGGTCAAAACTTTGCTCCGTTTGAGTTTTATAGAGTTTGGAACACAAAGTTCGGTCCAGTGAGAGTTCTTCAGGTGGTTTGGACGAATATGGTCAACACTTTGCTCTGTTTAGTTTTGGAGAGTTTGGAACTCAAAGTTCGGCCCAATGGGAGTTCTTCAGGTGGTTTGGACGACACATGGTCCAAACTTTGCTCCGTTTCAGTTGTTTTGAGTTTGGAACACAAAGTTCGGTCCAATGATAGTTCTTCAGGTGGTTTGGAAGACACATGGTCCAAACTTTGCTCCGTTTGAGTTTTTGAGAGTTTGGAACACAAAGTTCAGTCCAATAAGAGTTATTTAGGTGGTTTGAAGGACACATGGTCCAAACTTTGCTGCTTTTAATTTTTTTAGAATTTTACAAAGTTCGGTTTTATGAGAGTTCTTCAGGTGGTTTGGACAAGCATGGTCGAAACTTTTCTCAGTTTGAGTTTTGGAGAGTTTGGAACACAAAGTTCGGCCCGATGAGAGTTCTTCATGTGGTTTGGATGACACGTGGTCCAAAGTTTTCTTCGTTTCAATTTTTTACAGTTTGGAACACAAAGTTCGGTTCAATTGGAGTTCTTCAGGTGGTTTGGACGACAGATGGTCCAAACTTTGCTCGGATTTATTTTTGGAGAGTTTGGAACACAAAGTTCGGCCCAATCGGTGTTCTTAAGGTTGTTTGGACGACACATGGTCCAAACTTTTCTTCGATTGAGTTTATGAGACTTTGGAACACAAAGTTTGGTCCAATGGGAGTTCTTCAGGTGGTTCGGAAGACACATGGTCCAAACTTTGCTCCGTTTGAGTTTTGTAGAGTTTGGAACACAAAGTTCGGCTGATAACTTGCAAAAAGCAAGTTATTTATCCTCTAAACTTAAGCTAAGACAAGGCTAAGAGATCCAAAGATGCAATGCTTCAGCGCATAAAGAGAGAAAAACGTGATAATTTAACGCGACGAGCTATATTCATGAATGCGGTGAAAAATTATAAAATATAGGGCGCTAACGCAAGCTAATTCAGTGTTTGTTTTAGTTCCTTCCCAGCGCAGGCACACATTCCAAGATGATCAAGAGACAGATAAGATGATGAAAAGACAAGCGCAGACACAACTGACAAAGCAAGCGCAAGTGGGCGAAAAAGGGCTGAAAAGTTTAGCAAGTTGCCTAATGATGATTAACGCAAGTTGCTAATTACTTGAAAAAGTCATCTGCCTTCACCTATAAACAGAAACCACATACTCAAAGGAAGAGAGAGAGAGGCAGGAATTCATAATCCTTGAATCAAGAGAGAAAAGAAGGCATATCAACAAAGAAATCACAGAGAAAGCTGCAATTAGGAGCAAACTCATGCTTGTAATGCTTTATTTTATGAAGTCTTGTGTTGCTCGCATGAACTAATTTCTTCTTCAAGGCTTAGCGCAAGCACCTCATGCAGTGATAAGTATATTTTGTAAGCGCATATTTTGATTTAAATGAAACATTAGTTGCTTTCTACTTGGTTGTGACACTTTTTCCATTACTAACTCCCGCTTGGCCAGCCGGATGCAGTAGTAGTATGCTAAATGCCTGACAGGTAATGCATGCGGACAACTCTAAGTAGAGCAAGTTAGCGCATTTCATGTAGTCTTGGTAGTATCCGAACACTGCCGCTAAAAGATATTGCATGCATGAGCTTAGATTGCGTTGTGACTGATGCAATCCCATGTAAGTTTTAAAGAACCGCACTTAACGCATGAACTAGCCAAACAATCAATTGATAGTTTGTGCCAAACACATAAGGAATACCGGAAGGGAAACTTATGAATTTTTCTTACTTAGGCATTAATGGATTAATTACTCAAAATATGCATTACAAAGGTCTTGTAAACGCATGAGGTTTCAACCGCAAAAGCCTTGATACCATTCTCCTTGAACTTTTCCTTTAACTCTCGTCGCATGTGTTGTTTTTATTTACTTACCAAATATATCAAATCTTTTGTTTATTCTTTTAAATAATATCATATGTTTTTGAGTTTAGCTTAGTAAATATTGTTAAAGGCCTTGTGAATATCCCTTCTCTATGGAACCGACTCTTGACTTACCAGGTACTACTTGATTTTGTCAATTTATACTTGGATTGATTACTATCAACGACTATATTTTTATATTTACTAAGACAACTGACATCCAATCATGTTTTTGGTACCGTTGCCGGGGAAGGGCAACAAAGTTTTAATAATTTTTCTGATCTAATACTCCGTTGATATTATTTACTGTGTTTCCTGTCGAGTACTCATTCTCCAGGTAACCAGAGGTTGTATGCGTGCCTCTCGACGAATTGATTTCGAAGGTGATCTCGAAATTGATAAAACATATCATAGAAGAAGAAGAAATCGAAGAGCCCGAAGACAATCAGGAGAAATGGCAGCACAACCAAACAGACCATTAAATCCCATTCAGATGGCCGATGATAGAGCCAGAGGGATAAGAGACTATGCAGCCCCTGCAAATTGTAATTTTAATCCAGGGATAGTTTAGCCCACTTGTTGAGTTCCTAGAGTGAGTAAAATTATGATCTGAAAAGACTCGAGAATTCCTGTGCAAGTATACACCGTCTGCAGCAAGTAATAAGTATTTGTCAATCCAAGGCCTGAACTAGCTTCCACTCTATCTATTTTGTATGAATCTTTTAATGGTTTCAAGGTAATAAAAATGATTGGTTTTTATAAGAATTATGCTGAAGCAAAGTAAATGACAGAACAACAAGTAAACAAATAGGCAGACAGATTAGAGGCAGGCGCTGGTTAGGTTTAGTAATTGTTTTAAAAGATGCTCTAGCAATATTATTGATTATGCAACTCTCGCAGTATTATTAGCGGATTCCTCCCGGAACTCCGAATCTTTTGGAATGTGTTTCAACCCCAATGAAGTACGACCGATCAAGCACTAGGCAACTGGCTATCCCTAGCTCAATCACTGGCGTTCACCAATACACAATGATCATAGTGTGATTAATCGCCACACACTCTCTAAATCATCCCTGAAATTAGAGAGAGGTATTCACACCGGCTGGCCAGGCGGGCATAAAATAACAATAAGCACAACAATTAATCAAGATGCAATAATCAATAAATATTATTAGAGATGAAGCACAGCAACTACATATTCCTTAACCAACGCCTAAAGCTACTTAGTTCATAATAAGCATGGAAACACGAATTACAATCTGAGTAGGCACGTCCATAATTACAAGATAATAAAAGGAAATACTAATATCCTTGATCAGCTTGCAATGATGGTCTTCTAGATGGTCTCCAATCTCTCTTCTCTATTCGGCTCCCAAAGGTGGAAGGAACTTCCCAAGAATGGAATGTTTTCTCGCAAAAGTGGAATGAATTTGACTTGGGCGGCTACTTCCTTTTATAGAGGTGGTAGGAGGCTTGAATTAGGTCAACCTAGACACGTGTATGACCCTCATTGCTCCTTTATCCCGAAAATAACTCAACAGAAGTCGGTTCATGAAGTTGGCTAACGAGCTGTGACGTGGCAGTTTTGCTCCCAGTTTTGCTGCAGCACAGAATTTGCTCCCTCCAGTCGCCCAGCAATAGATTCTACACATTTTCCAAAGCTTCCATTCTTCCAAATGGGTTAAAACATATAATATATATCTAAAACCAACCCCATCAAGCACAAAAGACACACAAATTAATATAGAAATGAGGCCTAAATAACTACCTTTTGGGCAGTTATCACACCCCCAAACTTGAACTATTGCGCGTCCCGAGCAATACTAACGAACCTTCCCTTCAAGAATTCAAAACATTAGACAAAGCACAACTTAATCAAACCAGACAATCAACCACTACCTTCAACCTTTACCTGAGCACTCTGCAAAACCAAGCTCTGCTGCAGCAAAATAATTCTTCCGGCATGGACAGATAATCACCACTTTTAACTCAATTCTAAGAACTTGCCACAGCTTAGCTCTATTATCAGATATATCAAAACATATTTTCAAGGGGTTTATATTTTTGTTTTTCAGACTTAAAGCAGCCCTACAGTCATAAGCTCTTAAGCACGGGATGACCCACTTTATGGTGCAGTATACCCATGCCTCAAACTCATCACTAATTAGGCTAAATACTCTTTATAAAACTCAAAAATCCTTAGTAATTCCATCTCTTGCCCCTCAGAATGGCAACATGTTATGATGAAGCTCACCTAATTTCTGGGAGACAGAAAAACTGCTGGATTATCATTCATCCTTCAAAACTTTTGCTCCATGAATTTTCTCAGCAAAATTTTCAACAATCACTTTTTTCAGCAAATAATTTTTCACAATTTTTCATATTTCCTAGGTCACCTTTTGACGCGAAGACAAACTGTGGGTATCACAAATGTCCCCGATTACTCAATAACCTAACAAATTATTCAATGAAGGAGAGGAATGCTCGAGCAAAATAATTGGAGTAGCAAAAAGTCCCCCAAACTTGAATTATTCATTGTCCCCAATGAATCATTAAAATTTTAAATGACACCCCCAAACTTTAAATTTTTCTATCTGAATTTTAAACTAAGCGCGGGACTAGACCTAAGCTTAAAGCGGATCACATAAGTCAACACTACCTCCAGAATTTTCTTTGCCGCAGCAACGACCAGGTCAGAGAAAATGCTCAAGCAAAAGGTTTCTGGAGATCAGAATACCTTGATCTAATTAAGCTTAGCCAGTCCAAGCTTCAAAAATTCAGAAGAAAATTAGTTAAGTCAGAGTTACTCAGTTCTCATAGAACAGAAACATCTAGGAAATTTCATTAAAAACATGAAAAGAAATTACATAAGCAGAGATATATTTTTCCTTCTTCTTTTTTTTTCAGAACAAAAAGAAACAGGCAAACAGACAGTAAACAGGGTCAAACATGCGCGAGCAAACAAAAAGATAGGAACAAAAGAAATGCTCGCTGAAGATCATCTCATCCAGCAATCTTCCTGACCCTGCTCTTCATCAACTTCCTCTCGTTCAACAGGTGGGGGTGGGATCCAGGGGTTCAGTAGGTCGTCAGGGAATATGGGCAAAGCCGGATATGGCTTTGAAAAATTCGACTGCAAGGCTACCCTCAACGCGGCATCCCTCTTTTTCACATAGCTCCAGAAAGTCTGCAATTGTCTTTCAACAAATTCCATCCTGTTGGAATGCAGCTGTAATTGCTCCTGCATTTGGTGGATGCCGCACACCAAACCTCCTTGGCGTGCTTCCTGCGTCCTCTGAAGCCTAGCCAAATTTGGTGTGTCGATTATTCCCTTGTCTATTAGTGGCACATCATCCTCATCCTCTGGCACCCCTGCCCTTCGGCATAGCATCGTGATAGTGTTGGGGAAAAACAGCTTCCCCACCTTTTTCCTCCAGCAATCCAGAATCTCAAAAGAAATTATCTTACCCACATCAATACTCATGGAACGAAGAATAGCAAAGGCAAGCAAAACCCGGTCTCGAGATACCGTTGAGTCGTGAGTTGTCGGCATTAAGCGCAGCTTGATGAACCCCATCCATGCACTGGCCTCGCTTTTCAAATAAGCAGACTGAAATGTGCGCTTTTCCGTCTTCGACAGTCTCCACTGGGCCCCCTCAATGCCTACCTCTCGGACAGCCGCATTTAATTGGTCGTTAGATGGTGCGACCACCATCTCATTAAAGGCCGCATGCGGAAAATCCTGGAGATTGAACAAATCATTAATGGCTTCTGGGCTCCAGTCCACTGGCATTCCTCGAACTATAACCTGAAATTCTTCCTGATCGTCTAGATTTGCGTAAAACTCCCGAACAATGTTGGAATTAACAGGCTCCGGCTTCGCACAAAATTGACTCCAGCCGAGGTTCACTATTCCAGTCCTCAAGAACCGCGGCAGATCTTCACCAAATCCTCGTTCAAACAGGAAATCCCTTCTCAGCATCTCAACATACTTTGCCCGAGCAAGGTTATTGACGAAGCGGTTGTACGGAAATCTCGACTCCTCAATCTCGTCAGGTTCTTCCGATGCTTCAGCCACGCTTTTGCCTTTTTCTGCCCTTCGCTTGAGCAAAATCTCCTCTTCTGCTTTCTTCGCTTCTTCTTCTCTTGCCTTGTCCTCAGCTTCCTTCTTTTCACGCTCTACTCTCTCTGCATTCTCTCTTTCAGAATCCATGGTCAGAGGACAAGGAGTATCAGTTCGGACAACCCTAGCGCAGCCTGCTTTCCTCTTAACGCGGTGACGCTTTGGCACCTCCGGCATGATCACCTCTACTTGAGCGTCCTGCACTGGCTCATTATCCGGTACCTGAACCTCTTCTGCCTGTTGCATTTGAACATCCTCGGCCTGCTGTTCTTGAACTTCCTCTGTAAGTTCTTCTCGAACTTCCTCGGTCCGATCTTCTTGCACCTCTTCTGTTCGTTCTTCCTCTGTATCCATGACCCTCTGCTCTGTATTTTCCTCGGTATTTTCCTCTGGTTGTTTCGGGCTTTCTTCTTCTACTGTGGCAGTAACAGTCGCAACCTCTGTTGCCTTTTCTTGTTCCTCAGCCCTCTGTTGCTTTCTCCTCCTTTTCGCTTCTTTCTCCTCTGGCGTTTTCTTCTTTTTCGTTTTCGCTTTCTGTGCTACAGGGGTAACAGGTACCTCTTCGTCCTCATTCTCCCTCTCTTTTCTAGCTCTTGTTTTCGCCATGGAAGACTCAAGGGATTTACAGAGAATGAAAACGAAAAAGAAAGCAAAAGATCGCAGCAAGAAGGATGAAGTAAGAGAAACGTACCGTGGTCTGCCAATAAATAGGGCTTCAGCTCAAGAAATCCTAACAGAAAGATCTTGCTCCATTAATTACATTACCGATGTAAATCCCATGCAACCGGTAGAATTAAACCATCCAACGGTAAAATCTGGAATTTCAAACGCCCATGGTAAATAATTATGCGCTGTCAAATAGACTTAATTTTCTTGTCATGCCACAACTTAGTTTTTTCTTTATATATTTTCGCATTCTCATAAGAAAATTGGCGAAATTCTTCCAATTCGTTAGGCTGCAGCATTCTCATTGCTCCTGCACGACTCAGATCAAAATTTCACTTTTTCAAAGCCCAAAACGTTTTATGCTCCAGCTCTAATGGTAAATGACAAGCTTTCCCATATACTAACCGATAGGGAGACATACCTAGAGGAGTCTTATAGGCTGTCCTATAAGCCCAAAGAGCCTCATCCAACCTAAAAGACCAATCCTTTCTAGATGGATGGACTACTTTTTCTAGAATTGATTTAATTTCCCTATTACTTATCTCAGCTTGACCATTAGCCTGTGGGTGATAGGGGGTAGCTATCCTATGCTTGATTCCATACTTAGCTAAAAGCTTAGTTAAGATATTATTAACAAAATGTGTACCCTCATCACTTACTAAAGCTCTAGGTGTCCCAAACCGCGCAAAAATGTGCGATTGGAGAACCTTGAAACCGTCTTGGCATCACTCTGATGGCATGCAATGGCCTCCACCCACTTGGACACGTAATCTACTGCCAATAAGATAAAAACATTTCCATTAGAAGGGGGAAATGGCCCCATAAAATCGATACCCCATACATCGAATAATTCAACTTCTAAAATGTAAGTGAGAGGCATTTCATCTCTAGGCCCTAAGTTTCCTCTCCTTTGGCAAGCATCACATTGCTTGTAGAACCAATGGGCATCCTTAAACAAGGTAGGCCAAAAGAATCCGCAATGCAAAATCCTCATAGCTGTCCTCTGTCCGCTGAAATGGCCTCCATACGACGAAGAGTGACATTGCTCCAGGATTTCCTTTGCTTCATCACCTGAAACACACCTACGAATGATACCGTCAGAGCATTGCTTATACATAAATGGCTCATCCCAATAAAAAAATTTTGCATCATGCTTAAACTTTTTCTTCTGCCTCCAATCCATGTCAATAGGGGTGACTCCCTTCACTAAAAAGTTGGCAATATCAGCATACCAAGGGACATCCCTGACTACCTTTACCTGAACAGCAAAAAGCTGTTCATCTGGAAAAGAATCGGAAATAGCAGATTGCTCCGGCAAAGATGATGATGGATCAAGACGAGACAAATGATCTGCAATAACATTCTCTGATCCCTTCTTATCCTTTATCTCCAAGTCGAACTCCTGCAATAATAAAATTCAACGAATTAGTCTAGGTTTTGCATCTTTCTTTGACATTAAATACCTTATTGTTGCATGATCCGTGAACACCGTGACTTTGAATCCAACCAAATACGACCAAAATTTTTCAAAAGCAAACACGACAGCTAACAACTCCTTTTCAGTAGTTGTGTAGTTGACTTGTGCCTCATTTAAATTCCTGCTTGCATAATATATAGGATGAATAAATTTGCCCTGCTTTTGCCCCAGCTTTGCACCTACTGCAGCATCACTCGCATCGCACATTACCTCAAACGGTAAATTCCAATTAGGTGCAGAAAGAATAGGTGCTGAAATTAAAGCAGCCTTCAATGTCTCAAAAGTCTTCCTACAATCTGCATTAAAGTCAAAAACATGATCAGTGCACAATAAGTTACAAAGAGGTTTACTGATTTTGGAAAAATCCTTTATGAACCTTCTATAAAACCCAGCATGTCCTAAAAAACTCCGAATCCCCTTCACTGAATTCGGTGGTTCTAATCTCTCAATAACCTCAACTTTCGCTCTATCAACTTCTAGACCATTCTTAGAAATCCTATGACCTAACACTATGCCCTCCTTCACCATGTAGTGGCACTTTTCCCAATTAAGAACTAGATGGGTATCCTCACATCTTTTTAACACTTGACCTAAATTATTTAAACAACTCTGAAAAGACCCTCCAAAAACTGAAAAATCGTCCATAAAGACCTCAACAGTGGACTCAATCATATCAGAAAAAATTGCTAACATACACCGCTGAAATGTTGCTGGAGCATTGCAAAGGCCAAAAGGCATTTGCCTGAAAGCAAACGTCCCATACGGGCAGGTGAAAGTGGTTTTTTCCTGATCCTCAGGAGCAATAGTAATCTGGTTATACCCAGAATAACCATCCAAGAAACAGTAGTAGGCCTGACCAGCCAATCTATCCAACATCTGGTCAATAAATGGCAGAGGGAAGTGGTCCTTACGGGTGGCTTTATTAAGCCTCCTATAATCCATGCAAACCCTCCAACCAGTTACTGTCCTGGTTGGGATGAATTCATTATCTTTATTACTCACTACCGTAACACCTCCTTTCTTAGGAACACATTGGAAAGGGCTTACCCAATTGCTGTCTGCAATTGGATAAATAATGCCAGCATCCAACCATTTAATCACCTCCTTTTTAACACTTCTTTCATTGCAGGGTTAAGCCTTCTTTGTTGCTCAATACTCCTAAAGGATCCCTCCTCTAGAGTGATTTTGTGCATACAAAAAGATGGGCTAATCCCCTGAATGTCAGCCAATGTCCAACCGATAGCCTTGCGGTATTGCTGCAGCAATTTTATTAAGGCCTCCTCATGCTCCGGCATTAAATCTGATGCAACAATAATGGGCAACGTCTCACCTTCCCCAAGATACACATACTTTAGATGATCCGGCAAGGGTTCAAATCTAAAATGGGTGCCTCAATTAGGGATGGCTTAATCGGGGGAGCCTTTCTTTGATCTAAATCTAAAGACTCAAAAACATCCTCACACCTAAACAATTCTTTTTCATTTTTTCTTTCTAAAGAACAAACTTCCAAATCTTCTACACTAACTTCTCCATGTTTTTCCAAATGCTTATTTGCCGAATCCTGTATTGCTGTCTCAACAATTGTGTTCTCCAGAATCCTAATGAAAGAGCAATCTTCCATCTCGTCTGGATACTTCATGGCTGTAAAAACATTAAATTTTACTTTCTCATTACAGACTCTCATTGTTAATTCCCCTTTTTGAACATCTATTAACGCCCTACCAGTAGCCAAAAATGGACGACCTAGAATAATAGGGACATCTTTATCAGCCTCATAGTCTAAAATAATGAAATCAACAGGAAATATGAACTTATCTATCTTTACTAAGACATCCTCAATTTTACCCTCTGGATATGTGATAGACCTATCAGCTAATTGGAGTGTAACTGTGGTAGGTCTAGCTTCACCAATACCTAGCTTTCGATAGACCAAAAGAGGCATAAGGTTAATGCTTGCACCTAAATCACAGAGTGCTCTACCTAACTCTTTTCCACCTATAGACACAAGTATAGTAAATGATCCTGGATCCTTAGCCTTGGTTGGTAGCCCATTCTTAAGAACATCACTACATTCCTCAGTAAGATATACCGTTTCAAACTCTCTTAACCTCTTTTTTTTAGTTAAAATATCCTTAAGAAATTTAGCATAATTATGCACTTGCTCTATAGCTTCTACTAAAGGGATATTTATATGCAATTGCTTAAGAATCTCTAAAAACTATTTAAATTGACCATCCTGATTCCTAGGCTTTTGCCTTTGTGGAAAAGGTAGAGGTGGTACATAAGGTGGGGGCGGCACATAAGGTGGTTCCACATCTGGAATAGAACCAGATGCTCCAGCATCTTTATTGCTGCCTCCAGCACCCTGACCAGACTCCAACTCTTTCTCAACAACAACATTTCTATCACAATTGTCATCTGTATCCTGGGTTTTACTAGGCTCTTTTCTTTCTTCTAGGGGTTTACCACTCCTAAGAGTCACTGCCTTTACCTGCTCCTTACCTTCCCTTCTAGGGTGTTCAGTATCTGAGGGAAGTTTCCCTTGAGGCCTTGCCTTCAGTTCATTGGCTAGCTGACCCACTTGCAATTCCAGGGCTCTCATTGAAGCTTGATTACTTTGAATTGCGGCGTCTGTACGAGCCATAAATTCTTTCATCATTGCCTCAAGAGAATTCTCCGAATTTTGCTGGGGCAAAGCCTGCTTATTTTGCTGGGGCAATACCTGTGCTTTAGCAAATCCCGGCTGGTTTACTTTCTGCTGTGCTTGCACATTACTCCCTTGTCCTCCCCACACGAAGTTGGGGTGGTTGCGCCAGCCTGGATTATAAAAGTTAGAATACGGGTTGTTCCTCTGATTACCTACAAAAAACACAGAAGCTGGATTGTTGGGGCAAAACTCGTAGTTGTGATTTTCACCACAATAGACACATGCTTCCTCTGTGACTTGGTTCACCACTGCAGCAGGCTCCACAGCTGGCGGCTGCTGATGACTAATCACAGTCACATTCTTAAGAGCGTTAGCAATCATTGCAAGATCAGCCCTAATGGTGGACACACCATCAACCTCTAATACACTCTTAACCTTTTTATTTGTGCCTCTAACATCCGACCACTGACAACTATTAGTAGATATTCTTTCTAAAATTTCATAGGCTTCGTTAAAAGTTTTTGCCAAAAGCGCCCCTCCAGCCGAAGCATCAACCATACCTTGAGTTACTGCATTCAATCCATTGTAAAATGTTTCCATTTGAATACAATGTGGTAGGCCATGGTGGGGACACTTTCGCAAAAGCTCCTTAAACCTCTCCCAAGCCTCACTAAAAGTCTCATCTTCAAGTTGCCTAAACCCTACTATTTCACTCCTTAATTTAGCATTTCTGTTAGGTGGGAAATATTTACTCAAAAAAATTTCAGCTAACTCATCCCATGTCCTAATTGATCCTGGAGCAAAAGAATTTAACCACGCCTTCGCACCATCCCTAAGAGAATACGGGAACAAAGTTAATCTAAGAGCATCTCTAGGCACTCCTTGAATTACAAAAGAATCACTAACTCCTAGAAAAGACTTAAGATGTAAATGAGGGTCTTCAGATGACAAACCATGGAATTGACCTACGGTTTGTAACATCTGAAACATTACCGGTTTCATTTCAAAATTTGCCGCTTGAATTTGAGGACGTGCAACCCCTGGATTCAACTCATCAAACATTGGAAAAGCATAAGCTCGAATGGCTCTGGTCCTATCGTTCGCTACCAAAATAGGATTCTCAACCTGATTATTTTGCTGCTCATTTTGCTCCAGCGGCGGGTTTTGCTGCAGCACACGATTCTGCTGGGGGTTCGCTAGACCTTCAGGACCCTGCGGTAGATGCGGCACGTCAGCCATTTGATTTTGCTGTCTACGCTGCTCTCTTCTTCTTATCCTGAATGTCATCTCAATTTCTGGATCAAGCTCGAACCTTACCCCAGGCGGATCGCTCATGCACCAAACTCACGCCTGCAAAAACAAAAGAAAATGAATAAAATATTCATTTAAAATCAATTATTTCCATAACTGATTTAATCTTTTCCATAATTAATCAATTCCATGACCAATCAATTCCACAAACATTAATCTTTTCCATAAATGATTGATCACTTCCACAAGTGATTAAATCATTTCCATAAATGATTAATTACTTCCATAAGTGATTAATCATTTCCATAATTGATTAATTTCCAATTAATTAATTCTTTAATTAATTAATCACCAATTAAATATCATATATTTAATTTCAGACCTTCTATTAGTTAATTAATTAATTACCCAATTAAATATCATATATTTAATTTCAGGCATTCAATTAATTAATTCTATAATATGAATCAAATTCATATTAAAATTTGAACTCCTTCAAATTCTCTTATATCCTATAAATTTATTATGAATCAAATTCATATTAATATTTGAACTTCTTCAAATATTTATTTCTCTCATAGACTATAGTTTAATTAAATCTCATTTAATTTAAACTAAATTAATTCATAATTAATTAATTCATCTTCTAATTAAATACCCTATATTTAATTAGACATATATTTGAACTCTTTCAAATATATCAATCTCTCAATTTAATAAAGTTTAATCTCAAATTAGACTTTATATTTTAATGCATCATTATACATTATATTAATTTGTATCTCATACAATTAACTTAATTCCCAATATGAATTTGAACTATTCAAATTCTCTCAAGATATATTTGTTCCTAATTACTCTTTACGAGCTAGCAGGGGGACCTAGTGGACCTACAGATCAGAAGCTCCAATGATATGAGGTTAATAGATTAAACTCATTAATCAGGTTAACCAATATTCATTAACTGTGGGTCATTCCACTAAAGACCCACAACTGAACTCTTCTCACTGTAGAACATTTCTGTGTCCACGGATATAGACCTATACCGGTAAGTCAATCCTTCACAAGTGTTCGTAACTACAGTGGGGTCAAATTACCGTTTTACCCCTGTGTTACATCTGTCTCCTTAAGTACCAGCGCTCCTCTAATGAACAACCTGTTTATGGTCCAACCATTAAACAGAAAGTTCCTCTCGGGCCAGTGAGAGGACGAGATCCCTTTGTTCAAGTCCCGGTGTCACCACTTAAGGGAACACTCATTTACTTCTCCTAGAAGTGTTACATCTAGTGGTTTACTATTTCGTGGTCCAGTCTTATGCAAACTCATTGCATAGGATACCCCCGCTCGCATGTCTCCTACATGGACGCCTTGAATTAATACGTCTGTATCGAATACAAAGCGGGCCGTATCACATAGTGTTACCAGGATAAGGTACCCAACATTATCCTTGTACTATAGACCTTTTAGGTTGTTACTTGAACACCAATCCCCGTATGTCCCCACATACTAGTTCAAGTCACATGTAAACAACCTTGGATCTTAGTTTATTGGATTTGGGTCAAATTGTGCAATATTTAACAATAACACTTTATTGTAGAAACTCAATAACACCTTATTGAAACAAGTATACAATTTGTTTACATTCACTATCTACGAGTTTTAGGGCATAAAACCCAACACGAGCAAGCTTGCTAAGTGAATTAAGAGGTTTCAAGGCAGTTATGACTGCAAAAAGCTCAGGGAGTCTTTTAGCTCAATTTCAGGTTAGGTCTTCTTTAGTAGCAGAGATTGTGAGAAGACAGCCAGAGGACAGTAATTTTCAGAAGATGCTTGCAAAGTCCAAGCAAGGCCCAGAGGCAGAATTTGAGTTGAGAGCGGACAGAGCCATAGTTAAGCAGGGAAGACTATGTGTTCCGAGTATTAGTGAGCTTAAGGGTGCTATACTAGAGGAAGCTCACAGTTCAACTTACGTTATGCATCCAGGAAGCACCAAGATGTACAGAACTCTGAAGAAAACTTACTGGTGGCCTGGTATGAAGCGGGAGATAGTTTAATATGTCGATAGATGTTTGATCTATCAACAGGTTAAACCAGTGACACAGAGGCCAAGTGGACTCCTTAATCCAGTGCCAGTGCCAGAGTGAAAGTGGGATCATATTACCATGGATTTTCTGTTTGGATTACCTCGTACTTCTAGTGGACATGATGGTATATGGGTAATAGTGGACAGGCTCACCAAGACAACACGGTTTATACCGATTAAAGCGACGTCTACACTAGATCAGCTAGCTAAGTTATACGTCGACAGGATTGTGAGTCAGCATGGAGAGCTAGTGTCCATAGTTTCAGATAGGGATCCGAGGTTTACTTCTAAGTTTTGGCCAAGTGTGCAGAAAGAAATGGGAACAGAGTTGAAGTTCAGTACCGTGTTCCATCCCCAGACAGATGGTCAGTCAGAGAGGACCATCCAGACTTTAGAGGACATGTTGAGAGCATGTGTCCTTAAGTTTAAGGGAAGTTGGGATACCCACTTATCACTTATGGAGTTCGCTTATAATAACAGCTACCAGTCTAGTATCGGCATGGCACCATTTGAGGCCTTGTATGGCAGACCATGCAGGACTCCTGTGTGCTGGAACGAAGTGGGAGAGCGAAAGCTAGTTGGTCCTGAGTTGGTGCAAGTTACGTCAGATGGTATCAAGCTGATTAGGGAGAACCTGAAGATAGCTCAGGGTCGACAGAAGAGCTATGCAGATAAGCGACGAAGAGACTTAGAGTTCCAGGTTGGAGATCAGGTTTTCTTGAAGTTATCTCTATGGAGAGGTGTTCTTCGCTTTGGGAGGAAAGGTAAGCTGAGTCCTAGATATATTGGTCCTTACAAGATAATAGAACGAGTTGAACCAGCAGCCTATAGACTTGAGTTGCCAGTGGAACTCGCTCTAATACATGATGTTTTTCATGTGTCCATGTTGAGGAAATATATTCCAGATCCATCCCATGTGTTGCAAATGAATCTGATTGAGCTGAGAGAAGACTTGAGTTATAAGGAGGAAGCGGTTCAGATCCTCGACAGGAAGGAGCAAGTTTTGAGGAACAAAACGATCCCACTCGTGAAAGTTCTTTGGAGACATCACAAAGTTGAGGAGGCAACTTGGGAATCAGAAGACCAGATTAGGAGGAGTTACCCGACACTCTTCACCTAAGAACTTCTAAATTTCGAGGACGAAATTTAAAAAGGGGGAGGTAAGTTGTAAACCCGAGACTTTTCTTGGATCGTTTACTCTTGTCATCTATTGTGGTTTCATTGTTGAATTTAAGTTGTTGGGATTTCAAAATTTAAAAGAAGAAAATGAATGAAGAAAATAATGGAAATAAGGAAGAAAAGAAAAGAAAATAAAAGAAAAGAAAAGGAAAAGGAAAAGGAAAATAAAAAAAGAAAGCTAATGGGAAAAACACTTTCGGTGCTTAAAAACCCACCACCGACTAGCATTCTTATCAGCCCATTTTCAGCCCAATTTCTCATCATTTTCCATCCAAAGTTTCAGAGCACCTGAGGGAGAGAGTGAAGGAAGAATAAGACGAAGAATTTTGTGGTTTTGAGGTTGAAGAAGATAGGAAAAGCTCATGCAAGGCCAGCCATAGCAGAATCTGAGTTCAACCTGTCAACCTTTGGTTTTTTATTCGGTTTGAGCTACACAAAATGAATTAAGAGATGAGGTTTGATTTTCTTGAAAGTTAATCCATTTTCTAACCAATTTCATGAAGAAAGCTTGAGCTAAATCTGATAAGAAGTTTATGGTTTTTGAAATGGAAAACAGAGCACAGGATTTTCGTGCAAACTAGGAGGATCTCTGGTGTTCTCTAGTGTTTTGAGCATTCTGGGGTGTACAAGATGAATCAGAAGCTATATTTGGTATGGTTGGAAATATTATTCAATTTCCTACAACTTTCATGCAGATTTTGTGAGCCAAAAATGACTTGAAGTAGGTTTATTTTCAGTAGAAATATAAAGGGCAGCAGAGAACCTCGAATCTGTGTTGTCTGTGTTCGGGGCATTTCTGGACAAATTGGTTGGGAATCCTGTTTTCATTTCTTTAGGTAAGTTGTAGAGTGTTCGAAAATGAAAAGTTTGATGTATAGTACATTACTTTTGGTTAAGTATTGAGGAAGTTATGGGCTTGGAAGGTGTGGTATTGAATCTGGAAAATCTGGAAAGTAGAATGTGGAGTGAGATTTCTTATTCAAGTGTTTAGAATTCATGAGCATGGAAAGACAAAACTAATTATGGTTCTAATGCTCGGTTTTGGTTGTTTGACAGGCCAAGAGGAAATAGGTCGGGTCTACAAACCAGGGAACTAGCTAAGACTGTGAGTGACAAAATGAATTTCGAAAATTGTTTTCAATGGTTGTTCATGTTTAGACGTTTTATATGCTTTTCTATGAATGATACATGATTTCTATGGACGGTTTCAAGCATAAGTTTTGAGCTTAGATTTTCTAATGAGGTTTATATACGAGCACGTGGTTAATGACTTTATGACAAGTAGTTGAAACGATATCTTTTAAAGTAAAGTATGTATTAGCAAGTATTTTTTTTTAAAAGATTTTCAGTTTTTTCACGAGCAAGCTGAGTACACTTAAGTTTTACGAAAGATAACGATAAACAGGCATGTTCTAATGTTTTCATGTGATTTTTTGAGATTTCTATTGACTACATGACTGAGATATTGAGCCCGAGGCTATATGGTACCGTGTGCACACAGGTTATATTCCGCTGTTGACGTTGAGTGTACTCCGTGACAACGATGCTGTTGTGAGTGCTGGGCGGGCCCCACTACGACAAAGACGATGGGAGTGCTGGGCGGGCCCCACTACATCGTAGGACTAGTAAACGTTTGTAATTGTACTGGGTGTGCCCTACACAACGTAGATCGATCATGTTAGTTAAAATGTTTGATGTACTTGATATGCCTTGCTAGATATTTAATAACGTACTAGCGAGTTATTTGAGAAAGCTTTTATCGTTACACGTTTATGTTAAATGCTTGATTGAACAGATTTATACGCTTAAAGGTTTATCACGTGTTCCGATTTGCAAATCTACAGTTTTTAAAGCTAGTCACTCACTGGGCTTCATAGCTCATTCTTTCAAAATGTTTTTCCACTTTCAAGTAGAGATCGAGCTCGCGGTGCCTGATACACTGCCAACGTCTGCTGAAAGTTCCAGATCAAGCTCCAGTACGTGGGTGGAGTTGTATATTGAGTCCGTCTATATTGTAAATGTTTTGTAAGGATTGGACAATTTAGTCCTAGAGGTCGTGGTTGTATAAACCCCATTTGTAAATGTTTTTGGTTGTGAAATCTATATCATGTTATTTTCCAAATCGAGTTATGTCAGGGCTGCACCTCGTGTATATTAGAAGGTTTTCAGGGATTCCGCTGTGCTGTGTTTCATGTGGAATGTTTTATATCTAAGATTAGTATGTTTATCTGGTTGTACGTTTCAGGAGGGTCAACGGGTATCGTTAGAGGAGGACGTTGTTCGTTCGCTTCACGCCATCTTCCAGTCTAAGCTAGCAGGTGGTCTGGGAGGGGGTGTGACATCTTAGGCACACAATTTGATCAATTTAATCCTTGAAGTCATGTTGTTCATAAGAACAAAAAATAGAGTAATAAGGTACTTACCTCTTGAAGCTCCCAATTCGTGTAACCCGATGCTTTATAATTCACACCAACGACTTTTGGACAACCACTTGGATCTTCTCTAATATCCTCAGGCCTTAGAACGGATTGTGGGATCCTCAATTAATAGGAATTGGAAAGGAAAGCTTATGGGTATAAGCAAACTTGAGAGTATGAACATGGAAGTTCTTGGGAGAATTTTGGCAGCATTTTTTGTTGAAGAAAAAATCCAAACATTTTCATCAGCTCATCCTCTATAAATAGAGGAAAATCATGCACAAGAATTGCACAAAAAATTGACAGCAATTTGGGAGTGATTTGAGTCATGGATTAGGTGGTGCAAGAAGGCTAAGCACCACCTCCAAAAATTACCTACCTCTTGAAGTCATGGAGTTGAGTCATGGATTAGGTGATTAGTCATTAAGCACCACCTCAAAAAATTACCAACTTTTTGAATTTCTTTTAAAATCAAAATTTTGTAGTTTTAAATATAAAATCTGAACAATCCCACTCAATTATGATTTTATTTTAATTTAAATAAAACTTTGTTTAATTAAAAATAAAATCATTTAATTTAATATCTTATATTAAATTAATACCACTTGTGCAATCTTGGTTTTTCTCCCAACGAAATTTCTCGAACATGAATCTTTATTCACGTGTTTAATATTTAAATCATATTTAAGTACATCCAACTCTCATTTTAAAGTTTAATTCGTAATTAAACTAATATGTCGTTAAATATCATGTATAAGCGACTTTTGTATCCTTTTCCGAATTTGAACGTTTCAAATATTAACCTATCATATTGTTCCAAGTTTTATTCCTATTGAGCTAGTAGAGGGACCTAATGGACCTACAGATCATGGGCTCCAACGAAATGATGATAACTGATTAATCTCATTACCCTAGTCATTCATCGTTCGTTAGCTTCCGAGACACTCCACTATAGCCCGTAACTGCACTCCTTTCAATGTAGATATATTTCTTTTCCACTTCAGATAACCATGATTAGTAAGTCGACCCTTCACCGGTTGTTCGTAACTAGAGCTAGGTCAAAAGTCCGTTTTAGCCCTATAGTTACATCTTATTCCTTAAGTTCTACTGATCCTCTAATGAACAACTAGTTCGTGATACAATCACTGAACCAAGTCCCTCTCAAGGTTATGAGAGGGCGGGGCCCCTTTGTTCAAGACTCGGAGTCAGCACTTAAGAGAACAACCTTTACTAACCCTAAAACGGGTAGCAGTGAATTCCATCTTTGCAAAGCTATGTCCTCAGCTATCCATTTAGTCTTATCCCCAAAATGGTAGGCTTGTTGAGTCGGCGATGTTTGGCCACTCTTACCCATGCAAATCAAAGGATAATCCTAAATAAATAGGAGTTCATAGTTAGCTCAGGATTAAGATCGAGTTACCTAGGTTATATGCATGAGATGTTCAGTTTCAACAGTAAACGGTGTTGTAAAGTGAAAGTGACTTATCGCCTGGTCCGATCTCTATGCAAACTCTTTGCATGGGACACCCTCACTCACTTGTCTTATACATGAACAATTAGGATCACATTGTCTGTCTCTAAAGAACAAAGCGAGCCGCGTCAATAGTGTCCCCAGGATTAAGGTACCCAACCTTATCCATATACAATAGATCGTTTAGACTATTTACTTGAACTTGATCCATACATATGTCACACATAAACTTCAAGTACACATAATATAGTCATGGGTTCTTAGTTTATTGGATTTATGGTTATATTTAGGCAAAACAAATATATAGAAATAATACTTCATTGAAGTAAGTCAAATGTTACATTTACTGTCTGTGGGTTTTAGGGCATAAAGCCCAACATTTGGAACACAAAGTTCGGCCAAATGGCAGTTCTTCAAGTGGTTTGGACGACACATTGTCCAAGCTTGGCTCCGTTTGAGTTTTTAGAGTTTGTAACACAAAGTTCTGCCCAATGGGAGTTCTTCAGGTGGTTTGGACAACACATTGTCCAAACTTTGCTCCGTTTGTGTTTTTGAGAGTTTGGAACACAAAGTTCGGCCCAATCAGTGTTCTATAGGTGGTTTGGACGACACATGGTCCAAACTTTTCTCCTTTTGAGTTTTTTAGAGTTTGGAACACAAAGTTCGGTCCAATGAGAGTTCTTCAGGTGGTTTGGACGAACATTGTCAACACTTTGCTCGGTTTAGTTTTGGAGGGTTTGGAACACAAAGTTCGGGCCAATGCGAGTTCTTCAGGTGGTTTGAACGACACATGGTCCAAACTTTTCTCCGTTTGAGTTTTTGAGAGTTTGGAACACAAAGTACGACCCAATGGGAGTTCTTCAGGTGGTTTGGACGACACATGGTTCAAACATTTCTCCGTTTGAGTTTTTGAGAGCTTTGAACACAAAGTTCGGTCCAATGAGAGTTATTTAGGTGGTTTGAACGACACATGGTCCAAACATTGCTGCTTTTGATTTTTTTAGTGTTTGGAACACAAAGTTCGGTTTTATGAGAGTTCTTCAGATGGTTTGGACGAACATGGTCCAAAATTTGCTCCATTTGAGTTTTGGAGAGTTTGGAACACAAAGTTCGGTCCAATGAGAGTTCTTCAGGTGGTTTGGAAGACACATGGTCCAAACTTTTCTCCGTTTCAGTTTTTGAGAGTTTGGAACACAAAGTTCGATCCAATGAGAGTTATTTAGGTGGTTTGGACGACACATGGTCCAAACTTTGCTCCTTTTGATTTTTGTAGAATTTGGAACACAAAGTTCGGTTTTATGAGAGTTCTTGAGGTGGTTTGGACGAGCATGGTCCAAACTTTGCTCAGTTTGAGTTTCGGAGAGTTTGGAACACAAAGTTCGTCCCAATGGGAGTTCTTTAGGTGGTTTGGACGACACATGGTCCAAACTTTGCTTCGTTTGAGTTTTTGAGAGTTTGGGACACAAAATTTTGTTCAATGGGATTTCTTCAGCTGGTTTGGACGACACATGGTCCAAACTTTGCTCCGTTTGAGTTTTTGAGAGTATGGGACACAAAGTTCTGTTCAATGGGAGTTCTTCAGCTGGTTTGGACGACACATGGTCCAAACTTTGCTCCGTTTGAGTTTCTAGGAGTTTGGAACACAACGTTCGGTCTAAAGAGAGTTATTTAGGTGGTTTCGACGACACGTGGTCCAAACTTTGCTCCTTTTGATTTTTTTAGAGTTTGGAACACAAAGCTCGGTTTTATGAGAGTTCTTTAGGTGGTTTGGACGAACATGGTCCAAACTTGTCTCAGTTTCAGTTTTGGAGAGTTTGGAAAACAAAGTTCGGCCCAATGGGAGTTCTTTAGGTGGTTTGGACGACACATGCTCCAAAATTTTCTCCGTTTGAGTTTTTGACAGTCTGGAACACAGAGTTTGGTTCAATGGGAGTTCTTCAGGTGGCTTGGACGACACATGGTCCAAACTTTTCTCAGTTTGAGTTTTGGAGAGTTTGGAACACAGAGTTCGGTCCAATGAGAGTTAATTAGGTGGTTTGGACGACACATGGTCCAAACTTTGCTGCGTATGATGTTTTTAGAGTTCGAAACACAAAGTTCGGTTTTATGAGAGTTCTTTAGGTGGTTTGGACGAACATGGCCCAAACTTTGCCCAGTTTGAGTTTTGGAGAGTTTGGAACACAAAGTTCGGGTTTATGAAAGTTCTTCAGGTGGTTTGGACGAACATGGCCCTGAAGGAATAAAAGCCCCACGCAGCGAAAAGTATTACCGAACCTACTCAGAGTCTTAGATTCTAATTGAAATACCAATACAATTTGCAAAATATTACAGCAATAAATCTATATTTAATGGGCTGTACATAGGCTATAAACATGCTACAAAGATCAACTAGATTGATCCTAGTGATCAAGGGTTTCATAGAAAACTTACTTTTGTAGAAAGCCTTGATCAATTTGCCTTTTCTTGCTAATAAGATTGAAAACGCAGCAACCCTCTTGTGCAAACACCACCAATCAGCTACACCGGTATATCTCTAAGACTTCTTGAAGCAGGAGACTTGTGGGAGTCTTTTGGAAGAGATCTCTGAGAGAAGTTGAGACATTGGGATGCCCACCCCATGGGTCGTATATATAGTAAAGGCCAAAACCTTTTTCCTAATAGGAAAAGGTCTCTAATTTTAATAAATAATTAATTAATTTCATAATTAATTAATTTCCCAATTAAATATCATATATTTAATCTTAGGGATTTTATTAATATGAATCCAATTCATATTAAATTTATTTGAACTCTTTCAAATATTTTCTCTCAAGAATTAATTTTTGAAATTAATTCAAAAATTATATTATAAAGTTTCATAAACTTTATATTATAATGCATCAATATACATTATATGATTCCCAAAATAAATTGAACACTTTCAATTTACAATTTATATTTATTTGCTTCAAGTCTTTTTACGAGCTACCAGTGGGACCTAATGGACCTACAGATCAGAAGCTCCAACGATACGAGACTAATCGGGTTAAACTCATTAACCAAGTTAGTCTCCATTCGTTAACTGTGGGTCACTCCACTAAAGACCCACAGCTGCACTCTTCTCACTACAGAATATTTCTGTGTCCACGAATATCGACCAATACTACAAGTCAGTCCTTCACGTGTGTTCGTATCCCAGCTGGGTCAAATTACCGTTTTACCCCTGGTTTAGATCTTTGTCCTTAAGTTCCCAGTGCTCCTCTAATGAACAACCTGTTTGAGGTCCAACCAACAAACAGAAGTCCCTCTCGTGCCATAGAGAGGGTTGGGCCCATTGTTCAAGTCCCGGAGACACCACTTAAGGGAACACACCTCTACTTACCCTAGAGTCGTGAAGGAGTGAATTCCATCTTGTGTGATTATGTTCCCAGCTCCCCACTCGGTATTGTCCCCAAAATGGTATGCTTATTAAGTCGGCATGCTGGCCACTCTCACCCATACAAATCAAAGGACAACCCCTCGTGAACAGTAGTCCATAATCCACTCAAGATTGAGACTGAGTTGTCTAGGTCATCCTAGTGAAATAGAAACTAAGCCAACTAACGGTGTTACAATTAGTGGTTAACTATTTCGCGGTCCGGTCTTATGCAAACTCATTACATAGGATACCCCCACTCGCATGTCAAACACATGAACGCGTTGGATCATTGCATTTGTATCATAATACAAAGTGGGTTGTATCCATAGTGTCACCAGGATAAGGTACCTAGCCTTATCCTTGTACTATAGACCTTTTAGGTTGTTACTTGAACATCGATCCCCGTATTGAAGGTGTACATATTACACATGCGGAAGCAATTGAAGATCGAAAGCACTTAAGACATTCAATTTTACTCCTAAAGCATGCATGTTCTAGAAAAGACAGAATAGAGAGTTTAGAAAACACCAACCTTTGTAGCTCACTTATGTTGAACTCCTTGTGGTGTTTGCCTCTCCTATGCTCCTTGGACAACCTCTAGAGTCTTCCCTACTATACTCCGGGCCAAGAACGACTTGTGGGAGTCTATATAAGATAGGGAATGGGAAGGGAATGCTTGAAGCATCAAGCAATGGAGAAGAATGAGAGATGAGAGAACTTTGAGTCCAAATTCCAGCAGCATAACATTAAGGAAAATGGCTCTCATAGCTTTGAATCTGATTCAAGCTCCTTTTAAAGACATTCTTCATTCAAAGCCAAGCCTCAAGACACAAGACACATGGTGTATTTGCAAGTTCAAGTGGATTCTAGGTGTACATCTCACAAGACATGCAACAATGCATGAGTGAGTTGTCTTTCCACTTTGAATGTTCATGCATAAGTGGATTTCCAACTAAATCCACCAAATACAAATTGAAATCTAATTTCAAGCTTGCAATTTAATGTTCATTTCAATTCCAAATTGAATTTAACATTAGGTAATTGATTTTGAGGCATTACAAAATGATTTCTTATGATTAATGCAATTAATCATTCTAATCTTGTGCAATAAATCATATATGATTCCTAATACATATATATGGTATTCAAAACACTTTTAAATACTCCATCTCTCATTTTCTAATTTAATTCATAATTAAATTATTGTGTCAAACACAATTTACGATAATATCCTTTTTCCCGATTTTTGAACGATTCAAAGCTTTCTATCTTTTGTTCTAGGCTTAATTCCGATATGAGCTAGTAGGGGGACCTAATGGACCTATAGATCATGGGCTCCAACGATTTGAGGCTAACCGACTAATCTCATTATCCAAGCTAGCCAACATTCGTTAACTACCGGGGCACTCCACTATAGCCCGATAGTTGCACTCCCCTCACTATAGAGATATTTCTGTCCACTTGATTTAACCATGATTAGTAAGTCAATCCTTCACAGGTTGTTCGTAGCTATAGCTAGGTCAAAAAAAACCCGTTTTACCCCTATAGTACTTCTAGTTCCTTAAGTCCCACTGATCCTCTAATGAACAATTGGTTTATGGTCCAACCAATAAACCGAGTCCCTCTCGGGCCAATGAGAGGGTGGGATCCCTTTGTTCAAGCCCCGGAGTCAGCACTTAAGGGAATAACCTCTCTACTATCCCTAATTCGGGTAGGAGTGAATTCCTTATTGCACGACTATGTCCCCAGCTATCTACTCGTTCCTATCCCTGAAATGGGAGGCTTATTGAGTCGGCGATACTGAGCCACTCTCACCTATGCAGATCTAAGGATAAGTCCGAATAAACAGGAGTTCATAGTTAGCTCAGGATTAAGATCGAGTTACCTAGGTCATCACATGAAATAGTCAGTCTCGTCAGTAAACGGTGTTATAAAGCGAGAGTGACTTATTTCTTGGTCCTGGTCTTATGCAAACTCATTGCATAGGACGCCCCCACTCGCATGTCTCTACATGGACGATTTAGGATCACATCGTCTATATCATCTATAAAGTGGGCCGCGTCTCACAGTGTCCCCAGAATAAGGTACCCAACTCTATTCCTATACTATAGACCGTTTTGGCTATTACTCAAGCTTGATCCACTTTTATGTCTCTATATAAAGCTCAAGAGTTCATCCTATAGCCATGGATTTTATTTTATTGGATTTGGGTAAATATATGTGCAATTTACTTTATTCAGTAATAACTTTACTGAATTAGTCTCGATAACGCCTTTATCGAATAAGTATAAAATTCGTTTATCATTCACTATCTACGAGTTTTAGGACACCTATCCCAACACGTATGTCCGCACATATGATAAGCAAATTGCTAACCGCAAGCGCACGGGTCAAGTAATAATATAGTGAATAGTAAATTCGAATGTCGTTCTCTGGATTGGATTTTTAAGCAAATCAAGTATTGTGAATTATCTTGCCCAATTTTATTTAGGGATCCAAAAGTGATGAATAGGTGATATGAAAACTAACTCAAAGCAAGTAAAAAGTATGGAATTTCAATTGGGAAAACTACTTAGGGAATTGATTTCGCCGATTTCGTTTAGGATTGATTTTAAAGACTAAGTTATTATGCACAATGAAATTATGAGCCAAAGACCCTTTAATCACAACCACCTCTCCCGAGTATAATTGATTCTCATGCAAATTAACCAACTTGATATCCCTATCTAAGTTTATTAATATGCAAGGCAATGAGATCTTTTAACCAATTCTAAAGTTAATCTAAAACCGTCAAGAATTAGAAAGTAAACTTTATTCATGCAATCTTGAGTAAGTCTAGATCAAATCCCCTCTCCCGAGCTAGATTCGAAACTTAAATCATCCAACTAATGGCCAATTAATTGAAAGCATTAAATCAAGATTACAAACACAATAACATTGCACAACTTAAACCATAAATCAATCCATAAACTTAATCAACTACATCAATCCCTAAGCTACAAGTTTAGCTACTCATGAATGTAAATACAATCTCAACTAAACATGTGAAAGCCATAAATCTAACTAAAGGAAGAAAAGGGAAAAGAAAACTCAATGTAGGCCGAGTCCCGACGTCCCCGTCACGATCCCCACGAACAATGGGTTGATTTCCAAGTCTCCCCCTTTGGTTTCAGCCTCCAAATGCTCTATTCTGTCCTCTTTACGGCTATCCAAGGTCCCCAAATCGAACTCCCCTCAAACCTAGCCGAAAATAAGCTTTTATTCGGATTTTTCGTCTTAGCGTCGAGACGCTGTCAAGACAGCGTCGCGACGCTGCCTCTTATATGCGCGTTCTGAATGAGGAAAAACGGTAGCGTCGGGACGCTTCCTATCATAGCGTCTCGACGCTGTGAGCTTTACGCGCCTAATCTGATATGGAATGTGAGCGTCGAGACGCTCAAGAGCTAGCGTCTCGACGCTAGCCTGCTGTTGACCGAGATTTGACTTTTTTCCACTTTTACTCTTTTCATTCCTTTGCATCTTTTCACGCCCCGAGCACCCGATTAACTCTAATATGGCATTATAGCTCCAATCAACCATTTCCTACAAAATAAACAATAAAGCACAATAAAACGGCCCAAACATCATAAAAGACTAGCTAAATCAAATAAGTAAAAGTAGCTAGCTATGCTCGCTATCAACATACTAGTTCAAGTTACATACAAACAACCTTGGATCGTAGTTCATTGGATTTGGGTCAAATAGTGCAATATTTAACAATAACATTTTATTGTAGAAACTAAATAACACTTTATTAAATACAAGTATAAAATTTGTTTACATTCACTATCTACAAGTTTTAGGGCATAAAACCCAACAAACTTTCTAAGTCTTATAGTCTCTATCTCTGCTTCACAAGCAGCTATATTTTTGGCCTATATGGTCAAGACTGTAATTATGTCACACTATAGCTCCTTTGTAAAGTTTGACCATGGACACTGATTGATATCTGCTGACTATCCCTACAGCATAACATATGTCAGGCCTCATGCAGAGGATTGCATACATTAAGCTGCCCACAGTGGAGGCGTAGGGAATCTGTCTCATATCCTTAATCTCTTGAGGTGTCTTAGGACACTATTCCTTAGACAAGTGTGTTGTGTTTTATGCCCTAAAACTCGTAGATAGTAAATGTACATTTGACCGAACATTAATAAAAGTGATGTATTATTCAATGTTTGTATTATATCTTGTCTTATTAACCCTAATCCAATAAACTAAACATCCAAGGCTAATAGAATGAGGCTTGAACTAGTATGTAGGGACATACGGGGATCGATGTTCAAGTTTTAGCCTAAAGGGTCTGTAGTATAGGGATAAGGCTGGGTACCTTATCCTGGTGACACTATGGATACGACCCGCTTTGTATTTTGATACAAACGCAATGATCCAACGCGTTCGTGTAGTTGACATGCGAGTGGGGGTATCCTGTGTAATGAGTTTGCACAAAGGCTGGACCGCGAAATAGTTAACCACTAACTGTAACACCGTTAGTTAGCTCGGTTTCTATTTCACTTGGATGACCTAGGCAACTTGGCCTTAATCCTGAGTGGATTATGGACTCCTGTCCATGAGGGATTTTCCTTTGATTTGTACGGGTGAGAGTGGCCTGCACGCCGACTCAATAAGCCTACCATTTTGGGGACAATACCAAGTGGGGAGCTGGGAACATAGTTTTACAAGATGGAATTCACTCCTTCCCAGCTTTCGGGTAAGTAGAGGTGTGTTCCCTTAAGTGGTGTCTCCAGGTCTTGAACAATGGGCCCTACCCATTCTATGGCACGAGAGGGACTTCTGTTTGCTGGTTGGAACTCAAACAGGTTGTTCATTAGAGGAGCACTGGTACTTAAGGACAAAGAGGTAGCCCAGGGGTAAAACGGTAATTTGACCTAGCTGGGGTACGAACACACGTGAAGGGCTAACTTGCTTTTGATGGTCGATATCCATGGACACAGAATTATATCTGCAGTGAGAAGAGTGCAGCTGTGGTTCTATAGTGGAGTGAACCACAGTTAACGAATATTGATTAACTTGGTTAATGAGTTTAGCCAATTAATCTCATATCGTTGGAGCTTCTGATATGTTGGTCCATCAGGTCCCACCGGTAGCTCTATAAGGGCGTTGAGGTAAATTTCTTAGGGTGAATTGAATATTCAAAGGAGTTTGAATATTAAGTTAAATATGAATTTGATTCATATTAAAAACTATAGGTTATAATTAATGCACATATGATGTACATTAAAACTATAGTTTATTTGGAGAGAGATATAATTAAATATGAGATATTTAATTACAATATTAATTAATATATTAATTAGTTAGTATATTAATTAATAATTAGTTTTAATTACTTTAATTAAATTTGATTTAATTGAATTTTATTAAAACAATAGGTTATGTGGAATTATTATAAAGGGTTTATATGATTATTAAATTAAATGTTAATTTGATTAATTAAATTGATTTAATATTATTATTAAATTAATTATTCCATCAGTTAAAGTAACTAATGGAATTGTTCGTCCACTAACCTAGGTCTCACGCGTGATAGGGAGAGATTTTAGGGAGTGGTGGTTTTCATCCGTTGAATAACCACTCCCTCAATATAATCTTTTTCGTTTAGTTGGTTACGTCGATCAAGCACTCACGCAAAGCTCTCGTTCTCTCCAACTCTCTCAAGAATTCTCTGTGATTTTCTCTCAAGAATACAGAGTAGAAAATTCTTCCCATCTCTTAGAAATCACGCTCCCACAAGCCCCTAACGCACATCCTTGAAGAGAATACCGGTGCAATCTTTGGTGGTGGTGTTCGTGATAATTTTCCAGCAAGATCAAGACTTTTTCACTGCTGGAATTTTCTGTAAATAGTGAGGGAAAATGCGAAACGAATCAAGAACGTCATTCAAAGTAAGTGTTCTTGATCTAGGATCACTAGGATCCATTCCTAGATTAGATCTAGAGGATATTTATCGTGTTTTTGCATGCTTTATAGAGGCTGTACCGCAGCTTTAAATTTGTTTATTTCTGTGTTTTTTTTTTGCCAACGTACGGTATTTTATTCCGGATTAAAAACTGAGTTTAGGTTCTTGATCGTTTCCGCTTTATCCCTTTCAAAGTGAACCCCATGCTTGAAAGGCAATAAGCCCTTCTTGGAGTTCTGGATCGAATATCGAGACAACATTTTGTCAATATACATTGCTTGAGATAGGGCTAGCATTTTGTTCCTCCGATCCCGGATTATTTGGATTCCAAGAACATATTCGGCCTCTCCTAAATCGTTCAATTGGAATTGGCCTGCTAGCCATTCTTTTACGTTAGACGGATATCCTTATCAATCTTAAAATCCATGTCAGTGTATCCTGTAAGGATCAAATCCTTAGTCCCATACACGAGCATATAGTTCCTTTTTTCTCCTCAGATACTTGAGGATATTCTTAACGATTTTCCAGTGATCAAATCTTGGATTAGATTGATACTTACTGACAATCCCTATTGCAAAGGGCATTCGTCTCATGTCCTCAACTTCTTGAGGTGTCTCAGGAAACAGTTTCTTAGACAAAATGAATTCCACGCCTGAAAGGTAGTGAACCCTTTTTGGAATTCTGCATCTTGTATCTAACTAACATCTCGTAGATATAAAACACTTGAGACAAGGCTAGCCTTTTGTTCTTACGGTTCCTAACGATTTGGATCCGAAGAACAAACTTAGCTTCTCCCAAATTTTCATTTGGAAATGAGCTGCTAGCTTATTTTACTAGTCAGAAAGATAACCCATCATTCCCAATGACTAGGATATGAATCACATACAACACTAATAAAGCTACTGAACTATTGACGATCTTCTTGTAAAGACAAGATTCATCAATGTTCTTGATCAAAGCCAAAAGATTTGATCACAGTATCAAATCTTACATTCTAAGATTGAATTGCTTAGGTCAATCCATGAATGGATCACTTAAGCTTGCAAACCCCTTTTGCTTCTGATCTTGCTAAATGAACCATTCTGCTTGAGACATGTAGATACTCTTCTCAAGATTACCATTCAAAAGGGTAGTCTTGACATCCATTCTAAATGGACAAGAGTTGTAACAGACTTCAACATGACGACACGAGATAAGAATTTCTTACAGTCCCCTGTCTCTGGGTATAAACCTTTTGCCATAAGTCTAACCATAAGATTATGTCTCGTTTCTTCTTGAAGATTCATTTGTAATCCATAGGTGTTACCCATTAGATAGATCTACAAGATTCTAGATGGAATTGAAATCACTTATTTCAATTCCGGGTCCATTACTTTAATCCAATTAGTTCTTGTTAACATCATTCATTGCCTTGCTCTAACACAATGAATCCTCTAAATCATCATCAGGTATGACGATCTGGGCTTCAATTAAGCCCATGTAACGGTCAGATTGTAGAACAATCGTCCCACTATATTGAGACACTCTCAACTCTTGAGATAGATGTAACTAACCAGTTGTATTGGCTTTATCAACTACTCTTGTTAAAGGTCCAGCATCATCAACAACCATTATTGATTGATCAACAACTCTTGTTGATATTTCTGTAGCTTCATCAGTTAATTTTCTTAAAACGACCTTACTTTGTGGCTTATTATTTCTTATGCGGTATTCTTCGGAGAATGTAGCATTTGTCGGTACAAATTCTTTATTCTCTTGTGGATTGAAGAAGTATCCACATCTTTCGTTTTCATGGGGTAGCCTACGAATAGGTATACTGTTGAACAGTGTTCCAATTTCTTTTTGGGTTAGCCACAAGCACGACTGTTGAACTTCCCAAAAATAACGTAAACTACTTTTACGTCTTATCCACAATTCAAAAGATGTTTCAGAAACACTTTTGATGGAACGTTGTTCGAAATATGTGCTGCAGTCAACACTGCATGACCCCAAAATGAGTCAGGCGAATGAGCATAGCTCATAATGAATCGAACCGTATCCAATAGGGTTCTATTTCTCCTATCTGATACACCGTTTCCTTAAGGTGCTTCAGGGATAGTTGAGATGTAATTCCATGTTCTATCAAATAGTCTTCGAATCTCAAGTCTCATCTACTCTACACCTCGATCAGATCGAAGTGTTTTTATCATCTCACCTAACAAGTTTCCAACATCAGTCTCAAACCACTTTGAATTTCTCAAGAGATTTAGACTTAAGTTGCATTAGGTTGAGATACACATACCTTGAATAATTATCTAGATAAATTATTCATGCCCTCCCACTGCTTTAACATATTAGACCACAAGGATCCAAATGTACAAGCTCTAAGGGCTCTTTAGCTCTTTTAGCTCTTTTCCAGTAAAAGATCTATCAGTCATATTGCCCATAAGGCATGACTTAATTGGTATTAGAGAGTGTTCTTCTAACTAACTTAGAAGTATACTCTAGACTAAGCTCCCAATCATATTGAGATCACAACTAGCCTAACACCTTAAGAACCAAAGAAAGGTTTTTCATTTAGGAGAAATCTTTTGCCTTTCATTTTTTTTTTTTTTTTGAGTAGTAGTAGCCTCAGGCAACGTAGTGTTTATGATTGCCTTACTCTTGATTAGTCTTAAAAACATTTATGTTATTTTTCAGTTCAACTGAACAACAGTTAACTCCCTTTCTTGAAATGAACTGCGTTAGTAGGGAAAGGTAAAGAGTAACATTGTTCTAGCCAATAAGATACATAAATCAAATTTCTTTTGATCTTAGGAATTATATACACATTATCTAATAATATGTATTTGCTCCCACTGGGAAAAATAACTTAACGTTCTCCATTGCTACAGCCAAGACAACCTCTCTAATTCAAAATTTTGAGAGTTATCTCAATTGCATGAAGCAATTGCCAGGAATTCATTCCTTTTAATAAGAAGAACAAACGTGATTTGTGACTATGAACCAAGTATTCTGGTAGAATCATCATTCTTCACAAATTACGATTCCAAGACTAGTAAATCGAATTTACTGTCTTTGGACACAAGTCTTCTTTGGCTGAGCAAGGCTCAATGTCAAATTCATTAATAACACTTCTTAATGAATTAAACATTTGGGGCATGAGAACATTTATCTGTCAAGACTAATCTTAAATTATTCGCCACAAATTAATAGTTTAAATTTGTTGTATAATCACCGTTATTTATAAAATGGGCGTAAGACTATGCACATATGAAAACATTGAATCGTTGAAATAACAAATCACTTGATTATTTATCGCACTAACCCATTACAAGAGCAATACAAACAATTACATACAATCCAATCAGTTTAGCAAAAACAAGCAATCATAGAACCCTAAGACTATTGATTTAGTTTTGCAACGATGTTTCAGAGGTTTAGAGTAACAGCCACCGAAGGGTGATCAACTACTCCTCCTTTGAAATGAGACACTTCTCAGCTAATTCTAATTCCGGAATAACTCATATTCTTATAGGCATTAGCCATCGTTATCTGGTCAAGGATTTGTTAACAAAGTGTAACCCTCACACTTTCAGATCATAGAGGCACACACCAACAGGCTACCGAAGGGAAAGACAACTGTTCGTAATTAGCCTAAGTGACCCTATCCCTTTCAGGAGTTCACGGTGTTACGAATCTTATGATCAGACCTTCCGAAGGGATGGTTGCTCCAGGACAACATGCAGGCGGATCATAAGACTCTCACGGTGTGACCTATGGGTGGAGACCGAGGGATACGTTGACACGTGTCTCGCTCCAACTTACTATGGGCACTTTTCCCATTCACATTGTTATTGACTCATGCAAACACTTTCCGAAGGGAGGTCGCGCTAAAACGACACGAAGCCGAGCATGGATCTCACGTTGTAAATATAGGGACGTAGGAGTAAAAAATTTACCTCCCACTAAAGTGACCTACCGTACATTTTAGGGTTTATTAACCTAGATAAATCCGGCTAATTCAACTTATCTAAGTCTAATCCTATTATAAATATTATAATGAGGATTGTAATGTTCTAGGTAAATTAAACTATTTTAACAAACCTAGCAACACCGTATGCTAACATGACGATGGTTATTTCAACTCAGGTTCCGGGTTTGTTCCTAGGTAGCAGGTGTTCCGTAAACCATCAGCTTAAATACCTCCAGCCTTAGACAGAACGTAACCGGGAGAGTTCCCTTTTAACCATAGTAATGTGAAGTATTTACTCTAAAGATCTAGGTGTATTAAACTCTTTTAATAAACCCAGTGACATTGCATGCTAACATTTAACCATGATTAATTCAACTCTGGTATTCCGGGTCAGTTTCCAAGTAGGAGGTGTTCCGTAAACCGTCAACTTAAGTACCCCCAACCTTAGACAGAACTTTACCGGTAGAGTTCCCTTATAATCATAGTAATGTTTGTCCTACTTAGTAGGTTAAAACTATTTTTAAAAAACTAAGCAAGACTTAATTCTAATCCTATTAGAATTAATGAGATCTTAGGTCTAATTAATTTTAAACATTTTTAAATTAATTCATTTACCTATGATACTATGTTTGCATGTAATCTTTATTATAGGTTGACGGTTTCTAATCATCAATTTTAAACTATTCAAAATTTTAATGATTAGCCCTATAACCATGCATACTATAGTTTTAAAATAATTAATAATCATATTCAAGTTAATATAATAAAACTATATATATTGCCTTGCATTGCATGAAATTAATATAACAATTATATTAAACTATGGATGTTTCATGCCCAGTGCAAATTTGATTTCCATTATTAATAAATTAACAATTAAATTATTGCCAAAAATGGTAAATCAAAGTAGCATGCTGCAAGCAATTTTATTAAATATAACTATTTATATTTAACTAGGTAATTGTATGCATCATGCTTATCCTTTTTCATGGTATTAATATAACTCAACTATATATTAAAAACTCATGAAAATATACCATGCATTTCAATCCATACATTATAACTAATTATAATATATATAAAATGCATGAGCATGCTTTATAACCTAAGGTGGGATTTGAAATCTAAATAACATCCATAAAGCATTTAAATAGCGTATAAACCGATTAATTAGCCCCTAGGATAAAATAAAGCACATAAATTACAATAATTTAAGCTATTTTATCCTAAAAATATCCCTTTGCAGCTTCAGAACCAGGCTAGACCACACGAACCGACCCGAACCGCTTCGAACCAGATTCCAAATCACCAAAACAAGCTTGAACTGGGCTAGACCAGGCCAAACCGACTCCAGACCAGCCATAACAGTCGAACTAGACCACAAAAACTCTTTCAGCCGCTTCATAAAGCCCGAGCCGCATATCGCATGAAATCGCGTTAGCGTCGCGACGCTGAGATGATAGCATCGTGACGCTTATGCGATCGCAGAACTCCTTCTTCGCGAAATTGTGACAGCGTCGCAACGCTTGATGAACAGTGTCGCGACGCTGTTGCGTCTGGAGGCAAAATTCGAAAATTCCAGCGACTGTTCTTCATATTTGGTCTCGATTCTGGACGTGATTTTCAACGATCTTCATCATGAAACACCCTAATCTAGACCCGAACTAACAGAGGATAATAGATTTACAAAATATGCCCAAAAACGCAGGGACCTTTACATTGAACCATTCAAGAAAACGTAAATCAATGGCCAAATTAATCGAAATCATTTATACGCAAACCATAACATTCATAATGCATAAATCCCACCAAGAACAAATTGCAAATTTCCATTTAAAATCAAGAACAACTGAGTTGGCTCTGATACCAATTGAAGGGATAAAAGCCCCATGCAGCGAAAAGTATTACCGAACCTACTCAGAGTCTTAGATTCTAATTGAAATACCAATACAATTTGCAAAATATTACAGCAATAAATCTATATTTAATGGGTTGTACATAGGCTATAAACATGCTAAAAAGATAAACTAGATTGATCCTAGTGATCAAGGGTTTCATAGAAAACTTACTTTGGTAGAAAGCCTTGATGAATTCGCCTTTTCTTGCCAATAAGATTGAAAACGCAACAACCCTCTTGTGCGAACACCACCAATCAGCTACACCGGTATATCTCTAAGACTTCTTGAAGCAGGAGACTTGTGGGAGTCTTTTGGGAGAGATCTCTGAGAGAAGGAGAGACAATGGGATGCCTTTCACCCCACCCCAGGGGTCCTATATATAGTAACAACCAAGACCTTTCTCATAATAGGAAAATGTCTCTAATTTTAATAAATAATTAATTAATTAATTTCCCAATTAAATATCATTATTTAATCTTAGGGATTTTATTAATATGAATCCAATTCATATTAAATTAATTTGAACTCTTTCAAATATTTTCTCTCTTTTAAATTAATTCAAAAATTATATTATAAAGTTTCATAAACTTTATATTATAATGCATCAATATACATTATATGATTCCCAAAATAAATTGAACACTTTCAATTTACAATTTATATTTATTTGCTTCATGTCTTTTTACGATCCACCAGTGGGACCTAATGGACCTACAGATCATAAGCTCCAACGATACGAGACTAATCGGCTTAAACTCATTAACCAAGTTAGTCTTCATTCGTTAACTGTGGGTCACTCCACTAAAGACCCACAGCTGCACTCTTCTCACTGCAGAATATTTCTGTGTCCACGGATATCGACCAATACTACAAGTCAGTCCTTCACGTGTGTTCGTATCCCAGCTGGGTCAAATTACCGTTTTACCCCTAGTTTACATCTTTGTCCTTGATTGGTTCTCAGTTGTCTTAGTATAATCAGAAATATTGTCGTATATAATAATTAATCCAAGTATAAATTGACAAATTCATGTAATACCTGGTGAGTCTAGGGTCGAATCCACAAGGAGAGGATATTCACAAAGTTTTTAACAATATTTACTAACATAAACTCTAAACGTATGATATTATTTAAAAGAATAAACAAAAGATTTGGTATATTTGAAGAGTGACTGTTTGCATAAAAACAACACATGCGACGAGAATGAAAGGAAAATTTATAAGGACAATAATGAAGGCTGTTGCGGTTGCAACCTCATGCGTTTATAATAACCTTGTAACGCGTACTTTGATTAATTGATCCATTAATGCCTAAGTGAGAAAATATCATAAGTTTCCCTTCTGGTACTCCTTTGCGTCTGACATAAAACTATGAGGAGGTTATTTGGCTAGTTCATGCTTTAGGCGTAATGCTTTAGGCGTAATGCTTTAGGCATAGTTCTCCAAAACTTACAAGGGACTGCGTTAATCACAACACAGTCTAAGCTCATGCGTGCACTATCTTTTAGCGGTAGTGTTTTAACGCTACCAAGACTACATGACATTCGCTAACTTGCTCTACTTAGAGATGTCTGCATGCGTTACCTGTCAGGGATTTAGCATGCTGCTACCGCATTCGGCTGGCCAAGCGGGAGTTAGTAATGAAAATAGTATCGCAACTAAATAGAAAGCAATTAGTGTTTCATTTAACTCAAAATATGCGCTTACAAAATATACTTATCACCGCATGAGGTGCTTGCGCTAAGCCTTGAAGAAGAATTTAGCTCTTGCTAGCAAAACAAGACATCATGAAATAGAATATTACAAACGCAAGATTGCTCCTAATCACAGATCTCTGTGATTTCTCTATTGATCTTCCTTCTTCTCTCTTGATCAAAATAAAAAAATGACTTGATGCCTCTTCATCTAAGTACGGTTTCTATTTATAGGTGAGGGAAGATGACTTCTCTAAGTAATCATCAACTTCCGATAATCATCATTTTAGTCAACTTGCTCATCTTTTCAGCCCTTTTTCTGCCCACTTGCGTTAGCTATTTCAGTTGTGTCAGCGCTGTCTTTTCATCATCTTATCTGTCTCTTGATCATCTTGGGATGTGTGCCTGTACTGAGAAAAACTTTGGAAAACAACTGAATTAGTTGCGTTAGCACCTTATATTTTATAATTTCTCGCCGCATACATGAATATAGCTCGCCGCATGAAATCATCACATTTTCCTCTTTTTGCGCGGAAGTAACGCATCTATGTTTCTTTTGGCCTTGTTTTGGTCTAAGTTTAAAGGATAAATAACTTGCTTTTTGCAAGTTATCAGTCCTTAAGTTCCCAGTGCTCTAATGAACAACCTTTTTGAGGTCCAACCAACAAACAGAAGTCCCTCTCGTGCCATAGAGAGGGTTGGGCCCATTGTTCAAGTCTCGGAGACACCACTTAAGGGAACACACCTCTACTTACCCTAGAGTTGAGAATGAGTGAATTCCATCTTGTGTGATTATGTTCCCAGCTCCCCACTCGGTATTGTCCCCAAAATGGTAGGCTTATTGAGTCGGCGTGTTGGCCACTCTCACCCATACAAATCAAAGGACAACCCCTCGTGAACAGGAGTCCATAATCCACTCAGGATTGAGACTGAGTTGTTTAGGTCATCCTAGTGAAATAGAAACCAAGCCAACTAACGGTCCGGTCTTATGCAAACTCATTGCATAGGATACCCCCACTCACATGTCAAACACATGAACGCGTTGGATCATTGCGTTTGTATCATAATACAAAGTGGGCCATATCCATAGTGTCACCAGGATAAGGTACCCAGCCTTATCCTTGTACTATAGTCCTTTTAGGTTGTTACTTGAACATCGATCCCCGTATGTCCGCACATACTAGTTCAAGTTACATGCAAAAAAACTTGGATCGTAGTTCATTGGATTTGGGTCAAATAGTGCAATATTTAACAATAACATTTTATTGCAGAAACTAAATAACACTTTATTAAATACAAGTATAAAATTTTTTTACATTCACTATCTACGAATTTTAGGACATAAAACCCAACAGGCACAAACTTTGCTCAGTTTGAGTTTTGGAGAGTTTGGAACACAAAGTTCGGCCCAACGAGAGTTCTTCGGGTGGTTTGGATGACACATTGTCCAAACTTTGCTCCGTTTAAGTTTTTGAGAGTTTGGAATACAAAGTACGACCCAATGGGAGTTCTTTAGGTGGTTTAGACGACACATGGTCCAAACTTTGCTCCGTTTGAGTTTTTGAGAGTTTGGAACACAAACTTTGGTCTAATGAGAGTTATTTGCGTGGTTTGGACGACACATGGTCCAAACTTTGTTGCTTTTGATTTTTTTAGTGTTTGTAACACAAAGTTCGGCTTTATCAGAGTTCTTCAAATGGTTTGGACGAACATGGTCCAAACTTTGTTCCATTTGAGTTTTGGAGAGTTTGGAACACAAAGTTCAGTCTAATGAGAGTTCTTTAGGTGGTTTGGAAGAACATGGTCAACCCTTTGCTCGCTTTAGTTTTGGAGAGTTTGGAAGACAAATTTCTGCCCAATGGCAGTTCTTTAGGTGGTTTGGACAACACATAGTCCAAACTTTTCTTCGTTTAAGTTTTTGAGGGTTTGGAACACAAAGTACGACCCAATGGGAGTTCTTCAGGTGCTTTGGACGACATATGGTCCAAACTTTTCTCCGTTTGAGTTTTTGAGAGTTTGGAACACAAAGTTTTGTCCAATGAGAGTTATTTAGGTGGTTTGGACGACACATGGTCCAAACTTTGCTGGTTTTGATTTTTTTAGTGTTTGGAACACAAAGTTCGGTCCAATGAGAGTTCTTCATGTGGTTTGGAAGACACATGGTCCAAATTTTTCTCCGTTTGAGTTTTTGAGAGTTTGGAACACAAAGTTCGGCCCAATGAGAGTTTCTTAGGTGGTTTGGATGACACATGGTCAACACTTCGCTCCTTTTGAGTTTTTTAGAGTTTTGAACACAAAGTTTGGTCCAATGGGAGTTCTTCAGGTGGTTTGGAAGACACATGGTCCAAACTTTGCTCCGTTTGAGTGTTTGAGAGTTTTGAACACAAAGTTCGGTCCAATGAGGGTTCTTCAGGTGGTTTGGATGAACATTGTCAACACTTTGCTCGGTTTAGTTTTGGAGAGTTTGGAACACAAAGTTCCGCCCAATCGGAGTTCTTCAGGTTGTTTGGACGACACAGGGTCCAAACTTTGCATCGATTGAGTTTATGAGAGTTTTGAACACAAAGGTTGGTCCAATCGGAGTTCTTCACGTGCTTTGGAAGACACATGGTCCAAACTTTACTCCGTTGGAATTTTTGAGAGTTTGGAACACAAAGTTCGGTCCAATGGGAGTTCTACAGGTGGTTTGGACGCACATTGTCCAAACTTTGCTGGTTTTGATTTTTTTAGTGTTTGGAACACAAAGTTCGGTTTTATGAGAGTTCTTCAGATGGTTTGGACGAATATGGTCCAAACTTTGCTCCGTTTGAGTTTTGGAGAGTTTGGAACACAAAGTTCGGTCCAATGAGAGTTCTTCATGTGGTTTGGAAGACACATGGTCCAAATTTTTCTCCGTTTGAGTTTTTGAGAGTTTGGAATACAAAGTTCGGCCCAATGAGAGTTTCTTCGGTGGTTTGGATGACACATGGTCAACACTTCGCTCCTTTTGAGTTTTTTAGAGTTTGGAACACAAAGTTTGGTCCAATGGGAGTTCTTCAGGTGGTTTGGAAGACACATGGTCCAAACTTTGCTCCGTTTGAGTGTTTGAGAGTTTTGAACACAAAGTTCGGTCCAATGAGGGTTCTTCAGGTGGTTTGGACGAACATTGTCAACACTTTGCTCGGTTTAGTTTTGGAGAGTTTGGAACACAAAGTTTCGCCCAATCGGAGTTCTTCAGGTTGTTTGGACGACACAGGGTCCAAACTTTGCTTCGATTGAGTTTATGAGACTTTGGAACACAAAGTTCGGTCCAATGGGAGTTCTGCAAGTGGTTTGGACGACACATGGTCCAAACTTTGCTCCGTTTGAGTTTCTGAGAGTTTGCAACACAAAGTTTGGTCCAATGAGAGTTATTTAGGTGGTTTGGACGACACATGGTCCAAACTTTGCTCCGTTTGAGTTTCTGAGAGTTTGCAACACAAAGTTTGGTCCAATGAGAGTTATTTAGGTGGTTTGGACGACACATGGTCCAAACTTTGCTCCGTTTGAGTTTCTGAGAGTTTGCAACACAAAGTTTGGTCCAATGAGAGTTATTTAGGTGGTTTGGACGACACATGGTCCAAACTTTGCTCCTTTTGATTTTTTAGAGTTCGGAACAACAAGTTGGGTTTTATGAGAGTTCTTCAGGTGGTTTGGAGGAACATGGTCCAAACTTTGCTCAGTTTATCCAAACTTTTCTCGGTTTTAGTTTTGGAGAGTTTGAAACACAAAGTTTGGCCCAATCGGAGTTCTTCAGGTTGTTTGGACGACACATGGTCCAAATTTTGCTTCGATTGAGTTTATGACAGTTTGGAACACAAAGTTCGGTCCAATGGGAGTTCTGCAAGTGGTTTGGAAGACACATGGTCCGAACGTTGCTCCGTTTCAGTTTTTTAGAGTTTGTAACACAAAGTTCGACCCAATGGGAGTTCTTTAGGTTGTTTGGACAACACATGCTCCAAACTTTGCTCCATTTGAGTTTTTGAGAGTTTGGAAAACAAAGTTCGGTTAATTGGGAATTCTTCAGGTGGTTTGGACGACACATGGTCCAAACTTTGCTCCGTTTGAGTTTTTGAGAATTTGGAACACAAAGTTCTGCCCAATTGGAGTTCTTCAGGTTGTTTGGACGACACATGGTCCAAACTTTTCTTCGATTGAGTTTGTGAGAGTTGGGAACCCAAAGTTTGGTCCAATGGGAGTTCTTCTGGTGGTTTGGAAGACACATGGTCCAAACTTTTCTCCGTTTGAGTTTTTGAGACTTTGGAACACAAAGTTCGGCCCAATGAGAGTTCTTTAGGTGGTTTGGATGACACATGGTCAAAACTTTGCTCCTTTTGAGTTTTTTAGAGTTTCGAACAATATGTTCGGTCGAATGAAAGTTCTTCAGGTGGTTTGGATGAACATTGTCAACACTTTGCTCGGTTTAGTTATGGAGAGTTTGGAACACAAAGTTCCGTCCAATTGGAGTTCTTCAGGTTGTTTGGACGGCACATGGTCCAAACTTTGCTTCGATTGAGTTTATGAGAGTTTGGAACACAATGTTTTGTCCAATCGGAGTTCTTCAGGTGGTTTGGAAGACACATGGTCAAAATTTTGCTCACTTTGAGTGTTTGAAAGTTTCGAACACAAAGTTCGTCCCAATGAGTGTTCTTTAAGCGGTTTGGACGACACATGGTCCAAACTTTTCACCTTTTGAGTTTTTTAGAGTTTGGAACACAAAGTTCGGCCCCAAGGGTGTTCTTCAGGTGGTTTGGACGACACATTGTCAAAACTTTGATCTGTTTGAGTTTTGGAGAGTTTGGAACATAAAGTTCAGCCCTATGGGAGTTTTTTTGGCGGTTTGGATGACACATGCTCAAAACTTTGCTCCGTTTGAGGTTTTGAGAGTTTGGAACACAAACGTCGGCCCAATGGGAGTTTTTCTGGCGGTTTCGACGACACATGGTCAAAACTTTGCTCATTTTGAGTGTTTGAAAGTTTCGAACACAAAGTTCGGCCCAATGAGCGTTCTTTAGGTGGTTTGGACGACACATGGTCCAAACTTTTCTCCTTTTGAGTTTTTAGAGTTTGGAATACAAAGTTCGGCCTAATGCGAGATCTTCTAGTGGTTTGGACGAACATGGACCAAACTTTTTTCCGTTTGAGTTTTGGAAAGTTTGGAACATAAAGTTCGGTCCAATGAGAGTTCTTCAGGTGGTTTGGAAGACACATAGTCCAAATTTTTCTCCGTTTGAGTTTTTGAGAGTTTAGAACACAAAGTTCGGCCCAATGAGAGTTCCTTAGGTGGTTTTGATGACACATGGTCAAAACTTTGCTCCTTTTGAGTTTTTTAGAGTTTGGAACACAAAGTTTTGTCCAATGGGAGTTCTTCAGGTGGTTTGGAAGACACATGGTCCAAACTTTGCTCCGTTTCAGTGTTTGAGAGTTTTGAACACAAAGTTCGGTCCAATGAGGGTTCTTCAGGTGGTTTGGACGAACATTGTCAACACTTTGCTCGGTTTAGTTTTGGAGAGTTTGGAACACAAAGTTTCGCCCAATCGGAGTTCTTCAGGTTGTTTGGACGACACAGGGTCCAAACTTTGCTTCGATTGAGTTTATGAGACTTTGGAACACAAAGTTTGGTCCAATCGGAGTTCTTCAGGTGGTTTGGAAGACACATGGTCCAAACTTTGCTCCGTTTGAGTGTTTGAGAGTTTTGAACACAAAGTTCGGTCTAATGAGGGTTCTTCAGGTGGTTTGGACGAACATTGTCAACACTTTGCTCGGTTTAGTTTTGGAGAGTTTGGAACACAAAGTTTCGCCCAATCGGAGTTCTTCAGGTTGTTTGGACGACACAGGGTCCAAACTTTGCTTCGATTGAGTTTATGAGACTTTGGAACACAAAGTTCGGTCCAATGGGAGTTCTGCAAGTGGTTTGGACGACACATGGTCCAAACTTTGCTCCGTTTGAGTTTCTGAGAGTTTGCAACACAAAGTTTGGTCCAATGAGAGTTATTTAGGTGGTTTGGACGACACATGGTCCAAACTTTGCTCCGTTTGAGTTTCTGAGAGTTTGCAACACAAAGTTTGGTCCAATGAGAGTTATTTAGGTGGTTTGGACGACACATGGTCCAAACTTTGCTCCTTTTGATTTTTTAGAGTTCGGAACAACAAGTTGGGTTTTATGAGAGTTCTTCAGGTGGTTTGGAGGAACATGGTCCAAACTTTGCTCAGTTTATCCAAACTTTTCTCGGTTTTAGTTTTGGAGAGTTTGAAACACAAAGTTTGGCCCAATCGGAGTTCTTCAGGTTGTTTGGACGACACATGGTCCAAATTTTGCTTCGATTGAGTTTATGACAGTTTGGAACACAAAGTTCGGTCCAATGGGAGTTCTGCAAGTGGTTTGGAAGACACATGGTCCGAACGTTGCTCCGTTTCAGTTTTTTAGAGTTTGTAACACAAAGTTCGACCCAATGGGAGTTCTTTAGGTTGTTTGGACAACACATGCTCCAAACTTTGCTCCATTTGAGTTTTTGAGAGTTTGGAAAACAAAGTTCGGTTAATTGGGAATTCTTCAGGTGGTTTGGACGACACATGGTCCAAACTTTGCTCCGTTTGAGTTTTTGAGAATTTGGAACACAAAGTTCTGCCCAATTGGAGTTCTTCAGGTTGTTTGGACGACACATGGTCCAAACTTTTCTTCGATTGAGTTTGTGAGAGTTGGGAACCCAAAGTTTGGTCCAATGGGAGTTCTTCTGGTGGTTTGGAAGACACATGGTCCAAACTTTTCTCCGTTTGAGTTTTTGAGACTTTGGAACACAAAGTTCGGCCCAATGAGAGTTCTTTAGGTGGTTTGGATGACACATGGTCAAAACTTTGCTCCTTTTGAGTTTTTTAGAGTTTCGAACAATATGTTCGGTCGAATGAAAGTTCTTCAGGTGGTTTGGATGAACATTGTCAACACTTTGCTCGGTTTAGTTATGGAGAGTTTGGAACACAAAGTTCCGTCCAATTGGAGTTCTTCAGGTTGTTTGGACGGCACATGGTCCAAACTTTGCTTCGATTGAGTTTATGAGAGTTTGGAACACAATGTTTTGTCCAATCGGAGTTCTTCAGGTGGTTTGGAAGACACATGGTCAAAATTTTGCTCACTTTGAGTGTTTGAAAGTTTCGAACACAAAGTTCGTCCCAATGAGTGTTCTTTAAGCGGTTTGGACGACACATGGTCCAAACTTTTCACCTTTTGAGTTTTTTAGAGTTTGGAACACAAAGTTCGGCCCCAAGGGTGTTCTTCAGGTGGTTTGGACGACACATTGTCAAAACTTTGATCTGTTTGAGTTTTGGAGAGTTTGGAACATAAAGTTCAGCCCAATGGGAGTTTTTTTGGCGGTTTGGATGACACATGCTCAAAACTTTGCTCCGTTTGAGGTTTTGAGAGTTTGGAACACAAACGTCGGCCCAATGGGAGTTTTTCTGGCGGTTTCGACGACACATGGTCAAAACTTTGCTCATTTTGAGTGTTTGAAAGTTTCGAACACAAAGTTCGGCCCAATGAGCGTTCTTTAGGTGGTTTGGACGACACATGGTCCAAACTTTTCTCCTTTTGAGTTTTTAGAGTTTGGAATACAAAGTTCGGCCTAATGCGAGATCTTCTAGTGGTTTGGACGAACATGGACCAAACTTTTTTCCGTTTGAGTTTTGGAAAGTTTGGAACATAAAGTTCGGTCCAATGAGAGTTCTTCAGGTGGTTTGGAAGACACATAGTCCAAATTTTTCTCCGTTTGAGTTTTTGAGAGTTTAGAACACAAAGTTCGGCCCAATGAGAGTTCCTTAGGTGGTTTTGATGACACATGGTCAAAACTTTGCTCCTTTTGAGTTTTTTAGAGTTTGGAACACAAAGTTTTGTCCAATGGGAGTTCTTCAGGTGGTTTGGAAGACACATGGTCCAAACTTTGCTCCGTTTCAGTGTTTGAGAGTTTTGAACACAAAGTTCGGTCCAATGAGGGTTCTTCAGGTGGTTTGGACGAACATTGTCAACACTTTGCTCGGTTTAGTTTTGGAGAGTTTAGAACACAAAGTTCCGCCCAATCGGAGTTCTTCAGGTTGTTTGGACTACACAGGGTCCAAACTTTGCTTCGATTGAGTTTATGAGAGTTTGGAACACAAAGTTTGGTCCAATTTGAGTTCTTCAGGTGCTTTGGAAGAGACATAGTCAAAACTTTTCTCACTTTGAGTGTTTGAAAGTTTCGAACACAAAGTTCGTCCCAATGAGTGTTCTTTAGGCGGTTTGGATGACACATGGTCCAAACTTTTTACCTTTTGAGTTTTCTAGAGTTTGGAACACAAAGTTCGGCCCCATGGGAGTTCTTCAGGTGGTTTGGACGACACATGGTCCAAACTTTGCTCCGTTTGAGATTTGGAGAGTTTGGAACATAAAGTTCGGCCCAATTGGAGTTTTTTTGGCGGTTTGGATGACACATGGTCAAAACTTTGCTCCGTTTGAGGTTTTGAGAGTTTGCAACACAAAGTTCGGCCCAATGGGACTTTTTCTGGCGGTTTGGACGAAACATGGTCTAAACTTTTCTCCTTTTGAGTTTTTGAGTTTGGAACACAAAGTTCGGCCCAATGCGACTTCTTCCAGTGGTTGGGACGAACATGGTCGAAACTTTGCTCCGTTTGAGTTTTGGAGAGTTTGTAACACGAAGTTTGGCCCAATGGGAGTTCTTCAGGTTGTTGGGACGACACATGGTCCAAACTTTTCTCCGTTTGAGTTTCTAAGAAGTTTGGAACATAAAGTTAGGCCCAATGGGAGTGTTTCTGACGGTTTGGACGACACATGGTCAAAACTTTGCTCATTTTGAGTTTCTGAGAGTTTCGAGCACAAAGTTCGGCCCAATGAGCGTTCTTTAGTTGGTTTGGAAGACACATGGTCCAAATTTTTCTCCTTTTCAATTTTATAGAGTTTGGAACACAAAGTTCGGCCCCATGCGACATCTTCCGGTGGTTTGGACGAATGTGGTCCAAACTTTGCTCCGTTTGAGTTTTGGAGAGTTTGGAACACGAAGTTTGGCCAAACGGCAGTTCTTCAGGTGGTTTGGACGACACATGGTCCAAACTTTGCTCCGTTTGAGTTTTTGAGAGTCTGGAACACAAAGTTCGCCCATATGAGAGTTTTTTAGGTGGTTTTGACGAGATATGGTCCAAACATTGCTCCTTTTGAGTTTTTTAGAGTTTAGAACACAAAGTTCGTCCAATGAGAGTTCTTCTGGTCGTTTGGACAAACATGGTCCAAACTTTGCTCCATTTGAGTTTTGGAGAGTTTTGAACACTAAGTTCGGCCCCATGGGAGTTCTTCAGGTGGTTTGGACAACACATGGTCAAAACTTTGCTCATTTTGAGTGTTTGAAAGTTTCGAACACAAAGATTGGCCCAATGTACGTTCTTTAGGCTGTTTGGACGACACATGGTCCAAACTTTTCTCCTTTTGAGTTTTTAGAGTTTGGAATACAAAGTTCGGCCCAATGCGAGATCTTCCAGTGGTTTGGACGAACATGGTCAAAACTTTGCTCCGTTTGAGTTTTGGAAAGTTGGAACATAAAGTTCCGCCCAATGGGAGTTTTTCTGGCGGTTTGGATGACACATGGTCAAAACTTTGCTCCGTTTGAGTTTTTGAGAGTTTGGAACACAAAGTTCGGCCCAATGGGAGTTTTTTCTGGCGATTTGGACGACACATGGTCAAAACTTTGCTCATTTTGAGTCTTTGAGAGTTTCAAACACAAAGTTCGGCCCAATGAGCGTTCTTTAGGCGGTTTGGACGACACATGGTCCAAACTTTTCTCCTTTTGAGTTTCTTAGAGTTTGGAACACAAAGTTCGGCCCAATGCAACTTCTTCTAGTGGTTTGGAAGAACATGGTCCAAACTTTGCTCCGTTTGAGTTTTGGAGGGTTTGGAACACGATGTTTGGCCCAATGGGAGTTCTTCAGATTGTTTGGACGACACATGGTCCAAACTTTTCTCCGTTTGAGATTTTGAGAGTTTCGAACATAAAGTTCGGCCCAATGGGAGTGTTTCTGGTCAAAACTTTGCTCATTTTGAATTTCTGAGAGTTTCGAGCACAAAGTTCGGCCCAATGAGCGTTCTGTAGATGGTTTGGACGACACATGGTCCAAACTTTTCTCCTTTCGAGTTTTTTAGAGTTCGGAACAGAAAGTTCGGCCCCATGCGAGATCTTCCGGTGGTTTGGACGACCATGGTCCAAACTTTGCTCCGTTTGAGATTTGGAGAGTTTGGAAGACGAAGTTTGGCCCAATGGGAGTTCTTCAGGTGGTTTGGACGACACATGGTCAAAACTTTGCTTCGTTTGAGTTTTTGAGAGTTCGGAACACAAAGTTCGACCATATGAGAGTTCTTTAGGTGGTTTTGACGACATATGGTCCAAACATTGCTCGTTTTGAGTTTTTTAGAGTTTAGAACACAAAGTTCGTCCAATGGGAGTTCTTCGGGTCATTTGGACGAACATGGTCCAAACTTTGCTCCATTTGAGTTTTGGAGAGTTTGGAACACAAAGTTCGGCCCCATGGGAGTTCTTTAGGTGGTTTGAACGACACATTGTCCAAACTTTGATCCGTTTGAGTTTTTGAGAGTTCGGAACACAAAGTTCGGCCCAATGGGAGTTTTTCTGGCGGTTTGGACGACACATGGTCAAAACTTTGCTCTTTTTTAGTGTTTGAAAGTTTCGAACACAAAGTTCGACCCAATGAGCGTTCTTTGGGCGGTTTGGACGACACATGGTCAAAAGTTTACTTCGTTTGAGTTGTTGAGAGTTTGGAACACAAAGTTTGGCCCAATGGGAGTTTTTCTGGCGGTTTGGACAACACATGGTCAAAACTTTGCTCTTTTTTAGTGTTTGAAAGTTTCGAACACAAAGTTCGGCCCAATGGGCGTTCTTTAGGGGGTTTGACGACACATAGTCCAAACGTTTCTCCTTTTGAGTTTTTTAGAGTTTGGAACACAAAGTTCGGCCCAATGCCAGATCTTCTAGTGGTTTGAACGAACATGGTCAAAACTTTGCTCCGTTTGAGTTTTTGAGAGTTTGGAACACAAAGTTCGGCCCAGTGGGAGTTTTTCTGGCGGTTTGAATGACACATGGTCAAAACTTTGTACATTTTTAGTTTTTGAGAGTTTTGAACACAAAGTTTGGCCCAATGAGCGTTCTTTAGGAGGTTTGGACGACACATGATCCAAACTTATCTCTGTTTGAGTTTTTTGGCGTTTGGAACACAAAGTTCGGCCCAATACGAGATCTTCTAGTGGTTTGGACAAACATGGTACCAACTTTGCTCCGTTTGAGTTTTTGAGAGTTTCGATCACGAAGTTCGGCCCAATGAGCGTTCTTTAGGCGGTTTGGACGACACATGGTCGAAACTTTTCGCCTTTTGAGTTTTTTAGAGTTTGGAACACAACGTTCGGCCCAATGCGAGATCTTCCAGTGGTTTGGACGAACATGGTCCAAACTTTGCTCCGTTTGAGTTTTGGAGAGTTTGGAACACGAAGTCTGGCCCAATGGGAGTTCTTCAGGTTGTTTGGATGACACATGGTCCAAACTTTTCTCCGTTTGAGTTTCTGAGAGTTTGGAACATAAAGTTCGGCCCAATGGCAGTGTTCATGACGGTTTCGACGACAGATGGTCAAAAATTTGCTCATTTTGGGTTTTTTAGAGTTTAGAACACAAAGTTCGTCCATTGAGAGTTCTTCGGGTCGTTTGGATGAACATGGTCCAAACTTTGCTCCATTTGAGTTTTGGATAGTTTCAAACACAAAGTTCGACCCAATGGGAGTTCTTCATATGGTTATGACGACACATTGTCCAAACTTTGAGTCGTTTGAGTTTTGTAGAGTTTGGAACATAAAGTTCGGCCCAATGGGAGTTTTTCTGGCAGTTTGGACGACCCATAGTCAAAACTTTGCTCCGTTTGAGTTTTTGAGAGTTTCGATCACAAAGTTCAGCCCAATGAGCGTTCTTTAGGCGGTTTGGACGACACATGGTCCAAACTTTTCTCCTTTTGAGTTTTTTAGTGTTTGGAACACAAAGTTCGGCCCAATGCGAGATCTTCTAGTGGTTTGGACGAACATGGTCCAAACTTTGCTCCGTTTGAGTTTTGGAGAGTTTGGAACACGAAGTTTGGCCCAATGGGAGTTCTTCAGGTTGTTTGGACGACACATGGTCCAAACTTTTCTCCGTTTGAGTTTCTGAGAGTTTGGAACATAAAGTTCGGCCCAATGGGAGTGTTTCTGACGGTTTCGACGACACATGGTCAAAATTTTACTCATTTTGGGTTTTTGAGAGTTTAAAACACAAAGTTCGTCCAATGAGAGTTCTTCGGGTCGTTTGGATGAACATGGTCCAAACTTTGCACCATTTGAGTTTTGGATGGTTTCAAACACAAAGTTCCACCCAATGGGAGTTCTTCATATGGTTATGACGACAGATTGTCCAAACTTTGATTCGTTTGAGTTTTGTAGAGTTTGGAACATAAAGTTCAGCCCAATGGGAGTTTTTCTGGCGGTTTGGACGACACATAGTCAAATTGTTGCTCCGTTTGAGTTTTTGAGAGTTTGGAACACAAAGTTTGGCCCAATGGGAGTTTTATAGCGGTTTGGACGACACATGGTCAAAACTTTGTTCATTTTGAGTTTTTGAGAGTTTCGATCACAAAGTTCGGCCCAATGAGCGTTCTTTAGGCGGTTTGGACGACACATGGTCAAAACTTTTCTCCTATTGAGTTTTTTAGAGTTTGGAACACAAAGTTCGGCCTAATGCGACTTTTTCTAGTGGTTTGGAAGAACATGGTCCAAACTTTGCTCCGTTTGAGTTTTGGAGGGTTTGGAACATAAAGTTCGGCCTAATGGGAGTTTTTATGGCGGTTTGGATGACACATGGTCAAAACTTTGCTATTTTTTAGTGTTTGAAAGTTTCGAACACAAAGTTCGGCCCAATGGGAGTGTTTCTGGTAAAAACTTTGCTCATTTTGACTTTCTCAGAGTTTCGAGAACAAAGTTCGGCCCAATCACCGTTCTTTAGGTGGTTTGGACGACACATGGACCAAACTTTTCTCCTTTTGAGTTTTTGATAGTTCGGAACAGAAAGCTCGGCCCCATGCAAGATCTTCCGGTGGTTTGGACGACCATGGTCCAAACTTTGCTCCGTTTGAGATTTGGAGAGTTTGGAACACGATGTTTGGCCCAATGGGAGTTCTTCAGGTGGTTTGAACGACACATTGTCCAAACTTTGATCCGTTTGAGTTTTGGAGAGTTTGGAACATAAACTTTGGCCCAATGGGAGTCTTTCTGGCGGTTTTGATGACACATGGTCAAAACTTTGCTCCGTTTGAGTTTTTGAGAGTTTGGAACACAAAGTTCGGCCCAATGGGAGTTTTTCTGGCGGTTTGGACGACACATGGTCAAAACTTTGCTCTTTTTTAGTGTTTGAAAGTTTCGAAGACAAAGTTCGACCCAATGAGCGTTCTTTAGGCGGTTTGGACGACACATGGTCAAAAGTTTTCTCCGATTGAGTTTTTGAGAGTTTGGAACACAAGGTTTGGCCCAATGGGAGTTTTTCTGGCGGTTTGGACAACACATGGTCAAAACTTTGCTCTTTTTTTGTGTTTGAAAGTTTCGAACACAAAGTTCGGCCCAATGGGCGTTCTTTAGGGGGTTTGACGACACATAATCCAAACGTTTCTCCTTTTGAGTTTTTTAGAGTTTGGAACACAAAGTTCGGCCCAATGCCAGATCTTCTAGTGGTTTGAACGAACATGGTCCAAACTTTGCTTCGTTTGAGTTTTGAAGAGTTTCGAACATAAAGGTCCGCCCAGTTGGAGTTTTTTTGGCGGTTTGGATGACACATGGTCAAAACTTTGCTCCGTTTGAGTTTTTGAGAGTTTGGAACACGAAGTTCGGCCCAGTGGGAGTTTTTCTGGCGGTTTGAACGACACATGGTCAAAACTTTGCACATTTTTAGTTTTTGAGAGTTTTGAACACAAAGTTTGGCCCAATGAGCGTTCTTTAGGCGGTTTGGACGACACATGATCCAAACTTTTCTCCGTTTGAGTTTTTTGGAGTTTGGAACACAAAGTTCGGCCCAATACGAGATCTTCTAGTGGTTTGGACGAACATTCTACCAACTTTGCTCCGTTTGAGTTATGGAGAGTTTTGAACACGAAGTTTGGCCCAATGGGAGTTCTTCAGGTTGTTTGGACGACACATGGTCCAAACTTTTTACCGATTGAGTTTTTGAGAGTTTCGAACATAAAGTTCGGCCCAATAAGAGATCTTCTAGTGATTTGGACGAACATGGTCCAAACTTTGCTCCATTTGAGTTTTCGAAAGTTTGGAACATAAAGTTTGGCACAATGGGAGTTTTTTTGGGCGGTTTGGATGACACATGGTCAAAACTTTGCTCCGTTTGAGTTTTGGAGAGTTTGGAACACGAAGTTTGGCCCAATGGGAGTTCTTCAGGTTGTTTGGACGACACATGGTCCAAAGTTTTCTCCGTTTCAGTTTTTGAGAGTTTGGAACATAAAGTTCGACCATATGAGAGTTCTTTAGGTGGTTGGGACGACACATGGTCCAAACTTTCCCCCGTTTGAGATTTGGAGAGTTTGGAACACGAAGTTCGGCCCAATGAGAGTTCTTCAGGTGGTTTGGACGACACATGGGCCCAACTTTGCTCCGTTTGAGTTTTTGAGAGTTCGGAACACAAAGTTCGACTATATGAGAGTTCTTTAGGTGGTTTTGACGATATATGGTCCAAACATTCTCCTTTTGAGTTTTTTATAGTTTAGAACACCAAGTTCATTCAATGAGAGTTCTTCGGGTCGTTTGGACGAACATGGTCCAAACTTTGCTCCGTTTGAGTTTTGGATAGTTTGGAACATAAAGTTCGGCCCAATGGGAGTTTTTCTGGCGGTTTGGATGACACATGGTCAAAACTTTGCTTCGTTTGAGTTTTTGAGAGTTTGGAACAAAAAGTTCGGCCCAATGGGAGTTTTTATGGCGGTTTGGACGACACATGGTCAAAACTTTGCTCTTTTGTAGTCTTTGAAAGTTTCGAACACAAAGTTCGGCCCAATGAGCGTTCTTTAGGCGGTTTGGACGACACAAGGTCCAAACTTTTCTCCTTTTGAGCTTTTTAGAGTTTGGAACACAAAGTTCGACCCAATGCGAGATCTTCTAGTGCTTTGAACGAACATGGTCAAAACTTTTCTCCGTTTCAGTTTTTGAGAGTTTGGAACATAAAGTTCGGCCCAATGGGAGTGTTTCTGACGGTTTGGACGACATATGGTCAAAACGTTTCTCATTTTGAGTTTCTGAGAGTTTCGAGCACAAAGTTCGGCCCAATGAGCGTTCTTTAGGTGGTTTGGGCGACACATGGTCCAAACTTTTCTCCTTTTGAGTTTTTGAGAGTTTGGAACACAAAGATCGGCCCCATGTGAGATCTTCCAGTGATTTGGACGAACATGGTCCAAACTTTGCTCCGTTTGAGTTTTGGAGAGTTTGGAACACGAAGTTTGGCCCAATGGGAGTTCTTCAAGTGGTTTGGACGACACATGGTCCAAACTTTTCTCCGTTTAAGTTTTTGAGAGGTTTGAACAGAAAGTTCGGCCATATGAGAGTTCGTTAGGTGGTTTGGACGACATATGGTCCAAACAATACTCCTTTAAAGTTTTTTAAAGTTTAGAACACGAAGTTTGTCCAGTGAGAGTTCTTCTGGTTGTTTGGACGAACATATTCCAAACATTGCTCCATTTGAGTTTTGGAGAGTTTGGAACACAAAGTTCGGCCCCATGGGAGTTCTTCAGGTGGTTTGGACGACACATGGTCCAAACTTTGCTCCGTTTGAGTTTTGGATAGTTTCGAACACAAAGTTCGACCAAATGGGAATTCTTCAGGTGGTTTGGATGACACATTGTCCAACCTTTGCTCCGATTGAGTTTTTGAGAGTTTTGAACATAAAGTTCAGCCCAATTGGAGTTTTTCTGGCGGTTTGGACGACACATGGTCAAAACTTTGCTCCGTTTGAGTTTTTGAGAGTTTGGAACACAAAGTTCGGCCCAATGAGCGTTCTTTAGGTGGTTTGGACAACACATGGTCAAAACTTTGCTCTGTTTGAGTTTTTGGCCCAATGAGTGTTCTTTAGGTGGTTTGGACGACACATGGTCCAAACTTTTCTCCTTTTGAGTTTTTTAGAGTTTCAAACTCAAAGTTCGGCCCAATGCGAGATCTTCCGGTAGTTTGGAAGAACATGGTCCAAACTTTGCTCCGTTTGAGTTTTGGAGAGTTTGGAACACGAAGTTTGGCCCAATGGGAGTTCTTTAAATGGTCCGGACGACACATTGTCGAAAGTTTGCTCCGTTTGAGTTTTTGAGAGTTTGGAACACAAAGTTCAGCCCAATGAGAGTTCTTTAGGTCGTTTGGATGACACATGGTCAAAACTTTGCTCCGTTTGAGTTTTTAAGAGCTTGGAACACAAAGTTCGGCCATATGAGAGTTTTTTAGGTGGTTTGGATGACATATGGTCCAAACATTGCTCCTTTTTAGTTTTTTGGAGTTTAGAACACAAAGTTCGTCCAATGGGAGTTCTTCGGGTCATTTGGACGAACATGGTCCAAACTTTGCTCCATTAGAGTTTTGGAGAGTTTGGAACACCAAGTTCGGCCCCATGGGAGTTCTTCAGGTGGTTTGGACAACACATGGTCTAAACTTTTCTCCGTTTGAGTTTTGGACAGTTTCGACCACAAAGTTCGACCAAAAGGGAGTTCTTCAGGTGGTTTGGACGACACATTGTCCAAACTTTGATCCGTTCGAGTTTTTGAGAGTTAGGAACATAAAGTTCGGCCCAATGGGAGTTTTTCTGGCGGTTTGGATGACACAAGGTCAAAACTTTGCTCCGTTTTAGTTTTTGAGAGTTTGGAACACAAACTTCGGCGAAATGAGTGTTCTTTAGGTGGTTTGGACGACACATGGTCCAAACTTTTCTCCTTTTGAGTTTTTTAGAGTTTGGAACACAAAGTTCAGCCCAATGCGAGATCTTCTGGTGGTTTGGACGAACATGGTCCAACCTTTGCTCCGTTTGAGTTACAGAGAGTTTGGAACACGAAGTTTGGCCCAATGGGAGTTCTTGATGTGGTTTGGACGACACATGGTCCAACCTTTGCTCCGTTTGAGTTTTTGAGAGTTTGGAACATAACGTACGACCCAATGAGAGTTCTTTAGGTGGTTTGGAGGACACATGGTCAAGGCTTTGCTCCGTTTGAGTTTTTGAGACTTTGTAACACAAAGTTCGGCCCAATGAGCGTTCTTTAGGTGGTTTGGACGATACATGGTCCAAACTTTTCTCGTTTTGAGTTTTTTAGAATTTGGAACAAAAAGTTCGGCCCAATGCGAGATCTTCCGGTGGTTTGGATGAACATGGTCCAAACTTTGCCCCATTTGAGTTTTCAAGAGTTTGGAACAGGAAGTTTGGCCCAATGGGAGTTCTTCTGGTGGTTCGGACGACACATTGTCAAACCTTTGCTTCGTTTGAGTTTTTGAGAGTTTGGAACATAAAGTTCGGCCCAATGGGAGTTTTTCTGGCGGTTTGGACGGCATATGGTCAAAACTTTTCTTCATTTGAGTTTGGAACACAAAGTTTGGCCCAATGCAAGATCTTCGTGTGGATTGTTCGAACATGGTCCAAACTTTTTCTCGTTTTGAGTGTTTTAGAGTTTGGAACTCAAAGTTCGGCCCAATGCGAGATCTTTCGGTGGTTTGGACGAACATGGTCCAAACTTTGCTCCATTTGTGTTTTGGAGAGTTTGGAACACGAAGTTTGGCCCAATGGGAGTTCTTTAGGTGGTTCGGACGACACATGGTCCAAACTTTGCTCCATTTGAGTTTTTGAGAGTTTGGAACATATCATTCGGTCCAATGGGAGTTTATCTGGCGGTTTGGATGACACATGGTCCAAACATTGCTCCTTTTTAGTTCTTAAGAGTTTAGAACACAAAGTTCGTCCAATGGGAGTTCTTCGGGTCGTTTGGACGAACATGGTCCAAACTTTGCTCCATTAGAGTTTTGGAGAGTTTGGAACACAAAGTTCGGCCCCATGGGAGTTCTTCAGGTGGTTTGGACGACACATGGTCCAAACTTTTCTCCGTTTGAGTTTTGGATAGTTTCGAACACAAAGTTCGACCAAAATGGAGTTCTTACGGTGGTTTGGACGACACATTGTCCAAACTTTGATCTGTTCGAGTTTTTTAGAGTTAGGAACATAAAGTTCGGCCCAATGGGAGTTTTTATGGCGGTTTGGATGACACAAGGTCAAAACTTTGCTCCGTTTGAGTTTTTGAGAGTTTTGAACACAAAGTTCGGCGAAATGAGTGTTCTTGAGGTGGTTTGGACGACACATGGTCCAAACTTTTCTCCTCATGAGTCTTTTAGAGTTTGGAACACAAAGTTCGGCCCAATGCGAGATCTTTTGGTGGTTTTGACGAACATGGTCCAAACTTTGCTCCGTTTGAGTTATGGAGAGTTTGGTACACGAAGTTTGGCCCAATGGGAGTTCTTCAGGTGGTATGGATGACACATGGTCCAACCTTTGCTCCGTTTTAGTTTTTGAGAGTTTGGAACATAAAGTTCGGCCCAATGAGAGTTCTTTAGGTGGTTTGTATGACACATGGTCAAGACTTTGCTCCGTTTGAGTTTTTGAGACTTTGTAACACAAAGTTCAGCCCAATGAGCGTTCTATAGGTGGTTTGGACGACACATGGTCCAAACTTTTCTCGTTTTGAGTGTTTTAGAGTTTGGAACTCAAAGTTCGGCCCAATGCGAGATCTTCCGGTGGTTTGGACGATCATGGTCCAAACTTTGCCCCGTTTGAGTTTTGGAGAGTTTGGAACACGAAGTTTGGCCCAATGGGAGTTCTTTAGGTGGTTCGGACGACACATGGTCCAAACTTTGCTCCGTTTGAGTTTTTGAGAGTTTGGAACATATCGTTCGGTCCAATGGGAGTTTATCTGGCGGTTTGGATGACACATGGTCAAAACTTTGCTCATTTATAGTATTTTAGAGTTTCGAACACAAAGTTCGGCCCAATAAGCGTTCTTTAGGCGGTTTGGATGATACAAGGTCCAAACTTTTCTCCTTTGGAGTTTTTCAGAGTTCGGAATACAAAGTTCGGCCCCATGGGAGTTCTTCAGGTGGTTTGGACGACACATGGTCCAAACTTTGCTCCGTTTGAGTTTTGGATAGTTTCGAACCCAAAGTTCGACCAAATAGGAGTTCTTCAGGTGGTTTGGACGACACATTGTCCAAACTTTGATTCGTTCGACTTTCTGAGAGTTTGGAACATAAAGTTCGACCCAATGGGAGTTTTTCTAGCGGTTGGGATGACACATGGTCAAAACTTTGCTCCGCTTGAGTTTTTGAGAGTTTGGAACACAAAGTTCGGCCCAATGAGCGATCTTTAGGTGGTTTGGACAACACATGGTCAAAACTTTGCTCTGTTTGAGTTTTTGAGAGTTTGGTGAAGGTGTTCATATAACACATGCGGAAGCAATTGAAGATCGGAAGCACTTAAGACATTCAATTTTGCTCCTAAAGCATGCATGTTCTATAAAAGACAGAATATAGAGTTGAGAGAACACCAACCTTTGTAGCTCACTTATGTGGAACTCCTTGTGGTGTTTGCCTCTCCTATGCTCCTTGGACAACCTCTAGAGTCTTCCCTACTATTCTCTTGGGCCTAGAAAGACTTGTGGGAGTCTATAGAAGGAAGATAGAAGGGAATGCTTGATGGTACAAGCTTTTGGAAGGAGATGAAATGAGAGAGAATTTGAGGGAGAAAATTTGCAGCATAACACTAAATGAAAGCTTGCTCTTCTTGAATCTAATTCAAGCCCCTTTTATAGACATCTCCCATGCAAAGACAAGCTTCATGACACTTAGCCACATGGCCAAGATGCAACTCAAAGTGGATTCTAGGTGTCTACTTCACAACACATGCATCTAGTGCATGGTTGTGTTGTTTTCCACTATGCATCATCATGCAAGAGTGGAAATGCCACTAAATCCATTATGAATTGTATCCTAATTGTAAATTTTCAGCTTGCAATTCATTTCAATTTCAATTCAAAATTGAAATTGATTTCTAGGCAATTAATTGGGACATTTCCAAGTAATTTTGATATGATTGATCCAATCAATCTTTATCACCTAATGTCATGAATTATATATGATTCCTAATACATATATATGGTATTTAAAACACTTTCAAATACCTCATCTCTCAATTCCTAATTTAATTCATAATTAAATCATTGTGTCGAACACGTCTTACGATAAAAACCCTATTTCCCGTTTTTGAACGATTCAAAAATTCCTATCAATATGTTCTAGGCTTTAATCCGATATGAGCTAGTAGAGGGACCTAATGGACCTATAGATCATGGGCTCCAACGATTCAAGGCTAACCGACTAATCTCATTATCTAAGCTAGCCAACATTTGTTAACTATCGGGACACTCCACTATAGCCCGATAGTTGCACTCCCCTCACTATAGATATATTTCCGTCCACTTGATTTAACCATGTTCAGTAAGTCGTTCCTTCACAGGTTGTTCGTAGCTATAGCTAGGTCAAATAACCGTTACACCCCTATAGTACTTCTTGTTCCTTAAGTTCCACTAATCCTCTAATGAACAATCGGTTTGCGGTCCAACCATCAAACCTAAGTTCCTCTCGATCCAACGAGAGGGTGGGGCCCCTTGTTCAAGTCCTGGAGTTAGTACTTAAGAGAACAACCTCTCTGCTATCCCTAAAATGGGTAGGAGTGAATTCCGTCTTGCGAAACTATGTCCCCAGCTATCTATTCGATCTTATCCCCAAAATGGTAGGCTTGTCGAGTCGGCGATGCTGGCCACTCTCACCCATGCAGATCAAAGGATAATCTCTCATAAACAGGAGTTCATAGATAGCTCAGGATTAAGAACGAGTTACCTAGGTCATCTATGAGAAATAGTCAGTTTCTTCAGTAAACGGCGTTATAAAGAGAAAGTGACTTATTTCGTGGTCCAGTCTTATGCAAACTCATTGCATAGGACGCCCCCACTCGCATGTCACCACATGAACGATTTAGGATCTCATCGTTTGTACTTAATACAAAGTGGGCCGCGTCCTTAGTGTCACCAGGATAAGGCACCCAACCGTATCCTTATACTATAGACTATTTTGACTATAAACTTGAACTTGATCCTACGATATGTCCCTACATATAGTTCGAGTATTCATTTTATAGTCAAGGATCTTAGTTTATTGGATTTAGGTTAATCATTCGCAATTTACATATTCAATAACATCTTTTACTGAATAACCTCAATAACGTCTTTATTGGAAATAGAATATGTTTAATGATTTACAAACTACGAGTTTATAGGACATTAAACCCAACATTTGGATCACAGAGTTCGACCCAATGAGCGTTCTTTAGGTGGTTTGGATGACACATGGTCCAAACTTTTCTCCTTTTGAGTTTATTAGAGTTTGGAACTCAAAGTTCGGCCCAATGCGAGATCTTCGGGTAGTTTGGAAGAACATGGACCAAACTTTGCTCCGTTTGAGTTTTGGAGAGTTTGGAACACGAAGTTTGGCCCAATGGGAGTTCTTTAAATGGTCCGGACGACACATTGTCGAAAGTTTGCTCCATTTGAGTTTTTGAGAGTTTGGAACACAAACTTCGGCCCAATGAGAGTTCTTTAGGTCGTTTGGATGACATATGGTCAAAACTTTGCTCCGTTTGAGTTTTTAAGAGTTTGAAACACAAAGTTCGGCCATATGAGAGTTATTTAGGTGGTTTGGACAACATATGGTCCAAACATTGCTCCTTTTTAGTTTTTAAGAGTTTAGAACACAAAGTTCGTCCAAATGGAGTTCTTCGGGTCGTTTGGACGAACATGGTCCAAACTTTGCTCCATAGAGTTTTGGAGAGTTTGCAACACAAAGTTCGGCCCCATGGGAGTTCTTCAGGTGGTTTGGACGACACATGGTCCAAACTTTTCTCCGTTTGAGTTTTGGATAGTTTCGAACACAAAGTTCGACCAAAAGGGAGTTCTTCAGGTGGTTTGGACGACACATTGTCCAAACTTTGATCTGTTCGAGTTTTTGAGAGTTAGGAACATAAAGTTCGGCCCAATGGGAGTTTTTATGGAGGTTTCGATGACACAAGGTCAAAACTTTGCTCCGTTTGAGTTTTTGAGACTTTGTAACACATAGTTCGGCCCAATGAGCGTTCTTTAGGTGGTTTGGACGACGCATGGTCCAAACTTTTCTCGTTTTGAGTTTTTTAGAGTTTGGAACTCAAAGTTCGGCCCTATGCGAGATCTTCCGGTGGTTTGGACGAACATGGTCCAAACTTTGCTCCGTTTGAGTTTTGGAGAGTTTGGAACACGAAGTTTGGCCCAATGGGAGTTCTTTAGGTGGTTCGGACGACACATGGTCCAAACTTTGCTCCGTTTGAGTTTTTGAGAGTTTGGAACATAAAGTTCGGCCCAATGAGAGTTCTTTAGGTGGTTTGGATGACACATGGTCAAAACTTTCCTCCGTTTGAGAACACAAAGTTCGGCTCGACGAGTGTTCTTCAGGTGTTTTGGACGACACATGGTCCAAACTTTTCTCCTTTTGAGTTTTTTAGAGTTTGGAACACAATGTTCGGCCCAATGCGAGATCTTCTGGTGGTTTGGACGAACATGGTCCAAACTTCGCTCCGTTGGAGTTATGGAGAGTTTAGAACACGAAGTTTGGCCCAATGGGAGTTCTTTAGGTGGTTCAGACGACACATGGTCAAACCTTTGCTCCGTTTTAGTTTTTGAGAGTTTGGAACATAAAGTTCGGCCGAATGAGAGTTATTTAGGTGGTTTGGATGACACATGGTCAAAACTTTCCTCCGTTTGAGAACACAATGTTCGGCCCGACGAGTGTTCTTCAGGTGTGGATGACACATGGTCCAAACTTTTCTCCTTTTGAGTTTTTTAGAGTTTTGAACACAAAGTTCGGCCCAATGCGAGATCTTCTGGTGGTTTGGACGAACATGGTCCAAACTTTGCTCCGTTTGAGTTATGGAGAGTTTGGAACACGAAGTTTGGCCCAATGGGAGTTCTTTAGGTGGTTTGGACGACACATGGTCCAACCTTTGCTCCGTTTCAATGGGAGTTTTTCTGGCGGTTTGGACGGCACATGGTCAAAACTTTGCTCATTTTTAGTTTTTTAGAGTTTCGGACAACAAGTTCAGTCCAATAACCGTTCTTTAGGCGGTTCGGATGATACAAGGTCCAAACTTTTCTCCTTTTACGTTTTTTAGAGTTCGGAACACAAAGTTCGGCCCCATGGGAGTTCTTCAGGTGGTTTGGACGACACATGGTCCAAACTTTGCTCCGTTTGAGTTTTGGTTACTTTCGAACCCAAAGTTCGACCAAATGGGAGTTCTTTAGGTGGTTTGGACGACACATTGTCCAAACTTTGATCAGTTCGACTTTCTGAGAGTTTGGAACATAAAGTTCGGTCCAATGGGAGTTTTTCTAGCGGTTGGGACGACACATGGTCAAAACTTTGCTTCATTTGAGTTTTTTAGAGTTTGGAACACAAAGTTCGGCCCAATGCGAGATCTTCCTGTGGATTGTTCGAACATGGACCAAACTTTGCGCCGTTTTAGTTTTGGAGAGTTTGGAACACGAAGTTTGGCCCAATGAGAGTTCTTCAGGTGGTTTGGACGACACATGGTTGAAACTTTGCTCCGTTTGAGTTTCCGAGAGCTTGGAACATATCGTTCGGTCCAATGGGAGTTTATCTGGCGGTTTGGATGACACATGGTCAAAACTTTGCTCATTTTTAGTTTATTAGAGTTTCGAACACAAAGTTCGGCCCAATGAGCGTTCTTTAGGTGGTTTGGACGATACAAGGTTCAAACTTTTCTCCTTTTGAGTTTTTTAGAGATCGAAACACAAAGTTCGGCCCCATGGGAGTTCTTCAGGTGGTTTGGACGACACATGGTCCAAACTTTGCTCCGTTTGAGTTTTGGAAAGTTTCGAACACAAAGTTCGACCAAATGGGAGTTCTTCAGGTGGTTTGGACGACACATTGTCCAAACTTTGATCCGTTGGACTTTCTGAGAGTTTGGAACATAAAGTTCGGCCCAATGGGAGTTTTTCCAGCGGTTGGGACGACGCATGGTCAAAACTTTGCTTCATTTGAGTTTTTTAGAGTTTGGAACACAAAGTTCGGCCCAATGCGAGATCTTCCTGTGGATTGTTCGAACATGGTCCAAACTTTGCTCCGTTTTAGTTTTGGAGAGTTTGGAACACGAAGTTTTGCCCAATGGGAGTTCTTCAGGTGGTTTGGACGACACATGGTTCAAACTTTGCTTCGTTTGAGTTTTCGAGAGTTTGGAATATATCGTTCGGTCCAATGGGAGTTGATCTGGCGGTTTGGACGACACATGGTCAAAACTTTGGTCATTTTATTTTTTTAGAGTTTCGAACACAAAGTTTGGCCCATTGTGCGTTGTTTAGGCGGTTTGGACGATACATGGTCCAAACTTTTCTCCTTTTGAGTTTTTTAGAGTTTGAACACAAAGTTCGACCCATTGCGAGATCGTCCGGTGGTTTGGACGAACATGGTCCAAACTTTGCTCCGTTTGACTTTCGGAGAGTTTGGAACACGAAGTTTGGCCCAATGGTGGTTCTTCAGGTGGTTTGGACGACACGTGGTCAAGAATTTGCTCCATTTGAGTTTTTGAGAGTTTGGAACTCAAAGTTCGGCCCAATGAGAGTTCTTTCGGTGGTTTGGATGACACATGGTCCAAACATTTCTCCTTTTGAGTTTTTTAGAGTTACGAACACAATGTTCGTCCAATGAGAGTTCTTTAGGTCTTTTGGACGAACATGGTCCAAACTTTGCTCCATTTGAGTTTTGGACAGTTTGGAACACAAAGTTCGGCCCAATGGGAGTTCTTCATCTGTTTTGGACGACACATGGTCCAAACTTTGCTCCGTTTGAGTTTTGGATAGTTTGGAACACAAAGTTCAACCCAATGGGAGTTCTTCAGGTTGTTTGGACGACACATTGTCCAAACCTTGATCCGTTTGAGTTTTTGAGCGTTTGGAACATAAAGTTCGGTCCAATATGAATTTATCTTGCGGTTTGGACGACACATGGTCAAAACTTTGCTCATTTTGAGTTTTTGAGAGTTTCGAACACAAAGTTCGTCCCAATGAGCGTTCTTTAGGTGGTTTGGACGACACATGGTCCAAACTTTTCTCCTTTTGAGTTTTTTAGAGTTTGGAACACAAAGTTCGACACAATGCGAGATCGTCCGGTGGTTTGCACGAATGATAACTTGCAAAAAGCAAGTTATTTATCCGTTAAACTTATGTTAAAAATAGGCTAAAAGATACAGTGATGTGTTACCTCAACACAAGAAGAAAGGAAAATGTGATGATTTTATGCGATAGGCTATATTCATGTATGCGGTGGGTAATTTTAAAAATATAATGCGCTAACGCAGCTAATTCAGTTGTTTGTTGTCCAAGTTTCTCTCAGCACAGACACACATCCCAAGACGATCATGAGACAGACAAGATGGATGAAAAGACCATGCTGACAACTGACGCAAGTGGGCTGAAAAGGTGTAAGTTGGCTTATGATGTCTGATGCAAGTTACTTGGAGAAGTTGGTTTCCTTCGCCTATAAATAGGAGCCACCTGCTGAAGAACGAGAGGAGGGGGGATATACAAGAATTGAGGGACGAGAGGAAGAGACGAAGATCAAGGATAAAGAGAAATCACAGAAAGTTGTGATTAAGAGTAAACTTGCGTTTGCGATGTATTATTGCATGATGTATTGTTTTGCTCGCATGAGCTAATTTTCTTCTTCAAGGCTTAGCGCAAGCACCTCATGCAGTGATAAGTCTATTTTGTAAGCGCATACTTTGATTTAATGAAACATTATTGCCTTCTACTTAATTGCGATACTATTTTCATTACTAACTCCCGCTTGGCTAGCCGGATGCTGTAGCAGTATGCTAAATCCCTGACAGGTAATGCATGCGGACATCTCTATGTAGAACAAGTTAGCGCATGACATGTAGTCTTGGTAGCATTAAAATACTACCACTAAAAGATAGTGCATGCATGAGCTTTGATTGCGTTAAGACTAAAGCAGGCCCTTGTAATTTTTTAGAAAACAAAGCCTCACGCATGAACTAGCCAAATAACCAATTGATAGTTTAATGCTAAACGCAGAAGGAGTACCGGAAGGGAAACTTGTGATTTTTTTTTCTCACTTAGGCATTAATGGGTCAATTAGTCATGGTATGCGCTACAAGGTTCTTATAAACGCATGAGGTTGCGACCGCGACAGCCTTGATACTATTCTCCCTAATACTTCTCTTTTTACTCTTGTCGCATGTTTACTTTCGACAAGATTTATTTTTCAAACTCACCAACTCTCTTATTTAATCTTTTGTATAATATCATACGTTTTCAAGTTTAGATCAGTAAAAATTATTAAAGCTTTGCAAATAACCTTTCCCTGTGGATTCGACCCTAGACTCACTAGGTATTACTTGATTTTGTCAATTTACACTTGGATTGATATATATCTACGACAAATTTACATTAATTTTTTAAGCATACTGACAGCCGATCAAGTTTTTGGCACCGTTGCCGGGGAAAAGCAACCAATTTTTAATAATTTTTCTTATCTGACACTCTGTTTGATATTATTTACCGTGTTCCCTGTTGAGCACTTTTTCTCCAAGTAATCGGAGATTGCATGCGTGCTGCTCGACAGATCCATTTCAAAGTTGATCCTGAAATTGACAGAACTTATCATAGAAGGAGAAGAAATCAAAGAGCTCGAAGACAATCAGGAGAATATTGCAGCACCTAACCAACCAAATAGACCAGTGAATCCCATCCAAATGGCCGATGATAGGGTCAGAGGGATCAGAGAATATACAGCCCCTGCAAACTGTAATTTCAACCCAGGGATAGTACAACCCACTTTGGAAACAGAAAGGTTTGAGCTAAAACCTGTTATGTTTCAAATGCTAACTACTGCAGGACAGTTTGGAGGAAGTCCAGCTGAAGATCCACACTCTCATCTAAAGTCATTCCTGGACATTTGTAATAAATTCATTATCCTAGGAGTAACGCATGAGCAACTGCAAGTCATCCTATTTCCCTATTCGTTAAGAGATGCGGCGAAAATATGGCTAAATCAGCAACCAGCAAATTCCATTACGACATGGAATGATTTGGCCGAGAAGTTCTTAGAAAATACTTTCCACCCACCGCAAACTCGAGACTGAGGAAGGAAATCATGACCTTTGCGCAAATGGAAGATGAAACACTGAGCGAGGCGTGGAAACGTTTTAAAAGCCTATTGCAGAGATGCCCGCATCATGGACTACCACTCTACATTCACTTAGAAACCTTATACGTGGGACTTAACAAAACTCGCAAGTGTTAGTGGATGATGCGCAATTTGCTTACCGCAAGTGTACGCATCAAGTAATAATATAGTGTTTTCGTGATTAAACGAGTGTCATCCTCTGGAATTGTTTTCCGCTAAATTAAGTACCGTGAATAATCTTGTCCAATTTAATTTAGGGAGCAAAACTTAAAGATAAAGATAAATCTAAAGACAAAAGCATAAAATAAAGGTGGAGACTCAAAAGGAAAGACTCTTAGGGAATTGATTTCATTATTTAAGATTGAGGATTGATTAATAGGAATGAATTGATCGTGCAATTATTCTACAAGCCAAGGAAACTTTTATCACGATTACCTCTCCCGAGTATAATTGATTCTCATGCATATAACTAACTTGATATCCCTATCTAGGTTCATTAACATGCAAGGCATTATTCGGTTTAATCCTTATTATACTTCTAGAGATATTCCAAATCCTGTCACAAACTTAGATTTTCTACTCTAATCATGCAATTAAACAAGGCAAGTCTTAGGCCAAATCCTCTCTCCCGAGTTAGATTCAACACTTAAATCATTCAATTAGTGATCAAGTAATTGAAAGCATTAAACAAAATTGCCTGAATAAAATAAAAACACATTCATACCAAAAATCAATCCAACAACTGAAACAACTACATCAATCCCTAAAACAAACAACTAGAAATTCATAGTCTTTAAACCACAAACACTAATTGCAAGAAAAGCCAAAAAACTACAAGAGTTAAGGGAAAGAGAAAGGAAAACTCGAATCCGTCGAAACCGGCACGTCCCTGTCACGATCTCCACGTCTTCTCGCTTGATTCCCACTCCTTTGCCTTGATTCAGCTCCCACCAAAGGTCTCTAGTCGAAATTAGGGCTAAAATCTCGCCAATTGGACTCCTCAAATCCGTAGCACAAAATGATGAATTTATAGAAAATCTGTCGACAGCGTCGAGACGCTAAAGACAGCGTCGCGACGCTGTTGCGATACTGCGGATTTGGAAAATTCGCCGAGAGCGTCGCGACGCTGGTCCTAGCGTCGCGACACTATGAATGTTTTTTTTATGAATGAAAACTCCAAATATAGAATGTCAGCATCGAAACGCCCAAAGAGCAGCGTCTCGACGCTGGTCTGCGGATGAGCCTATCTTCAATCTTCCAACTTTGATTCTTTTTTCATTCTTCAGCTTCTTTTCGCATCCCAAAACATCCAATTGGATCAAAACTATATTTCCTACAATACAACACATAAATGCATAATTTTGGCCAATAAATTATAAAAGACTAGCTAAATTAATTAGGGAAAACTAGATAGCTATGCTCGCTATCAGTGGACTGATCTACTAATGGTGCGCTCCTCAGAAAAACTTATGATGAAGCTCATGCAATCCTCGATCGGATTCCGCGCAACAATTATGAGTGGGGCACTGTGGATGACAGAAGAAGAATACCTGTTAAAACCAGCTCGAGAGGTTTCGAGGTTGACCGATTGACCTCAGTCAACGCAAAGATTGATGCGTTGACTACCAAAATAGATGATCTTACGGCTAGCACGACACCATTGATCGTGCAACTCAACACAATTGGATGCAGGATTTGCGGAGAGGGACACACGCATGACCAGTGTCCTTCAAACCCAGAATCAGTTTACTACGTTGGACCGCAAGGAGCTGTGCGCAACAACCCATTTTAAAACACATACAACCTAGGATGGAGAAATCACCCAAACTTTTCATGGAATGGTGGCGCAAATAAACAGCCACAACAAGGTAATGTAAACCCTGCACCTAGATTATTTAATTCTAACAATGAACAGTCATCGCAGGGACAATTTTAGCGCAATATCAACGAAGACAGTGGAAACCAAAGAGCATCATCTTCAAATGTCCTGGAAACAATGATGAAAGAATTTATGGCAAGTCAAAAGGAATATATGGCAAAGAACGATGCGGTGGTTCAAAGCCAGACCGCATCCTTACGAAGTCTGGAGATGCAGGTAGGACAACTTGCGTCAGAGCTTAAAAATAGACATGTGGGAGCATTACCCAGCAATACAGAAGATCCAAAGGGGAAGGAGCGCTGCCATGCTCTGACTCTCCGTAGTGGAAGACAACTGCAGTCAACTGACCCTGCGTCAACGCAGGAAAATTTGACTAGAAATGCAACCGCAGAAGACAGCAACCAGGCGCAAGAAGAAAACGCAGCTGAAGAAGAACCCAAAAAGAAAGAGGCTCACAGAGAAAGAGCCTGACAAGTGAATGAAAAATGCCTAGCAACGCAAAGTTCTTGAAGGACATCTTGACGAATAAAAGACCATGGAAAGAATTTGAGACTGTTGCGTTGACAAGTGAATGTAGCTCAATACTTGCCAACATGCTCCCACCTAAGTTAAAAGATCCTGGAAGCTTCACGATTCCCTGTTCGATATGAGGAATCGATGTTGGCAAAGCATTATGCGACCTAGGCGCAAGCATAAATTTAATGTCATTATCAGTTTACAAGCGTCTAGGGATAGGAGAAGCAAGACCAACCACTGTCACGCTTCAATTGGCAGACAGATCAGTGGTGCATTACGAAGGAAAAATTGAAGATGTTCTGGTGAAAGTTGACAAATTTATTTTTCCTGCAAATTTCATCATACTTGATTACGAAGTTGACAGAGAAGTTCCCATTATTTTGGGAAGACCGTTCCTTGCGACTGGCCAAACATTGATTGATGTGCAAAAAGGAGAGCTGACCATGCACATGAATGATCAAAAAGTGGTTTTTAATGTACTCACCTCATTAAAATACCCATATGATAACAAGGAATGCGACATGGTAGCACACATAGATGTGTGTTCCCCACTAGAGATACTACGATCAAATGCGTTCAGCACTACGCGAGAGGAGACAGAGGAAGAACAAGTCGAAGAAAATTGCATCCTAGCGCAACCCACAGAAATTATTCATGCGCTACATCTTAAAGAAAGAATTCTCGCCTTACCTTCTATAGCGCAACCACCTGCGCTAGAGCTCAAGCCACTCCCAACGCATCTGAAGTATAAATTTTTAAGAGAAGAAGAATCCCTGTCGGTTATCATTTCGTCAAAGCTTGATCAACCGCAAGAACACCTTCTAATGTAGGTCCTCGCAAAGCACAAGAAGGCCATTGGGTGGAGTCTCACAGATATTAAGGGAATTAGCCCCTCGTATTGCATGCATAAAATTCGCTTCCTGGACGAATCCAATGAATTTATTGATCGACAAAGAAGATTAAATCCAACAATGATGGAGGTTGTGCGAAAGGAGATTATCAAATGGCTTGATGCAGGTGTGATTTACCCCATCGCAGACAGCAGATGGGTGAGTCTGGTGCAATGTGTACCAAAGAAAGGAGGAATGACGGTGGTAGCCAACGCAAACAATGAATTGATCCCATCACGCACCACTACTGGGTGGCGCATATGTATGGATTACCGCAAACTCAACGGAATCACGAAGAAGGATCATTTCCCTATTCCATTCATTGATCAAATGCTGGATCGACTTGCGAGACAGGTATATTACTGTTTTCTGAACGGGTGCTCAGGGTATAACCAAATATCCATTGCTCCAAAAGACCAAGAAAAGACTACTTTCACTTGCCCATATGGAACCTTCGCGTTTAGAAAGATGCCTTTTGGGCTATGCAATGCGCCAAGGACATTCCAGAGATGTATGATGGCCATCTTTTCAGAATTACTAGAAAAATCAGTGGAAGTTTTTATGGACGACTTCTCAGTTTATGGAAAGTCTTTTGCAGATTGTCTGACGGAGCTGGAACGTGTTTTAGAGAGATGTGAAGAGACTAACCTAATGCTAAATTGAGAGAAATGCCATTTTATGGTTGAAGAAGGCATCATCCTAGGCCATCGCATATCACGTGAAGGTATTGAAGTAGACAAGGCCAAAATTGATGTAATTAAAAAGTTGCCACTTCCCACCTATGTGAAAGGAATTCGAAGTTTCTTAGGTCACGCAGGTTTCTACCGCAGATTCATAAGAAATTTCTCGCATATCACAAAGCCATTATGCGCATTGTTGGAAACAAATAGATGATTTGAATTTTCAAAAGAATGCGCTTAGGCATTCAATGATCTAAAGCATGCGCTAGTCAGTGAACCCGTTCTCGCAACTCCTGATGGGAAAGAACCATTCGTCCTAATGTATGACGCTAGTGACGTGGCAGTAGGAGCAATCCTGGCACAGAAAAAGGAGAAGATATTGCACCCTATTTATTATGCCAGCAGGACATTGAATGAAGTACAAATTAATTACACAACAACCGAGAAGGAACTATTGGCGGTTGTTTATGCTTTTCATAAATTATGTGCTTATCTGATTGGCTCTAATACCTAATCACTAAAAAGGACGCAAAACAAAGGTTGATTTGGTGGATCCTCTTGCTGCAGGAATTTGATTTAGAAATCGAGGACAAGAAAGGGAGTGAGAACTTGGTCGCAGATCATTTATCACGATTGGAAAACCCTGAAAAAGTGGATGCGTCAGAAATCCCCATCGCAGAGGAATTCCCTGATGAAAAGTTGCTTATGATTGAAGAAGAAGAACCATGGTTTGCGGACATCGCAAATTACTTCGCCGCAGGGGTCTTACCTGAAGAATACTCAGCGTAACATCGTAAGAAATTCTTCCATGAACTTCAATTTTATTTATGGGATGACCCCTACCTTTATCGCAGAGGACCAGACCAGATAGTTAGGAGATGTGTTGGAAGTGTAGATGCGTCGAAGATTCTAGAAGCATGCCATGAAGCTCCATATGGAGGACACTTTGGTGGCCAACGCACTGCGGCGAAGGTATTGCAGAGTGGCTACTGGTGGCCTACTTTGTTCCAGGACGCAAAGAAATACGCGGATAGATGCGACAAGTGCCAACGCACTGGTAATATCAACACAAGGAACGAGATGCTGCAGAACTATATAGTAGAAATTGAGCCGTTTGATGTTTGGGGAATCGATTTTATGGGACCTTTTCCATCATCGAAAGGATACCAGTACATCCTCCTCGCTGTTGACTATGTCACTAAGTGGGTGGAGGCAATCGCTTGCGTTAAGAATGATGCGGCTACCGTGGCAAAATTCCTTAAGAAAAATATTTTTACAAGATTTGGAGTGCCACGAAGACTTATCAGTGATGAAGGGACCCATTTCGTGAACAAGGTCATGACTAAACTGTTACGAAAATACCATGTCAAACATCATATCGCAACAGTTTATCACCCGCAAAGCAACGGTCAAGCAGAAGTATCAAATAGGGAAATAAAGAGAATTCTTGAGAAAGTGGTCAGCGCAAACAGGAAGGACTCTGCGTAGCATCTGGATGATACATTATGGGCATATCGCACGACTTTCAAAACACCCATAGGGATGTCTCCGTATGCGTTAGTGTTTGGACTTGCCTTTAGAATTGGATTACAAAGCGCAATGGGCATTAAAACGCCTTAACCTTGATCCAGATGCGGCAGGTCAGGAACGATTGCACCAGCTGTCAGAATTAGAAGAATTTAGAAGATGCGTGTATGAGAATGCCAAAAGAAACAGAGAAAAACAAAAACAATGGCATGATAGGAGAATATGCAAAAAGGATCTTAAAGAAGGTATGAAGGTATTATTATTCAACTCTCGCTTACGTCTTTTTCCTGGAAAGTTGAAATGAAGGTGGTCAGGCCCATACATTATCCACAAGATATATCCATATGGGGCAGTTGACCTACATTCTGCCGATGGAAAGAGAATTTTTAAGGTCAACGGACAAAGAATAAAGCCATACATTGATGGGACCTTTGACAAGGTAATCAAAATTATCCTTCTAGAAGATCCACCTTGAAGTAACAAGACAGAGATATGTCCAGAAAAGTGCTCTTAGCTGCGTCAGGACCTAACGCAAAGTAAGAGCACAACAAGTCAGAAGTTGTAATTATTTTCTTTCTTTCCACATGTTTTATTTTGTTGCGTTAATATTTTGGTAGGTTAGAGCCCCATCGCATGTTCTACTCGCATTAGAATTTTGTTGAGTTAAAATTTTGTTGCGTTAGTAGCCTTAGGAAGAAAACCCTAGCGCATGCCCACATTCATCTGTACATTACTCGCATTGGAGGCGCAGCCACAATCATTTCACATTTAATGAGCCACACTAATCATGACTACCTACCTACGTGGGATGCGAAGGGGCATCATTACCAAAGCAGGCTAAACCTTGCGTTAGCTATAAAAGGGGATGTGCCTTCCCATTCAAATCTTCATCAAAAACCCTAAAACCCTTGCCCTCTTCTCTCTCTTACGAAGCTTCTCTCTGTCTTCACCGAACAACGCCATGTCTGGTTCTCAAAACCTCTTCATCGCCGGTTACGCAGACAACGCATCTCCCTCATCATCGGAGGTAGAAGGCCCTCACAATGACACCATTTCCTCCTCTGACGAGGAAAATGAGATCCAAAACCAAAACCAAGGCGACCCCATGGAAATAGAAGGGGTCGAAGTCATCGACATTGAGAAAACCACCACTGAACCCTCCATCTCTCTAGCCTAAAACACTGAGGTGCTCAACATTGTGCCGTTGGACACCTCCACCTTCACCATCCAACCCGTAACCCTTTAACCTGCCCAAAACACCTTAGCCCCACGAAACCTAACTCCATTTCCACCCCCTTTCCCCTTTGTTCCCCTTCTTCCACCTCCATACTCCTCAGCTACCCTCGCAACAGATACCACCCCTTCATCTTCCTCCACTCTCGCAAACAGTTCCCTTCCACCATCCACCTCAGCGCAACCCACTTCGCCGCAGTTTTCTGAGCGGGAAGAGGCCGCATGGAATTCCCTTATGGGAGAATTAGGCGAAGAGGGCGACGCAATTCGCCAGAGAGGAGAGCAAGAAAAGGTTGCGGTAGAAGCAACTGCACGCAAGGCTGCCGCATAAGAGGAAGTGGTCAGAGAAAGCGAATGCGCCAGCAAGTCGGCGCAAGATGAAATCGCCGCAGAAGTCGCCGCACCAAACTTGGCCATCATTGCGGCGGCTCTAGACTCAGAGTCCACGAATTCAGAGGATGACCTGCCTTTGACCAATCGACGCAACATCTAGCCTACAGGGGTAGTCATCCAAGAACCATCCGAGAGGCCTGCGGTAGACCAAAGCAAGAAGCGAAAAGGGGCGTCCACCGCATCCAAAGGAAAAGGAAAAGAAAAAGTGGGCGAGGACAAGGGAAAATTCCAGGAAGAGAGGGGATTCAGCTGCACACTCCCGCAATCCATGACGGATCAAATCTCTAACCGCAGATGGGAGACGGTATACGAAAACCCTCGCACCTAAGCTCTTGCGTTAGTCCACGACTTCTACCGAGCGCAATGGCAGGAAGAAGTCGACGAAGTTTTTGTGCGGGGCCACACAGTCGTATTCTTCTCTGCGTGCATCAACAATGTATACGAGCTGCGAGAAATCCCTGACGTAGAGGGGAATGCGCTACTCAAGTGTCTGGACGACGATTTCCTGAACGCAGTGCTTCTTGCGGTGGCCAGACCTAGAGCCAAATGGGACGGCCATGGAGCTGCGAGGACCTTGAAGTCGCAATTATTGGACTTTGAAGCCACATGCTGGATGCACTGGGTGAAGAACTTCATCATGCCCACAACGCATGATGCCACATTGAGCATCCAAAGGGTGGTTCTCGTCTACTGCATCATGAAGGGAATCCCCCTCGACTTGGGCAAAATCCTTGTCGACACATTGCGCCAAACTGCAGCAAAACCCAAAGGCACAATGTTCTGCCCTGCCTCGTCACAAGACTCTGCCGCGCATCAGGTCTTCAGCCTGCAGCAGATGAAGAAATCCGACCCATGTGGAAGGATTTTGACAACCAATGGTGGATGCGTATAACGCGCACTGACAACATGCGGCAGGAAGGAACCCAGCAACCAGCCCTCGCAGCCCAAACAACCGAACATGCCCCTGCACCTGAGACACGAAAGAAAAAGCGGTGCAAGCAAACCGCAGGCAAAAACCCTCCATTGGCCGCAAGGACCCCTCATCCAGATCTGCCAGCGTAGGAAAACCCTATCTACGCCCAAACTCAGACGTCCTTGCCACCACCTCCACCACCACCGCCACCACCAACTGTCCAACAAACACCTCCTCCGCAGCACGGTGAAGAATTGCGTGCAGAGGAGATTTTTGAAGCCCCATTGCCAAGCCCTCCTCATGTCAATGAAGAAGTCCCTACGCCAAGCTCCACACCGCAAGCCACACCTTCTGTGAGCACAAGTGATGTTGCGGCTGATCCACAACTTGATGTGCAGACAACCCTTATATTCTCAGAACTGCGGCAAATAATTCACGAAGTTGCAGAGCCCCTGCGCCTGCAACAAGTAAGGATGTGCCAGCAGCAAGAATTGCTGCGAAAGCAACAAGAAGAACTGTCCACACGCGTGAACTCCTTAGTCCTTTTCTACTGCGATGGACAAAATCTTTTGCTCGTCTGCCAGTCACGCCAAATCTATTCATGCGGCCACCTGCGCAACAAAGACCTAATGGCGCAGGTCCATCGCAAGTGCACCCTCCCATGGCTCCGCCTGCGCCAAGAGATCCAAGACCACCACCTCCACCTCCACCGCAGGAGTAGAAAATACTTCCATTCTTTTCTTGTTTGCTTTCCTTTTGTTTAGATGAGTGCGGCCTGTTTTTTTTTTTTTTTTTGTAATTTTGTCACGCATTCTATCAATATAGCTTGACGTTTTATCTCATCGCAATTTTTCTTTCTACCTTAATATCATGCCTTTATCTAATAAATTCTCTGCGTTAGCTCCTTCGCTTTAAATTCATGCATCTAACGTTCTTAATTTTCTTACCTGCATTAATTTAATTGGTTTAACCTCTGTTTTCATTTCCTCAGTCCTTAAGGAAAATCCCCTCGCATTTTCGCCCTGTTGCAACTCAGCCTTGATCTCCTTAAGTGTAAGTTTAACCTATGCGCTCCAGTGTAAGTTTGGGGGACAATGGGGACATTGTCCAATTTAAGTTTGGGGGAGTGCGTTAGTCAGCGCATAAATAAATAACGCATACGTTCCTCTAGGATGCGACATGTTTGTAGCCAGGGGAATTTATGACACCCATAGTTTGCTGATAGCGAGCATAGCTAGCTATCTTTACTTATTTAAATTAGCTAGTCTTTGATGATTATTGGCCATTTTATTGCACTTTATTGTTTATTTTGTAGGAAAGCGTTGATTAGAGCTAAAACGTGGAATTGGAGTTATTCAGGTGTTTGGAACGTGAAAATATGCCAAAGAACTGGAAAGTTCAAGCAACAAGGAGCTAAGAGAGGGCATTCTGCCCATTAGCGTCGAGACGCCACTCGTGGAGGGTCTCGACGCTGGTTTTCCTTAATTAGAAGAGGCGGCAGCGTTACAGCGTCGAGACGCTGTGACAATAGCGTCTCGACGCTACCGTTATTTCCATTCCAGACGCGCGTGTTTTAGAGGCAGCGTCGCAACGCTGTCTTGATAGCGTCTCGACGCTACGTCGAAAAATCAGAATAAAAGCTTCCTTTCGGCTAGGTTTTAAGGGGATTAAATTTTGGGACTTTTGGGAGCCGTAAAACAGAGGAGAAAACAGAGGATTGAGGCTGAACAAGAGGGAGAAAAGCGGAAATCAACCCATCGTTCGTGGGGATCGTGACGGGGACGTTCGGTCTCGGCCTACATTGAGTTTTCTTTTCCCTTTCATTTTCTCTAGTTAGATTTATGGCTTCATTGTGTTTAGTTGAGCTTGTAATTACATTCATGAGTAGCTAAACTCATAGCTTAGGGATTGATGTAGTTGATTTTGTTATGGATTGATTTATGGTTTAAGTTGTGCAATGTTTATTATGTTTGTAATCTTGATTTAATGCTTTAAATTAATTGGCCATTAATTGATTGATTTAAGTTTTGAATCTAGCTCGGGAGAGGGGATTTAATATAGACTTACTCAAGATTGCATGACTAAAGTTTACTTTCTAATTCATGACGGTTTTAGATTAACTTTAGAATTGGTCAAAAGATCTCATTGCCTTGCTTATTAATAGACTTAGATAGGGATATCAAGTTGGTTAATTTGCATGAGAATCAATTATACTCGGGAGAGGTAGTTGTGATTAAAGGGTCTTTGGCTCATAATTTCATTGTGCATAATAACTTACTCCTTTAAAATCAATCCTAGACTAATCGGCGAAATCAATTCCCTAAGTATTTTTCCCAGTTGAATTTCCACACTTTTTACTTGTTTTGATTTATTTTTGATATCATCCATTCATCACTTTTTGATCCCTAAATAAAATTGAGCAAGATAATTCACAATACTTGGTTTGCTTAAAAATCCAATCCAGAGGACGACATTCGAATTACATTCACTATATTATTACTTGACCCGTGCGCTTGCTGTAGGAAAAGTCCACATCAAGTTTTTGGCGCCGTTGCCGGGGATTGGCACATTTAGCTAGATTGATATTGTGAAAAATTGTTTGATCTTAATTTAGGGTGTATTTTACTTTTCTAGGTTGATTGCATTTTTCCATATTTGTTTTTCTTTCCATATTTGTTTGTCTAGTTTAGTTTTTCTTTTAGTTGAGTAATCTTTTCCTTATTTGTTTCTTGTTTTTCCTTTTTAGATTAGTTTCCTTTTTTGTGCTTTGCCATATTTATTTTGCATTCCATATTAGGCTATTTTGTTTCCTTTTCTAGATTATATTTTCCATATTTAGATTAGTTGTTTTCTTTTCTTTATTTTCTTTCCTTATTTGTTTTCTTTCTTTTGTAGGGTAGTTTTGATTTTATATGCGAAGTAATAAAGATTTGATTTTGGCACCTTTGGATCCCGAGATCGAGAAAACAATTCATAGGATTCGAAGAGAAAATAGAGAAATTGTTCAGATGGCTGACCAAAATATACCTGAGGAGCCTAGGCCTATTAGAGACTACTTTCAGCCCGTGTTTCAGGGGCAACAATCGGGGATTGTCTATGCCCCAATTAGTGCCAACAACTTTGAGCTGAAGACTGGTCTCATTCAGATGGCTCGAGATTGTGCATATAGAGGATCGCCCACCGAGGATCCAAATTCTCATCTTAAATCATTTTTGGACATTTGTGGGACGGTAAAAATTAATGGAGTTTCTGTGGATGCTATTCGCTTACGTTTGTTTCCCTTTTCTTTGCAGGATAAAGCACGAGATTGGTTGCAGTCCATTCCCCCTGGGAGCATCACCACCTGGGATGCTTTGGTCCAGGCCTTCTTGAAGAAATTTTTCCCTCCTGCAAAGACGGTCAAGCTGAGGACCGAGATTGGGACATTCCAACAACAATATGATGAGCAGCTGTTCGAAGCTTGGGAGCGACTTAAAGAGCTACTGAGGAAGTGCCCTCAGCATGGCTACCCCGACTGGCTTCAGGTTCAATTGTTTTATAATGGTTTAACTCCTAGTACAAAAATGATTGTTGATGCAGCTGCAGGTGGGACTCTGTTGTCCAAGACCGTGGAAAATGCTCGCATACTTTTAGAGGATATGGCCACAAACAGCTATCAGTGGCCATCTGAGCGGTCTACACCCAACAAGATTGTTGCTGGAGTGTTTGAGGTTGATAAAGTAAGTGCACTCCAGGCCCAGATGACTTCCCTTGCTAATGCTTTTATGAAATTTTCAGGTACAGGGAGTGCACAATCAATTAAATCAGCTGCTGCTTTTGCATCTAGACCTCAGGAGGAGACCATTGAACAGGTTCAGTATGTATCAAATTCTAATTTTAGGGGATATAATAATAATGTTACACCTACACATTATCACCCTAACAATAGGAACCATGAAAATTTCTCTTATGCAAATACTAAGAATGTTCTTAATCCTCCTGGGTTTGCCCCTCAAACTCAAGAAAATAAAAAGTTAGAAGATCTTGTTGGAGCTTTCATTGCAGAGTCTAGTAACAGGACAACTAAATTGGAGGAGGCAGTTTTTGCCATCAACACCACGGTGAATGGCCATAGTGCTGCCATCAAGAACATTGAGACTCAGCTGGGACAGTTGGTAAGTGTTGTAAGTACCATGAATAAAGGTAAGGCCCCAGCTGAACAGGAGAAAACTCAGATGGAGTACTGTAAGGCAATCAATGTGCATCAGGAGGAAGCTGAAGAGGAGCCTGAGTCTGAGGATTATGAAACGCCCACAGGGGAAGCTGAGGAGGACACATCAGCAGATGAGGCTGAAAAGCCTAACCTTGAGCCTCTTATTCCTTCTCCCACACTGATGGTTCCCAAGGAAAAGAAAAAGAAAAAGAAGAAAAAGAACAATCAGGTTCAGTTTGATAAATTTATGAATGCTTTTATGAATCTGAACATTAACATTCCTTTTGCAGAGGCATTAGAGATGCCACAGTATAACAGGTTCATGAAGGAGTGGTTAGCAAAGAAGCGAAAGGAAAAGAAGGTTGACACGTATATCTCGCTTCCACATGCAGCACCAGAGTACAACAGAAAGTACATGAAAAAGTAGCAGATCCAGGGAGTTTTTCTGTTCCTTGTAGTTTTGGTACTTATTCTTTCAGAGCATTATGTGATTTAGGTGCTAGCATCAATATCATTCCTCTATCTCTGTGCAAAAAGTTAGACATAGGTGAGATTAAATCTACTCCTGTAAAGCTCCAATTGGCTGATCAGTCTATGGTTAGACCAGTTGGCATTGTAGAAAATATCTTAATCAGAGTAGGTAGATTTTTCCTCCCTATTGATTTATATGTTATGGACATGATAGAAAATCCTTCGATGTCTGTCATATTAGGAAGACCATTCCTCGCTACTGGGCGAGTAATTATTGATATTGAGCGCAGGGAGCTCACTGTAAGAGTCAAGAATGACAAAGAAATATTTAAAGCAGTTGAAGACTCTAAGGGACACTCGGATGTGCTTTTCATGGGCTACAAGAAAGGTGCAAGAAAGAGCACCACTGTTGGATTCACAGAAAAGAAGCCTCCTTGAAGCATGGCCAACACGTCGAGCTAATGACGTTAAACAAGCGCTTATGGGAGGCAACCCAAGTAAGTGTAGTTGTGCTTTTCTGTTTTCTTTTGATTCATTGTTTGTTTTTGTGTTGTAGGTCTTGTTTTCTGTCTCTCCTTTGCTTTCAAGCTTTCAAGATTTCAAGCAAGAAGTCATCATCAATCCAGGCCAGTATTATTCACTCATTTCATTCTTTTATTGTTCTCATGCTTGTTTATGCCTTATTTTATTTATACACTGAGGACAATGCATGTTTTAAGTTTGGGGGTGGAGTAGCACGTTTGTGGAGCCCTTGAGCATCTGAGTTCGGGCTATAGTTTTGAGCTTTCTTTGAATTAAGCATATGGTTGTTGTCTGGATGTATTTTTGCATGATTATGATGTCCTAGGATAGGCTTTCTTGTCAATTTTCAAGCTTGTGATGAGTTGTAAGCATGAGTGCCCAAAAAGGGAGACTTTTTAAAATTTTTCTAGGAGATGGCTTGCATGAGTAGAGTATTTGTCTTGGCTAGATTTGGATTTGAATGCTTAGGAGCGAATTATTGGGTTCATATGCTTGTTGTCACCTCGATAGGTGTAGGGTAGAGCTAAAGAGTTAATTTTTTGCAAATTAGCATGTTTGATCTTGCTTAGGAGAAAAGAAAAGAATATCTGCTTATCATGTTCATAACGAAAAATCATTCTTGTTGTTATTGTTGAAAAAGAAAATAGTCATGACTTATGCGCGCAATATGCAATGGTTAATAAAGATTAAAGCAAAAAGAGCTACCCCTGTTGTGATCAGTTAGGCCAACCAGAGAAAACTCAGGTTAAGGGTCCCTGCAATGGGTGTGTGAAAGCTAGTGCCACATATACATGCTTAATTTAATTGTTAATTAAAAGCACCTAAGTATGGAGAAAAACAAACTAATTTGTTCCATTAACTCATTAGTGAAACCTTGGTGCCAGTGTAGAGGGAAGATGAGCTGAGGGTTTAATAATCCAATCCCGAGCTAGTAGAGTCTGATCTTGTTGAGTTAGATCTCGCTTATGCAAGTTAATTTTGGAGAAATTTTAATTTGTCTCCCTCATTTGTCATTGTGTGCATATCTCTTGCTTGCTTGACTATTGACTTTTGAGCCTTGAGGATTGAGTTATGATTATTGCATTCATTCTTCTACTGTATGTTTGATTTGTAGTTTGCTCAAGGACTAGCAAAAGCTTAAGTTTGGGGGTATTTGATAGCGGGCATAGCTAGCTATCTTTACTTATTTAAATTAGCTAGTCTTTGATGATTATTGGTCATTTTATTTCACTTTATTGTTTATTTTGTAGGAAAGCGTTGATTAGAGCTAAAACGTGGAATTGGAATTATTCAGGTGTTCGGAACGTGAAAATATGCCAAAGAACTGGAAAGTTCAAGCAACAAGGAGCTAAGAGAGGGCATTCTGCCCATTAGCATCGAGACGCCACTCGTGGAGGGTCTCGACGCTGGTTTTCCTTAATTAGAAGAGGCGGCAGCGTTACAGCGTCGAGACGCTGTGACAATAGCGTCTCGACGCTACCGTTATTTCCATTCCAGACGCGCGTGTTTTAGAGGCAGCGTCGCGACGCTGTCTTGATTGCGTCTCGACGCTACGACGAAAAATCAGAATAAAAGCTTCCTTTCGGCTAGGTTTTAAGGGGATTAAATTTTGGGACTTTTGGGAGCCGTAAAACAGAGGAGAAAACAGAGGATTGAGGCTGAACAAGAGGGAGAAAAGCGGAAATCAACCCATCGTTCGTGGGGATCGTGACGGGGACGTTCGGTCTCGGCCTACATTGAGTTTTCTTTTCCCTTTCCTTTTCTCTAGTTAGATTTATGACTTCATTATGTTTAGTTGAGCTTGTAATTACATTCATGAGTAGCTAAACTCATAGCTTAGGGATTGATGTAGTTGATTTTGTTATGGATTGATTTATGGTTTAAGTTGTGCAATGTTTATTATGTTTGTAATCTTGATTTAATGCTTTCAATTAATTGGCCATTAATTTATTGATTTAAGTTTTGAATCTAGCTCGGGAGAGGGGATTTAATATAGACTTACTCAAGATTGCATGACTAAAGTTTACTTTCTAATTCATGACGGTTTTAGATTAACTTTAGAATTGGTCAAAAGATCTCATTGCCTTGCTTATTAATAGACTTAGATAGGGATTAAAGGGTCTTTGCCTTGCTTATTAGTAGACTTAGTTGGTTAATTTGCATGAGAATCAATTATACTCGGGAGAGGTAGTTGTGATTAAAGGGTCTTTGGCTCATAATTTCATTGTGCATAATAACTTACTCCTTTAAAATCAATCCTAGACTAATCGGCGAAATCAATTCCCTAAGTATTTTTCCCAGTTGAATTTCCACACTTTTTACTTGTTTTGATTTATTTTTGATATCATCCATTCATCACTTTTTGATCCCTAAATAAAATTGAGCAAGATAATTCACAATACTTGGTTTGCTTAAAAATCCAATCCAGAGGACGACATTCGAATTACATTCACTATATTATTACTTGACCCGTGCGCTTGCGGTAGGAAAAGTCCACATCAAGTTTTTGGCGCCGTTGCCGGGGATTGGCACATTTAGCTAGATTGATATTGTGAAAAATTGTTTGATCTTAATTTAGGGTGTATTTTACTTTTCTAGGTTGATTGCATTTTTCCATATTTGTTTTTCTTTCCATATTTGTTTGTCTAGTTTAGTTTTTCTTTTAGTTGAGTAATCTTTTCCTTATTTGTTTCTTGTTTTTCCTTTTTAGATTAGTTTCCTTTTTTGTGCTTTGCCATATTTATTTTGCATTCCATATTAGGCTATTTTGTTTCCTTTTCTAGATTATATTTTCCATATTTAGATTAGTTGTTTTCTTTTCTTTATTTTCATTCCTTATTTGTTTTCTTTCTTTTGTAGGGTAGTTTTGATTTTATATGCGAAGTAATAAAGATTTGATTTTGGCACCTTTGGATCCCGAGATCGAGAAAACAATTCATAGGATTCGAAGAGAAAATAGAGAAATTGTTCAGATGGCTGACCAAAATATACCTGAGGAGCCTAGGCCTATTAGAGACTACTTTCAGCCCGTGTTTCAGGGGCAACAATCGGGGATTGTCTATGCCCCAATTAGTGCCAACAACTTTGAGCTGAAGACTGGTCTCATTCAGATGGCTCGAGATTGTGCATATAGAGGATCGCCCACCGAGGATCCAAATTCTCATCTTAAATCATTTTTGGACATTTGTGGGACGGTAAAAATTAATGGAGTTTCTGTGGATGCTATTCGCTTACGTTTGTTTCCCTTTTCTTTGCAGGATAAAGCACGAGATTGGTTGCAGTCCATTCCCCCTGGGAGCATCACCACCTGGGATGCTTTGGTCCAAGCCTTCTTGAAGAAATTTTTCCCTCCTGCAAAGACGGTCAAGCTGAGGACCGAGATTGGGACATTCCAACAACAATATGATGAGCAGCTGTTCGAAGCTTGGGAGAGATTTAAAGAGCTACTGAGGAAGTGCCCTCAGCATGGCTACCCCGACTGGCTTCAGGTTCAATTGTTTTATAATGGTTTAACTCCTAGTACAAAAACGATTGTTGATGCAGCTGCAGGTGGGACTCTGTTGTCCAAGACTATGGAAAATGCTCTCATACTTTTAGAGGATATGGCCACAAACAGCTATCAGTGGCCATCTGAGCGGTCTACACCCAAAAAGATTGTTGCTGGAGTGTTTGAGGTTGATAAAGTAAGTGCACTCCAGGCCCAGATGACTTCCCTTGCTAATGCTTTTATGAAATTTTCAGGTACAGGGAGTGCACAATCAATTGAATCAGCTGCTGCTTTGGCATCTAGACCTCAGGAGGAGACCATTGAACAGGTTCAGTATGTATCAAATTCTAATTTTAGGGGATATAATAATAAGGTTACACCTACACATTATCACCCTAACAATAGGAACCATGAAAATTTCTCTTATGCAAATACTAAAAATGTTCTTAATCCTCCTGGGTTTGCCCCTCAAACTCAAGAAAATAAAAAGTTAGAAGATCTTGTTGGAGCTTTCATTGCAGAGTCTAGTAACAGGACAACTAAATTGGAGGAGGCAGTTTTTGCCATCAACACCACGATGAATGGCAACAGTGCTGCCATCAAGAACATTGAGACTCAGCTGGCCCAATGCGAGATCTTCCGGTGGTTTGGACGAACATGGTCCAAACTTTGCTACGTTTGAGTTTTGGAGACTTTGGAACAAGAAGTTTCACCCAATGGGAGTTCTTCAGGTGGTTTGGACGTCACATGGTCCAAACTTTGCTCCGTTTTAGTTTTTGAGAGTTTGGAACACAAAGTTCGGTCCAATGGGAATTTTTCTAGCGGTTTGGAAGACACATGGTCAAAACTTTGCCCCGTTCGAGTTTTTGAGAGTTTGAAACACAAAGTTCAACCCAATTAGCGTTCTTTAGGTGGTTTGGAGACACATGGTCCAAACTTTTCTCCTTTTGAGTCTTTTAGAGTTTGGAACACAAAGTTCGGTCCAATGCGAGATCTTCCGGTGGTTTGGACGAACATGGTCCAAACTTTGCTCCATTTGAGTTTTGGAGAGTTTGGAACATGAAGTTTGGCCCAACCAGAGTTCTTTAGGCAGTTTGGACGACACATGGTCCAAACTTTTCTCCTTTTGAGTTTCTTAGAGTTTGGAACACAAAGTTCGGCGGTGGTTTGGACGAACATGATCCAAACTTTGGTCCGTTTGAGTTTTGGAGAGTTTGGAACACGAAATTTAGCCCAATGGGAGTTCTTCAGGTGGTTTGGAGGACACATGGTCCAAACTTTGCTCTGTTTGAGTTTTTGAGAGTTTGGAACACAAAGTTGGGCCCAATGAGCGTTCTTTAGGTGGTTTGATCGACACATGGTCCAAACTTTTCTCCTTTTGAGTTTTTTAGTGTTTGGAACACAAAGTTCGACCCAATGCGAGATCTTCCGGTGGTTTGGACGAACATGGTCCAAACTTATCTCCGTTTGAGTTTTGGAGAGTTTGGAACAAGAAGTTTGGCCCAATGGGAGTTCTTCAGGTTGTTTGGACGACACATGGTCCAAACTTTGCTCCGTTTTAGTTTTTGAGAGTTTGGAACACAAAGTTCGGTCCAATGGGAGTTTTTTCTGGCGGTTTGGACGACACATGGTTAAAACTTTGCTCATTTTGAGTTTTTGAGAGTTTCGAACACAAAGTTCGGCCCAATGAGCGTTCTTTAGGCAGTTTGGACGACACATGGTCCAAACTTTTCTGCTTTTGACTTTTTTAGAGTTTGGAACACAAAGTTCGGCCCAATGCGATATCTTCCGGTGGTTTGGACGAACATGGTCCAAACTTTGCTCCGTTTGAGTTTTGGAGAGTTTGGATGATGGAGGAGATTGTCGAGGTCTCTTATCAAATAAATTTCTAAAGCTAACTTGTAGCAGTAGCGGTCGGGGTCGATCACAGGGAGTCTATGTAAACAAATCTCAATTTCCTTATTTGTTTTAAGTAACCAAAAAGGGGGGAATTTTATATATGGAAGGAAAACAAATATGGAAAGAAAATCAATTAAGGAAAATGTTGTAAAAGGAAAGTAGAAAAATCAAATTAAGGAAAGATAACAATACCTCAAAAATCATGCAACCGGGTTAGTCTCGGTAAGTTCAATTCAATTAAATCATCAATTTCACTAATAAGTCAAAACAAGTTTAAGCCCGGCGTATTCCAGCAACAAACCGAGAATCATGATCCACTATCACAAACATGCAAACGCTAAGTTTGATTCTAGTTTAAACTAATTAATTGGCCGATTAATTAACCTAAACCGCAATGGGATCCAGCCGAGTTAATTTACATGCAACGGGGTTTGGACGAACATGGTCCAAACTTTGTTCCATTTGAGTTTTGGAGAGTTTGGAACACGAAGTTTGGCCCAATGGGAATTCTTTAGGTGGTTTGGACGACACATGGTCCAAACTTTGCTCCGTTTGAGTTTTTGAGAGTTTGGAACATAAAGTTCGGTCCAATGGGAGTTTTTCTGGCGATTTGGACGACACATGGTCAAAACTTTGATCATTCTGAGTTTTCGATAGTTTCGAACACAAAGTTCGGCCCAACGAGAGTTCTTTAGGCAGTTTGGACGACACATGGTCCAAACTTTTCTCCTTTTGAGTTTCTTAGAGTTTGGAACACAAAGTTCGGCCTAATGCGATATCTTCGGTGGTTTGGACGAACATGATCTAAACTTTGGTCCGTTTGAGTTTTGGAGAGTTTGGAACACAAAATTTGGCCCAATGGGAGTTCTTCAGGTGGTTTGGAGGACACATGGTCCAAACTTTGCTCCGTTTGAGTTTTTGAGAGTTTGGAACACAAAGTTTGGCCCAATGAGCGTTCTTTAGGTGGTTTGATCGACACATGGTCCAAACTTTTCTCCTTTTGAGTTTTTTAGTGTTTGGAACACAAAGTTCAACCCAATGCGAGATCTTCTGGTGGTTTGGACGAACATGGTCCAAACTTTGCTTCGTTTGAGTTTTGGAGAGTTTGGAACAAGAAGTTTGGCCCCATGGGAGTTCTTCAGGTTGTTTGGACGACACATGGTCCAAGCTTTGCTCCGTTTTAGTTTTTGAGAGTTTGGAACACAAAGTTCGGTCCAATGGGAGTTTTTTCTGGCGGTAGTGACGACACATGGTTAAAACTTTGCTCATTTTGAGTTTTTGAGAGTTTCGAACACAAAGTTCGGCCCAATGCTACTAAGATTTAGCAAGTAAATTTAGAAAGGGCGCGGTCAAGGTTGTCAATCTTTCCTACCACGATCTAAACTTATAGAAAAAGAACTAAAATCACATAAACATGCTTTGATGATTCAAACAAGAAATTTCATTAAAAGAATATGAACTTACTTTTGACTTCCCGGTTACATGAATGAAGAGCTTAGCCTCTCATGGAATAAGAGCAAGCTTGCTTCTTCATGGAATACATCAAAGAAAGCAATAAAAACTAAAACTAAGAAGAACGGTGGAAAAGGGGGAGAGAGATGGATCACAAAGTTGTAGTGAATTGTGTATTGAGGGATGATTCTAAACCTACACCAAAGGCCTCTATTTATAGGGATTCTTGGCCTTCAATTCGTGGAAGAATGGTGCTGCATTGGGTCTTCAAACATGGAAAATTTCAGCCAAATTTGGAAAATTTCAATTCTGGAAAACTGCCTAGCGTCGAGACGCTAGGACACAGCATCGCGACGCTAGGCCTTCAACTATGGAAAATATCTGCGGATTGACATAGCGTCGAGACGCTATGGCGAGAGCGTCGCGACGTTACTACTACAACTGCGCGCCAACGGAATTTTCCTTATTTGAGCAGCGTCCCGACCCTCCAATGGCAGCGTCTCGACGCTGCGACGGCTCCAGGGGCAGTTTGGTCATTTTACGCTCCAGTTTCGCTCGTTTAAGCCCCGAATCGCTTCCAAAGCTCCAGTGAGGACCTAAAGACATATTATACTCATTATAAAGCATTTTTCGCAAGGAATTCAACTAAGATAAGCAAATAGGGAGATTCTAAGTGTATAATAAATAGGTCTTATCATTGGAACACGGAATTTGGACCAATGGAAGTTCTTCAGGTGGTTTGGACGAAACATGGTCCAAACTTTGCTACGTTTGAGTTTTTCAGAATTTTGAACACAAAGTTCGGCCCAATGAGCGTTCTTTACGTTTTTTGGACCACAAATGGTCCAAACTTTTCTCGTTTTGAGCCTTTTAGAGTTTGGAACAAAAAGCTCGACCCAATGCGAGATCTTCCGGTGGTTTGGACGAACATGGTCGAAACATTGCTCCATTTGAGTTTGGGAGAGTTTGGAACACGAAGTTTGGCCCAATGGGAGTTCTTCAGGTGGTTTTGACGAAACATGGTCCAAACATTGCTCTGTTTGAGTTTTGGAGAGTTTGGATGATGGAGGAGATTGTCGAGGTCTCTTATCAAATAAATTTCTAATCCTCAACCTCTAAAGCTAACTTGTAGCAGTAGCGGTCGGGGTCGATCACAGGGAGTCTATGTAAACAAATCTTAATTTCCTTATTTGTTTTAAGTAACCAAAAAGGGGGGAATTTTATATATGGAAGGAAAACAAATATGGAAAGAAAATCAATTAAGGAAAATGTTGTAAAAGGAAAGTAGAAAAATCAAATTAAGGAAAGATAACAATACCTCAAAAATCATGCAACCGGGTTAGTCTCGGTAAGTTCAATTCAATTAAATCATCAATTTCACTAATAAGTCAAAACAAGTTTATGCCCGGCGTATTCCAGCAACAAACCGAGAATCTTGATCCACTATCACAAACATGCAAACGCTAAGTTTGATTCTAGTTTAAACTAATTAATTGGCCGATTAATTAACCTAAACCGCAATGGGATCCAGCCGAGTTAATTTACATGCAACGGGCAACAAACCACAATTACAATTAATTAAATCATTTAGTTCAAAGGACGCATGCGTAAGAACATAACGTTGGCCTATATGCTACTAAGATTTAGCAAGTAAATTTAGAAAGGGCGCGGTCAAGGTTGTCAATCTTTCCTACCACGATCTAAACTTATAGAAAAAGAACTAAAATCACATAAACATGCTTTGATGATTCAAACAAGAAATTTCATTCTCTCATGGAATAAGAGCGAGCTTGCTTCTTCATGGAATACATCAAAGAAAGCAATAAAAACTAAAACTAAGAAGAATGGTGGAAAAGGGGGAGAGAGATGGACTACAAAGTTGTAGTGAATTGTGTATTGAGGGATGATTCTAAACCTACACCAAAGGCCTCTATTTATAGGGATTCTTGGCCTTCAATTCGTGGAAGAATGGTGCTGAATTGGGTCTTCGAACATGGAAAATTTCAGCCAAATTTGGAAAATTTCAATTCTGGAAAACTTCCTAGCGTCGAGACGCTAGGACAATTCTGGAAAACTGTTTGACTTTTGTAGAGTTTGGAACACGAAGTTTTTCCCAATTGGAGTTCTTCAGGTGGTTTGGACGACACATGGTCCAAGCTTTTCTCCGTTTGAGTTTTTGAGAGTTTGGATCATAAAGTTCGGCCCAATGGGAGTTTTTCTGGCGGTTTGGATGACACATGGTCAAAAGTTTGCTCCATTTGAGTATTTGAGAGTTTGGAACACAAAGTTTGGTCCAATGGTAGTTTTTCTGGTGGTTTGGATGACACATGGTAAAAACTTTTCTCCGTTTGAGTTTTTTAGAGTTTGGAACACAAAGTTCAGCCCAATGAGCGTTCTTAGCTGGTTTGCACGACACATGGTCCAAACTTTTTATGTTTTGAGTTTTTTAGAGTTTGGAACACAAAGTTCGGCCCAATGTGAGATCTTCTAGTGGTTTGCAAAAACATGGTCCAAACTTTGCTCCAATGTAGTTTTGGAGAGTTTGGAACACGAAGTTTGGCCCACTGGGAGTTCTTCAGGTGGTTTGGACGACACAAGGTCCAAACTTTGCTCTGTTTGAGTTTTTGAGAGTTTGGAACATAAAGTTCGGTCCAATGGAAGTTTTTCTGGCGGTTTGGACGACACATGGTCAAAACTTTGATCATTCTGAGTTTTCGATAGTTTCGAACAAAAAGTTCGGCCCAACGAGAGTTGTTTAGGCAGTTTGGACGACACATGGTCCATACTTTTCTCCTTTTGAGTTTCTTACAGTTTGGAACACAAAGTTCGGCCCAATGCGATATCATCTGGTGGCTTGGAGGAACATGGTCCAAACTTTGGTCCGTTTGAGTTTTGGAGAGTTTGGAACACAAAATTTGGCCCAATGGGAGTTCTTCAGGTGGTTTGGAGGACACATGGTCCGAACTTTGCTCCGTTTGAGTTTTTGAGAGTTTGGAACACAAAGTTCGGCCAAATGAGCGTTCTTTATGTGGTTTGGACGACACATGGTCCAAACTTTTCTCGTTTTGAGTTTTTTAGAGTTTGGAACTCAAAGTTCGGCCAAATGCGAGATCTTCCGGAAGTTTGGACGAACATGGTCCAAACTTTGCTCCGTTTAACTTTTGGAGAGTTTGGAAGACGAAGTTTTTCCCAATGGGAGTTCTTCAGGTGGTTTGGATGACACATGGTCCAAGCGTTGCTCCTTTTGAGTTTTTGAGAGTTTGGATCATAAAGTTCGGCCCAATGGGAGTTTTTCTGGCTGTATGGACGACACATGGTCAAAACTTTGCTCCATTGGAGTTTTTGAGAGTTTCCAACACAAAGTTCGGTCCAATGGGAGTTTTTCTGGTGGTTTGGGTGACACATGGTAAAAACATTGCTCCGTTTGAGTTTTTTAGAGTTTGGAACACAAAGTTCAGCCCAATGAGCGTTCTTTAGGTGGTTTGCACGACACATGGTCCAAACTTTTTCCGTTTTTAGTTTTTTATAGTTTGGAACACAAAGTTCGGCCTAATGCGAGATCTTCCAGTGGTTTGGAAAAACATGGTCCAAACTTTGCTCCATTTGAGTTTTGGAGAGTTTGGAACACGAAGTTCGGCCCAATGCGAGATCTTCCGGTGGTTTGGACGAAATGGTCCAAACTTTGCTCCGTTTGAGTTTTTGAGAGTTTGGAACACGAAGTTTGGCCCAATTGGCGTTCTTCAGGTGGTTTGGATGACACATGGTCCAAACTTTGCTCCGTTTTAGTTCTTGAGAGTTTGGAACATAAAGTTCGGTCCAATGGGAGTTTTTCTGGCGGTTTGGACGACACATGGTCCAAACTTTGCTCTGTTTGAGTTTTTTAGAGTTTGGAACACAAAGTTCAGCCCAATGAGCGTTCTTTTGGTGGTTTGGACAACACATGGACCAAACATTTCTCGTTTTGAGTTTTTTAGAGTTTGGAACACAAAGTTCGGCCGAATGTGAGATCTTCCAGTGGTTTGGACGAACATGGTCCAAACTTTGCTCCATTTGAGATTTGGAGAGTTTGGAAAACGAAGTTTGGCCGAATGGGAATTCTTTACGTGGTTTTGACGACAAATGGTCCAAACTTTGCTCTGTTTGAGTTTTTCAGTGTTTGGAACACAAAGTTCGGCCCAATGAGCGTTCTTTAGGTGGTTTGATCGACACATGGTCCAAACTTTTCTCCTTTTAAGTTTTTTAGAGTTTGGAACACGACGTTCGGCCCCAATGCAAGATCTTCCGGTGGTTTGGACGAACATGGTCCAAACTTTGCTTCATTGGACTTTTGGAGAGTTTGGAACACGAAGTTTTGCCCAATGGGCGTTCTTCACGTGGTTTGGACGACACATGGTCCAAACTTTGCTCCGTTTGAGTTTTTGAGAGTTTGGAACATAAAGTTCGGTCCAATGGGAGTTTTTCTGGCGGTTTGGACGATACATGGTCAAAACTTCGCTCATTTTGAGTTTTTGAACATAAAGTTCGGCCCAATGAGCGTTTTTTAGGTAGTTTGGATGACACATGGTCAAAACTTTTATCCTTTTGAGTTTTTTAGAGTTGGAACACAAACTTCGACCCAATGCGATATCTTCCGGTGGTTTCGACGAACATGGTCCAAACTTTGTTGCGTTTGAGTTTTGGAGAGTTTCGAACACGAAATTGGGCCCAATGGGAGTTCTTCAGGTGGTTTGGACGACACATGGTCCAAACTTTGCTCCGTTTGAGTTTCTAAGTGTTTTGAACACAAAGTTCAGCCAGATAAGCGTTCTTTAGGTGGTTTGATCGACACATGGTCCAAACTTTTTCATTTTGAGTTTTTTAGAGTTTGGAACACAAAGTTCGGCCCAATGCGAGATCTTCCAATGGTTTGGACAAACATGGTCCAAACTTTGCTCCGTTTGAGTTTTGGAGAGTTTGGAACACGAAGTTTGGCCCAATGGGAGTTCTTCAGGTGGTTTGGACGACACATGGTCCAAATTTGCTCCGTTTTAGTTTTTGAGAGTTTGGAACATAAAGTTCGGTCCAATGGGAGTTTTTTTGCCGGTTTGGACGAAACATGGTCAAAACTTTGCTCCGTTTGTGTTTTTGAGAGTTAGAAACATAAAGTGCGGCCCAATGGGAGTTTTTCTGGCAATTTGGATTACACATGGTCAAAACTTTGCTCCGTTTGAGTTTTTTAGAGTTTGGAACACAAAGTTCGGCCCAATAAGCTTTCTTTATGTGGTTTGGATGATACATCGTCCAAACTTTTCTCCTTTTGAGTTTTTTAGAGGTTGGAACACAAAGTTCGGCCCAATGCGAGATTTTCCGGTGGTTTGGACGAACATGGTCCAAACTTTTCTCAGTTTGAGTTTTGGAGAGTTTGGAACACGAAGTTTGGCTCAATGGGAGTTCTTCAGGTGGTTTGGACGACACATGGTCAAAACTTTGCTCATTTTGAGGTTTTGAGAGTTTCGAACACAAAGTTCGGCCCAATGAGTGTTCTTTAGGCAGTTTGGATGACAGATGGTCCAAACTTTTATCCTTTTGAGTTTTTTAGAGTTTGGAACACAAAGTTCGGCCCAATGCCATATCTTTTGGTGGTTTGGACGAACATGATCCAAACTTTGCTCCGTTTGACTTTTGGAGAAATTTGAACTCGAAGTTTGCCCCATCGTGAGTTTTTCAGGTGGTTTGGACGACACATGGTCCAAACTTTGGTCCGTTTGAGTTTTTGAGAGTTTGGAACATAAAGTTCGGCCCAATGGGAGTTTTTCTGGCAATTTGGATGACACATGGTCAAAACTTTGCTCTGTTTGAGTTTTGGAGTGTTTGGAAAACGAAGTTTTGCTAAATGGGAGTTCTTCAGGTGGTTTGGACGACGCATGGTCCAACCTTTGCTCCGTTTGAGTTTTGAGAGTTTGGATCATAAAGTTCGGCCCAATGGGAGTTTTTCTGGTGGTTTGGACGAAAATGGTCCAAACTTTTCTTCGTTTGAGTTTTGGAGAGCTGGGAACACGAAGTTTGGCCCAATGGGAGTTCTTCAGGTGGTTCGGACGACATATGTTCCAACCTTAGCTCCGTTTGAGTTTTTGAGAGTTTGGAACACAAAGTTGGGCCCAATGAGCGTTCTTTAGGTGGTTTGGATGACACATGGTCAAAACTTTTCTCCGTTTGAGTTTTTTAGAGTTTGGAACACAAAGTTCGGCCCAATGCGTGATCTTTCGTTGGTTTGGACGAACATGGTCCAAACTTTGCTCCGTTTGAGTTTTGGAGAGTTTGGAACACGAAGTTTGGCCCAATGGAAGTTCTTCAGGTGGTTTGGACGACACATGGTCCAAACTTTGCTCCGTTTTAGTTTTTGAGAGTTTGGAACATAAAGTTCGGTACAATGGGAGTTTTTCTGGCGGTTTGGACGACACATGGCCAAAACTTTGCTCCGTTTGAATTTTTGAGAGTTTGAAACACAAAGTTCGGCCCAATGAGCGTTCTTTAGGTTGTTTGGACGACACATGGTCCAAACTTTTCTCCGATTGAGTTTTTGAGAGTTTGAAACACAAAGTTCAACCTAATGAGCATTCTTTAGGTGGTTTGAACGACACATGGTCCAAACTTTTCTCCTTTTGAGTTTTTTAGAGTTTGGAACACAAAATTCGGCTCAATGCGATATCTTCCGGTGGTTTGGACGAACATGGTCCAAACTTTGCTCCGTTTCAGGTTTGGAGAGTTTGGAACACGAAGTTTGCCCCATTGGGAGTTCTTCAGGTGGTTTGGACGACACATCGTCCAAACTTTGTTCCGTTTGAGTTTTTGAGAGTTTGGAACATAAAGTTCGGCCCGATGGGAGTTTTTCTGGCAATTTGGACGACACATGGTCAAAACTTTGCTCCGTTTGAGTTTTGGAGAGTTTGGAACACGAAGTTTTGCCAAATGGGAGTTCTTCAGGTGGTTTGGACGACACATGGTCCAACCTTTGCTCCGTTTGAGTTTTGAGAGTTTGGATCATAAAGTTCGGCCCAATGGGAGTTTTTTCTGGCGGTTTGGACGACAAATGGTCAAAACTTTGCTCCATTTGAGTTTTTGAGAGTTTGGAACACAAAGTTCGGCCCAATGAGCGTTCTTTAGGCAGTTTGGACGACACATGGTCCAAACTTTTCTCCGTTTGAGTTTTTTAAAGTTTGGAACACAAAGTTCGGCCCAATGCGAGATCTGTCGGTGGTTTGGACGAACATGGTCCAAACTTTGCTCCGTTTGAGTTGTAGAGTGTTTGGAACACAAAGTTTGGCACAATGGGAGTTCTTCAGGTGGTTTGAATTACACATGGTCCAAACTCGTAGATAGTGAATGTAAACAAATTGTATACTTGTTTCAATAAAGTGTTATTGAGTTTCTACAATAAAGTGTTATTGTTAAATATTGCACAATTTGACCCAAATCCAATAAACTAAGATCCAAGGTTGTTTACATTTGACTTGAATTAGTATGTGGGGACATACGGGGATTGGTGTTCAAGTAACAACCTAAAAGGTCTATAGTACAAGGATAATGTTGGGTACGTTATCCTGGTAACACTATGTGTTACGGCCCGCTTTGTATTCGATACAGACGTATTAATCCAAGGCATCCATGTAGGAGACATGCGAGCGGGGGTATCCCATGCAATGAGTTTGCATAAGACCGGACCACGAAATTGTAAACCACTAGATGTAACACCGTTAACTAGTTAGTTTACTGCTTCAATACGATGACCTAGGTAACTCAGTCTTAATCCTGAGTGTGTCATGAACTCCTTCTCATGAGGGACTGTCATTTGATTAGCATGGGTGGGAGTGGCCAATACGCCGACTCAATATGCCTTCCTTTTTGGGGACAAGACCGAGTGGGAGGCTGGGGATATGACAACACAAGAAGGAATTCACTCCTTCCCACATCTAGGAGAAGTAGATGAGTGTTCCCTTAAGTGGTGACTCCGGGACTTGAACAAAGGGATCCCGCCCTCTCACTGGCCCGAGAGGGACTTTTTGTTTAATGGTTGGACCATAAACAGGTTGTTCATTAGAGGAGCACTGGTACATAAGGAGACAGATGTAACACAAGGGTGAAACAGTAATTTGACCCAGCCATGATTACGAACACTCGTGGAGGATTGACTTACCGACATAAGTCTATATCCGTGGACACAAAAATGTTCTACAGTGAGAAAAGTTCAACTGTGGGTCGTTAGTGGAATGACCCACAGTTAATGAATATTGGTTAACCTGATTAATGAGTTTAATCAGTTAACCTCATATCATTGGAGCTTATGATCTGTAGGTCCATTAGGTCCCCCTTCTAGCTCGTAAAGAGTAATTAGGAACAATTATATCTTGAGAGAATTTGAATAGTTCCAATTCATATTGGGAATTAAAGTTAATTGTATGAGATACAAATTAATATAATGTATAATGATACATTTAAATATAAAGTCTAATTTGAAATTAAACTTTATTATTATGAGAGAAATAAATATTTGAAGAAGTTCAAATATCAATATGAATTTGATTCATATTAAATTTATAGGATATAAGAGAATTGGAAGGAGTTCCAATTTTAATATGAATTTGATTCATATTATAGAATTAATTAATTGAAGGCCTGAAATTAAATATATGATATTTAATTGGGTAATTAATTAATTAACTAATAGAAGGTCTGAAATTAAATATATGATATTTAATTGGTGATTAATTAATTTAAAGAATTAATTAATTGGAAATTAATCATTTATGGAAATGATTTAATCACTTATGGAAGTGATCAATCATTCATGGAAAAGATTAATCAATTATGGAATTGATTGGTTATAGAATTGATTAATTATGGAAAAAATTAAATAAATTATAGAAATAACTGATTTTAAATGAATATTTTATTCATGGCCTTTCTCCTATAAATAGAACACTAACCCTAGGGTTTATGATATACAAGAACATAGGGCCACCATAAGGCCCTCTCATATTCTTTCAACTCAAGAACTCTAGGGAGAATTTTCTCTCTAGATTTTTCCCATTCAAGATTAGGTAGTCCCACAACTATGTTCCTAATCTCAGAGTTATAGCGGGGAAGATCAAATCGTGGTGTTCTTCGTTGTTGCAGAGCAATTAAGAATCATGTCCGTTGAAGTATTCAGAGTCGTCAACGGAAGTATGTTTCCCATTCAAGATTAGGTAGTCCCACAACTATTGGTATTTTGTAGAACAAAATTAATTTACGAACGGTCCAATTGCTTCCGCTGTAACGCAATTGGGAATTCCAATCCTTCATTGTAGACTTTGCAACACAAAGTTCGGCCAAATGCGAGATCTTCCGTTGGTTTGGACGAACATGGTCCAAACTTTGCTCCGTTTGAGTTTTGGAGAGTCTGGAACACGAAGTTTGGCCCAATCGGAGTTCTTCAGGTGGTTTGGACGACACATGGTCCAACCTTTGCTCCGTTTGAGTTTTTGAGAGTTTGGAAAATAAAGTTCGGCCCAATAAGAGTTTTTCTGGCGGTTTGGATGACACATTATCAAAACTTTGTTCCGTTTGAGTTTTTGAGAGTTTGGAACACAAAGTTCGGCCCAATGAGCGTTCTTTAGGTGGTTTTGACGACACGTGGTCCAAATCTTTCTCCTTTTGAGTTTTTAAGAGTTTGGAGAACAAAGTTCGGCGCAATGCGAGATGTTCCGGTGGTTTGGACAAACATGATTCAAACTTTGCTCCGTTTGATTTTTGGAGAGTTTGGAACACGAAGTTTGGCCCAATGGGAGTTCTTCATGTGGTTTATGGATGACACATTGTCCAAACTTTGCTCCGTTTGAGTTTTTGAGAGTTTGGAACATAAAGTTCGGTCCAATGGAAGTTTTTCTGGCGGTTTGGACGACACATGGACAAAACTTAGCTCAATTTGAGGTTTTGAGAGTTTCGAACACAAAGTTTGGCCCAATGAGCGTTCTTTAGGCAATTTGGACGACACATGGTCCAAACTTTTCTCCTTTTGAGTTTTTTAGACTTTAGAACACAACGTTCGGCCCAATGCGAGATCTTTCGATGGTTTGGACGAACATTTTCCAAACTTTGCTCCGTTTGAGTTTTAGAGTGTTTGGAACACAAAGTTTGGCACAATGGGAGTTCTTCAGGTGGTTTGGACGACACATGATCCAAACTTTGCTCTGTTTGAGTCTTTGAGAGTATGGAACACGAAGTTTGGCCCAATGGGAGTTCTTCAGGTGGTTTGGATGACACATGGTCCAATCTTTGCTCCGTTTGAGTTTTGAGAGTTTGGATCATAAAGTTCGGCCCAATGGGAGTTTTTCTGGCGGTTTGGACAACACATGGTCAAAACTTTGCTCCATTTGAGTTTTTGAGAGTTTGGAACCCAAAGTTCGGCCCAATGAGCAGTCTTTAGGTTGTTTGGACAACACATGGTCCAAACTTTTCTCCTTTTGAGTTTTTTAGAGTTTGGAACACAAAGTTAGGCCGAATGCGAGATCATCCGGTGGTTTTGACGAAAATGGTCCAAACTTTGCTTCGTTTGAGTTTTGGAGAGTTGGGAACACGAAGTTTGGCCCAATGGGAGTTCTTCAGCTTGTTCGGACGACATATGTTCCAACCTTTGCTCCGTTTGAGTTTTTGAGAGTTTGGAACATAAAGTTCGGCGCAAATGGGAGTTTTTCTAGTGGTTTGGATGACACATGGTTAAAACTTTGCTCCGTTTCAGTTTTTGGGAGTTTGGAACAAAAAGTTCGGCCCAATGAGCGTTCTTTAGGTGGTTTGGATGACACAGGGTCCAAACTTTTCTCCGTTTGAGTTTTTTAGAGTTTGGAACACGAAGTTTGGCCCAATGAGAGTTCTTCAGGTGGTTTGGACGACACATGGTCCAAACTTTGCTCCGTTTTAGTTTTTGAGAGTCTGGATCATAAAGTTCGGTCCAATGGGAGTTTTTCTCGTGCTTTGGACGACACATGGTCAAAACTTTCTCATTTTGATTTTTTGAGTGTTTCGAACAGAAAGTTCGGCCCAACGAGCTGTCTTTAGGCAGTTTGGACGACACATGGTCCAAACTTTTCTCTGTTTGAGTTTTAGAGAGTTTGAAACACAAAGTTCGGCCCAATGAGCGTTCTTTAGGTGGTTTGGACGACACATGGTCCAGACTTTTCTCCTTTTGAGTTTTTTAGAGTTTTGAACACAAAGTTCGACCCAGTGCCATATTTTTCGGTGGTTTGGACGAACATGGTCCAAACTTTGCTCCGTTTGAGTTTTGGAGAGTTTGGAACACGAAGTTTGCCCCATTGGGAGTTCTTCAGGTGGTTTGGACGACATATGGTCAAAACTTTGTTCCGTTTGAGTTTTTATGAGTTTGAAACACAAAGTTCGGCCCAATGAGCGTTCTTTAGGCGGTTTGGACGTCACATGGTTAAAACTTTTCTCCTTTTGAGTTTTTTAGAGTTTGGAACACAAAGTTCGGCCCAATGCAAGATCTTCCGGTGGTTTGGACAAACATGGTCCAAACTTTGCTCCGTTTGAGTTTTGGAGAGTTTGGAACACGAAGTTTGGCCCAATTTAAGTTCTTCAGGTGGTTTGGACGACACATGGTCCAAACTTTCCTCCGTTTGAGTTTTTGAGAGTTTGGAACACAAAGTTCGGCCCAATGAGAGTTCTTTAGGTGGTTTGGACGACACATGGTTCAAACATTACTCCTTTTAAGAGTTTTGAGCACAAAGTTCGGCCCAATGAGCGTTCTTTAGGTGGTTTGGACGACACATGGTCCAAACTTTTCTCCTTTTGAGTTTTTTAGAGTTTGGAACACAAAGTTCGGCCCAATGGGAGATCTTCCAGTGGTTTGGACGAACATGGTCCAAATTTTGCTCCGTTTGAGTTTTGGAGAGTTTGGAACACGAAGTTCGGCTCAATTTGAGTTCTTCAGGTGGTTTGAACGACACATGGTCCAAACTTTGCTCCATTTGAGTTTTTGAGAGTTTGGAACACAATGTTCGGCCCAATGAGAGTTCTTTAGGTGGTTTGGACGACACATGGTTCAAACATTGCTCCTTTTGAGATTTTGAGAGTTTCGAGCACAAAGTTTGGCCCAATGAGCCTTCTATAGGTGATTTGGATGACACATGGTCCAAACTTTTCTCCTTTTGAGTTTTTTAGTGTTTGGAAGACAAAGTTCGGCCCAATGCGAGATCTTCTAGTGGTTTGGACGAACATGGTCCAAACTTTGCTCCGTTTCAGTTTTTTAGAGTTTGGAACAGGAAGTTTTACCCAATGGGAGTTCTTCAGGTCGTTTGGACGAACATGGTCAAAACTTTGCTCCATTTGAGTTTTGGAGAGTTTGGAACACGAAATTTGGCCGAATGGGAGTTCTTAGGTGGTTTGGACGACACATGGTCCAACCTTTGCTCCGTTTGAGTTTTTGAGAGTTTGGAACATAAAGTTCGGGCCAATGGGAGTTTTTCTGGCGATTTGGACGACACATGGTCAAAACTTTGCTCCATTTGAGTTTTTGAGAGTTTGGAACACAAAGTTCGGCACAATTAGCGTTCTTTAGGTGGTTTGGAGGACACATGGTCCAAACTTTTCTCCTTTTGAGTTTTTTAGAGTTTGGAACACAAAGTTCGGCCCAATGCGAGATCTTCCGATGGTTTGGACGAACATGGTCCAAACTTTGCTCCGTTTTTGTTTTGGAGAGTTTGTAACACAAAGTGCGGCCCAATGAGCATTCTTTAGATGGTTTGGACGACACATGGTCCAAACTTTTCTCCTTTTGAGTTTTTTAGAGTTTGGAACACAAAGTTTGGTGCAATGCGAGATCTTCCAGTGCTTTGGGCGAACATGGTGAAAACTTTGCTCCGTTTGAGTTTTTGAGAGTTTGGAACACGAAGTTTTGCCCAATGGGAGTTCTTCCTGTGGTTTGGACGACACATGGTCCAAACTTTGCTCCGTTTGAGTTTTTGAGTGTTTGGAATATAAAGTTCGATCCAATGGGGGTTTTTCTGGCGGTTTGGACGACAGATGGTCAAAACTTTGCTCATTTTGAGGTTTTCAGAGTTTCGAACACAAAGTTCGGCCCAATGAGCGTTCTTTAGGTGGTTTCGACGACACATGGTTCAAACTTTTCTCCTTTTGAGTATTTTAGAGTTTGGAACACAAAGTTCGGCCCAATGTGAGATCTTCTGGTGGTTTTGACGAACATGGTCCAAACTTTGCTCAGTTTGAGTTTTGGAGAGTTTGGAACACGAAGGTTGGCCCAATGGGAGTTCTTCCTGTGATTTGGACGACACATGGTCCAAACTTTGCTCCGTTTTAGTTTTTTAGTGTTTGGAACATAAAGTTCGGCCCAATGGGAGTTTTACCAGCGGTTTGGATGACACATGGTCAAAACTTTTCTTCGTTTGAGTTTTTGAGAGTGTGGAACACAAATTTCGCCCCAATGAGCGTTCTTTAGGTGGTTTGGACAACACATGGTCCAAACTTTTCTCCCTGTGTGCTTTTTAGAGTTTGGAAGACAAAATTCGACCTAATGGGAGATCCTCCGGTGGTTTGGACGAACATGGTCCAAACTTTGCTCCGTTTTAGTTTTGGGGAGTTTTGAACACGAAGTTTGGCCGAATGGGAGTTCTTCAGGTGGTTTGGACGACTCATGGTCCATGATACCTTGCAAAAAGCAAGTTATTTGTCCTTTAAACTTAAGCTAAAACAAGGCCAAAAGAAACAGTGATGCGTTCCTTCAGCGCAATAAGAAAGGAAAATGTTATAATTTTATGTGGAACGCTATATTCATGTATGCAGTGAGAAATTATAAAAATATAGGGCGCTAACGCAGCTAATTCAGTTGTTTTTCATGTTTCTTCTCAGCGCAGGCACACATCCCAAGACGATCAAGAGACAGACAAGATGGATGAAAGGAGAGGCTAACACAACTGACACAAGTAGGCTGAAAAAGTGCAAGTGGGCTAAAAATGGGCTGAAAAGTTGCAAGTTGGTTGTTGATAACTGAAGTAAGTTACTTGGAGAAGTTAGCTTCCTTCGCCTATAAATAGAAGCCACCTGCTCAAGGAACTCATAACTCATAATTCAGAAGAATTGAGGGACGAGAGGAGAGGACAAAGATCAATGAGAAAGAGAAATCACAGAGAGCTGTGATTAAGAGTAGACTTGCATTGGCAATGTATTATTGCATGATGTATTGTTTTGCTCGCATGAGCTAATTTTCTTCTTCAAGGCTTAGCGCAAGCACCTCATGCGGTGATAAGTATATTTTGTAAGCGCACATTTTGATTTAATGAAACATTAATTGCCTTCTACTTAGTTGCGATACTATTTTCATTACTAACTCCCGTTTGGCCAGCCAGATGCGGTAACAGTATGCTAAATCCCTGACAGGTAATGCATGCGGACATCTCTAAGTAGAACAAGTTAGCGCATGACTTGTAGTCTTGGTAGCATGAAAATACTATCGCTAAAAGATAGTGCATGCATGAGCCTTGGTTGCTTTAAGACTAACGCAATCCCTTGTAAGTTTTAGAGAACTAAGCCCCACGCATGAATTAGCCAAATAACCAATTGATAGTTTTATGCCAAACGCAAAAGGAGTACCGGAAGGGAAACTTATGATTTTTTCTCACTTAGGCATTAATGGATCAATTAACCAAAGTATGCGCTACAAGGTTCTTATAAACGCATGAGGTTGCAACCGCAACAACCTTGATACTATTCTCCTTAATATTGTTCCTTTCACTATTGTCGCATGTTTTGCTTTCTGCAAGTTTTATTTTTCAAGCTCACCAACTCTCTTATTTATTCTTTTATATAATATGAAACGTTTTCGAGTTTAGATCAGTAAATATTGTTAAAACTTTGCAAATAACCTTTCCCTGTAGATTTGACCCTGGACTCACCAGGTATTACTTGATTTTGTCAATTTATACTTGGATTGATTATTATCAATGACTATTTTTTATTAACTTATTGAACATACTGACAAACCATCAAGTTTTTGGCGCCGTTGCCGAGGAAAGGCAACAAAATTTTAATAATCATTCTGATCTGACACCCCATTTGATATTATTTACTGCGTTCCCTGTTGAGTACTTTTTCTCCAGGTAACCAGAGATTTTATGTGTGCTGCTCGACAGATCGATTTCGAAGTTGATCCTGAAATTGATAGAACATATCATAGAATAATAAGAAATCGAAGAGCCCGAAGACAATCAGGAGAAATGGCAGCACCCAACCAACCAAACAGACCATTAAATCCCATCCAAATGGCTGATGATAGGGCCAGAGGGATCAGAGATTATGCAGCCCCTGCAAACTGTAATTTTAATCTAAGGATAGTACAACCCACTATAGAAACAGGAAGGTTTGAGTTAAAACCTGTTATGTTTCAAATGCTGACAACTGCCGGACAGTTCGGAGGAAGTCCAACTGAAGACCCACACTCTCATCTAAAGTCATTCTTGGACATTTGTAATAAATTCATCATTCCAGGAGTAACACATGAGCAACTGCAAGTCAACCTATTTCCCTATTCGTTAAGAGATGCGGCGAAAATATGGCTAAATCAGCAACCAGTAAATTCCATTGCAACATGGAATGATTTAGCCGAGAAATTTTTAGAAAAATACTTTCCACCCACCGCAAACTCGAGATTAAGGAAGGAAATAATGACTTATGCGCAGATGGAAGATGAAACACTGAGTGAGGCGTGGGAACGTTTTAAAAGCTTACTGCAAAGGTGCCCGCATCATGGACTACTACTCTGCATTCAATTAGAAACCTTCTACGTGGGACTTAACAAGAACTCGCAAGTCTTAGTGGACTCATCTGCAAATGGTGCGCTACTCAGGAAAACGTATGATGAAGCTCACTCAGGAAAACGTATTACGAATGGGGCACTGCAGAAGACAGCAGAAGGAGACCCATTAAAACCAGCTCGGGAAGTTTCGAGGTTGACCCATTGACTTCAGTCAACGCAAAGATTGATGCGTTGACAACCAAAATTGATGCGCTTACGGCTAGCACAGCACCTCTGATCGCGCAGCTCAACGCAGTTGGATGCGGGATCTGCGGAGAGGGACACACACATGACCAGTGTCCTTCAAACCCAGAATCAGTTTTCTACGTTGGACCGCAAGGAGCTGTACGCAACAACCCATTTTCGAACACATACAATCCAGGATGGAGAAACCACCCGAACTTTTCATAGAATGGTGGCGCAAATAAATAGTCACAACAAGGTAATGTAAACCCTGCGCCTAGATTATTTAACTCTAACAATGAACAATCCTCGCAGTGACAATTTCAGCGCAACATCAACACAGACGGTGGAAACCAAAGAACATCATCTTCAAATGCGTTGGAAACAATGATGAAAGAGTTTATGGCGAGTCAGAAGGAATACATGGCAAAGAATGATGCGGTGGTTCAAAGTCAGGCCGCATCCTTGAACAGTCTGGAGATGCATGTAGGACAGCTTGCGTCAAAGCTAAAAAATAGACATGCAGGAGCTTTGCCTAGCAATACAGAAGATCCGAAGGGGAAGGCGCACTGTCATGTTGTGACTCTTCGCAATGGAAGACAGTTGCAGGCAAATGACCCTGCGCCAATGCAGGAAAACTTGACCAAAACTGCAATCGCAGGAGACAGCAACCAGGCGATAGAACAAAAAGCAGCTGGAGAAGAAGAACCAAAAAAGAAAGAGGCTCACACAGAAAAGGAGCATGAAGCATACAAGCCCGCAATACCTTTTCCTCAAAGATTAAGGAAGAAAAATGACAAAGCCCAATTCAAGAAATTTTTAAATGTCTTGCAAGAGCTGCATATCAACATTCCACTTGTGGAGGCATTGGAGAAGATGCCTAGCTACGCAAAGTTCTTGAAAGACATTTTGACGAATAAAAGACCATGGAAAGAATTTGAGACTATTGCGTTCACAAGTGAATGTAGCGCAATTCTTGCCAACAAGATCCCACCTAAATTGAAAGATCCTGGAAGCTTCACGATTCCCTATTCGATAGGAGGTAGGGGTGTTCATCTTCAGACCGAAAACCGACACGACCAACCGAAACCGACCTAACCGACGGCGGTCGGTCGGTTTGCCGACCAAGTCGATCGGTGTCGGTTCTTAAATTGGGGAGGTCTGTCGGTCGGTCGGTCAACCAAACTATTTTACACATAACCGACCGACCGACCGATATATTTATATATATAAAAAAAACCCATTTAAAAAAAAACACATAACCGACCGACCGCCCAATATATTTATATATAAAAAAACAATTAAAAAAAACACATAACTTACCGACCGACCGACCGATTTTACACATAACCGACCGACCGCCATTCTTCATCTCAATTCTCATGATCTTAAAAAAAAACCGACCGAACCGACCGATCGGTCGGTCGGCTGGCAGCACCCATCAAAAGTCGTCGGTTTCCAGATTTTTGGAAACAAAATCGACACCGACCGACCGATGAACACCCCTAATAGGAGGAATCAATGTTGGCAGAGCATTATGTGACATAGACGCAAGCATAAATTTAATGCCATTATCAGTTTACAAGCGCCTAGGGATCGGAGAAGCAAGACCAACCACTGTCACACTTCAATTGGCAGACAGATCAGTGGTCCACCCCGAAGGAAAAATTGAAGACGTTTTGGTCAAAGTTGACAAATTTATTTTTCCTGTAGATTTTATCATACTCGATTACGAAGCTGACAAAGAAGTTCCCATTATTTTGGGAAGACCGTTCTTTGTCACCGGCCAAACATTGATTGACGTGCAAAAAGGGGAGCTTACCATGCACATGAATGATCAAAAAGTGGTTTTTAATGTTCTCACCTCATTAAAATACCCAGATGACAACAAAAAATGAGACATGGTAGCACGCATTGACATATGTTCCCCACTGGAAGTATTACAGTCAAATGCGTTCAACACTGCGACGGAGGAGGCAAAAGAAGAACAAGTTGAAGAAAATTGCACCCTGGCGCAAACCACATAAATTATTCATGCGCTATATCTTAAAGACAGAATTCCCACCTTACCTTCCATAGTGCAACCCCCTGCGCTAGAACTCAAGCCACTCCCAACGCATTTGAAGTACAGGTTTTTAGGAGAAAAAGAATCCCTGCTAGTTATCATTTCATCAAAGCTTAATCAACCGCAAGAACACCTTTTAATGCAGGTCCTCACAAAGCACAAGAAGGCCATTGGATGGAGTCTCGCAGATATTAAGGGAATTAGCCCTTCGTATTGCATGCACAAAATTCGCCTGCTGGACGAATCCAATGAATTTATTGAGCGACAAAGAAGATTAAATCCAGCAATGATGGAGGCTTTGAGAAAGGAGATTATCAAATGGCTCGACGTGGGTGTCATTTTCCCTATTGCAGACACTAGATGGGTGAGTCTGGTGCAAGCGTGCCCAAGAAAGGAGGAATGACAGTGGTAGCCAACGCAAACAACGAATTGATCCCATCACGCACCACTAATGGGTGGCGCATATGCATGGACTACCGCAAACTCAACGCAATCACGAAGAAGGATCATTTCCCTCTTCCATTCATTGATCAAATGCTGGATCGACTTGCGGGACAAGCATATTACTGTTTTCTTGACGGGTACTCAGGGTATAACCAAATATCCATTGCGCAGGAAGACCAAGAAAAGACTACTTTCACCTGCCCATATGGAACCTTTGCGTTCAGAAGGATGCCTTTTGGGCTATGCAATGTGCCTAGGACATTCCAGAGATGTATGATGGCCATCTTTTCGGAATTGCTAGAAAAATCAGTGGAAGTTTTTATTGACGACTTCTTAGTATATGGAAAGTCTTTCGCAAACTGTCTAACGCAACTGGAACGAGTATTAGAGCGATGCGAGGAGACTAACCTAGTGCTGAATTGGGAGTAATGCCATTTTATGGTAGAAGAAGGTATCGTCCTAGGCCATCGCATATCACGTGCAAGTATTGAAGTCGACAAGGCAAAAATTGATATCATTGAAAAATTGCCACCACCCACCTCTGTAAAAGGAATTCGAAGTTTCTTGGGTCACGCAGGATTCTACCACAGATTCATTAGGAACTTCTCGCATATTACAAAGCCACTATGCGCATTATTGGAAACAAATAGAAGATTTGAATTTTCAGAGGAATGCGCCTAGGCATTCAAGAATCTGAAGCATGCGCTAGTCAGAGCACCCATTCTCGCAACTCCTGATTGGAAGGAACCATTTGTCTTAATGTGTGATGCGAGTGACGTGGCAGCTGGAGCAGTTATGGCACAAAAAAAGGAGAAGATTCTGCACCCTAGTTATTATGCCAGTAGGACATTGAATGAAGCACAAATTAATTACACAACAACCGAGAAGGAATTATTAGCGGTTGTTTATGCTTTTGATAAATTCTGTGCTTATTTAATTGGCTCAAAAGTCACTGTCTACACAGATCATGCGGCGATAAAATACCTAATCACTAAAAAAGATGCGAAACCAATGTTGATTAGATGGATCTTATTGCTGCAAGAATTTGATCTAGAGATCAAGGACAAAAAGGGGAGTGAGAATTTGGTCGCAGATCATTTATCACGCTTGGAAAATCTTGAGAAAGTAGATGCGTCAGATATCCCTATCGCAGAGGAATTCCTTGATGAGAAGCTACTGATGATTGAAGAAGAAGAACCATGGTTTGCAGACATCGCAAACTATCTCGCCGTAGGGGTCTTACTTGAAGAATACTCGCCGCAGGGGTCTTACCTGAAATTTTTTCATGAACTAAAATTTTATTTATGGGATGATCCCTATCCAATCAAATTTTCAACACACCAGTATAGATGTGTTGAAAATTTTGGGAGCTTACCATGAAGCTCCATATGGAGGACACTTTGGAGGCCAACGCACTGCAGCAAAGGTGTTGCAGAGTGGTACTGGTGGCCTACTTTGTTTTAGGACACAAAGAGATATGCGGATAGATGCCACAAGTGCCAACGCACTTGTAATATCAGCGCAATGAACGAGATGCCGCAGAACTATATAGTAGAAATTGAGTGGTTTGATGTTTGGGGCATTGATTTTATGGGACCTTTTCCAACATCGCAAGGATACCAATATATCCTCCTCACAGTTGACTATGTCACAAAGTGGGTGGAGGCAATCGCTTGCGTTGAGAATGATGTGACTACCGTGGCAAAGTTCCTTAAGAAGAATATTTTTACAAGATTTGGTGTGCCACGAAGACTTATCAGTGATGAAGGGTCCCATTTCGTGAACAAGGTCATGACTAAGCTGTTGCAAAAATACAATGTTAAACATCATATCACAACAGCTTATCACCCTCAAAGCAATGGACAGGCTGAGGTATCAAACAGGGAAATAAAGAGAATTCTCAAGAAAGTGGTCAGCAGAAGCAAGAAGGACTGGGCGCAACATCTGGATGATGCGTTATGGGCATATCACACCCATAGGGATGTCTCCTTATGCGTTGGTGTTTGGAAAAGCCTGTCATTTGCCTTTAGAGTTGGAGCACAAAGCGCATTGGGCACTAAAACGTCTTAATTTTGATCCAGATGCAGCAGGACAGGAACGACTGCGCCAGCTGTCAGAATTAGAAGAATTTAGAAGATGTGCATATGAAAATGCCAAGATCAACAGAGAAAATAAAAAACAATGGCATGACAGAAGAATATGCAGGAAGGATTTTAGAGAACGTATGAAGGTATTATTATTCAACTTAAGTCAAGATGGTCGGGCCCGTACACTATCCATAAGATGTATCCATATGGGGTAGTGGACCTACATTCTACTGACGGAAAGAGAATTTTTAAGGTCAACATACAAAGAATAAAGCCATACATTGATAGGACCTTGGACGAGGTAGCTGAAATTATTCTTCTAAAAGATCCGCCTTAAAATAACAAGACAAAAATAGGTCCAGAAGAGAGTGCTCTCAGCTGCGTTAGGACCTAACGCAAGACAAGAGCACCGCAGATCAGAAGTTGTAATTAATTTCTTTCTTTCCACATGATTTATTTTGTTGTGTTAATATTTTGGTAGGTTAGAGCCTTAGGAAGAAAATCCCATCGCATGTTTTACTCGCATTAGATTTATTGCGTTAGAATTTTTGTTGCGATAGAGCCTTATAAAGGAAACCCCGCATGTCCCAATTCATCTGTACCTTTCTCGCATTGGAGTCGCAGCCACGATCATTTCACATTTAATGAGCCGCACTAATCCCTGTCTTTGCACATTACCCGAGGCAACCACCCACATTCCCCCATGATAATCATGATCACCTACCTACGTGGGATGCGAAAGGGCATCAATACCAAAGCTAGCTTAACCTTGCGTTAGCTATATAAAGGGATGCACCCTCGCTCTAAAAACTTCATCTTCTTCATCTTCTTCATAAAACCTAAGCCCTAAAACCCTTGTTTCTCTCTCTCGCGAAACATCACCATGTCCGACTCACAGAACCTCTCAGTTGTCGGCTACGCAGACGATGTGTTTTCCTCATCGTCGGAGGTGGAAGGCCCTCTCAATGACGTCGTTTCCTCCTCTGGCGAAGAAAATGAGGACCCAAACCCAAGCAACCCCATGGAAACAGACGAAACCAAGGTCATCAGCGTCGAACAACCACCCACTGAACCGTTCACCTCCACAGCCAACCCTACAGAGGTGCTCGATATTGCGCCACTAGACACCTCCACCTTCACCATCCAACCCGTACATCTCCAAGCTACCCACAATACCTCCACTCCTAGAAACCTTACTCCATTTCCCTCCTTTGTCCCCTCTGTTCTCATTCTTCCACCCCCAGACTCCTCAGCTTCCCTCACATCAGACTTCATCCCTTCATCTTCCTCTCCTCCCACAAACACTTCCCACCCACCATCAACCTCAACGCACCCCACTTCACCGCAGTTTTCTAAGCGGGAAGTGGCCGCATGGAACTCCTTGATGGGAGAATTAGGTGAAGAGGGCGACGCAATTCGATAAAGAGAAGAGCAAGAAAAGGCTGCCGCAGAAGAAGCGGCCGGAGAAAGATAAGGCACCAGCAAGATGGCGCAAGACCCAATCACCGCAGAAGTTGCCGCAACCAATCTAGCCATCATTGCGGCGGCATTAGACTCCGAGTCCACTGATTCAGAGGATGAGCTTCCCCTAACCCATAGCCGCAACATCCAGCCCACAGGGTTAGTCATCCAAGAACCATCTGAGAAGCCTGCGGCAGGCCAAAGCAAGAACAGAAAAGGGGCGCCCACCGCATCCAAAGTAAAGGGCAAAGAAAAAGTGGGCGTAGAGATTGGCGAGCACAAGGGCAAGTTCCAAAAAGAGAGGGGATTCAGTTGCACCCTCCCGCAGACAATGACAGATCAGATTTCCCAACGTAGATGGGAAACGGTTTGCGAAAACCATCGCACCTACGCCCCTGCGCTAGTCCACGACTTATACCGAGCGCAATGGCAAGAAGAAGTCCATGAGGTTTTGGTGAAAGGACACGCAGTCGCCTTCTCTTCTGCGTGCATCAACAACGTGTACGAGCTGCGAGACATCCCTGACGCAGAGGGGAATGCGCTACTCAACTGCCTCGACGATGACTTCCTGAGCGCAGTACTTCTTGCAGTGGCAAGACCTGGAGCCAAGTGGGACGACCATGAAGCTACGAGGACCTTGAAATCGCAACTACTGGACTTTGAGGCCACTTGCTGGATGCACTGGGTGAAGAATCGCATCATGCCCACAACGCATAATGCCACATTGAGCCTTCAAAGGGTGGTCCTAGTGTATTGCATCATGAATGGCACCCCACTCGACTTGGGTAAAATCCTTGTCGAAACATTGCGCCAGACTGCCGCAAAATCGTTGGAAACAATTTTCGAAATTCATTTTGTCACTCACAGTCTTAGCTAGTTTCTTGGTCTGTAGACTCGACCTATTTCCTCTTGGCCTGTCAAACAACCAAAACCGAGCATTAGAACCATAGATAGCTTTATCTTTCCATGCTCATGAATTTCTAAACAATTGAATTAAGAATCACATTCACATTCTACTTTCCAGATTTTCCACATTCTATACCCTAGCTTCCAACACCCATAACGTCCTCAATACTTAACCAAAATTAATGTAATACACATCAAACTCTTCCTTTTCGAACACTCTACAACTTACCGGAAGAAATGAAAATGAGATTCCCAACCAAGTTTCCCAGAAACGCCCCGAACACACACAACACAGATTTGAGCTTCTCTACTGCCCTTTATCTTTCTCCTGACATTAAACCTACTTCAAGTCATTTTTGGCTCACGAATTCTTCATGAGAGTTGTAGAAAAGTGAATAAGCTTTCCAAACATACCAAATAGAGCTTCTGATTCAACTTGTACACCCCAGAATGGCCGAAAAACCAGAGAAAATCAGAGATCCTCCTACTTTGCTCGAAAATCCTGTGCTCTGTTTTCCATTCCAAAAACCATTAACTTCTCATACAATTTAGCTCAAGCTTCCTTCATGAAATTTGTTAGAAAATGAACTAAATTTCATGAAAATCAAACCTCACCTCTTAGTTCTTTCTATGTAGCTCAAACCGAATAAAAAACCCGAGGTTGATAGGTTGAACCCAGATTCTGCTGTAGCTGGCTTTGCATGAGCTTTTCCTATCTTCTTCAACCTCAAAACCAAGAAATTCTTCTTCTTCTTCTTCCTTCACTCTCTCCCTCAAGTGCTCTGAAATTTTGGATGGGAAATGATGGGAAAATGGACTGAAAAGGGTGAAGCGGTGGTGGGTTTCTTTGCTGGCTTTTCCCATTTCCTTTCTTTTCTTTTTTTTTTTCACTTTTGTTCTTTTTTTTTTTTTTTTTTGGCTGATTTTTTTTGTTTTCCTTCCATATCTCCATTCTTTTCTTCATTCCTTTTCTTCTTTTAAATTAGGAAATCCCAACAACTTAAATTCAACAATGAAACCATAATAGATGACAAGAGTAAATAATCCAAGGAAAGTCTCGGGTTTACAACTTACCTCCCTCTTATGAAATTTCGTCCTCGAAATTTAGAAGTCTTAGGTGAAGAGTGTCGGGTAACTCCTCCTCATTTGATCTTCTGATTCCCAAGTTGCCTCCCCAACTCCGTGATGTCTCCAAAGAACTTTCACGAGTGGGATCGTTTTGTTGCTCAAAACTTGCTCCATCCTGTCGAGGATTTGAACCGCTTCCTCCTTATAACTCAAGTCTTCCTTCAGCTCAATCGGTTGCACTTGCAACACATAGGATGGATCTGGAATATATTTCCTAAACATGGACAAATGAAAAACATCATGTATTCGAGCGAGTTCCGCTGGCAACTCAAGTCTATAGGATGCTGGTCCAACTCGTTCTATTATCTGGTAAGGACCAATACATCTAGGACTCAGCTTACCTTTCCTCCCAAAGCGAAGAACACCTCTCCACGGAGATAACTTCAAGAAAACCTTATCTCCAACCTAGAACTCTAAGTCTCTTCGTCGCTTATTTGCATAGCTCTTCGATCGATCCTGAGCTATTTTCAGATTCTCCTTAATCAGCTTAATATTGTCTGACGTAACTTGTACCAACTCAGGACCAACTAGCTTTCGCTCTCCCACTTCGTTCCAGCACACAGGAGTCCTGCATGGTCTGCCATACAAGCCTCGAATGGTGCCATGCCGATACTAGACCAATAGCTGTTATTATAAGCGAACTCCATAAGTGATAGGTGGGTATCCCAACTTCCCTTAAACTGAAGGACACATGCTCTCAACATGTCCTCTAAGGTCAGGATGGTCCTCTCTGACTGACCATCTGTCTGGGGATGGAACGTTGTACTAAACTTCAACTTTGTTCCCATTGCTTTCTGCACACTAGGCCAAAACTTAGAAGTAAACCTTGGATCCTTATCTAAAACTATAGACACTGGCACTCCATGTTGACTCACAATCCTGTCGACGTATAACTTAGCTAGCTGATCTAGTGTAGACGTCGCTTTAATCGGTATAAATCGCGCTGTCTTGGTGAGTCTATCCAATATTACCCATATACCATCATGTCCACTAGCAGTACGAGGTAATCCAAACAGAAAATCCATGGTAATATGCTCCCACTTCCACTCTGGCACTGGCAGTGGATTAAGGAGTCCTTCTGACCTCTGTCTCACTGGTTTAACCTGTTGACAAATCAAACATCTATCGACATATTCAGCTATCTCCCGCTTCATACCAGGCCACCAGTAAGTTTTCTTCAGAGTTCTGTACATCTTGGTGCTTCCTGGATGCATAGCGTAAGCTGAACTGTGAGCTTCCTCTAGTATAGTACCCTTAAGCTCACTAATCTTCGGAACGCATAATCTTCCCTGCTTAACTATGGCTCCGTCTGCTCTCGACTAAAATTCTGCCTCTGGGACTTGCTTGGACCTTGCAAGCATTTTCTGTAAGTTACTATCCTCTGGTTGTCTTCTCACAATCTCTGCTACTAGAGAAGACCTAACCTGAAATTGAGCTAAAAGACTCCCTGAGCTTCCTGCAGTCATAACTGCCTTGAAACCTCTTAACTCACATAGCAAGCTTGCTCGAATACCACACAAGGCACTCTTCAGAAGTCTCGACTTCCTACTTAATGCATCTGCTACCACGTTAGCCTTACCTGGATGATATTCTATGGTACAGTCATAGTCTTTGATTAGTTCTAACCATCGCCTCTGCCTCAGATTCAGTTCTTTCTTATCAAAGATATACTTCAAACTCTTATGATCTGTGAAAATGTGGCACTTCTCACCGAATAAATAATGTCTCCAGATCTTCAGTGCTAGAACTACTACTACTAGCTCAAGATCATGGGTAGGGTAATTACACTCATGCTTCTTCAACTGCCTTGAAGCATAAGCTATTACCTTTCCTTCCTGCATAAGCACACAACATAGTCCTTGCCTCGAAGCGTCACAATAGATCACATACTCCTTCCCTGTTACAGGAAGTGTCAGAATAGGTGCTATCACCAATCTCTTTTTCAGCTCCTGACAACTTTGTTCGCATCTATCCGACCACTCAAACTTATCATTCTTCCTTGTCAAAGCTGTCAATGGTAATGCTAATCGTGAGAAATCCTCAACAAAACGTCTGTAGTATCCGGCCAGGCCTAGGAAACTACGAACTTCTGTTGCACTAGCTGGTCTCTCCCAGTTGACAATAGCTTCCACTTTCTACTGGTCAACACTAACACCGTCCGCTGAAACTACATGCCCTAAGAACACCACTTGATTCAACCAGAACTCACATTTGTTGAACTTAGCGTATAGCTGTTTATCACGTAGTGTCTGTAGAACAATCCTCAGATGTTCCTCATGGGCTTTCCTGTCAATTGAGTAAACTAGTATGTCATCGATGAACACTATCACAAACTGATCTAAATACTGATGGAAGATCCTGTTCATGAGGTCCATGAAAACTGCTGACGCATTCGTTAACCCGAATGGCATCACTAAAAACTCATAGTGCCCATACTTCGTCCTGAATGCTGTCTTAGGAATATCTGATTCCCTAACCTTCAACTAGTGGTATCCTGACCTCAAATCAATCTTAGAGAACACTGCTGCTCCCCTTAACTGGTCAAACAAGTCATCGACGCGTGGTAGAGGATACTTGTTACGTATCGTGACTTTGTTTAACTGCCTGTAATCAATGCATAATCTCAGGGTACCATATTTCTTCTTCACGAATAACACTGGAGCTCCCCAAGGTGATACACTAGGCCTGATGTACCCCTTGTCAACTAGTTCTTGCAACTGCACCTTTAGCTCCTTAAGCTTGCTCGGAGCCATTCTGTATGGTGCCTGTGAAATAGGTGCTGTTCTTGGTAACAATTCAATAGTGAACTCCACCTCTCTATCAGGTGGCAAACCCGATAGATCAGCTGGAAAAACATCAAGAAATTCGTTCACCACAGGAACATCTTCTGGTTTTAGCTTTTCTTCTTGCACCTCTACTACGTGTGCAAGAAACGCTGTGCAACACTTCCTCAAGAACTTCTCAGCTTTCAGAGCTGAAATCAAACTCGTAGGAATAATCTTCCTCTCACCCCTGAAAACAACTTCAGTCAAACCTGGTTTCCTAAAAGTCACTTCCTTCCTATGGCAATCCATAGAAGCATAGTGAGTGAATAAGAAATCCATTCCCAAAATCACATCCAATGCCTACAACTCTAAGGGAAGAAGATCCACTAACATACAAAGACCTTCTACTACAACCTCACAATCACGCAATACTTCATTAACTAATAAAACGTCACCAACTCGAGTGCATATGACTAACTCCTCAGATAAAGGCTCTAGCATCCTATTCACCTTAGTTAAAAACATACCAGAAACAATGGAATGCGTAGCACCTGGATCTAATAAAACACATGCAGGTACATTATAAATCAAAATCGTACCAGTGATCACATCTGGTGCATCCTCTGCTCCCTGTCGAGTCATGGCATAGACTTTTCCCTGCTGCCTAGGTCTCCCTACAACTCCCTTTTTCCTTGCACCACTGGTGTCTTCTCCTGCAGCTGCTGAAACTCTCGGCTGCTCAACTGTGTGAGACTTAACTCCCTGGTCCCTCTGAACCGCTGCCCTCAGCTGTGGACAATCCCTCTTGAAATGCCCTGGTTGTCCACACTGGTAACACACACCAGCGCCAACAAGACATTGACCCCGATGATTCTTGCCACAACTTACACATGGAGTTCTCCTGGATTCACTAGCAACGGACTCCTGACCCGTCCGCGGTCTTGCTACTGAACTCGCAGACTGACTGGGGGCTCTCTGACTCTGCCTCTGATAAGCACTACCCGAACTCATCTGCCTCGACGACTGGCCACCAGATCGGCGCTTGAAGTCTTGACGACCTGAAACATTCACTCCAGGTGTGAACCTCCGCTGCTCACGACCTCGAAAACCACTAGCTGTTGGAGCTCCACGACTAGGCTCCACTGCCGACTTTTCCTCTATAATACTCTGCTCCACACGTAAGGCAGTCTCTACTAGCTGGGAAAAATCTGTCCACTTGGCAATAGCGGTATCTGGGGTACGTATCTCAAAACGCAACCCTCTCTCAAACCTGTGACACCTGTCACTCTCAGATGCCACAATCACTTCAGCATACCGGGAAAGCTCAGTATACTTTCTCTCGTACTCGGCCACTGAAAGTGACCCTTGTTTCAGCTCCAGAAACTCATCTCTCTTTGCCTCACAATATGTGGTGGGATAGTACTTTTCCTCGAATATGCCTCTGAATGTCTGCCAATCTAACGTACGTGCATCACTGCGCCTGGCTAAAATAGATTTCCACCATCCCTCCACCTCCTTCTGCAAAAGAAATGTGGCTAATATGACTTTTCGCTGCTCAGAACAACTCATCACGTCGAAGCATATCTCCAGCATATTTAACCAGACCTCGACGTCAGCTGGATCCGTGGAACCCTCAAACACTGTGGCTCCTAACTTCTTCAACCGTTCAATCCCATACATCTTTTCCGGATCACTAGGCCCTGCTCTCTCTGGCCTACCGATCTCCTGTGCAGATCTAGCAAATCGCTCACTCCCAACCTCATTCTGACCTTTCGGGGTACTGGATCCCCTTTCAGATTGACTTTGGGTAGGATCCTGCGTCCCGTCCTGATTCTGCCTGCGTCGTCTGCTGGTACGTGGTGGCATGACTCCTATAACATATCAACACATCAGACATGCTATAGATACTTCACTCAGATGCATGATACTAAACTTATACCTACATTGCAGTCCTGACTGGACTCACTCTCAACAATACTTGGACCATACTCCGCTAGTTCTATCTGAACTGACCCAACGTCTAACTATTTACTTCTTGGATTTTTCTTAGCACTAACTACCATGTCTCATTTCCCATGGAGCTAACTGCTTTGATACCAAATTGTCACACCCCTTCCCGGGCCACCTGCTAGCTTAGCCCGAAAGATAGCGTGAAGCCAACGGAAATCGTCCTCCTCTAACGATACCTGCTGACCCTCCTGAGCGCTGAACCTGATAAACATACTAATCTTAGATATAAAGCATTCCGCATGAAACACAACACATACGAGGTGCAGCCCTGACATAACTCGATTTGGAAAATAACCTGATATAGATTTCACAACCAAAAACATATACAAATGGGGTTTATACAACCAGGACCTCTAGGACTAAATTGTCCAATCCTTACAAAACATTTACAATATAGACGGACTCAATATACAACTCCACGCACGTACTGGAGCTTGATCTGGAACTTTCAGCAGACGTTGGCAGTGTATCAGGCATCGGGAGCTCGATCTCTACCTGAAAGTGGAAAAACATTTTGAAAGAATGAGCTACGAAGCTCAGTGAGTGACTAACTTTAAAACTGTACATTCGGAAATCAGAACACGTGATAAAACTTTAAACATATAAAGATGCTCAACCACGGCGTTAAACATAAACGTGCAACGATAAAAGCTTTCTTAAAAACATTGCAGGCTCGTCATTAAAAAAAATAACAAGACATATCAAGTACATCAAACATTTTAACTAACATGATCGTTCTATGTTGTGTAGGGCTGATGACCGCAAAGTGCACGGGGCGCAAGGAATATAAAACGGTAGTAATACCGAGTATCGAATCCACAGGGAAGCGAAGCGAAAATTAAGCAAAAACAAAATCTCTTGAGCACTAAAAGTACTTAGGCAAAATAATATTTAGGGAACAACTCATGCAAATAAGAAAAATTTAAGATTTAAAGCAGGAAAATAATTTGATCAATCAAATAAAAAAAATATGGAGAAAGAGATTTCTTTTAATGGGAAGAGGGGTCTTGAAAATCAATTATGAGCTAAACAATGGTTATAATTATCCTATCTCATTGCCCAACTAACTATACTCCTAGAATCTCCGTTAATCACATAAGTTCTCCTGTCGGTTTCCCCTAATTGTAATTAATTCATTTTAACAACCTAAGTGTCCTTAGCGCCATTAAAAATCATTAATTATTACGCTCTGATTCATTTTAGGAATCTAAGTTTAATCAACTAATCCCGGTGTCACGACGGGCAATTAAACTAGTTGCATGGATTAGGATCAATCCTAACTTCTCTCCGTCGAGTTTCCATTAAGAATCGAATCATTACACAATTGGCCAGATTGAATAAAGCATTAAGCACATCCATACAAATAATTAGGAAAAAGGGCAAGAGACAGGTAATTATAACAACGTTTCAACTATAATTTCATTCCAAGACCCCAAATTGGGGTTTAGCTATACATAGCTAAATTATCCACAACATTTACAATAGAAAGCATAATTTAAGAGCATAAAAGGAAAGGAATTGACCGTCGAAAAACCCCTTCGCTTGGCGCTCAGAGCTCCGCCGAACACTCCTTTGAGCTTCCTAAGATGCTCCCCAAAATTCCCCAAATATTTCCCACTAAAGAATTCTCTCAAAAAGGCTAGAAAGCCTTGAGAGAGGCTCCAAAGGAGCCAAAGGAAGGAAAGAATGGATTGAAGAATGAATTGATTGATGGTAAATGAGGCACCCAAGGGTGCCTTTTTATAGGCCCGGATTGGGGGTAGCGTCGCGACGCTACCTTGCACAGCGTCGCGACGCTGCAACGCACGCGGCTTGGGCAACACGAAAAGGGTAGCGTCGCGACGCTGCTTACATAGTGTCTCGACGCTGCCCTAAAATTCCAGATTTTTCAGCTTCTTTTTGGGCTGATTTTTGGGCCTTCTTCTTCATTTCTTTTGGGCATTTTATCATGAGTGTCTTCTTTGGGCCCCCATTTGATCAAGCTTGGATTTGGGCTTCATTTGCTTCATTTTTTGCACTTTTTCTCCCAAAATCACCAACTTTGCTCCTAAGGACCAAATAACGGAATTCATTAAATATTTTCATTAAAAACACGATTAAAGCACAGAAAAGCCTAATAAATTGGGACTAAAATAGCGACATTTCTGCTCGCTATCACACCCCCAAACTTAAGCTTTTGCTAGTCCCGAGCAAAATAAATTCTAAAGATGCATGAAATAGAATTGCTCAAGCCTCAATGATTTTGGAATTCTCAAGATAGAATGGAAAACATGCAAGTGGAATAAGCAAGCACCGCATACTCTTGAAGAAATCTTAAACTAGATTGAACTTAAGATTAATGAATAGCATGCTCAAGACTTATCTATTGATTCTTTTCCTAACCTAGATTAGTCTTATGGCTTTCTCCATTTGTTTTCCCCCTACACTGGCTAAGAGCCCCTAATAGGTCGGAGTCCTTCTATCATGCAAAAAAAGAAACTAGGGTGCCTGATATTTTCTTTTTCATGGGGGAGCAAAACTCACAATTGATTTTTCTCTTTCTTTTGCTTTTTCTTTTGCTACTCCCCCAAACTTGCATTTTGATATCTAATGGTACTAGCTTTCACACTACGGTGCAGGGACCCTTAACCCGAATTTTATTCTCTGGTTGGCCTAACTGATCACACCGCAGGTAGCTCTTTTTACCCCTAGGCTTTTTCTTTTGTGCAAGCAAAAATTTTCTCTTTCAACAGATTTTTCTTTTCTCTCATTTTCTTTTGTTGCTTTTGCTTTTCTCTCAGCAGGCATAACATTTTTTTTTTTTCTACCTAGCTCTTTAGAACAATCAAGCATGAACTTCCTAATATTAGAAACTAAGCCTATCGGGGTGACAACAAACTTTAAAAATCATAATAAGAATCTAGATTTTCAAAGACGTCCTTAGATAAGGCTATTGCATGCTTTAGACATCAAAACTAAGTATCAAAAATTTTAAAATTTCATAATTTCTGCCGTGCTCCCAGATTCCACAACATATAAACTATTTTCTCCCAAAATTTCTAAAATCACATCCCTGGCTATCATAGCTATCTATTCATGCATCCAAAAGAATTCAAATATGCTCAACATAGCGGAAGCCTCCCCCCCAAACTTAAACTAAACATTGTCCCCAATGTTTTAAAAACAGTAAAGCATAAAGAGGGATACTGAGACTTCCCTGAGCTAGGAGCGCTTTATCCTCTTCCTTTCGATCCAGAAAAATGGGATTCTTGGAATTTTGGGATTTGCTTAAGGTGATCCTGCAAAACAAAATTGGATCACGAAGCAAAGAAAATTATTTACCGCAAAAACAACTATCTAAACTTTAATCCTTGGGTTGCCTCCCAAGCAGCGCTTTCTTTAACGTCTTTAGCTAGACGAGGCTCGGCACGCTTACGGAGGCTCGAAATAAAAATTTTCATCATCCTCCGGGCCCTGTAAAAAATCACGCACCGAGTTGCATACCGCAAACAGGGGAGAAAAAAAACTTTCCCCTGGCCCATCATCACTAAAGAGATTATCATAATAACATTGCAGAAAATATGTAACAGCATCAAATCTCTTTTCTAAGTCTCTATTCACAAAGAAATTGTTAACAGAGTCATCGAGCGTTATAATATCTACCGGTCTAGGATCTAAAGATGGCCTATCAATCATGCCAGACCATTCATCAGAAAAAACATTTACATGCTCCTCAGATTCCTCAGACTCAGTATTAAAAAATGATTCAACTAGGCTATCACATGACTCACTATCAGAATTAAAGAATTCAAGCTCTTCAGGGTCAGATTCTATACTATGCACAGATTCGAGTTCCTCTGGGTCAGTTTCTATGCTATATACATCATCAGGACACGAATCAAAGGTATTAACATTATCAGGGTTCATGCATTCAGGAATGTCAAGATCAGACTCAATAGATTCAGTGTAATCACGATCAGACTCGAAATTATCTACCAAGTAATCTTTTTTATGCATTTCATGTTCATTCTCAATGTCAGGCAACTCTATATCATCATCAAAATTATCCATTTCAGGCAAATCTAATTCATTTTCAAAGGAAGGTAAATCATCAACTGCAGATCTTTCATTGTCACAAGCAGGCAAGTCTAATTCATTTTCAAAGTCAGGCAGTTCTAAATCATTCTCAAACAGAGGATTATTCAAATATGCATTGTGATCAAAATCCTCATCATCCATAGGCACTTCTCCTAAGCCTAAGCCAAGATTAAACTCTACCTCCTCATCATCGTCAGTCAAGTATTCAGGACCAATAGAAAAACATGTATGCAAACTACATACAGACTCATCTTGTCCAAAAATACTAAACACAACTTTTTCATCATCAATGTTCAAGGTAAGCTTACCTGTGTGGACACTGATCTCAGCTTTACCTGTAGCTAGGAAAGGTCTGCCTAGAATAATGGGCACCTCTTTATCCTCCTTCATGTCTAGTACCACAAAATCTATGGGGAAGATAAACTTGTTGACCTTCACCAGTACGTCCTCCACAACACCCATTGGTTGGGTAATTGATCTGTCAGCAAGCTGGAGAGTGACGTCGGTGTCCTTCATACCTGTTAAACCAATCCTCCTGTAAACAGAATAGGGCATCAAGTTTATACTTGCTCCTAAATCACATAAGGCCCTATCGAAAGATGCTTCTCCTATGGTGCAGGGAACAGTAAAACTCCCTGGATCTTTTTGTTTAGAAGGCATCTTCCCAAATACTATGGTACTGCTACTCTCAGACAATTTAAAATTTTCTTTTTTTAGACTTTTCTTTCTAGAAAGCATTTCTTTCATGAATTTCCCATAATTAGGCATGTTATACAAGGCATCTACTAAGGGAATATTCACAGACAATTTCTTAAACATTTCTAGAAATTTTTGAAACTGCTCATCTAATTTAACATTCTTAAAGCGCTGAGGAAAAGGTAACTCCCTGTAGTCAAAGGTTGGACATTCGCCCCTTCGCCTGGGCGGGCTGATGTGCGAGCCTTTGTCGTGGTGGTTGCATGGGACCACTTCTTCCTCGTACAGTTTCTTGTTGTGCCTGCCATCCTGCTTTTTATCTTCTTTTCTACCTGCAAAATTGTTAGAAAAATCACAATTTAAGTCAATAGAGTCAGGAGGATGTTGGGACCTTTCAGAGGAGGCTTTTTGTGCCTCAGCCCTTTCATCTTCATCCCTTCTCTTTTCTTCTTCCTTCTTCCTTTCTGAACTGTTCTCCAGCTGTCTACCACTTCTCAGTGTCACCATCTTGCACTGCTCTCTTGGGTTAGGCTCAGTGTCGCTTGGAAATTTTCCCTTTTGAAGTGCATTCACTGCTGAAGCGATCTGTCCTATTTGAACTTCCATGTTTTTCAGAGCTGTGTCGTGGTTATTGACTGCTGTCTGGAGATTGAAGTTCAAAACTTTCTGTTCCTTTACAAACATAGCCACCAACTCCTCCAGGTTATTCTTCTTTTCAGGCGCACTGGATGATGCGAAACCTGGCGGTGGCTGCAAAACATTCTTTGTATTTGAGTATGAGAAGTTCTCGTGATTGCGTAGACTGGGGTGGTAGAAGTTCGGTATTCCTTGCGTAAATGGTCTATTTCCTACGTACTGGACTTCTTCCACATCTTGACCTTCCTTCTTTGAATGACCTTCAGCTAAGGTGGAAATGGACTTGACCACCTCAGACGAAGTCAACTTTTTTAGGGCGTTGGTCAGCGATGCCAGCTGTGCCTTCAGTGAACTTGACTCATCCAATTCATATAATCCAGCCTTCTTTGAAATTGCTCCCCTCTCGGTTGGCCATTGATAACTGGTTGCCGCCATTTCCTCAAGCAGATCTTTGGCTTCTGTCACTGTTTTTGAAAGAAAACTTCCTCCTGCTGATGTGTCTAGGACTGTCTTCGTGGAGGGATTCAATCCATTATAAAATAACTGTACTTGAAGCCAATCAGGATATCCGTGTTGGGGGCACCGCCTAAGCATTTCTTTGTATCTTTCCCACGCCTCGTACAACTGCTCCTCGTCAAGCTGCCTAAATGTTCCGATTTCAGTCCGGAGCTTGGTAGTCTTGGCAGGCGGGAAAAATTTTGTCAGAAAAGCCTGGGCAAGCTCATCCCATGTACTTATGCTGCCCGTCTCGACTGATTCGAGCCAATCCTTTGCTTTATCCTGTAGAGAGAATGGAAATAACCTCAATCTGATAGCGTCGGCCGGAACTCCGTTCATCTTCACCGTCCCACAAATTTCCAGGAATGATCGCAGATGTGAGTGTGGGTCCTCAGAAGGGTGTCCCTTAAACGAGTTATCGCGCGCCATCTGAATCAATCCCGTCTTTAACTCAAAATTTGTAGCTTGGATTGGGGCATAGACAATCCCAGAATTCTCGGTGGGGAGAACTGGCTGTAAGAAATCTCTAATTGCCTTGGGAGCTTCCTCTTGGTGGGCCATTGCTTCTGCTAATCTTTTCTCTCTTCGAATGGATCTAAGAGTCCTGTCAATTTCAAGATCTAACGGAAACAAATTAACCACCTTGTTCCTTCGCATACAATACTCCCAATCAATCAAGAGAACCAAACAAAATAAAACAAAAACAAATGATATTCACAAAATAATAAGAAAAATATTTACACCTAAATTACTATTTATCCCTTTCTTTTTGATGTCAAGAAAAATTAATTTGCTTAAAAATCAAGCTTCCCCGGCAACGGCGCCAAAAACTTGATGACCGCAAAGTGCACGGGCCGCAAGTAATATAAAACGGTAGTAATACCGAGTATCGAATCCACAGGGAAGCGAAGCGAAAATTAAGCAAAAACAAAATCTCTTGAGCACTAAAAGTACTTAGGCAAAATAATATTTAGGGAACAACTCATGCAAATAAGAAAAATTTAAGATTTAAAGCAGGAAAATAATTTGATCAATCAAATAAAAAAAATATGGAGAAAGAGATTTCTTTTAATGGGAAGAGGGGTCTTGAAAATCAATTATGAGCTAAACAATGGTTATAATTATCCTATCTCATTGCCCAACTAACTATACTCCTAGAATCTCCGTTAATCACATAAGTTCTCCTGTCGGTTTCCCCTAATTGTAATTAATTCATTTTAACAACCTAAGTGTCCTTAGCGCCATTAAAAATCATTAATTATTACGCTCTGATTCATTTTAGGAATCTAAGTTTAATCAACTAATCCCGGTGTCACGACGGGCAATTAAACTAGTTGCATGGATTAGGATCTATCCTAACTTCTCTCCGTCGAGTTTCCATTAAGAATCGAATCATTACACAATTGGCCAGATTGAATAAAGCATTAAGCACATCCATACAAATAATTAGGAAAAAGGGCAAGAGACAGGTAATTATAACAACGTTTCAACTATAATTTCATTCCAAGACCCCAAATTGGGGTTTAGCTATACATAGCTAAATTATCCACAACATTTACAATAGAAAGCATAATTTAAGAGCATAAAAGGAAAGGAATTGACCGTCGAAAAACCCCTTCGCTTGGCGCTCAGAGCTCCGCCGAACACTCCTTTGAGCTTCCTAAGATGCTCCCCAAAATTCCCCAAATATTTCCCACTAAAGAATTCTCTCAAAAAGGCTAGAAAGCCTTGAGAGAGGCTCCAAAGGAGCCAAAGGAAGGAAAGAATGGATTGAAGAATGAATTGATTGATGGTAAATGAGGCACCCAAGGGTGCCTTTTTATAGGCCCGGATTGGGGGTAGCGTCGCGACGCTACCTTGCACAGCGTCGCGACGCTGCAACGCACGCGGCTTGGGCAACACGAAAAGGGTAGCGTCGCGACGCTGCTTACATAGTGTCTCGACGCTGCCCTAAAATTCCAGATTTTTCAGCTTCTTTTTGGGCTGATTTTTGGGCCTTCTTCTTCATTTCTTTTGGGCATTTTATCATGAGTGTCTTCTTTGGGCCCCCATTTGATCAAGCTTGGATTTGGGCTTCATTTGCTTCATTTTTTGCACTTTTTCTCCCAAAATCACCAACTTTGCTCCTAAGGACCAAATAACGGAATTCATTAAATATTTTCATTAAAAACACGATTAAAGCACAGAAAAGCCTAATAAATTGGGACTAAAATAGCGACATTTCTGCTCGCTATCAAGGGCACGCCCAGTACAACCAACGTTTACTAGTCCTACGATGTAGTGGGGCCCGCCCAGCACTCATGACAGCATCGTTGTCACGGAGTACACTCAACGTCAACAATGGAATATAACCTGTGTGCACACGGTACCATATAGCCTCGGGCTCAATATCTCAGTCATGTAGTCAATAGAAATCTCAGAAAATCACATGAAAACATTAGAACACGCCTGCTTATCGTTATCTTTCGTAAAACTCAAGCTTACTCAGCTTGCTCAAGGAAAAAAAACCGAAAATCTTTAAATAATTCTTGCTAATACATGCTTGGCTTAAAAGGATGTCGTTTCAACTATTTTTAAGAAACTCATTAATCACGTGCTCATTTATAAACCTCATTAGAAAATCTAAGCTCATAACTTAAGCTTGAAACCATTCATAAAAACCATGTATCATTTATAGAAAAGCATGTAAAACATCTAAACATGAACAACCGTTGGAAACAATTTTCGAAATTCATTTTGTCACTCACAGTCTTAGCTAGTTTCCTGGTCTACAGACTCAACCTATTTCCTCTTCGCCTGTCAAACAACCAAAACCGAGCATTAGAACCATAGATAGCTTTGTCTTTCCATGCTCATGAATTTCTAAACAATTGAATTACGAATCACATTCACATTCTACTTTCCAGATTTTCCAGATTCTATACCCTAACTTCCAACACCCATAACTTCCTCAATACTAAACCAAAATTAATGTAATACACATCAAACGCTTCATTTTCGAACACTCTACAACTTACCTGAAGAAATGAAAACGAGATTCCCAACCAATTTTCCCAGAAACACCCCGATCACAGACAACACAAATTTGAGCTTCTCTGCTACCGTTTATCTTTCTCCAGACATTAAACCTACTTCAAGTCATTTTTGGCTCACGAATTCTTCATGAGAGTTGTAGGCAATTGAATAATCTTTCCAACCATACCAAATAGAGCTTCTGATTCAACTTGTACAGCCCAGAATGGTCGAAAAACCAGAGAAAACCATAGATCCTCCTGCTTTGCTCGAAAATCCTGTGCTCTGTTTTCCATTCCAAAAACCATTAACTTCTCATACGATTTAGCTCAAGCTTCCTTCATGAAATTTGTTAGCAAATGAACTAAATTTCAAGAAAATCAAACCTCACCTCTTAGTTCCTTCTATGTAGCTCAAACCGAATAAAAAACCAGAGGTTGACAGGTTGAACCAAGATTCTGCTGTAGCTGGCTTTGCATGATCTTTTCCTATCTTCATCAACCTCAAAACCACGAAATTCTTCTTCTTCTTCTTCCTTCACTCTCTCCCTCAAGTACTCTGAAATGTTGGATTGGAAATGATGGGAAAATGGACTGAAAAAGGGTGAAGCGGTGGTGGGTTTCTTTGCTGGCTTTTCCCATTTCCTTTCTTTTCTTTTTTTTTTCACTTTTGTTCTTTTTTTTTTTTTTTTTTTTTGCTGATTTATTTTTTTTTCTTTTCCTTCCATATCTCCATTCTTTTCTTCATTCATTTTCTTCTTTTAAATTAGGAAATCCCAACAACTTAAATTCAACAACGAAACCACAGTAGATGACAAGAGTAAATGATCCAAGGAAAGTCTCGGGTTTACAGTCCCCCTACGGATGGTGTTTGCATGGGTTAATATCAAGGTGAATGGGGAAAGTGTTCATAGTAAGTGGGTGAAGGAAACGTGTCAAACGTATCCTGCGGTCTCCACCATTAGGTTGCACCGTAAGATTCCTATGGCTGCCTGCGAGTCGCCCTGGGAGCAATTACCCTATGGAGGGCTTGCGCATGGGATTCGGAACAACGCAAACTCCAGAAATGGATAGGGTTTCCTAGGGCCATTCCCAACATTAGCTCTTCCCTACGGTGTCATTGTTGGGGTCGTCCTCTGCGATCTGAAAAATGATGGGTAACACTTACAAGATGGTCTTGACCAATTTAACGTTAGCTAATAACTATTGGAGTAAGAGTTATTCTAGTAATAGTATTTGGCCGAGATTGTCTCGATTCAGAGGAGGTGTAGCTGACTGCCCTACGGTAGCGGTTATTCTAAACCCCTGAAGTACCGTTGCAAATAAATCAATTGTATATATGGGTCGATGATTACTTTTGCTAAAATCTTATTGGATAATATGAATAATGGGTTTAGTGCAAGTATTCTAATAGAGATTAATTTGTTTGTTTCAGCAATATGTCGAAAAACTTATGTGCTTTGTCAAATGCCAAATTAAACGGATTAGTATATACTACTAAGAATACTAACTTAAATGCAAAACACGTGGCAAACAATTTAGGTTTGGTCTCAACTCAGTAATATCCTCATACTAACTGCTTAGCCAAGAATAACATGATCCACGACTCTAAATGCGATTTATTAGTCTTGGAAACGTGTTTAGTGGAAAACGACGATTCTACCTGGATACTTGATTCAGGTGCCACTAATCACGTATGTTCTTCATTTCAAGGAATGAGTCCTGGCAACAGCTAAGAGCTGGAGAGATGACTCTTAAAGTCGGAACAGGAGAAGTCATCTCGGCTATTACATGATATTAGATAATGTTTACATAGTTCCGAAAATTAAAAGAAATTTGATTTCTCTATCTTTTTTAATTGAACAAGGATATTCAATTTATTTTTCTGTTAATGAAGCATGCATAACTAAAAGAGGTATTGATGTTTGCTCTGCAAACATGAAGAATAAATTATATGTTTTGAGACCCATTGAGTCTAAAGCTATTTTAAATCATGAGATGTTTAAAACTGCTGAGACTCAACTTAAAAAGCGAAGAGTTTCTCAAGATACCTATCTCTGGCACTTGACGTTAGGCCATATCAACCTCAATAGGATTGGGAGATTGGTCAGAAGTTGACTCCTAACCAAGTTAGAAGACAACTCGTTGCCTCCTTGTGAGTCATGCCTTGAGGGAAAGATGACAAAACGACCTTTTACCGGAAAAGGTTATCGTGCCAAAGAGCCCCTAGAGCTCATTCATTCGGACCTCTGTGGACCAATGAACATTAGAGCTCGAGGAGGGTACGAATATTTCATCAGTTTCATTGATGATTATTCGAGGTATGACTATCTCTACCTGATGCATCATAAGTCTGAAGCTTTTGAAAAGTTCAAGGAGTACAAGGCCGAGGTTGAGAACCTATTAGGTAAGACGATAAAAACACTTCGATCCGATCGAGGTGGAGAGTATATGGACTCGATTTTTCAAGACTATTTGATAGAGCATGGAATTACGTCCCAACTCTCAGCCCCTGGTACACCACAGCAAAACGGTGTATTGGAAAGGAGAAACAGAACCTTGTTGGACATGGTTCGTTCGATGATGAGTTATGCTCAGTTGCCCAACTCATTTTGGGGTTATGCAGTAGAAACTGCGGTTTATATTTTGAACGTAGTTCCCTCAAAGAGTGTTTCTGAAACGCCGTTTGAGCTCTATAAAGGACGTAAAGCTAGTTTACGACATTTCATATTTGGGGATGTCCTGCATACGTGCTAGAGGCAAACCCAAAGAAATTGGAGCCTCGTTCTAGATTTTGCCTATTTGTAGGCTATCCCAAAGAAACCAGAGGTGGATACTTCTTCGATCCACAAGAAAATAAAGTACTTGTATCGAAAAATGCTACATTCCTAGAAGAAGACCACCTCAGAGACCACAAAGCCACGAAGTAAAGTCGTTTTAAGTGAACTATCTAACGAAGCTACAGAAACATCAACAAGAGTTGTTGATAATGTTGGCACCTCGAGCCAGTCGCGTCCTTCTCAAGAAATAAGAGAAGCTCGACGTAGTGGGAGGGTTGTTAGACAGCCTGATCGCTATTTGGGTTTAACTGAAACCCCAGTCGTCATACCTTATGACGGGATCGAGGATCCATTAACCTTTAAACAGGCCATGGATGACATTGACAAGAATGAGTGGATTAAAGCCATGGACTTGGAAATCGAGTCCATGAATTTTAATTCAGTATGGGATCTTGTAGATCAACCTGAAGGGGTTAGACCCATAGGGTGCAAATGGATCTACAAGAGAAAACGAGACGCTGCTGGAAAGGTACTGATAGGCAAATTGCTAACCGCAAGCGCACGGGTCAAGTAATAATAAAGTGTTCGTATAAACGAGTGTCGTCCTCTGGATTGGATTTTTAAGCAAATCAAGTATTGTGAATTATCTTGCTCAATTTTATTTAGGGATCAAAAAGTAGTGAGTGAATAATATGAAAACTAAATCAAAGCAAGTAAAAAGTGGAAATTCAATTGGGAAAAATACTTAGGGAATTGATTTCGCCGATTTAGTCTAGGATTGATTTTAAGGAGTAAGTTATTATGCACAATGAAATTATGAGCCAAAGACCCTTTAATCACAACTACCTCTCCCGAGTATAATTGATTCTCATGCAAATTAACCAACTCGATATCCCTATCTAAGTCTATTAATAAGCAAGGCAATGAGATCTTTTGACCAATTCTAAAGTTAATCTAAAACCGTCATGAATTAGAAAGTAAACTTTAGTCATGCAATCTTGAGTAAGTCTATATTAAATCCCCTCTCCCGAGCTAGATTCAAAACATAAATCAATCAATTAATGGCCAATTAATTGAAAGCATTAAATCAAGATTACAAACATAATAAACATTGCACAACTAAAACCATAAATCAATCCATAAACAAAATCAACTACATCAATCCCTAAGCTATGAGTTTAGCTACTCATGAATGTAATTACAAGCTCAACTAAACATAATGAAGCCATAAATCTAACTAGAGAAGAGGAAAGGGAAAAGAAAACTCAATGTAGGCCGAGATCGAACGTCCCCGTCACGATCCTCACGAACGATGGGTTGATTTCCGCTTTTCTCCCTCTTGTTCAGCCTCAATCCTCTGTTTTCTCCTCTGTTTTACGGCTCCCAGAGGTCCCAAAATTGAATCCCCCTAAAAACCTAGCCGAAAGGAAGCTTTTATTCTAATTTTTCGTCGTAGCGTCGAGACGCTATCCAGAAAGCGTCTCGACGCTGCCTCTAAAACACGCGCGTCTAGAATAGAAATAACAGTAGCGTCTCGACGTTGTGACGCTGCCGCCTCTTCTAATTGAGGAAAACCAGCGTCGAGACCCTCCAAGAGTGGCGTCTCGACGCTGATGGGAAAAATGCCCTCTCTTGGCTCCTTGTTGCTTAAACTTTCCGGTTCTTTGGCATATTTTCACGTCCCGAACACCCGATTAACTCCAATTCCACGTTTTAGCTCTAATCATCGCTTTCCTACAAAATAAACAATAAAGCACAATAAAATGGCCCAAAAATCATAAAAGACTAGCTAAATTAAATAAGTAAAAGTAGCTAGCTATGCTCGCTATCAAATACCCCAAAACTTAAGCTTTTGCTAGTCCTCGAGCAAACTACAAATCAAACACACAGTAGAAGAATGGATGCAATAATCATAACTCAATCCTCAAGGCTCAAAAGTCAATAGTCAAGCAAGCAAGAGATATGCACACAAGGACCAATGAGGGAGACAAATTAAAATTTCTCCAAAATTAACTTGCATAAGCGAGATTTAACTCAACAAGATCAGACTCTACTAGCCCGGGATTGGATTATTAAGCCCTCAGCTCATCTTCCCTCTACACTGGCACTAAGGTTTCACTAATGAGTTAATGGAACAAATTAGTTTGTTTTTCTCCATACTTAGGTGCTTTTAATTAACAATTAAATTAAGCATGTATATGTGGCACTAGCTTTCACACACCCATTGCAGGGACCCTTAACCTGAGTTTTCTCTGGTTGGCCTAACTGATCACAACAGGGGTAGCTCTTTTTGCCTTAATCTTTATTAACCATTGCATATTGCACGCATAAGTCATGACTATTTTCTTTTTCAACAACAATAACAACAAGAATGATTTTTCGTTACGAACATGATAAGCAGATATTCTTTTCTTTTCTCCTAAGCAAGATCAAACATGCTAATTTGCAAAAAATTAACTCTTTAGCTCTACCCTACACCTATCGAGGTGACAACAAGCATATGAACCCAATAATTCGCTCCTAAGCATTCAAATCCAAATCTAGCCAAGACCAATACTCTACTCATGCAAGCCATCTCCTAGAAAAAGTTTAAAAAGTCTCCCTTTTTGGGTACTCTTGCTTACAACTCATCGCAAGCTTGAAAATTGACAAGAAAGCCTATCCTAGGACATCATAGTCATGCAGAAATACATCCAGAAAACAACCATATGCATAATTCAAAGAAAGCTCAAAACTATAGCCCGAACTCAGATGCTCAAGGGCTCCACAAACATGCTAATCCACCCCCAAACTTAAATCATGCATTGTCCTCAATGTATAAAGAAAATAAAGCATAAACAAGCATGAGAACAATAAAAGAATGGAAGGAGTGAACAATACTGGCCTGGAATGATGTTGACTTCTTTATTGAAATCTTGAGAGCTGGAAAGCAAAGGAGAGACAGACAACAAGACCTACAAAACAAACACAATAAATAAAACTCAAAAGAAAGACACAACTAACTTACTTGGGTTGCCTCCCATAAGCGCTTGTTTAACGTCATTAGCTCGACGTGTTGACCGTGCTTCAAGGAGGCTTCTTTTCTGTGACTCCAACAGAGGTGCTCTTTCTTGCACCTTTCTTGTAGCCCATGAAAAGCACTTCAGATTGTTCTTTAGAGTCTTCCACTGCTTTAAAAATTTCTTTTTCGTTCTTGACTCTAATAGTGAGCTCTTTGCGCTCAATATCAATAATCACTCGCCCAGTAGCGAGGAATGGTCTTCCTAGTATGACAGGCATTGAAGGATTTTCTATCATGTCCATAACATACAGATCAATAGGGAGGAAAAATCTACCTACTCTGATTAAAACATTTTCTACAATGCTAACTGGTCTAACCACAGACTGATCAGCCAATTGGAGCTTTACAGGAGTAGATTTAATCTCACCTACGTCTAACTTTTTGCATAAAGATAGAGGAATGATATTAATGCTAGCACCTAAGTCACATAATGCTCTAATAGAGTAAGTACCAAAACTGCAAGGAACAGAAAAACTCCCTAGATCTGCTACTTTTTCAGGTACCTTCTGTTGGACTCTAGTGCTGCATGTGGAAGCAAGATACATCGTGTCAACCTTCTTTTCCTTTCGCTTCTTTGCTAACCACTCCTTCATGAACCTGTTATACTGGGGCATCTCTAACGCCTCTGCAAAAGGAATATTAATGTTCAGATTCATAAAAGCATTCATAAACTTGTCAAACTGAACCTGATTGTTCTTTTTCTTCTTTTTCTCTTTCTTTTCTTTGGGAACCATCAGTGTGGGAGAAGGAATAGGAGGCTCAGGTTTAGGCCTTTCAGCCTCATCTGATGATGTGTCCTCCTCAGCTTCCCCTGTAGGCGTGTCATAATCCTCAGACTCAGGCTCCCCTTCAGTTTCCTCCTGGTGCACAGTGATTGCCTTACAGTACTCCATCTGGGTTTTCTCTTGCTCAGCTGGGGCCTTACCTTTATTCATGGTGCTTACAACACTTACCAACTGTCCCAGCTGAGTCTCAATATTCTTGATGGCAGCACTGTGGCCATTCACTGTTGAGTTGATGGCAAAGATTGCCTCCTCCAATTTAGTTGTCCTGTTACTAGACTCTGCAATGAAAGCTCCAACAAGATCTTCTAACTTTTTATTTTCTTGAGTTTGAGGGGCAAACCCAGGAGGATTAAGAACATTCTTATTATTAGCATAAGAGAAATTTTCATGGTTCCTATTGTTAGGGTGATAATGTGTAGGTGTAGAATTATTATTATATCCCCTAGAATTAAAATTTGATACATACTGAACCTGCTCGATGGTCTCCTCCTGAGGTCTAGACGCTAAAGCAGCAGCTGATTCAATTGACTGTGCACTCCCTGTACCTGAAAATTTCATAAAAGCATTAGCAAGGGAGGTCATCTGGGCCTGGAATGCACTTACTTTATCAACCTCAAACACTCCAGCAACAATCTTTTTAGGTGCAGACCGCTCTGATGGCCACTGATAGTTGTTGGTGGCCATATCCTCTAGAAGTGTACGAGCATTTTCCACGGTCTTGGACAACAGAGTCCCACCTGCAGCTGCATCAACAATCGTTTTTGTACTAGGAGTCAAACCATTATAAAACAATTGAACCTGAAGCCAATCGGGATATCCATGCTGAGGGCACTTCCTCAGTAGCTCTTTAAATCGCTCCCAGGCCTCGAACAGCTGCTCATCATATTGTTGTTGGAATGTCCCAATCTCGGTCCTCAACATGACCGTCTTTGTAGGAGGGAAAAATTTTCTTTAAAAAGGCCTGGACTAAAGCATCCCAGGTGGTGATGCTCCCAGGGGGAATAGACTGCAACCAATCTCGTGCTTTATCCTGCAAAGAAAAAGGAAACAAGCGTAAGCGAATGGCATCCTCAGAGACTCCATTAATTTTTACCGTCCCACAAATGTCCAAAAATGATTTAAGATGAGAATTTGGATCCTCGGTGGGCGATCCTCTATATGCACAGTCTCGAGCCATCTGAATGAGATCGGTCTTCAGCTCAAAGTTGTTGGCATTAATTGGGGCATAGACAATCCCCGACTGTTGCCCCTGAAACACGGGCTGAAAGTAATCTCTAATAGGCCTAGGCTCCTCAGGTGGATTTTGGTCAGACATTTGAATAATTTCTCTATTTTCCCTTTGAAGCCTATGAATTGTTCTTTCAATCTCGGGATCCAACAGTATCAAAATTAAATCTTTATTACTTCGCATAAACAACCTACACTATCCCAAAAAGGAAAGACAACGAATAAGGAAAAAAATAAAGAAAAGAAAACAACTAATCTAAATATGGAAAATATAATCTAGAAAAGGAAACAAAATGACCTAATATGGAATGCAAAAATAAATATGGCAAAACACAAATAAGGAATCTAACAAATAAGGAAAAACTAATCTAAAAAGGAATAACAAGAAACAAATAAGGAAAAGATTACTCAACTAAAAGAAAAACTAAACTCGAAAAACAAATATGGAAAGAAAAACAAATATGGAACAATGCAATCAACCTAGAAAAGTAAAAATACACCCTAAATTAAGATCAAACAATTTTTTCACAATATCAATCTAGCTAAATGTGCCAATCCCCGGCAACGGCGCCAAAAACTTGATAGGCAAATTGCTAACCGCAAGCGCACGGGTCAAGTAATAATAAAGTGTTCGTATAAACGAGTGTCGTCCTCTGGATTGGATTTTTAAGCAAATCAAGTATTGTGAATTATCTTGCTCAATTTTATTTAGGGATCAAAAAGTAGTGAGTGAATGATATGAAAACTAAATCAAAGCAAGTAAAAAGTGGAAATTCAATGGGGAAAAATACATAGGGAATTGATTTCGCCGATTTAGTCTAGGATTGATTTTAAGGAGTAAGTTATTATGCACAATGAAATTATGAGCCAAAGACCCTTTAATCACAACTACCTCTCCCGAGTATAATTGATTCTCATGCAAATTAACCAACTCGATATCCCTATCTAAGTCTATTAATAAGCAAGGCAATGAGATCTTTTGACCAATTCTAAAGTTAATCTAAAACCGTCATGAATTAGAAAGTAAACTTTAGTCATGCAATCTTGAGTAAGTCTATATTAAATCCCCTCTCCTGAGCTAGATTCAAAACTTAAATCAATCAATTAATGGCCAATTAATTGAAAGCATTAAATCAAGATTACAAACATAATAAACATTGCACAACTTAAACCATAAATCAATCCATAAACAAAATAGACTACATCAATCCCTAAGCTATGAGTTTAGCTACTCATGAATGTAATTACAAGCTCAACTAAACATAATGAAGCCATAAATCTAACTAGAGAAGAGGAAAGGGAAAAGAAAACTCAATGTAGGCCGAGACCGAACGTCCCCGTCACGATCCTCACGAACGGTGGGTTGATTTCCGCTTTTCTCCCTCTTGTTCAGCCTCAATCCTCTGTTTTCTCCTCTGTTTTACGGCTCCCAAAGGTCCCAAAATTGAATCCCCCTAAAAACCTAGCTGAAAGGAAGCTTTTATTCTAATTTTTCGTCGTAGCGTCGAGACGCTATCCAGACAGCGTCTCGACGCTGCCTCTAAAACACGCGCGTCTGGAATAGAAATAACAGTAGCGTCGAGACGCTATTGTCACAGCGTCTCGACGCTGTGACGCTGCCGCCTCTTCTAATTAAGGAAAACCAGCGTCGAGACCCTCCAAGAGTGGCGTCTCGAAACTGATGGGCAGAATGCCCTCTCTTGGCTCCTTGTTGCTTTAACTTTTCGGTTCTTTGGCATATTTTCACGTCCCGAACACCCGATTAACTCCAATTCCACGTTTTAGCTCTAATCATCGCTTTCCTACAAAATAAACAATAAAGCACAATATAATGGCCCAAAAATCATAAAAGACTAGCTAAATTAAATAAGTAAAAGTAGCTAGCTATGCTCGCTATCAGGTACAGACCTTTAAGGCACGACTTGTGGCAAAGGGTTTTAGCCAGCGAGAGGGGATTGACTATGAGGAAACCTTCTCCCCTGTTGCCATGTTGAAGTCAATTCGGATACTTTTATCCATTGCCACGTTTTACGATTATGAAATATGGCAAATGGATGTCAAGGCTGCTTTTCTGAACGACAGTCTTGAAGAAAGTATCTACATGTCTCAGCCAGAGGAGTTCATTGCTCAGGATCAAGAGCAAAAAGTTTGCAAGCTTAAACGATCCATTTATGGGTTAAAACAAGTGTTTAGATCCTGGAACATGAGATTTGATACTGCAATCAAATCTTATGGCTTTGAACAAAACGTTGATGAGCCTTGTGTTTACAAAAGGATCATCAACAACTCCGTAGCTTTCTTAGTACTGTATGTGGATGATATCCTACTCATCGGGAATGAAGTAGGTTATCTCACTTACATTAAACTATGGCTAGCAACTCAATTCCAAATGAAAGATTTGGGTGAGGCACAATATGTTATAGGGATCCAAATTGTTCGAGACCGAAAGAACAAAACGCTAGCCCTGTCTCAAGCATCTTATATTGACAAATTGTTGGTTACATATAAAATGCAAAATTCTAACAAGGGACTATTACCTTTCAGACACGGAAATAATTTGTCTAAGGAAAAGTGTCCTCAGACACCTCAAGAAGTTGAGGACATGAGACGTTTTCCCTATGCCTCTGCAGTAGGCAGCCTAATGTATGCCATGTTGTGTACAAGGCCTGACATTTGTTATGCAGTAGGGATTGCCAGTAGATATCAATCCAATCCAGGATTCGATCACTGGTCAGCCGTTAAAAATATCCTCAAGTATCTAAGGAGAACGAGGGACTATGTGCTCGTGTATGGTTCCAAGGATTTAATCCTTACAGGATACACTAATTCTGACTTTCAAACCGATAAAGATTCGAGGAATTCTACATCGGGGTCAGTATTCACTCTGAATGGAGGAGCAATAGTATGGTGTAGCACCAAGCAAGGATGCATTGCAGACTCGACCATGGAGGCCGAATATGTAGCCGCTTGCAAAGCAGCAAAAGAGGCAGTATGGCTCAGGAAGTTCCTAACTGACTTGGAAGTCATTCCGAACATGCATCTGCCTATCACCTTGTATTGTGATAATAGCGAAGCAGTTGCAATCTCAAAGGAACCTCGTAGCCATAAGAGAGGCAAGCACATCGAAAGGAAATATCATCTCATTAGGGAGATTGTGCACCGATGAGACGTGATCGTCACAAAGATAGCGTCGGAGCACAACATTGCTGATCCATTCACGAAGGCTCTCACAGCTAAAGTGTTCGAGAGTCATCTAGAAGGTCTAGGTCTGCGAGATATGTATGGAAAATAATCTAGGGCAAGTGGGAGAATTGTAATCGGTATCTGATGCCCTGGTTTATTGTATTTATACATTGTAATACGTTTTGTATTTTATACACCCACTGCTGTTATGGATTATAGTACATCCCACTGAACTAGAGTTTTAGTTCAAGTGGGAGATTGTTGGGATTGGTGCCCTAAAACTCGTAGATAGTGAATGTTAAACAAAAATTAAATACTTGTTCGATAAAGTCGATATCGAGATTAATTCATTAAAGTCATAACTGAATAAGTAAATTGCACTTTTAATAACCAAAATCCAATAAACTAAGATCCATGGCTATAAGATGAACACTTGAGCTTTATGTAGAGACATAAAAGTGGATCAAGCTCGAGTAATAGCCAAAACGGTCTATAGTATAGAGATAGGGCTGGGTACCTTATTCTGGGGACACTATGGGACGCAACCCACTTTATAGATAGTATAGACGATGTGATCCTAAATCGTCCATGTAGAGACATGCGAGTGGGGGAGTCCTATGCAATGAGTTTGCATAAGACCAGGACCGAGAATAAGTCGCTCTCGCTTTATAACACCGTTTACTGATGAGACTGACTATTTCATGTGATGACCTAGGTAACTCGATCTTAATCTTGAGCTAATTATGAACTCCTGTTTATTCGGGCTTATCCTTATATCTGCACAGGTGAGAGTGGCTCAGTATCGCCGACTCAATAAGCCTCCCATTTCAAGGATAGGAATGGGTAGATAGCTGGGGACATAGTCGTGCGAGAAGGAATTCACTCCTACCCAAATTAGGGATAGTAGAGAGGTTGTTCCCTTAAGTGCTGACTCCGGGGCTTGAACAAAGGGATCCCGCCCTCTCATTGGCCTGAGAGGGACTCGGTTTAATGGTTGGACCATAAACCAATTGTTCATTAGAGGATCAGTGGGACTTAAGGAACTAGAAGTACTATGAAACAGACTTTTGACCTAGCTATAGCTTCGAACAACCTGTGAAGGATCGACTTACTAATCATGGTCAAATCAAGTGGACGGAAATATATCTATAGTGAGGGGAGTGCAACTATCGGGCTATAGTGGAGTGTCCCAGTAGTTAATGAATGTTGGTTAAGCTTGGTTAATGACAATTAGTCGGTTAGCCTCCAATCGTTGGAGCCCATGATCTATAGGTCCATTAGGTCCCCCTACTAGCTCATATCGGATTAAAGCCAAGAACATATTGATAGGAATCTTTGAATCGTTCAAAACCGGGAAATAGGGTATTATCGTAAAATGTGTTTGACACATTTTTTTTAATTATGAATTAAATTAGAAAATGAGAGATAAAGTATTTAAAAGTGCACAAAGTTGGTATGATTAATTGGATTTAATCATTTGATATTAATTGGAAAAAGTTTCTAATTAATTACATAATATTAACTCCAATTGGGAATTGAAATTAAAGTTAATTTGCAAGCTAAGAAATCAGATTTAAATCTAAGATAGTGGATTTAGTTGGATTCCCACTCTTGCATGGTGATTCAAAGTGGAAAGACAACTCATTCATGCATTCTTGCATGTTTTGTTAGATGAACACCTAGAATCCACTATAGCTCGCATCTTCAGCATGTGTCTTGCTTCTTGAGGCTTCCCCTTGCATGAGATCACTCTATAAGTAGAGTGTGAATCAGAATGAAGCTTAATAGAGCGATTTCCTTACTGTTATGCTGCTGGAATTTGGACTCAAACTCTCTCATCTTCACATACTTCTATATAGTTTGATCCTTCAAGCATTCCCTTCCCATTCCCTATCTTTGTAGACTCCCACAAGTCGTTCTTGGCCTGGATAATAGTAGGGAAGACTCTAGGGGTTGTCCTAAGTAGATTGGAGAAGAAAAGAATCCATGGAGGTCCACCTATTGAGCTGCAAAAGGTTGGTTATTCTAAACTCTCTGTTCTGGTTTCCTTAGGACATGCATGCTTTAAGTATAAAATTGATGTAGTTAAGTGCTTCCGATCTTCAATTGCTTCCGCATGTGTTATATGAACACATTCACTTCGGTCATGCCATTGTTTTTGCTTTTCTCTATTGATCTTGGCATTTTCATATGCGCATCTTCTGAATTCTTCTAATTCTGACAGCTGGCGCAATCGTTCCGGTCCTACTGCATCTGGATCAAAATTAAGACGTTTCATTGCCCAATGCGCCATGTGTTCCAACTCTAAGGGCAAATGACAAGCCTTGCCAAACACCAACGCATATGGAGACATTCCTATGGGTGTTTTGAAAGTCGTGCGATATGCCCATAACGCATCATCCAGATGTTGCGCCCAGTCTTTCCTGCTTGTGCTGACCACTTTCTCGAGAAATTTCTTTATTTCCCTGTTCGATACGTCGGTCTGTCCATTGCTTTGAGGGTGATAAGCTGTTGCGATGTGATGTTTCACATTGTACTTTTCCAACAACTTATTCATGGCTTTATTCACGAAATGGGTCCTTTCGTCACTGATCAGTTTGCGTGGTATACCAAATCTTGCCACGGTCGTTACATCATTCTTAACGCAAGCGATTACCTCCACCCACTTTGTGACGTAGTCAACTGCGAGGAGGATATATTGATATCCTTGCGATGATGGGAAAGGTCCCATAAAATCAATACCCCAGATGTCAAACGGCTCAATTTCTACTATATAGTTTTGCGGCATCTCGCTCCTTGCGCTGATATTACCAGTGCGTTGGCACTTGTCGCAACTATCCACATATTTCTTTGCGTCATGGAACAAGGTTGGCCACCAGTAGCCACTCTGCAATACTTTAGCCGCTGTGCGTTGGCCTCCAAAGTGTCCTCCATATGGAGCTTTCATGGCAAGCTCCCAAAATTCTCATCGCATCTATACGTCCAACGCATCTCCTGATAATCTGGTCTGGTCCTCTGCGATACAAATAAGGGTCATCCCATAAATAAAATTTTAGTTCATGAAAAAATTTCTTACGATGTTGCGTTGAGTATTCCTCAGGTAAGACCCTTGCGGCAAGGTAGTTTGCGATGTCCGCAAACCATGGCTCTTCTTCTTCAATCATCAATAGCTTTTCATCAGGAAATTCCTCTACGATAGGGATATCTGACGCATCTACCTTCTCAGGATTCTCCAAGCGTGACAAATGATCTGCGACCAAATTCTGACTCCCCTTTTTGTCCTTGATCTCTAGATCAAATCCTTGTAGCAATAAGATCCACCTAATCAACCTTGGCTTCGCATCTTTTTTTGTGATTAGGTATTTTATCGTCGCATGATCTGTGTAGACAATGACTTTGGAGCCAATTAAATAAGCACGAAATTTGTCAAAAGCATAAACAATCGCTAATAATTCCTTCTCGGTTGTTGTGTAATTCGTTTGTGCTTCATTCAATGTTCTGCTAGCATAATAAATAGGGTGCAGAATCTTTTCCTTTTTCTGTGCCAGGACTGCTCCAACTGCCACGTCACTGGCATCGCACATTAGGACAAAAGGTTCCTTCCAATCGGTAGTTGCGAGAATGGGTGCACTGACTAGTGCAAGCTTCAGATCCTTGAATGCCTTAGCGCATTCTTCTGAAAATTCGAATTTTCTATTTGTTTCTAACAATGCGCATAGTGGCATTGTAATATGCGAGAAGTTCCTGCTGAATCTACGATAGAATCCTGCGTGACCCAAGAAACTTCGAATTCCCTTTACAGAGGTAGGTGGTGGTAATTTCTCAATAACATCAATTTTTGTCTTATCGACTTCAATACCTACGCGTGATATGCGATGGCCTAGGACGATGCCTTTTTCTACCATAAAATGGCACTTCTCCCAATTATGCACCAGGTTAGTCTCTTCGCCACTCTCTAACACTCGATCCAGCTGTGTTAGACAGTCTACGAAGGACTTCCCATAAACTGAGAAGTCATCCATTAAAACTTCCACTGACTTTTCTAGCAATTCTGAAAAGATGGTCATTATACGTCTCTGGAATGTTCCCAGCGCATTACACAACCCAAAAGGCATCCTCCTAAACGCAAAGGTGCCATATGGGCAGGTGAAGGTAGTCTTTTCTTGGTCTTCCGGCGCAATGGTTATTTGGTTGTACCCTGAGTACCCGTCAAGAAAACAATAATATGCATGTCCCGCAAGTCGATCCAACATTTGATCAATGAATGGAAGAGGGAAATGATCCTTCTTCCTTATTGCGTTGAGCTTTCGGTAGTCCATGCATATGCGCCACCCAGTAGTGGTGCGTGATGGGATCAATTTGTTGTTTGCGTTGGCTACCACCGTCATTCTTCCTTTCCTAGGTATGCACTGCACTGGGCTCACCCATCTGCTGTCTGCGATGGGGTAAATTATACCTGCATCGAGCTACTTAATAATTTCTTTTCGCACGACTTCCATCATTGCAGGATTTAATCTTCTTTGTCGCTCAATAAATTCATTGGATTCATCTAGCAAGCGAATTTTATGCATGCAGTATGAGGGGCCAATTCCCTTAATATCTGCTAGATTCCATCGAATGGCCTTCTTATGCCTTGCGAGGACTTGCATTAAAAGGTGTTCTTGCGGTTGATCAAGCTTCGATGAAATAATGACTGGCAGGGATTCTTCTTCTCCTAAAAATATGTATTTCAAATGCGTTGGTAATGGCTTGAATTCTAGCGCAGGGGGTTACACTATGGAAGGTAAGGTGGGGATTCTTTCTTTGAAATCTAGCGCAAGGATAGTTCCTGTAGGTTGCGCTAGTATGTAATTTTCTTCCACCTGTTCTTCATTGTCTTCTTCTCTCGTGGAGCTGAACGCATTTGATTGTAGTATTTCCTGTGGAGAACATACATCTATGCTAGCTACCATGTCGCATTCTTTGTTGTCATCGGGGTATTTTAATGAGGTGAGAACGTTAAAAACCACTTTTTGATCTTTCATACGCATTGTCAGTTCTCCTTTTTGCACGTCAATCAATGTTTGGTCGATTGCAAGGAATGGTCTTCCCAAAATAATGGGAACTTCTCTGTCAGCTTCATAATCAAGTATGATAAAATATGCAGGGAAAATAAACTTGTCAACTTTCACCAAAACATCTTCAATTTTTCCTTCGGGGTGGACCACAGATCTGTCTGCCATTTGAAGTGTGACAGTGGTCGGTCTCGCTTCTCCAATTCCTAGGCACTTGTAAACTGATAATGGCATTAAATTTATGCTTGCGCCTAGGTCGCATAATGCTCTGCCAACATCGATTCCTCCTATGGAACACGGAATCGTGAAACTTCCAGGATCTTTCAATTTAGGTGGAAGCTTATTGGCAAGTATTGTGCTACATCCACTTGTCAGCGCAACAGTCTCAAACTCTTTCCACGGTCGTTTATTCATCAAAATGTCTTTCAAGAACTTTGCGTAGCTAGGCATCTTTTCTAATGCCTCCACGAGTGGAATGTTGAGGTGCAGCTCTCGCAAGACACTTAAAAATTTCTTAAACTGGGCTTCATCATTTTTCTTTCTCAATCTTTGAGGGAAAGGGATTGCGGGTTTATATGCATTAGGCTCCTTTTCTGCGTGAGCCTTTGTCCTTTTGGGTTCTTCCTCTCCAGCTACTTTTTCCTCTTGCGTCTGGTTGCTGTCTCCTGCGGTTGCATTTTTGGTCAAGTTTTCCTGCGTTGATGTAGGGTCATTTACCTGCAACTGTCTTCCACTGCGTGAAGGTGTTCATATAACACATGCGGAAGCAATTGAAGATCGGAAGCACTTAAGACATTCAATTTTGCTCCTAAAGCATGCATGTTCTATAAAAGACAGAATATAGAGTTGAGAGAACACCAACCTTTGTAGCTCACTTATGTGGAACTCCTTGTGGTGTTTGCCTCTCCTATGCTCCTTGGACAACCTCTAGAGTCTTCCCTACTATTCTCTTGGGCCTAGAAAGACTTGTGGGAGTCTATAGAAGAAAAATAGAAGGGAATGCTTGATGGTACAAGCTTTTGGAAGGAGATGAAATGAGAGAGAATTTGAGGGAGAAAATTTGCAGCATAACACTAAATGAAAGCTTGCTTCTCTTGAATCTAATTCAAGCCCCTTTTATAGACCTCTCCCATGCAAAGACAAGCTTCATGACACTTAGCCACATGGTCAAGATGCAACTCAAAGTGGATTCTAGGTGTCTACTTCACAACACATGCATCTAATGCATGTTTGTGTTGTTTTCCACTATGTATCATTATGCAAGAGTGGAAAAACCACTAAATCCACTATGAATTGAATCCTAATTGTGAATTTTCAGCTTTCAATTCATTTCAAATTCAATTCAAAATTGAAATTGATTTCTAGGCAATGAATTGGGACATTTCCAAGTAATTTTGATATGATTGATCCAATCAATCTTTATCACCTAATGCCATGAATTATATATGATTCCTAATACATATATATGATATTTAAAACACTTTTAAATACCTCATCTCTCAATTCCTAATTTAATTCATAATTAAATCATTGTGTCGAACACGTCTTACGATAAAAACCCTATTTCCCGTTTTTGAACGATTCAAAAATTCCTATCAATATGTTCTAGGCTTTAATCCGATATGAGCTAGTAGAGGGACCTAATGGACCTATAGATCATGGGCTCCAACGATTCAAGGCTAACCGACTAATCTCATTATCTAAGCTAGCCAACATTCGTTAACTATCGGGACACTCCACTATAGCCCGATAGTTGCACTCCCCTCACTATAGATATATTTCCGTCCACTTGATTTAACCATGTTCAGTAAGTCGTTCCTTCACAGGTTGTTCGTAGCTATAGCTAGGTCAAATAACCGTTACACCCCTATAGTACTTCTTGTTCCTTAAGTTCCACTAATCCTCTAATGAACAATCAGTTTGCGGTCCAACCATCAAACCTAAGTTCCTCTCGATCCAACGAGAGGGTGGGGCCCCTTGTTCAAGTCCTGGAGTTAGTACTTAAGAGAACAACCTCTCTGCTATCCCTAAAATGGGTAGGAGTGAATTCCGTCTTGCGAAACTATGTCCCCAGCTATCTATTCGATCTTATCCCCAAAATGGTAGGCTTGTCGAGTCGGCGATGCTGGCCACTCTCACCCATGCAGATCAAAGGATAATCTCTCATAAACAGGAGTTCAAAGATAGCTCAGGATTAAGAACGAGTTACCTAGGTCATCTATGAGAAATAGTCAGTTTCTTCAGTAAACGACGTTATAAAGAGAAAGTGACTTATTTCGTGGTCCAGTCTTATGCAAACTCATTGCATAGGACGCCCCCACTCGCATGTCACCACATGAACGATTTAGGATCTCATCGTTTGTACTTAATACAAAGTGAGCCGCGTCCATAGTGTCACCAGGATAAGGCACCCAACCGTATCCTTATACTATAGACTATTTTGACTATAAACTTGAACTTGATCCTACGATATGTCCCTACATATAGTTCGAGTATTCATTTTATAGTCAAGGATCTTAGTTTATTGGATTTAGGTTAATCATTCGCAATTTACATATTCAATAACATCTTTTACTGAATAACCTCAATAACGTCTTTATTGGAAATAGAATATGTTTAATGATTTACAAACTACGAGTTTATAGGACATTAAACCCAACACTGCGAAGAGTCCAAACATGGCAGTGCTCCTTCCCCTTTGGATCTTCTGTATTGCTGAGCAATGCTCCCGCAAGTTTATTTTTTAGTTCTGACGCAAGCTGTCCTACCTGCATTTCCAGACTGTGCAAGGATGCAGCCTAGCTCTGAACCACCGCATCATTCTTTGCCATATACTCCTTCTGACTCACCATAAACTCTTTCATCATAGTTTCCAACGCATTCGAAGATGATGCTCGTTGGTTTCCACCGTCTGTGTTGGTATTGCGTTGAAATTGACCCTGCGAGGATTGTTCATTGTTAGAATTAAATAATCTAGGCGCAGGGTTTACATTACCTTGTTGTGGCTGTTTATTTGCGCCACCATTCCATGAAAAGTTGGGGTGATTTCTCCATCCTGGGTTGTAAGTGTTTGAAAATGGGTTGTTGCGCATAGCTCCTTGCGGTCCAACGTAGAAAACTGATTCTGGGTTCGAGGGACACTGGTCATGCGTGTATCCTTCTCTGCAAATCCCGCACCCAACTGCGTTGAGTTGCGCGATTAGGGGTGCTGTGCTGGCCGTGAGCGCATCCATTTTCGTGGTTAACGCATCTATCTTTGCATTTACTGAGGTTATTGGATCAACCTCAAAACTTCTCGAGCTGGTTTTAACAGGTCTCCTTCTTCTATCTTCTGTAGTGCCCCACTCGTAATTGTTGCGTGCAATCCGATCGAGGACTGCGTGAGCTTCGTCATACGTCTTTCTGAGTAGTGCACCATTCGCAGATGAGTCCACCAAAACTTGCGAGTTCTTATTAAGTCCCACGTAGAAGGTTTCCAATTGAATGCAGAGGGGTAGTCCATGATGCAGGCACCTCTGTAGTAAGCTCTTGAAACGTTCCCATGCTTCACTCAATGTTTCATCTTCCATTTGCGCAAAAGTCATTATTTCCTTTCTCAATCTAGAGTTTGCGGTGGTGGAAAGTATTTTTCTAGAAACATCTCGGCCAGATCATTCCATGTTGCGATGGAGTTTGTTGGCTGCTTATTTAGCCATACTTTCGCCGCATCTCTAAATGAATAAGGAAATAAGATAACTTGCAATGCTCATGCGTTACTCCCGGAATAATAAATTTATTACAAATGTCCAAGAATGACTTTAGGTGAGAGTGTGGGTCTTCTGCTGGACTTCCTCCGGACTGTCCTGCAGCTGTCAGCATTTGAAACATAACAGGTTTTAATTCAAACCTTTTTGTTTCTAGAGTTGGCTGTACTATCCCTGGATTGAAATTACAATTTCCAGGGGCTGCATAGTCTCTGATCCCTCTGGCCCTATCATCGGCCATTTGGATGGGATTTAATGGTCTGTTTGGTTGGTTGGGTGCTGCCATTTCTCCTGATTGTCTTCGGGTTCTTCGATTTCTTCTTCTTTTATGATATGTTCTATCAATTTCAGGATCAACTTCGAAACCGATTTGTCTGCACGCATGCAACCTCTGGTAACCTGGAGAAAACTTCTCAACAGGGAACACAGTAAATAATATCAACGGAGTGTCAGATCAGGAAAATTATTAAAAATTTGTGTTGCCCCTCCCCGGCAACGGCGCCAAAAACTTGATGGTTCGTCAGTGTGTTTGATAATTTAATACAAATTTGTCATGGATTTTAGTCAATCCAAGTATAAATTGACAAAATCAAGTAACACATGGTGAGTCCAGGGTCGAATCCGTAGGGAAGGTTATTTGCGAAGTTTTTAATAATATTTACTGATCTAAACTCAAAACGTATGATATTATATAAAAGGATAAATAATAGAGTTCGTAAGTTTAGAAAATCAAGCTTGCAGAAAGTAAAACATGCGACAAGAGTGAAAGGAAAAGTATTAAGTAGAATGGTATCAAGGTTGTTGCAGTTGCAACCTCATGCATTTATAAGAACCTTGTAGCGCATACTTTGGTTAATTGATCCATTAATGCCTAAGTGAGAAAAAATCATAAGTTTCCCTTCTGGTACTCCTTCTGCGTTTGGCATAAAACTATCAATTGGTTATTTGGCTAGTTCATGCGTGGGGGCTTAGTTCTCTAATACTTACAAGGGATTGCATTAGTCTTAACGAAATCAAAGCTCATGCATGCACTATCTTTTAGCTGTAGTATTTTCATGCTACCAAGACTACATGTCATGCGTTAACTTGTTCTACTTAGAGATGTCCGCAATCATTACCTGTCAGGGATTTAGCATACTACTACCGCATCCGGCTGGCCAAGCGAGAGTTAATAATGAAAAGAGTATCGCAACTAAGTAGAAGGCAATTAATGTTTCATTTAAATCAAAATATGCGCTTACAAAATATACTTATCACCGCATGAGGTGCTTGCGCTAAGCCTTGAAGAATAAAATTAGCTCATGCGAGCAAAACAATACATCATGCAATAATACATTGCAAACGCAAGTCTACTCTTAATCACAACTCTCTGTGATTTCTCTTTCTCCTTTATCTTCGTCCTTTACTCTCGTCCCTCAATTCTTCTGAATATGAGTTTCCAATCTTTGAGCAGGTGGCTTCTATTTAGCAACTTCTCCAAGTAATTAGCAACTTTTTAGCCACTATCAGCCAACTTGCAACTTTTCAGCCCACTTATGTTAGTTTTATCAGTTGTATCATTGTTTGTCCTTTCATCCATCTTGTCTGTCTCTTGATCATCTTGGGATGTGTGCCTGCGCTGAGAAGAAACTTTGGAAAACAACTGAATTTGTTGCGTTAGTGCCCTATATTTTATAATTTTTCACCGCATACATGAATATAACTTGGCGCATAAAATTATCACATTTTTCTTTCTTATTGGGCTGAAGCAACGCATCTTTGTTTCTTTTGGCCTTGTTTTAGCTTAAGTTTAAAGGATAAATAACTTGCTTTTTGCAAGTTATCAATGTCAAACGCATAAGGAGTACCGGAAGGGAAATAATGGATCAATTAACCAAAGTATGCGCTACAAGGTTCTTATAAACGCATGAGGTTGCAACCGCAACAACCTTGATACTATTCTCCTTAATACTTTTCCTTTCACTCTTGTCGCATGTTTTTCGAGTTTAGATCAGTAAATATTGTTAAAACTTTGCAAATAACCTTTCCCTGTGGATTCGACCTTGGAATTACTAGGTATTACTTGATTTTGTCAACTCTCTTGTGTTTGGCGGTTTGGATGACACATGGTCAAAACTTTGCTCCGTTTGAGTTTTTGAGAGTTTGGAACGTAAACTTCGGCCCAATGGGAGTTTTTCTGGCGGTTTGGACGAACATGGTCCAAACTTTGCTCCGTTTGAGTTTTGGAGAGTTTGGAACACGAAGTTTGGCCCAATAGGAGTTTTTCTGGTGGTTTGGATGACACATGGTCAAAACATTGCTCCGTTTGAGTTTTCTAGAGTTTGGAACACAAATTTCGGCCCAATGCGAGATCTTCCGTTGGTTTGGACGAACATGGTCCACACTCTGCTCCGTTTGAGTTTTTGAGAGTTTGGAACACAAAGTTCGGCCAAATGAGCGTTCTTTAGGTCGCTTGGACGACACATGGGCCAAACTTTTCTCCTTTTGAGTTTTCTATAGTTTGGAACACAAAGTTCGGCCCAATGCGAGATCTTCCGGTGGTTTAGACAAACACGGTCCAAACTTTGCTCCGTTTTAGTTTCGGAGAGTTTGGAACACGAAGTTTGGCCCAATGGGAGTTCTTCAGGTGGTTTGGACGACACATGGTCCAGCCTTTACTCCGTTTGAGTTTTTGAGAGTTTGGAACATAAAGTTAGGCCCAATGGGAGTTTTTTTGGCGGTTTGGATGACACATGGTCAAAACTTTGCTCCGTTTGAGTTTTTGAGAGTTTGGAACATAAAGTTCGGCCCAATGGGAGTTTTTCTGGCGGTTTGGATGACACATGGTCAAAACTTTGCTCCGTTTTATTTTTTTAGAGTTTGGAACACAAAGTTCGGCCCAATGAGTGTCCTTTAGGTGGTTTGGACGACACATGATCCAAACTTTTCTCCTTTTGAGTTTTTAAGAGTTTGGAACACAAAGTTCGGCCCAATGCTAGATTTTCCGGTGGTTTGGACGAACATGGTCCAAACTTTGCTCCGTTTGAATTTTGGAGAGTTTGGAACTCGAAGTTTGGCCCAATGGGAGTTCTTCCTGTGGTTTGGACGACACATGGTCCAAACTTTGCTCCGTTTGAGTTTTTGAGAGTTTGGAACATAAAGTTCGGCCCAATGGGAGTTTTACTGGCGGTTTGGATGACACATGGTCAACACTTTGCTCCGTTTGAGTTTTTGAGAGTATGGAACACAAAGTTCGGCCCAATGAGCGTTCTTTAGGTGGTTTGGACGACACATGGTCCAAACGTTTCTCCTTTTGATTTTTTTAGAGTTTGGAACACAAAGTTCGGCCCAATGCGAGATCTTCCGGTGCTTTGGACGAACATGGTCCAAACTTTGCTCCGTTTTAGTTTTGGAGAGTTTGGAACACGAAGTTTGGCCCAATGCGAGTTCTTCAGGTGGTTTGGACGACACATGGTCCAGCCTTTACTCCGTTTGAGTTTTTGAGAGTTTGGAACATAAAGTTAGGCCCAATGGGAGTTTTTTTGGCGGTTTGGATGACACATGGTCAAAACTTTGCTCCGTTTGAGTTTTTGAGAGTTTGGAACATAAAGTTCGGCCCAATGGGAGTTTTTCTGGCGGTTTGGATGACACATGGTCAAAACTTTGCTCCGTTTTATTTTTTTAGAGTTTGGAACACAAAGTTCGGCCCAATGAGTGTCCTTTAGGTGGTTTGGACGACACATGATCCAAACTTTTCTCCTTTTGAGTTTTTAAGAGTTTGGAACACAAAGTTCGGCCCAATGCTAGATTTTCCGGTGGTTTGGACGAACATGGTCCAAACTTTGCTCCGTTTGAATTTTGGAGAGTTTGGAACTCGAAGTTTGGCCCAATGGGAGTTCTTCCTGTGGTTTTGACGACACATGGTCCAAACTTTGCTCCGTTTGAGTTTTTGAGAGTTTGGAACATAAAGTTCGGCCCAATGGGAGTTTTACTGGCGGTTTGGATGACACATGGTCAACACTTTGCTCCGTTTGAGTTTTTGAGAGTATGGAACACAAAGTTCGGCCCAATGAGCGTTCTTTAGGTGGTTTGGACGACACATGGTCCAAACGTTTCTCCTTTTGATTTTTTTAGAGTTTGGAACACAAAGTTCGGCCCAATGCGAGATCTTCCGGTGCTTTGGACGAACATGGTCCAAACTGTGCTCCGTTTTAGTTTTGGAGAGTTTGGAACACGAAGTTTGGCCCAATGCGAGTTCTTCAGGTGGTTTGGACGACACATGGTCCAGCCTTTACTCCGTTTGAGTTTTTGAGAGTTTGGAACATAAAGTTAGGCCCAATGGGAGTTTTTTTGGCGGTTTGGATGACACATGGTCAAAACTTTGCTCCGTTTGAGTTTTTGAGAGTTTGGAACATAAAGTTCGGCCCAATGGGAGTTTTTCTGGCGGTTTGGATGACACATGGTCAAAACTTTGCTCCGTTTTATTTTTTTAGAGTTTGGAACACAAAGTTCGGCCCAATGAGTGTCCTTTAGGTGGTTTGGACGACACATGATCCAAACTTTTCTCCTTTTGAGTTTTTAAGAGTTTGGAACACAAAGTTCGGCCCAATGCTAGATTTTCCGGTGGTTTGGACGAACATGGTCCAAACTTTGCTCCGTTTGAATTTTGGAGAGTTTGGAACTCGAAGTTTGGCCCAATGGGAGTTCTTCCTGTGGTTTTGACGACACATGGTCCAAACTTTGCTCCGTTTGAGTTTTTGAGAGTTTGGAACATAAAGTTCGGCCCAATGGGAGTTTTACTGGCGGTTTGGATGACACATGGTCAACACTTTGCTCCGTTTGAGTTTTTGAGAGTATGGAACACAAAGTTCGGCCCAATGAGCGTTCTTTAGGTGGTTTGGACGACACATGGTCCAAACGTTTCTCCTTTTGATTTTTTTAGAGTTTGGAACACAAAGTTCGGCCCAATGCGAGATCTTCCGGTGCTTTGGACGAACATGGTCCAAACTGTGCTCCGTTTTAGTTTTGGAGAGTTTGGAACACGAAGTTTGGCCCAATGCGAGTTCTTCAGGTGGTTTGGACGACACATGGTCCAGCCTTTACTCCGTTTGAGTTTTTGAGAGTTTGGAACATAAAGTTAGGCCCAATGGGAGTTTTTTTGGCGGTTTGGATGACACATGGTCAAAACTTTGCTCCGTTTGAGTTTTTGAGAGTTTGGAACATAAAGTTCGGCCCAATGGGAGTTTTTCTGGCGGTTTGGATGACACATGGTCAAAACTTTGCTCCGTTTTATTTTTTTAGAGTTTGGAACACAAAGTTCGGCCCAATGAGTGTCCTTTAGGTGGTTTGGACGACACATGATCCAAACTTTTCTCCTTTTGAGTTTTTAAGAGTTTGGAACACAAAGTTCGGCCCAATGCTAGATTTTCCGGTGGTTTGGACGAACATGGTCCAAACTTTTCTCCGTTTGAATTTTGGAGAGTTTGGAACTCGAAGTTTGGCCCAATGGGAGTTCTTCCTGTGGTTTGGACGACACATGGTCCAAACTTTGCTCCGTTTGAGTTTTTGAGAGTTTGGAACATAAAGTTCGGCCCAATGGGAGTTTTACTGGCGGTTTGGATGACACATGGTCAACACTTTGCTCCGTTTGAGTTTTTGAGAGTATGGAACACAAAGTTCGACCCAATGAGCGTTCTTTAGGTGGTTTGGACGACACATGGTCCAAACGTTTCTCCTTTTGATTTTTTTAAAGTTTGGAACACAAAGTTCGGCCCAATGCGAGATCTTCCGGTGCTTTGGACGAACATGGTCCAAACTTTGCTCCGTTTTAGTTTTGGAGAGTTTGGAACACGAAGTTTGGCCCAATGCGAGTTCTTCAGGTGGTTTGGACGACACATGGTCCAACCTTTTCTCCGTTTGAGATTTTGAGAGTTTGGAACATAAAGTTAGGCCCAAAGGGAGTTTTTTTGGGGGTTTGGATAATACATGGTCAAAACTTTGCTCCGTTTGAGTTTTTGAGAGTTTTAAACATAAAGTTCAGCCATAGGGGAGTTTTTCTGGCTGTTTGGATGACACATGGTCAAAAATTTGCTCCGTTTGAGTTTTTTAGAGTTTGGAACACAAAGTTCGGCCCAATGAGAGATCTTCTGGTGGTTTGGACAAACATGGTCCAAACTTTGCTCCGTTTGAGTTTTGGAGAGTTTGGAACACGAAGTTTGGCTCAGTGGGAGTTCTTCAAGTGGTTTGGACGACACATGGTCCAAACTTTGCTCCGTTCTAGTTTTTTTAGAGTTTGGAACATAAAGTTCGGCCCAATTGGAGCTATTATGGCTCTTTGGATTACACATGGTCAAAACTTTGCTCCGTGTGAGCTTTTGAGAGTTTGGAACACAAAGTTCGGCCCAATGAGCGTTCTTTAGGTGGGTTGGACGACACATGGTCCAAACTTTTCTCCTTTTGAGTTTTTTTGAGTTTGGAACACAAAGTTCAGCCGAATGCGAGATCTTTTGGGTTTTATGCCCTAAAACTCGTAGATAGTGAATGTAAACAAATTGTATACTTGTTTCAATAATGTGTTATTGAGTTTCTACAATAAAGTGTTATTGTTAAATATTGCACAATTTGACCCAAATCCAATAAACAAATATCCAAGGTTGTTTGTATGTAACTTGAACTAGTATGTGGGGACATACGGTGATCGGTGTTCAAGTAACAACCTAAAAGGTCTATAGTATAGGGATAAGGCTGGGTACCTTATCCTGATAACACTATGTGATATGACCCGCTTTGTATTCAATACAGACATATTGATCCAAGGCGTCCATGTAGGAGACATGCGAGCGGGGGTATCCTATGCAATGAGTTTGCATAAGATCGGACCACGAAATAGTAAACCACTAGATGTAACACCGTTAACTAGTTAGGTTACTGTTTCGATAGGATGACCTAGGTAACTCAGTCTTAATCCTGAGTGTGTCATGAACTCATTCTCACGAGGGATTGTCCTTTGACTAGTATGGGTGAGAGTGGCCTGCACGCCGACTCAATAAGCCTACCTTCTTGGGGACAAGACCGACTGGGGGGCTGGGGACATGACAACACAAGATGGAATTCACTCCTTCCCACTTCTAGGAGAAGTAGATGAGTGTTCCCTTAAGTGGTGACTCCGGGTCTTGAACAAAGAGATCCTGCCCTCTCACTGGCCCGAGAGGGACTTTCTGTTTACTGGTTGGACCATAAACAGGTTGTTCATTAGAGGAGCACTGGTACTTAAGGAGCCAGAGGTAACACAAGGATAAAACGGTAATTTGACCCAACTGTAGTTACGAACACTCGTGAAGGATTGACTTGCCAATATAGGTCTATATCCGTGGACACATAAATGTTTTACAGTGAGAAGAGTTCAGCTGTGGGTCTTTAGGGGAATGACTCACAGTTAATGAATATTGGTTAACCTAATTAATGAGTTTAATCAGTTAACCTCATATCATTGGAGCTTTTGATCTGTAGGTCCATTAGGTCCCCCTGCTTGCTCGTAAAGAGTAATTATGAACAAATATTTCTTGAGAGAATTTGAATAGTTCCAATTCATATTGGGAATTAAGTTAATTGTATGAGATACAAATTAATATAATGTATAGTGATGCATTAAAATATAAAGTCTAATTTAAGATTAAACTTTATTATATTGAGAGATTGATATATTTGAAAGAGTTCAAATATATGTCTAATTAAATATATGGTATTTAATTAGAAGATGAATTAATTAATTATTCAATTTAGTTTAAATTAAATGAGATATAATTAAACTATAGTCTATGAGGAAATTATTAGAATATGATTCTAATATGTAATTAATTGAATATGGGAGATATTTAATTAATTGTAAAATTAATTAATTATTGAAATTAATTAATTGATTAGTTTAATTGAATGAATTAAATGTGATTTAATTAAGCTTAATTAAAATATATTATGTGTGGAAATTACATTTAAATAAGATTTAAATGTGCATAAAATTAATTAATTAATATGATTAGTTAATTAACATTTAATTAATTGATTTAATCAATTAATTAATTGATCTTGATCTAACGGTCAAGATTGTCTCCTAACCTCACATTAGGGTTTCCTCTCTTATAAAAGGAAAGGTTATGAGAACCCTAGCCCTAAGGTCTCATTCTAGCCTCCCTCACATATTCACTCAAGAACTCTAGAGAGAATTTTTCTCTCCAAGAGTTTTTCCCAATCAAGATTAAGTAGTCCCACAACTACGTTCCTAATCTCAGAGTCATAGCGGGGAAGATCAAATTGGTGGTGTCCCAATTGTTGACGCAAATCAAGAAAGACGTTCTTGAAGAATTCAGAGACGATAACGGCGGTATGTTTGCTTCTCCCCTTTAGAATTAGTTCTAAGGTTGTATGCTTAGCCTTAATAATTTATTTAGAATAGTTTTCTAAATTTTGCCAATGTATTGATATTTTGGTGAAAACAAAATTAACTACGAAACGGTCCAATTGCTTCCGCTGTAACGGAATTGGGAATTCCAATCCTTCAATTGGTATCAGAGCCGATCGTAGATTTTAATTTTGTTTTAAAAAATTTGCATTGGTTCTTTGGTGGGAATTTTCTACATTTGATGTATAAAGGTTTGCTAGTAGATGTTTTGGGTTTTTGGCATTAGTTTTTGCAATTTTAAGTTGATTTGATCAATGTAAGGGCCCTTTGTTTTGGGTATTTTAATTGCAATCGAGTCTGTAAGTTCGTGTCGCTGTTTTGTATCAATTGAGGAAGAAATTCGGAGCAATTTGATGCAATTTGGGGCAAAATCGGAGAAAAATCGCACTGGAAATCGAAGTTTTTATGGAAATCCGATACCCAGTGTCGCGACGCTGGCGGAAAAACCCAGAAACGAAAGAAATCGTGCGGCCATAATAAAATAAAAAAAAAATCGAATATTGCCAATAAGAGCGCGTGCAGCAGGGTCGGTCGGAGTAGTGTCTTATGGAGATGGTGGTCACGTGTTCGAGACCTATATTGTTGCCGTTTTTTTTATGATTTTGGAGCAATTTCCCGTGCGGTCCGGTTCGTGGTTGAGGCGCGATTCGTCATTTAGTTGACCGGTTCTTGACCGATTCTCGGTGGTTCCATGCGGTTCAGGCTCTTGTTGACCGTTCTGAGTGGTTTTTGACTTTGTTCGTGCGGTCTGGACAATTTTTGGGCCGGTTCAAGCTTGTTTGAAGTTGGTTCAGCGTGGTTCATCCCAATTTCTTGCCGGTTCGAAGGTTTTGGACGCGGTTCGACGCTATTTTGGACTGCTTCTCAGTAGGATAGGACTTTTATAGACTAATTAATGTAATTTTTCTATTGTTTTGAGTCCTAGGATGCCAAAACCCGTCTACTTAGCTATTTATTTGCTTTATGAATGTCATATAGTTTATAATCCCACCATAGGTTAAGCATATTCATGCATATTTATTTATAATTGTTATAATATATTGATTATGCATGAATTTAATTTTCATGAGTATTTAATATAACTTGTTATGATTAAATGGATGAAAATTGAGAAGCATTGAGCATGAAATTACTTTAGTAAAGAATATAAAGAGTTATATTTATGAAAGTAATTTATATGCTTACTTATTTTCATGAGCAATTAATATAAAGTGTTATGTTAATGTATGAAAATGTGAATGCTTATTTTAATTTTCTTGGGTAATTAATTTAAGAGTTAGATTAATTGAAGAAAATTAATTTGCATTGAGCATGAAATTACTTTAGTTTAAAAATATAAGAGTTATATTTATATAAGTAATTAACATGCTTAATTAATTTTCATGATATATTAATATAAATGTTATGTTAATGTATGAAAATGGTAATGCTTAATTTTAATTTTCTTGTATAATTAATTTAAGAGTTAGGTTAATTAAAAGGAAATTAAATTGCATTGAGCATGACATTACCTTAATTAATATGATTGTTATATTTTTGGTATGTCATGTATGCTAATGTATGGTTTTATAAATTAATTAGAATTTGATTGTTAATTTATTCACCATAGTACCATGTTATACGGTTAATTCATTAAAATTTATAATAGTTATAAAATTAATGAATAGAAACCGTTAACCTATAACAAAGAATTGCATGCAAACATAGGATCTTAGGATAAATGAATTAATTTTAACATGTTTAAAATTAATTAGATCTAAGAACACATTTCTAGTATGATTAGAATTATTGTTACTTAGAATTAAAATTAGTTTTAATTGACTAAGTAGGAAAAACATTACTATAATTATAAGGGAATTCCACCGGTTAAGTTCTAACTAAGGCTGGGGGTATTTAAGCTGACGGTTTATGGAACACCTCCTACCTAGGAACTGACCTGGAATACCGGAGTTGAATTAATCATAGCTAAATGTTAGCATGCAATGTCACTAGGTTTGTTAAAAGTGTTTAATGCACCTAGATCTTTAGAGTAAAGACCTTACATTACTGTGGTTATAAGGGAACTCTCTCTGTAAAGTTCTGTCTAAGGTTGGGGTATTTAAGTTGACGGTTTACGGAACACCTCCTACCTGGGAATTGACACGAACCTTGAGTTGGATTAACCATAGTAATGTTGACTTGCAATGTTGGGTTTATTAAAAGAAGTTTAATTCACCCAAAACATTGTGGTTGAATCCTTTCCATAATTTTTATAACAGGATCAGACTTAGATAGATTGACTTAGCCGAATTTTATCTAAGTTAAACAACCCTATATTAACCTTACGACATTTTCAATGGGAGGAAAATTACAAAACGAGATTTAAATCAAGTTTTGCTCCTACATCCCTATATTCACAACGTGAGGTTCATGCTCGGCTTCGAGTCGCCCTAGGAGCGGCCTCCCTTCGGAAAGTGTTTGCATGAATCAATAACAAGGTGAATGGGAAAAATGTCTAGAGTAAGTGGGAGTGGGACACGTGTCAACGTATCCCTCGATCTCCGCCCCTAGTTCACACCGTGAGAGTCCTATGATCCGCCTGCAGGTTGTCCTGGCGCAACCTTCCCTTCGGAGGGCCTAATCATAGGATTCGGAACATCGTGAACTCCTGAATAGGATAGGAACTCTTACGCTAATTACCAACAATTGTGTTTCCCTTCGGTAGCTTGTTGGTGCGTGCCTCTCAGATCTGAAAGTGGGAGGGTTACACTTACGGGGATGAGTTAAATGTGTTAACTAATCCTTGATCGAACGACGGTAACTAAATGCTAACGGAATATGAGTTATTCTGGTGTTAGAGTTTGGTTGAGATTGTCTCAATTCAGAGGAGGAGTAGTTGACCACCCTTCGGTGGCTGTTGTTCTAAACCTTTGAAGTATCGTTGCAAAAACTAAATCAATAGTTTCATAGGGTTTCTTTGATTGCTTATTTGTTTTTGCAGAATTTGATTGGATTATTTCTAATGGGTTAGTGCAAAAATAATACAAGTAATTTGTTACTTCAACAATTATATAATAATTTTATGTGTATTGTCTTAGTCATTTTTATAAATAACGGTAATACAATAAGCTTAAACGACAAATTGTGGTAAATAAGTCTAGGATTATTCTTAACTGAGGAATGTCTTCATGCCCCATATGTTTAATTCATTATGAATTGTTCTTGGTGAATATGACATAAAACCCTGCTTAGCAAAAAAAAAAAAAAAGAACTTGTTCAAGACTGTAATTTTCATTTACCTGTCTTGAAAACGTGATTAGTGAAAAATAGTGATTCTTCCTGAATACTTGATTAAGGGGCCACAAATCACGTGTGTTCTTCTTTTAAAGGAATAAGTTCTTGGCAAGAGCTTGCTGCTTGTGTAATAACTCACAAAGTTAGAATTAGAGAGGTTATTTTAGCTATTGCAGTGGGGAACATTAAGTTATTTTTCTCAGTGGGAGAAAATACATACTATTAGATAATGTGTATGTAATTCCTAAGATCAAAAGAAATTTGATTTATGTGTCTTATTTGTTGGATCAATGTTACTCTTTACCTTTCTCTGCTAACGCAGTTTTGTTTCAAGAAAGGGAGTTGACATTTGTTTAGCTTTACTGGAAAGTAACCTAAATGTTTTAAGACTAACCAAGAGTAAAGCAGTCATGAACACTGGGTTGTTTAAGACTGCTACTACTCAATGTGAAAAGAGGGAAATGCTTTCTCCTAAAAGAAAATACCTCTCTTTGGTTCTAAGGTAGACCATATTAATCTCGATTTGATTGGGAGATTGGTCAAGAGTGAACTTCTAAGTGAGTTAGAAGATGACTCTCTACTACCTTGTAAGTCATGCCTTGTGGGCAATATGACTGATAGATCTTTTACTGGAAAAGATCTAAGAGCCAAAAAGCCCTTGGAGCTTGTACATTTGGATCCTTGTGGTTCAATATGTTAGAGCAGTGGGAGGGCATGGATAATTCATCTCTTTTGGATGATTATTCAATGGTATGAGTGTCTTTACCTAATGCAACTTAAGTCTGAAGCTCTTGAGATATTCGAAGGGGCTTAGGACTGAAGTTGAAAACTTGTTAGGTGAGATGATAAAAACACTTTGATATGATCAAAGTGTTGAGTATAGGGATTTGAGATTCCAGGACTATTTGATAGTACATGGGATCACACCCTAAATCTCATTTAGGAGAAATAGAACCCTATTGGATATGGTTCATTCCATGTTGAGATATGCTCAATTGTCTGGCTCGTTATGGGGTCATGTAGTGTTGACTACATTGCATACTGTAGTAGGCAAACCAAAGGAAACGAGAAGTGGATACTTCTTCAATTCACAAGAGAATAAAGAATTTGTATTGACAAATGCTAAATTTTCAGAAGAAGTCCACATCAAAAATCATAAACCACAGAGTAAAAGTCGGTTTAAGTAAGTTAACTAATGAAGCTACAGTAACATCCACAAGAGTTGTTGATGAGGTTGGCTATTCAACAAAAGTTGTTGATGGACCAGTGCATCTGGTCAGACACATTCATCTCAATAGTTGAGAGTGCCTCGATGTAGTGGGAGGGTTGTTTTATAACCTGAACGTCACATGGGCTTGATTGAAGCACTGGTCATCATACCTGATGATGGCATAGAGGATTCATTGTCTTTTAGAAAGAAAATGAATGATGTTGACAACGATCAGAGGATTAAAGCCATGGACCTAGAAATGAAGTCTTTTGTATTTCACTTCCATCTGGGATCTTGTAGATCTGCTTGATGGGTAACACCTATTAGTTACAAGTGGATTTACAAGAGGAAACGAGACATTCATGTCTTAACCAAAAAGGATCATACAACAAGATCAAAAGCAAAAGGGTTTGCAAGCTTAAGTGATCCATTCATGGACTAAGCATTTCGATCTTGAAATATAAGATTTGATATAGTGACCAAATCTTTTGGCTTTAATAAGAACACTGATGAATCTTGTCTCTACAAGAAGATCGTCAATAGTTCAGTAGCTCTATTAGTGTTGTATATGATTGATATCCTAGTCATTGGGAATGATGTAGGTTATCTTACTAACTAGTAAAATAAGCTAGCAGCTCATTTCGAAATGAAAAGTTGGGAGAAGTTGAGTTTGTTCTTGAGATCCAAATTGTTAGGAACTGTAAGAACAAAAAACTAGCCTTGTCTCAAGTGTCTTATATCTACAAAATGTTAATTAGATATAAGATTCAAAATTCCAATAAGGGTTCATTACCTTTCAGACATGGAATTCTTTTGTCTAAGAAACTGTTTCCTCAGACACCTCAAGAGATTGAGGACATGAGACGAATGCCCTATGCACTAGGGATTGTCAGTATCAATTTAATCCAAGATTTGATCATTGGAAAACCGTTAAGAATATCCTCAAGTATCTGAGGAGAAAGAGGAATTATATGCTCGTGTATGGGAATAAGGATTTGATCCTTACACGATACACTGACACAAATTTTCAAACTGATAAAGATTTGAGGAAATCTACATCAGTATCTGTGTTCACTCTTAACAGATGAGATATAGTATGACATAGTTGCAGCCTCAACGATATAGACCGATAAGCAGTTGCTTATGAAGCAGCGATAGAGATTGTATGACTTAGGAAGTTCAAGCCTATTTTGAAAGGCGTTCCAAATATGAACTCGCCTATTGCAAGACAAGCAAACACATTAAATCTAAAGATATATTGTTGATTCATTCACGAAGGCTCTCTCGGCTAAAGTGTATGAGGGTCATCTAGAAGGTCTAGGTCTACGAGTTATGTACAAAGATGTATTCTAGGGCAAGTGGGAGAAGTGTAATGAGTATAGTGATACCATTATGTAATGGGTATAGTAATGCCCTAGTTTATTGTATTTGTACATTGTATATGTTTTATACATGTATTTATACACCTGCTGCTGTATAGATTATTGTACATCCCACTAAACTAGAGTTTTAGTTCAAGTGGGAGTTTGTTGGGTTTTATGCCCTAAAACTCGTACATAGTGAATGTAAACAAATTGTATACTTGTTTCAATAAAGTGTTATTGAGTTTCTACAATAAAGTGTTATTGTTAAATATTGCACAATTTGACCCAAATCCAATAAACTAAGATCCAAGGTTGTTTGTATGTAACTTGAACTAGTATGTGGGGACATACGGTGATCGGTGTTCAAGTAACAACCTAAAAGGTCTATAGTATAGGGATAAGGTTGGGTACCTTATCTTGATAACACTATGTGATACGGCCCGCTTTGTATTCGATACAGACGTATTGATCCAAGGCGTCCATGTAGGAGACATGCGAGGGGGGTATCCTATGCCAGTTTGCATAAGACTGGACCACGAAATAGTAAACCACTAGATGTAACATCGTTAACTAATTACGTTACTGTTTCGATAGGATGACCTAGGTAACTCAGTCTTAATCCTGAGTGTGTCATGAACTCCTTCTCACGAGGGATTGTCCTTTGATTAGTATGGGTGAGAGTGGCCTGCACGCCGACTCAATAAGCCTACCTTCTTGGGGACAAGACTTACTGGGGGCTGGGGACATGACAACACAAGATGGAATTCACTCCTTCCCACTTCTAGGAGAAGTAGATGAGTGTTCCCTTAAGTGGTGACTCCGGGTCTTGAACAAAGGGATCCCGCCCTCTCACTGGCCCGAGAGGGACTTTCTGTTTACTGGTTGGACCATAAACAGGTTGTTCATTAGAGGAGCACTGGTACTTAAGGAGCCAGAGGTAACACAAGGATAAAACGGTAATTTGACCCAACTGTAGTTACGAACACTCGTGAAGGATTGACTTACCGATATAGGTCTATATCCGTGGACAAAGAAATGTTTTACAGTGAGAAGAGTTCAGTTGTGGGTCTTTAGGGGAATGACCCACAGTTAATGAATATTGGTTAACCTAATTAATGAGTTTAATCAGTTAACCTCATATCATTGGATATGAATATTTCCCCTGCTAGCTAGTAAAGAGTAATTAGGTACAAATATACCTTGAGAGAATTTGAATAATATAATGTATAGTGATGCATTAAAATATAAAGTCTAATTTAAGATTAAACTTTATTATATTGAGAGATTGATATATTTGAAAGAGTTCAAATATATGTCTAATTAAATATATGATATTTAATTAGAGGATGAATTAATTAATTATTCAATTTAGTTTAAATTAAATGAGATTTAATTAAACTATAGTCTATGAGGGAATTATTAGAATATGATTCTAATATGTAATTAATTGAATATGGGAGATATTTAATTAATTGTAAAATTAATTAATTATTGAAATTAATTAATTGATTAATTTAATTAAATTAATTAAATGTGATTTAATTAAGTTTAATTAAAATATATTATGTGATGAAATTACATTTAAATAAGATTTAAATGTGCATAAAATTAATTCATTAATATGATTAATTAATTTACATTTAATTAATTAATATGATTAGTTAATTAACATTTAATTAATTTATTTAATCAATTAATTAATTGATCTTGATCTAACGGTCAAGATTGTTTCCTAACCTCACATTAGGGTTTCCTCTCTTATAAAAGGAAAGGTTATGAGAACCCTAGCCCTAAGGTCTCATTCTAGCCTCCCTCACATCTTTTCTAAAGAACTCTAGAGAGAATTTTTCTCTCCAAGAGTTTTTCCCAATCAAGATTAAGTAGTCCCACAACTACATTCCTAATCTCAGAGTCATAGCGGGTGGTGTCCCGATTGTTGACGCAAATCAAGAAAGACGTTCTCGAAGAATTCAGAGACAACAACGACGGTATGTTTGCTTCTCCCCTTTAGAATTAGTTCTAAGGTTGTATGCTTAGCCTTAATAATTGATTTAGAATAGTTTTCTAAATTTTGCCAATGTATTGATATTTGGTGAAAACAAAATTAACTACGAAACGGTCCAATTGCTTCGCTTATAACGGAATTGGGAATTCCAATCCTTCAAGATCTTCCGGTGGTCTGGACGAACATGGTCCAAACTTTGCTGCGTTTGAGTTTTGGAGAGTTTGGAACACGAAGTTTGGCCCAATGGGAGTTCTTCAGGTGGTTGGACGACACATGGTCCAACCTATGCTCCGTTTTAGTTTTTGAGAGTTTGGATCATAAAGTTCGGCCCAATGGGAGTTTTTCTGGCGGTTTGGATAACACATGGTCAAAACTTTGCTGCGTTTGAATTATTAAGAGTTTGGAACACAAAGTTCGACCCAATGAGCTTTCTTTAGGTTGTTTGAACGACACATGGTCAAAAATTTTCTCCTTTTGAGTTTTTTAGAGATTGGAACACAAAGTTCCGCCCAATTCGAGATATTCCGGTTGTCTGGATGAACATGGTCCCGACTTTGCTCCGTTTGAGTTTTGGAGAGTTTGGAACACAAAGTTTGGCCCAATGGGAGTTCTTCAGGTGGTTTGGTCGACACATGGTCCAAAGTTTGCTCCGTTTCAGTTTTTTAGAGTTTGGAACATAAAGTTCGGCCCAATGGGAGTTTTTCTGGCGGTTTAGGTGACACATGGTCAAAACTTTGCTCCGTTTGAGTTTTTGAGAGTTTGGAACACAAAGTTCGGCCCAATGAGCGTTCTTTAGGTTGTTTGGACGACACATGGTCCAAACTTTTCTCATTTTGAGTTTTTTAGAGTTTGGAACACAAAATTCCACCCAATGCGAGATCTTCCGGTGGTTTGGACGAACATGGTCCAAACTTTTCTCCGTCTGAGTTATGGAGAGTTTGGAACACGAAGTTTGTCCCAATGGGAGTTCTTTAGGTGGTTTGGACGACACATGGTCCAAACTTTTCTCCTTTTGAGTTTTTTAGAGTTCTGAACACAAAGTTCGGCCCAATGCGAGATCTTCCGGTGGTTTGGACGAAGGTGGTCCAAACTTTGCTCCATTTGAGTTTTGGAGGGTTTGGAACACGAAGTTTGGCCCAATGGGAGTTCTTCAGGTGGTTTGGACGACACATGGACCAACCTTTGCTCCGTTTGAGTTTTTGAGAGTTTGGAACATAAAGTTTGGCCCAATGGGAGTTTTTTTGGCGGTTTGGATTACACATGGTCAAAACTTTGCTCCGTTTGAGTTTTTGAGAGTTTGGGACACAAAGTTCTGCCCAATGAGCGTTCTTTAGGTGGTTTGGACGACACATGGTCAAAACTTTTCTCCTTTTGAGTTTTTTAGAGTTTGGAACACAAAGTTCGACCCAATGTGAGATCTTCCGTTCTTTGGACGAACATGGTCCAAACTTTTCTCCTTTTGAGTTTTGGAGAGTTTGGAACACGAAGTTTGGCCCAATGGGAGTTCCTCAGGTGGTTTGGACGACACATGGTCCAACCTTGTCTCCGTTTGAGTTTTTGAGAGTTTGGTACACAAAGTTCGGCCCAATGCGAGATCTTCTGTTGGTTTGGACGAACATGGTCCAAACTTTGCTCCGTTTAGGTTTTTAAGAGTTTGGAACACAAAGTTCGGCCCAATGTGAGTTCTTTAGGTGGTTTGGACGACACATTGTCCAAACTTTGCTCCGTTTGAGTTTTTGAAAGTTTGGAACATAAAGTTCGGCCCAATGGGTGTTTTTGTGGCGATTTGGACGACACATGGTCAAAACTATGCTCATTTTGAGTTTTTGAGAGTTTCGAACACAAAGTGCGGCCGAATGAGCGTTATTTAGACGGTTTGGTTGACACATGGTCGAAACTCTTCTCCTTTTGAGTTTTTTAGAGGTTGGAACACAAAGTTCGGCCCAATTGATAGCGCAATTTATTGTGCTATATTTTATATGATTTTATCGTTAGTCTCGAGTATTATTTGGACATTTTTATCTCTATTTGGTTTTGTTTTGTAGGAATCAAGCATTTCAATGGAAGTCGACGTTTTTGAACATACCGGTGATTTAGGAGCTAAAGAATAAGTTCGAGCCAAGAAAACAGCAAAGGAAGAAGAATTTTGGGCCTAGCGTTGAGACGCTAGCCCTTGGAGCGTCTCAACGCTAGCCAATAATCAGGAGAGGCGCGAGATCGAGGTAGCGTCGAGATGCTACCTCCACAGCGTCTCGACGCTACAAACATTCCGGAAATAATTAGGGCACGCATGACACAGCGTCGAGACGCTATGTCCACAGCGTCTCGACGCTGTTGCGCAGAATGGACAGTATATATATTTTGCGATGCCATCTGATTCGAGGAGCTGTTTTGGAGAGAGAAAAACGACTTCTAGAGAGAGAAAACGGACAGAACAAGGCAGAGAGTGAGGGAGCTTGATTTTGGGAGCTTGGATCGAGAGGTTCGTGACGGGAACGCACGGGAATCACGGCCAACGAGTTTAATCTTTCTCCCTTATTTCTTGTATTGATTTGTAGCATGTTTGGGACAAATTTCGCTTGTATTTTAGAGATCATGAGTAGCTAGATTTCGTTTCTTAGGGGCTTGATGTAGCCATTAGTTTGTATGGATTAATTTACGGCTTTTTAGGACATTTCGTAACGCGGTTTATTTATGCAATTGTTTGATTAATGTTTATAATCTCTTGATCACAGATTGTATGTTGTTGTTTCTGAACTAATCACTCGGGAGAGGGTAGTTTAGATTAGACTCTCAATTGCATGACTTAGGTAATTCGTTAATCGGGAGATTTGGAATTGCTTGAGAAATCGTCATGAGGATTGTTCTTATTGCTTAGGCTTATTGTTGAAATTAGATAGGGATATCAATTTCTTAATTCGCTTAAAGGATTAATTGCACTCGGGAGAGGCTTTTAATTATTCATAATCCTTGGTTTATAAACTTGTTACGAATTTGTTCTTAATTATTCGTTAAATTAATTCATGCATCTAATAGGTGAAATCAATTCCTTAAGGCCTTTCTCCATTGAGTTTCCATATTTTATTGCTTTGATTAGTTTGTTATTGATTTGCATATTTCTCGATTATTTTCTCTAAATAAAATTGGGCGAATATACCTGTAATAATTAGGGGAACTAGAAAACCAATCCAGAGGACGACATTCGATTTTTAATCACTATATTATAACTTGGGCCCGTACACTTGCGGTAAGCAATTTGCGCATCACCAATGCGAGATCTTCAGGTGGTTTGGACGAACATGGTCCAAACTTGATTCTATTTGGACAACAGATGGTCCAAACTTGATTCTGTTTGAGTTTTTGAGAGTTTGGAACCGAAAGTTCGGTCCAATGGTAGTTCTTATGGTTATTTTGACGAACATTGCCAAAACTTTGCTTCGGTTGAGGTTTCGAGAGTTTGGATTCATAATTTGTCCCAATAAGTGTTTTTTATATGGTTTGGACGAACAGGGACCAAACTTCGTCCCGTTTCAATTTTGGACAGTTTGGACCCAAAATTCGTCCCAATGAGAGTTTGTCATCTGGTTTGGACGAACATGGTCCAAACTTTTCTCCGGTTGAATTTTCGAGAGTTTTGATCCAAAATTTATCCCGATGAGAGTTTTTCATCTGGTTTGGACGATCATGGTTCAAACACCAAACACCAAACCTTGACTTAAAATCATTTGCCCGAATAAAAAGGGAGTCACGAAAATCGTTTGACCTGCACGTGACCTAATTGGAAAAGTATAAATAGCTTGACTTAAGCTCTTTTTCTCTTCACCAAACACCAAACCTTTGCATTCAAGTCAAACCCTCAACTTTCCATATTCTCTCCATCGTGAAACCGAGAAACCCACAACCAAGAAGATGAAGAACACCCAAGGATCAACATCCTCAAGCAAGAACACTCGTTCTCAGAGCAATCCGAACACTCACGAAGCTGAAGCAAGCAACCGACGGCAAGAGGAGACTCCCGTTACGCCCATGCAAGGCACGCAAAGGACAAGACCCACGGAATTCTCGCCGACGGTCGTGAACCAAGCACCCAATGCCGGCCACGTCGAGGGAGATGCCGAGTTCATCTACACCAAAACGGCTCACGCGCGCCAATGTCGTCCGTCAAACCCAAAAACCAGCCACTCAACAGTACAGAAAACGCTCGCGGGAGTGGTTTGAGATGATCTGTGAGATGGGTGCCAAGAGACGTGCTGCCCTTGAAGAAGAAGGGAATCGGCAAGACGAAGAAAAAGCCGCCAAGGCAGCTGAAAGCTCTCGGCAAGGAGAAGCTTCACTGGGTAAGGCTGCTGAACCTTCATCTAACCCTTCTTTGTCTTGCAGGACCAAACTATTTGTAACTTATAGTGCAAGAAAGAGGAGTCCGAAGAAGAATGTGCCTGAAAAGCCACATGAAATTAAGCCCCTCAAAACCGCAAGGATGCCTCCCGACGTATTCGAAGGAATAATTCGCCAAGCAGTGGCAAAAGGCCCTTGAGATTGCTGAGGGATATAAGGCTAAACAGGATGCTTTGAAAGAAGTTGAATCCACATTAATTAAATATCAAATATTTAATTAATTTTATAATTCAATCATATTCAATTTTATCTCTCTCATTTAACCTATAGTTTTAATGTGCATCAAAATGTACATTAATATAAACTATAGTATTAATTTGATTAAATCATATTTAACCAAATTAAATTAATTAATTCTCAATTAATTAATTCATTAATTAATCAAATATCATATATTTAATTAAATTCATAATTCTCTCATTAATTAATTTTGAATCATATTCAAAATTAATTTTATTATAAAGTTTAATTCATTAATTAAACTTATACTATAATGTATCTCCATACATTATATTAATTGCATCAAAATACAATTAACTTAAATTCCCTTTAATAATCAAGACTATATTATCTCAGAACCCGTTATGAGCTAGCAGGTGGACCTAATGGACCTATAGATCAGAAGCTCCAACGATAAGAGATTGATCAGCTAAACTCATTAATCGAGTCAATCAACATTCGTTAACTGTGGGTCACTCCACTAAAGACCCACAGCTGCACTCTTCTCACTGTAGAATGTTTCTGTGTCCACGGATATCGACCAATGCAGTAAGTCAATCCTTCACGTGTGTTCGTAACACCAGCTAGGTCAAATTACCGTTTTACCCCTAGGTTACCTCTGGATCCTTAAGTACCACTGATCCCTCTAATGAACAAGTTGTTTAGGGTCCAACCTCTAAACAAGAGTTGCTCTCGGGCCAGGAGAGGACGGTGCGCCTTTGTTCAAGCCCCGAAATCAGCCCTTAAGGGAACACACATCTACTCGCCCCAATAGGGGAAGGAGTGAATTCCATCTTGTATTATCATGTCCCTAGCCCCCCACTCGGTCTTGTCCCCAAGAAGGTAGGCTTATTGAGTCGGCGTGCAGGCCACTATCACCCGTACTAATCAAAGGACAATCCCTCGTGAGAACGAGTTCATGACACACTCAGGATTAAAACTGAGTTACCTAGGTCATCCTATTGAAACAGTGATCTAACTAGTTAACGGTGTTACATCTAGTGGTTTACTATTTCGTGGTCCGGTCTTATGCAAACTCATTGCATAGGATACCCCCGCTCGCATGTCTCCTACATGGACGCCTTGGATCAATACGTCTGTATTGAATACAAAGTAGGTCGTATCACATAGTGTTACCAGGATAAGGTACCCAGCCTTATCCCTGTAATATAGACCTTTTAGGTTGTTACTTGAACACCAATCCCCGTATGTCCCCACATACTAGTTCAAGTTACATGTAAACAACCTTGGATCTTAGTTTATTGGATTTGGGTCATATTGTGCAATTCTAGACTTAATATGACAATAACACTTTATTGCATAAACCTCAATAACACTTTATTGATACAAGTGTATAATTCGTTAATCATTCACTATCTACGAGTTTTAGGACATAAAACCCAACAGTTGCAAAGGAAAGAGATGTAAGGGAAGAGAAAAGAAGAAGAGAAGAAGAGCAAGAGGCCGAGAGGGCCTTAGAGGCTGGAGAAGAAAGAAAATATGAAGAAAACCTCAGGAGGGCAGCTATGGATTTGCAACTCCTTGAGGAAGAAAAAAAGAGAAGAGAAGAAATAAAAGAATATGAAAAGAGAAGGAAGGAAGCTGAAGACTTCCTTGCAGCCTTTGAGCCACTCTACAAGGCTCAAAGTGAGGCTGAAGTGCTGCAAGGAAGGGTAGAAGAAGAGGCCCAACTGGGGCCAAGAGAAGAAAATTTAGAAAAAGAAGAAGAAACTGAAAAAAAAAAAAAAAAAAAAAAAAAAGAAGAAAGTCAGAATGCGGCCGCATTTTGGCCGCATTCTGAGGAAGGCCTAGCTGAGGCCACCGTTGATCAGCCAACTGAAGAGGTTTTTGAGCCTCTATTCACACATGACCCACCAGCTACTGATAGCATCTCTTCGGGAGAGAAGAGGGTTGAAGAAGAAAAAGAAGACAAGGAGGCCGAGACCTCAAGTGATTCTGACTCTGATACAAAATCTGATTCAGAGATTAGAGAGCTAGATGGCGACCAAGTCCCTATCTCTGCAGCATTAAGAAGGAAGAGGAAGAGAGAGATTAAGGCTGAGAGGAGGACGAATGATAACTCTCCAAAAGAGAGTTATTTATACCTTATTCCTATATTGATTTGTGTGTCTTTTGTGCTAAATAGGGTTGCTTTTAGATATATATTATATGTTTTAACCCATTTGGAAGAATGGAAGCTTTGGAAGTTATTTTGTGTAGAATATATTGCTGAGCGACTTGAGGGAGCAAAAGCTGTGCTGGAGCAAAGTTGGGAGCAAAACTGCCACGTCACAGTTCGTTAGCCAATTTAATGAACTGAATTCTGTTAAGCTAATCTCGGGATAAAGGAGCAAGGAGAGCCATCCACGTGCCTAGGTCAACCTAATTCAAGCTTTCCTCAACTCTATAAAAGGAGATAGCCGCCCAAGTCAAATTAATTCCTTTCTTGGAAGGAACATTCCACTTTTGGAAGGGGATCATTTCTCATTTCCATTTTGGGAGCTGAATAGAGGAGAGAGATTGGAGACCTACAAGAAGACCATCAATTGCAAGCTGATCAAGGGAATTAGTATTTTCTTGTATTACTTTGTAATTATGGATGCATTTACTTATATTGTAACGTGTGTCTCTATGCGCCTTATGAACTAAGTAACTTTAGGCGTTGGTTAGGAAATATGTAATTATTGTGCTTAATATCTATGCAATAAATGTTGATTGATGCATCTTGATTATTTGTTGTACTCATTTATATTTTGTGTCTGCCTGGCCTGCCGGTATGAATACCATTCTCTAGTTTCAGGGATGATTTAGGGAATGTGTGGCATTTAATCACACTAGATCATTATGTATTGGTGAACGCCAGTGACTGAGCTAGTGCTTGATCGGTAGTGCTTCATTGGAGTTGCATGATCAATAATATTGCTAGAGCATCTTTTAAAACAATTACTAAATCCTGACCACAGCCTGTTTCTAATCTGTCTGCTTATTTGTTTACTTTCTGTTTTGTCATTTCTTTTGCTTCCGCATTATATCAAAACCAATCATTTTAACCGTTCTTGAAACCATTAAAGAGTTGCATAAAATAGATAAAGTGAAAGCTAATTCAGACCCTGGATTCGATAAATACTTATTACTTGCTGCGGATTGTGTATACTTGCACAAGATTTCTAGAGTCTATTTACACCTTATTTTTACCCACTCTAGGAACCCAACAAGTTTTTGGTGCGTTGTCTGGGACTTGAATAAGTTTTTATCTGATTTGTTTTGTGTATGTGTTTTAGTGCTTTGGTGCTAGAACTTTTTGATTGTTTCTTTTGTTTTTGCAGGTGTGAGTTTGGTGCATGAGCGATCCGCCTGGGGTGAGGTTCGAGCTTGATCCAGAAATTGAAAGAACATTTAGAAGAAGAAGGAGAGAGCAGCGTAGAAACCAAAATTCAATGGATAACGTGTCGCGTCTTCCGCAATGTCCAGAAGACCCAGCGAACCCCCAGCAGAATCGTGTGCTGCAGCAAAACCACCCGCTGGAGCAAAATGAACAGCAAAATAATAAGACTGAGAACCCTATCTTGGTAGCAAACGATAGGGCCAGAGCCATTCGAGCGTATGCTTTTCCAATGTTTGATGAGTTAAATCCAGGGATTGCACGTCCTCAAATTAAGGCAGCAAATTTTGAAATGAAACCGGTAATGTTTCAGATGTTGCAAACCATGGGTCAATTCCATGGTTTGTCATCTGAAGACCCCCATTTACATCTTAAGTCTTTTCTAGGAGTTAGTGATTCTTTTGTAATTCAAGGAGTGCCTAGAGATGCCTTTAGATTAACTTTGTTCCCGTATTCTCTTCGAGATTGAGCAAAGGCATGGTTAAATTCTTTTGCTCCAGGATCAATTAGGACATGGAATGAATTAACATAAAAAATTTTTAGTAAATATTTCCCACCAAATAGAAATGCTAAATTGAGGAGTGAAATAGTAGGGTTTAGGCAACTTGAAGATGAGACTTTTAGTGAGGCTTAGGAGAGGTTTAAGGAGCTTTTGCGAAAGTGTCCCCACCATGGTCTACCACATTGTATCCAAATGGAAACATTTTACAATGGGTAAAATGGAGCAACCCAAGGTATGGTTGATGCTTCGGCTGGAGGGGCCCTTTTGGCAAAAACTTTAAATGAAGCCCATGAGATTTTAGAAAGAATATCAACTAATAGTTGTCAGTGGTCGGATGTTAGAGGCACAAATAAAAAGGTTAAGAGTGTGTTAGAGGTTGATGGTGTGTCCACCATTAGGGCTGATATTGCAATGTTAGCTAACGCTCTTAAAAATGTGACAGTGGTTAGTCATCTGCAGCCGCCAGCTGTGGAGCTTGCTGCAGTGGTGAACCAGGTTGCAGAAGAAGCATGTGTCTATTGTGGTGAAGAGCACAACTACGAGTTTTGTCCCAGCAATCTAGCTTCTGTGTTTTTTGTAGGTAATCAGAGGAACAACTCTTATTCTAACTTTTACAATCTAGGTTGGCGAAACCACCCCAACTTCTCATCGGGAGGACAGGACAGTAATGTGCAAGCACAACAAAAGGTGAATCAATCGGGATTTGCTAAAGCGCAGGTATTGCCCCAGAAAAATAAGCAGGCTTTGCCCCAGCAAAGTTCAGAGAGTTCTCTTGAGGCAATGATGAAAGAATATATGGCTCGTACAGATGCCGCAATTCAAAGTAATCAAGCTTCAATGAGAGCCCTGGAATTGCAAATGGGCCAGCTAGCTAATGATCTGAAGGCCAGACCTCAAGGGAAACTTCCTTCAGATACTGAACACCCTAAAAGGGAAGGTAAGGAGCAGGTAAAGGCGGTGACTCTTTGGAGTGGTAAGCCACTAGAAGAAAGAAAAGAGCCTAGTAAGCCTTAGGAAATAGAGAGAAATAGTGATAAAAATATTGTTGTTGAGAAAGAGTTGGAGTCTGGTCAGGGTGCTGGAGGCAGCAATAATGATGTTGGAGCATCTGGTTCTGTTCCAGATGTGGAACCACCTTATGTGCCGCCCCCACCTTATGTACCACCTCTACCTTTTCCACAAAGGCAAAGGCCTAAGAATCAGGATGGTCAATTTAAGAAGTTTTTTGAGATTCTTAAGCAATTGCATATAAATATCCCTTTAGTATAAGCTATTGAGCAAATGCCTAATTATGCTAAATTTATTAAGGATATTTTAACTAAAAAGAAGAGGTTAGGTGAGTTTGAAACTGTATCTCTTACCAAGGAATGTAGTGCTATTCTTAAGAATGGGCTACCAACCAAGGCTAAGATCAAGGATCATTTACTATACCTGTGTCTATAGGTGGAAAAGAGTTAGGTAGAGCACTCTGTGATTTAGGTGCAAGCATTAACCTTATGCCTCTTTCGGTCTATCGAAAGCTAGGTATTGGTGAAGCTAGGCCTACCACAGTCACACTCCAACTAGCTGATAGGTCTATCACATATCCAGAGGGTAAAATTGAGGATGTCTTAGTGAAAGTAGATAAATTCATATTTCCTGTTGATTTTATTATCTTAGACTATGAGGCTGATAAAGATGTCCCAATTATTCTTGGTCGTCCATTTTTGGCTACTGGTAGAGCGTTGATAGATGTTCAAAAAGGGGAATTAACCATGAGGGTTTATAATGAGGAAGTAAAATTTAATGTGTTTAAGGCCATGAAGTATCCAGACGAAATGGAAGATTGCTGTTTCATTAGGATTCTGGAGAACACAATTGTTGAGACAGCAATTCAGGATTCAGCAAATAAACATTTGGAAGATCATGGAGAGGTTAGTGTAAAGGATTTAGAAGTTTGTTCTTTAGAAAGAAAAAATAAAAAAGTGTTTAGGTGTGAGGATGTTTTTGAGTCTTTAGATTTAGATCAAAGGAAGGCTCCTCCTATTAAGCCATCCCTAATTGAGGTACCCATTTTAGATTTGAAGCCCTTGTCGGATCATCTAAAGTATGTGTATCTTGGGGAGGGTGAGACATTGCGCATTATTGTTGCATCAGATTTAATGTCGGAGCATGAAGAGGCCTTAATAAAGTTGCTGCATCAATATCGCAAGGCAATAGGTTGGACATTGGCTGACATTCAGGGAATTAGCCCATCTTTCTGTATGCACAAAATCACTCTAGAGGAGGGATCCTTTAGGAGTATTGAGCAGTAGAGAAGGCTTAACCCTGCAATGAAGGAGGTTGTTAAAAAAGAGGTGATTAAATGGTTGGATGCTGGCATTATTTATCCAATTGCAGATAGCAATTGGGTAAGCACTGTCCAATGTGTTCCTAAGAAAGGAGGTGTCACAGTGGTATCTAATAAAGACATGAGTTGATCCCAACCAGGACAGTAACTGGCTGGAGGGTTTGCATGGATTACAACAGGCTTAACAAAGCCACCCGTAAGGACCATTTCCCTCTACCATTTATTGACCAGATGTTGGATAGATTGGCTGGTCAGGCCTACTACTGTTTCTTAGTTGGTTATTCTAGGTATAACCAGATTACCATTGCTCCTGAGGATTAGGAAAAAACCACTTTCACCTGCCCTTATGGGACGTTTGCTTTTAGGTGAATGCCTTTTGGCCTTTGCAATGCTACAGCAACATTTCAGAGGTGTATGTTAGCAATTTTTTCTGATATGATTGAGTCCACTATTGAGGTATTTATGGGCGATTTTTCAGTTTTTGGACGGTCTTTTCAGAGTTGTTTGGATAATTTAGGTCAGGTGTTAAAGAGATGTGAGGATACCTATCTAGTTCTTAATTGGGAGAAATGTCACTTCATGGCGAAGGAGGGCATTGTGTTAGGTCATAGAATTTCTAAGAATGGTCTAGAAGTTGATAAAAATTGAGGTTATTGAGAGATTAGAACCACCGAATTCAGTGAAGGGCATTCGAAGTTTTTTTAGGTCATGCTGGATTTTATAGAAGGTTCATAAAGAATTTTTCAAAAATTATTAAACCTCTTTGTAACTTATTATGCATTGATCATGTTTTTGACTTTAATGTAGATTGTAGGAAGGCTTTTGAAACTTTAAAGGCTGCTTTAATCTCAGCACCCATTCTTTGCGCACCTAATTGGAGTTTAGCATTTGAAGTAATGTGTGATCGAATGATGCTGCAGTAGGTGCTATGCTGGGGCAAAAGCAGGGCAAATTTATCCATCCTATATATTATGCAAGCAGGGTTCTAAATGAGGCACAGGTCAACTATACAACTACTGAACAGGAGTTGTTAGCTATTGTGTTTGCTTTTGAGAAATTCCGGCCATATTTGGTTCGATCCAAAGTCACAGTGTTCACGGATCATGTAGCAATAAGGTATTTAATGTCTAAAAAAGATGCAAAGCCTAGATTGATTCGTTGGGTTTTGTTATTGCAGGAATTCGACTTGGAGATAAAGGATACGAAGGGATTGGAGAATGTCATTGTAGATCATTTGTCTCGTCTTGACCCAACATCATATTTGCTGAAGCAATCTGCCATTTCAGATTCTTTTCCAGATGAACGGCTCTTTGCTGTTGATGTAAAGGTAGTCAAGGATATCCCTTGGTATGCTGATATTGCCAACTTTTTGGTAAAAGGAGTCACTCCTATTGACATGGATTGGAGGCAAATGAAAAAGTTTATTTAGACCTTATTCCAATATTGATTTGTGTGTCTTTTGTGCTAAATAGGGTTGCTTTTAGATATATATTATATGTTTTAACCCATTTGGAAGAATGGAAAGCTTTGGAAGTTATTTTGTGCATAATATATTGCTGAGCGGCTTGAGGGAGCAAAAGCTGTGCTGGAGCAAAATTGCCACGTCACAGTTCGTTAGCCAATTTAATGAACTGAATTCTGTTAAGCTAATCTCGGGATGAATGAGCAAGGAGAGCCATCCATGTGTCTAGGTAAACCTAATTCAAGCTTTCCTCAACTCTATAAAAGGAGATCGCCGCCCAAGTCAAATTAATTCCTTTCTTGGAAGGAACATTCCACTTTTGGAAGGGGATCATTTCTCATTTCCATTTTGGGAGCCGAATAGAGGAGAGAGATTGGAGATCTACAAGAAGACCATCAATTGCAAGCTGATCAAGGGAATTAGTATTTTCTTGTATTACTTTTTAATTATGGATTCATTTACTTATATTGTAATGTGTGTCTCTATGCACCTTATGAACTAAGTAACTTTAGGCGTTGGTTAGGAAATATGTAATTACTGTGCTTAATATCTATGCAATAAATGTTGATTGATGCATCTTGATTATTTGTTGTACTCATTTATATTTTGTGCCTGCCTGGCCAGCCGGTATGAATACCATTCTCTAGTTTCAGGGATGATTTAGGGAATGTGTGGTATTTAATCACACTAGATCATTGTGTATTGGTGAATTCCAGTGACTGAGCTAGGGATAGCCAGTTGCCTAGTGCTTGATCGATAGTGCTTCATTGGAGTTGAAACATATTCTAAAAAATCCAGAGTTCCGAGAGGAATCCGCTAATAAGACTGCGAGAGTTTTGCATGATCAATAATATTGCTAAAGCATCTTTTAAAACAATTACTAAATCCTGACCAGCGCCTGTTTCTAATCTGTCTGCTGATTTGTTTACTTTATCTTCTGTCGTTTCTTTTGCTTTAGCATTATATCAAAACCAATCATTTTAACCGTTCTTGAAACCATTAAAGAGTTGCATAAAATAGATAAAGTGAAAGCTAATTCAGACCCTGGATTCGATAAATACTTATTACTTGCTGCGGATTGTGTATACTTGCACAAGATTTCTAGAGTCTATTTACACCTTATTTTTACCCACTCTAGGAACCCAACAACGAAGAGCAAGAATGATCCGATATTTGCCAAGAGGTCGAGGACAAGGTCCATGGACGCCTCTCCTGCAGTTCCTCCTACAATTCCTCCTACTGCTTCACCCGCCAAGCCTAAGGGCAAGTCACCCAAGGCTGCATCTCCCAGAAATCCATCCCCTGAGGTATTTAAAGATGTTAATTTTCAAGAAAGGATGGAGATCATGAAGAAAAGGGATTTCCTCAATGAGAAGGGATTCTCTAATAGAGCAGTACAAATGGCAGAAGTTCTGTGCTCACCCTCAGGAGGTTGTTGTGCCTCTAGTTCGAGAGTTTTACTCTGGCCTGAGGGAGGACAGTATTAGCATGGCGGTGGTGAGGGGGAAAATGGCCAGTTTCTCTTCAGTCGACATCAATAAGGTGTACAGGATCAAAGCACCCTTAAATCCGAGAGGGAACGATGTTATCAGGAACCCTTCGGCCAAACAAATGAAGGAAGCTCTTAAGCTCGTGGCCAACAAAAGGGTCTAGTGGAAAGAATCGCAGACAAAAGTGAAGTCTCTAGTGCCAAGCAACCTAAAGCCCGAATCGGCAGTTTGGCTTCACTTCATTAAGAACCGTTTGATGCCAACCACCTACGACAGCACGATTTCGGTGGATAGAGTGAGGCTACTCTATTGTCTTATGAAGGGGTTGGAAATCAACGTGGGGAGCATAATTAGGGATGAGATCTTAGCCTGTGGTCGGAAAAGGGCAGGCAAGATTTTCTTTGGCTCACTCATCACCCAGCTCTATCAGAGGGTGAAGATTGTGCCAGGCAAGGACGAGGAGCGCCATTTCTTTAAACCAACCATTGACTTGTCCTTGATCGGGAAGCTCCAGCAGAACAGAATCCAGAGGAAAGACAAAGGCTCTACATCTCAGGCTACCCCACCTACAGGGCCAAATGTAGCCTCTCCATCCCAGCACACTCCTTTTACAGGGCCTTCACCAGCATCGGAAGCCTTAGGCATGGTCCACAACCAGCTTCATCGAATCAGGGAGAACCTGAAGACTTATTGGACATATGCCAAGGAGAGGGATGAAGCTATTAGAGAGTTCTATCTCTCGATTCCCCCTAGTATCGCTCCGGTCTTTCCAAATTTCCCTCAGTCGCTGCTGCCTCAAGAAGAAGAAGATTCTGATGAAGATGAAGATGAAGAGAATAAGAGAAAGAGAGTTCCTCGGATGAGGAATAGGGGCGTTTTCTGATCCCCTTTGACTGCAATTTTTTTGTGAATAAATACTGTTTACTGTTTTTATTGCTTCCTTTTTTTCTTTTTTTTTTTAGTTTTAGCAAGTTTAAAATTATGTTTTTAGTAGTTTAGTTGTTGTTTTGGTTGTTTTAAATGTTTAGTTGTTAATAGCTTTGATCATAGGGTAGTTTAGATAGTTTGTGGATAGTTTAGGATAGAAAAACTTGGGTTTTTAGATCTTTTCCTGAAAATTCTGCATGCTGTTTTTGAGCTTTACCTATGAACTTTTAGGAAAAAAATCAACTTTAGAGAAAAATTGCTTTAAAAATGTTTTGGAAGAAAGGCATGTTTTCAAAGGAGTTTTCTTTTAAGTCCTTGATGATGAAAACTAGACCTTTGTTCTATCTCAATAGTGCCACCGTCTCAACTGAGTTGTTTTCTAGTCGTAGGCTTTCCATTAGTCTTTTCCTTTACAAAATTTTCTTAGAGTCTAAACTTCCTCGTGTTTAACCTTTCTAACACTCTAGGAGAGTTTAGCCTTGATGTTTTGAAAACAAAAAGCCTCATGTTAAGCCCATGCCTAAAAAACAAGCCAATTAGGACATTGTCAACATTTAAGTTTGGGGGGGGGGGTGCTTTATGCTTTACTATGTAAATATTTTTGTAAATTTGTACTGCTGAAAAAAAGATGTGCTCAGTATGTTAAGAAAAAAAAAAGAAAAAATGAAAAAGAGAGAAACCGAGAGTTACTCCTCCTTCCTAGGGTTTACTGAGTAACCAGGGGCATTCATGACACCCATGGTTTGCCATTGCATGAAAGGTTTACCTAGGGAAGTGAGTATCACTCCGAGCTCGTGAACTTTGCTCGTAGCTAGATATCTTCACCACAAAGTGTCGATAAGCTAGAACAAAGGTAAAGATGACAACAAGGATGCTCTTGGGAGAAAAAGAAGTTGAATAAAAGGAGCACTAGCAGTCAAATAAGTTTGGGGGAGATGGAAAAGGTCTAGTAGTTCATATATGCTTTTGTTTTTCCTAAAGATTGTTTTCTTAGACTAAAAGGACTACACTAGGCTCGATGAGAAAAAGTTAGGTAGTTTAAGAATGTTGGTTAGGATAGACGAGAGAGAGTTTTGCTTTGAAAAAGAACAATAGAAATCTTCATACATAGGAAACTCAGTCGTTGTGATTGGCACTAGAATGTAGAACCCTCTCCTGAAAGGCGAACTTTTGAGAAAACGATTTTGAAATACATGTTTACTTGATTCCATGTCACTTGATTTGAAATTGAAAGTTGATACTAGTACCATGATTCATTACTATGCATGAACTCTAATGTTTTGATTTGCAATTAATATTGAGCTCTTACATTCTGATTGGCAATTAAAGAGTTGATCTCTAACATTTTGATTGGCAATTACTTGAGGACAAGCAATGAGTTAAGTTTGGGGGTATGATAAGGGTAAAAAATATATTTTACCTTTATAATTAGCTCATTTCTTGGTCAAATATTGAGTGTTTAGGTCAATTTACTGTTCTCGAGCTCAAAATATGCTTAGTTTGATAAGTTAGGGTGTTGAGAGTCACTTTTGTTGAATTATGCTTATTTGTGCTTAAAAAGACTTGATTTGAGGCAAATTTGACTTAGTTTGCTGTGGTGTAGAAAAACAGAGGAAAAGCTGGAATTCCCCAGAAATGCGACGCATTTCTGGGAAGTCAAAAATGAAATGCGACCGAATTTCTGGAAAAACAGAGGCCGTTCCGAGTCGCACGCGAATCGTTGTTCACCAGTCTTCTTCACACCTAACCGGTTGTTTTGACCCCGAAACTGACTGGGCAACCTTCCAGCACCTATTTCGCAGCTCCTCAACCAATTTCTACACTATATAAGCTCGAGATTCGAAGTCAAATCCAAGCATAACTCACTTGGAAGAAAAGAGTGGTGACAGAACCCTGGCTCGACGCCAATGAGTCGGGATGCCCGAGGTCCTTCTTAGATGACAAAATTCTAACCCGAGAGAGAGTTAGACATCAAACCTCGTGGTTTGTAGAGAGTTTCACCCATTCCCATCTTGTAAAAGTGAGAGAGTGGAGTGTCTTATCGAACTGTAGAAGGATTGTGTAAACAAAAAACCCATAATATTTAGCTATCTCCTTTATTCCCAGCTTGTGATTACTTTTCATTATTCTGTATTCTTTACATTATTCTTTCAATGAAAATGTGTTCATTTGCTTTTTATCCCATCATGAGTAGCTAAATCCAGTTGAGGGGTTCAATGTGGTGAATTCCCTTAGGGTTTAATGGCTTGAAAGTGTTTTATTTGCTTAAGTAGTGTTTAATGCATGTCATTCTTTATTGATTATCACTCCAATCTTGCTGAGTTTAATTTGATCACTTAGACTTTGCATGCTATGTGAGTTTGATCTCGAAAGGGACAAACGATATCAATTCTCATAAAGGTGATATAGGAGAAAAAGCTCGAAAGAGATTGTTCGGCAGTATAGGGCAAGCTGCCTAAGGCACCCTATATCGACTATAGGGTTATAGGTTGCATTCGTAAATTATCTATGTCGGAGTCGAGTCCCAGAAATGGGCATAACGGTACTCGCTTAGCCTTCTTACAGTTTTTTGAAACAAAGGCCAAATGGAAGTTAAATCTGACCCAATGCATTAAATACACTTAAGTTAGATATTGCATAAGTATGGTTGTTACCTTAGGGATGAATCCATGTTCAATACCTCGCCTTATCTTATTGTTATTCTTTATTATTTTATTGCTTGTTTTGTTTATCTTTTCAAAAACCCAATCAATCAACTTATTTTCCTTGGTTACCTTTTTCAAAAGCAATCATTTGAGTAGTTTCTTCATCAAATCTGAATTTCCAGTTTAGTCCTCGTGGGATCGATACCCTTGGAATACTTTCTGAGGTTTTTTTATTACTACGTGCGACAGTGTATACTTGCACTTAAGTGTTGGCTGAATATTTCTTTCTTATTATTATCTATCTTATCTCACATTTCATCCATTCAATTCACACACGCACCAAGAGCACAACAACGAGTTTTGCCCCAACAATCCAACTTCTGTGGTTTTTGTAGGTAATCAGAGGAATAACCCTTATTCTAACTTTTACAATCCAGGTTGGCGCAACCACCCCAACTTTGCGTGGGGAGGACAAGGAAGTAATGTGCAAGCATAGCAAAAGGTGAACAAGTCAGGATTTCCTAAATAATAGATATTGGCCCAGCAAAATAAGCAGGCATTGCCCTAGCAAAATTCGGAGATTTCTCTTGAGGCAATGATGAAAGAATATATGGCTCGTACAGATGTTGCAATTCAAAGTAATCAAGCTTCAATGAGAGCCCTGGAATTGCAAGTGGGTCAACTAGCTAATGAGCTAAAGGCAAGGCCTCAAGGGAAACTTCCTTCAGATACTGAGCACCCTAGAAGGGAAGGTAAGGAGCAAGTAGAGGCAGTGACTCTAAGGAGTGGTAAGCCACTAGAAGAGAGAAAAAAGCCTAGTAAATCCCAGGATATAGAGAAGAATTTTGATAAAAATGATGTTGTTGAAAAAGAGTTGGAGTCTAGTAAAGGTGCTGGAGGCAGCAATAATGAAGCTGGAGCATCTGGTTTTGTTCCAGATGTGGAACCACCTTATGTACCACCTCTACATTTTCCACAAAGGCAAAGGCCTAAGAATCAGGATGGTAAATTTAAGAAGTTTTTAGAGATTCTTAAGCAATTGCATATAAATATCCCTTTAGTATAAGCTATAGAGCATATGCCTAATTATGCTAAGTTTCTTAAGGATGTTTTAACTAAAAAAAAGAGGTTAGGTGAATTTGAAATTGTATCTCTTACTGAGGAATGTAGTGCTATTTTTAAGAATGGGCTACCAACCAAGGCTAAGGATCCAGGGTCATTTACTATACCTGTGTCAATAGGTGGAAAAGAGTTAGGTAGAGCACTTTGTGATTTGGGCGCAAGCATTAACCTTATGCCTCTTTCGATCTATCGAAAGCTAGGTATTGGTGAAGCTAGGCCTACCACAGTCACAATCCAACTAGCCGATAGGTCTATCACATATCCTGAGGGTAAAATTGAGGATGTCTTAGTGAAGGTAGATAAATTCATATTTCCTGTTGATTTTATTATCTTGGATTATGAAGCAGATAAATATGTTCCAATTATTCTTGGTCGTCCATTTTTGGCTACTGGTATGGCATTGATAAATGTTCAAAAAGGGGAATTAACAATGCAGGTTTATAATGAGGAAGTGAAGTTCAATTTTTTTAAGGCCATGAAATATCCAGACGAAATGGAAGATTGTTCTTTCATTAGGATTCTGGAGAACACAATTGCTGAGACATCAATGCAGGATTTGGAAAACAAACATTTGGAAGATCATGGAGAGGTTAGTGTAGAAGATTTAGAAGATTTTTCTTTAGAAAGAAAAAGTGAAAAAGAAGTGTTTATGTGTGAGGATATTTTGAGTCTTTAGATTTAGATGAGAGGAAAGCCCCTCCTATTAAGCCATCCCTGATTGAGGCACCCACTTTAGATTTGAAGCCCTTGTCGGATCATCAAGTATGTGTATATTGGGGAGGGAGAGACGTTGCCCATTATTGCTGCATCAGAGATTTAATGCTGGAGGATGAAGAGGCCTTAATAAAATTGCTACAGCAATATCGCAAAGCAATAGGTTGGACATTGGCTGACATTCAGGGAATTAGCCCATCTTTCTGTATGCATAAAATTACTCTAGAGGAGGGATCCTTTAGGAGTATTGAGCAACAGAGGAGGCTTAACCTTGCAATGAAAGAGGTTGTTAAAAAGGAGGTGATTAAATGGTTGGATGCTGAGATTATTTATCCAATTGCAGATAGCAACTGGGTAAGCCCTGTCCAATGTGTTCCTAAAAAATGAGGTGTAACAATGGTAACTAATAAAGATAATGAGTTGATCCCATCCAGAACAGTAACTGGCTGGAGGGTTTGTATGGATTACAGGAGGCTTAACAAAGCCACCCGTAAGGACTATTTCCCTCTACCATTTATTGACCAAATGTTGGATAGATTGGCTGGTCAGGCCTACTACTGTTTCTTAGATGGCTATTCTGGGTATAACCAAATTATCATTGGTCCTAAGGATCAGGAAAAAACCACTTTCACCTGCCCTTATGGGACATTTGCTTTTAGGCGAATGCCTTTTGGCCTTTGCAATGCTCCAGCAAAATTTCAGAGGGTTATGTTAGCAATTTTCTCTGATATGATTGAGTCCACTGTTGAGGTATTTATGGATGATTTTTCAGTTTTTGGAGGATCTTTTCATAATTGTTTGGTTAATTTAGGTAAGGTGTTACAAAGATGTGAGGATACCCATCTAGTTCTTAATTGGGAAAAATGCCACTTCATGGTGAAGGAGGGCATAGTTTTAGGTCATAGGATGTCAAGGAAAGGTCTAGAAGTTGATCGAGAAAAATAGAGGTTATTGAGAGATTAGAACCACCGAGTTCAGTTAAAAGGATTCAGAGTTTTTTAGGTCATGCTGGATTTTATAGAAGGTTCATACAGGATTTTTCCAAAATTAGTAAACCTCTTTGTAACTTATTGTGCACTTATCATGTTTTTTACTTTAATGCAGATTGTAGGAAGGCTTTTGAAACTTTAATGGCTGCTTTAATCTCAGCACCCATTCTTTGTGCACCTAATTGGAGTTTACCATTTGAGGTGATGTGTGATGCGAGTGATGTTGCAGTAGGTGCCATGCTGGGGCAAAAGCATGACAGAAAAGCGCACGTTCCAAGCGGCTTATCTGAAGAGCGAAGCCAATACATGGATGGGCTTCATCAAGTTGCGCTTGCTGCCGACAACTCACGATTCAACGGTGTCTCGCGATCGGGTGCTGCTAGTATTTGCTATTCTTCGTTCCATGAGCTTTGATGTGGCCAAAATAATTTCTAGTGAAATATATATTGCTGGCAGAAGAAGGTAGGGAAGCTGTTTTTCCCTAACACCATAACGATGTTATGCCAAAGGGCAGGAGTTCTAATGAATGCGGATGATGTCACTCTAATAGATAAGGGAATAATCGACACACCGAACCTAGCTAGGCTTCAAAGGACGCAAGAAGCACGCCAAGGCGGTTTGGTTTGCGGCATCCATCAAATGCAGGAGCAATTACAGATGCATTCCAGCCGGATAGAATTTGTTGAATGGCAATTCCAAACCTTCTAGAATTATGTGAAGAGGCGGGATGTCGCGTTGAGGGGGGCCCTGCAATCTGATTTTTCTAAACCATATCCGGCCTTCCCGATATTCCCTGATGACTTGTTGAATCCGTGGATCCCGCCACCGCCTGTCGAGAGAGAAGGAGATGAAGAAGAAGATCCTGGTTCGGAGGATTGAAGGAAGAGTTGGGCGAGCATTTCTTTTTGATGAAATATTTTTGTTGCTCGCGCATTTCTGACCACATATTTTTCTGTTTTTCTGTTTATCTTGTTTTGTTGTTTTTGCTTGTTCTTTATTTTTATGTTGTTGGGTCACTGAAGAAAAAATATATGTCTGCTAATGTAATGTCTTTCTTTTTAATGAAATTTCTAATAGTATTTCTTTTCTATGGCACTGAGTAATTCTAACTTAATTAATTTTCTTCTGAATTTTTGAAGCAGGGGCTAGTTAAGCTTAATTAGATCAAGGTATTTTGATCTCCAGAAACCTTTTGCTTGAGCATTTCTTCTAGCCTGGTCGTTGCTACGGCGAGAAGATTCTGAGGTAGTGTTGACTTATGATATCCATTTTAAGCTTACTTCTAGTCTCACGCCTTAGCTTAAAATTCAGATAGAAAAAATTAAGTTTGGGGGTATAATTTATCAATTAAATAATTCATTGGGGACAATGAATAATTAAGTTCGAGGGACTTTTTGCTACTCCAATTGTTTTGCTCAAGCATTTCTCTCCTTCATTAAAAAAAAATTCATTTGCTGAAAATTGTTGATGATTTTGTTGAGAAAATTCACAGAGCAAAAGTTTTGAAGGATGAATGATAATCCAGCAGTTTTTCTATCTCTCAGAACTTAGGTGAGCTTCATCATAACATGTCGCCATTCTGAGGAGCAAGGGATAGAATAACTAAGGATTCTTGAGCGTAGCAATGAGTATGTAGCCCAGTTGGTGATGAGTTTGAGGCAAGGGTATACTGCACCATAAAGTGAGTCATCCCATGCTTAAGAGCTTATGACTGTGGGGCTGCTTTAAGTCGGAAAAAAAAAAATATAAGACTCCTTAAAAATGTGTTTTAATATGTTTGATAATAGAGTTAGGCTGTGACAAGTTCTTAGGATTGAGTTTAAGGTGGTGATTATTTGTCCATGCCGGAAGGATTATTTTTGCCACAGCAAAGCTTGGTTTTGCAGAATGCTCAGGTAAAGGTTGAAGGTAGTATTGGATTATTTGTTCTGATTAAGTTATGCTTTGTCTAAAGTTTTGAATGCTCAAGGAAATGTTGGTTAGTATTGCTCGGGACGCGCAATAGTTCAAGTTTGGGGGGTGTGATAACTCTCTAAAAGGGAGTTATTTAGGCCTTAATTCTATAGTGTTTTGTGTGTCATTTGTGCTAATTAGGGTTGCTTTTAGATGATTATTGCATGTTCTAACCCATTTGGAAGAATTAATGCTTTGGAAGTTATTTTGTGCATAATATATTGCTGAGCGACTTGAGGGAGCAAAATCTGCGATCCAGCAAAACAGGGAGCAAAACTGCCACGTCACAGCTCGTTATCCATTTTTATGAACTGAAGTTATTTAAGCTATTCTCGGATTCAAGAAGCAATGAGAGCCATCCACGTGTCTAGGTCAACCTAATTTAAGCTTGTCTTCATTCTATAAAAGGGAGGAGCCGTTCAAGTCAAATTCATTCCACCTTTGGGGAAGAGATCATTTCTCATTTCCATCATTGGGAGCTGAATAGAGGAGCAAGATTGGAGACTTCAAGAAGACCATCTCTACGGATTTGACTAAGGGAATTAGTATTTTCTTGTAATTTCTTTTAGTTATGGATGCACATACTCAGATTGTAGCGTGTGTTGCTATGAGCTTTATGAACTAAATTTACTTAGGAGTTGGTTAGGAGTAATGTAATTGTCGTGCCTAATTCTCTATGCAATATATGTTGATTTGAGCATCTTGATTATTTGTTGAACATATTTACATTTTGTGCCCGCCTGGCCAGCCGGTATGAATACCACTTCTTTGTTTCAGGGATGATTTGAGAAGTGTGTGGCATTTAATGACACTAGATCATTGTTTATTAGTGAATGCCAATGACTGAGCTAGGGATACCCAGTTGCCTAGTGCTTGATCGGTAGTGCATCATTGGAGTTGAAACATATTCTAAAAAATCTAGAGTTTCAGGAGGATCCTGCTAATGAGACTGCAAGAGTTCTGCCAAATCAATAATATTGCTAGAGCATCTTTTAAAACAATTACTAAATCCTGACCAACGCTTGTTTCTAATCTGTCTGCTTTATTTGTTTACTTTTTGTTCTGTCATTTCTTTTGCTTCAACATTATTTTAAAAGTCAATTATTTTAACCACTTTCGAAATCACTAGAGAGTTATACAAGATAGATAAAGTGAGAACTATTCAGACCCTGGATTCGATAAATACTTATTACTTGTTGCGGATTGTGTATGCTTGCATAGTGTTCTAGAGTTTCTTTTTGCAATATTTTCACCCACTCTGGAAACCCAACAGTGGTCTAACCCAACAGAGGCGTAGGGAAGTCATCTCATATCTGGTGCGTCGTCAGCTGAATGGATGGATGTGAGATAAAATGGTAAATAATAATAAAGATAAATTCAGCTAACCCTAGTGCAAGTATACACTGTCGCATGTAGTAATAAAAAACATTAGAAGTATTCCAAGGGTATTGATCCCACGAGGACTAAATTGAAAATTCAAATTTGAAGAAGAAACTACTCAACTTCATTGCTTAAGAATAGGTAACCAAAGAAATAAGATTGATGATTGCTTTTTTAGAAAAATAGACAAAACAAGCAAATGAATAAAATAATAACAATAGAATAAAACGAGGTATTCAACATGGATTCATCCCTAAGGCAATAACTTTAATCATGAAATATTTAATCTTAAGCCTATTCAATGCATTGGGTCAGATTTAACTCTTATTTTGCCTTGCTCCCAAGAACAGTTAGAAGGCTAAGCGAGAACCGTTATGCACATTTTTGTGACTCGACTCCGACATAGATAATTCACGAATGCAATCTATAACCCTATAATCGATATAGGGTGCCTTAGGCAGCTTGCCCTATACTGCCGAACAATCTCTTTCGAGCTTTTTCTCCTATATCACCTTTATGAGAACTGATATCGTCTGTCCCTTTCGAGATCAAACTCACATAGCATGCAAAGTCTAAGTGATCAAGTTAAACTCAGCAAGATCAGAATGATATTCAATAAAGAATGACATGCATTGAACAACACTTATGCAAATAAAACACTTTCAAGCTATTGAACCATAAGGGAATTTACCATATTGAAACCCTCAACGGAATTTAGCTACTCATGGTGAGATAAAGTGCAAATGAATACATTTTCATTGAAAATAAGAAGTAAAGAATACAAATAAATGAAATGTATCAAAAGCTGGAAATAATGAAAGTAGCCAAATATTTTGGGTTTTCTATTTATCGATCCAATCCTTCTAGAGTTCACTTAGACACTCCACTCTCTCGCTTTTACAAGTTTGAATGGGTGAAAATCCCTACAAACCCTAAGGTTTGATGTCTAACTAAGGTTAGAATTTAGTCAACTAAGAAGGACCTCAGGCATCCCTACTCATAGGCGTCAACTAGGGTTCTATCACCACACTCTTCTTCCAAATGAGTTCTACTTGAATTTGACTTCGAATCTTGAGCTTATATAGTGTGGGAAATGGTCAAGGAGCTACGAAATGGGTGCTGGTAGGTAGCCCAGTCGGTTTCGAGGTCAAAATAGTCGGTTACGTGCGAAAAAGCCCTTCTTGGAGTTCTGCATCGAATATCGAGCCAACATTTTGTCAATATATGTTGCTTGAGACAGTGCTAGCATTTTGTTCTTTCGATCCCGATTAATCTGGATTCCAAGAAAATATTGGGCCTCACCCAAATTTTTCATTTGGAATTTGGTCGCTAGCCAATCTTTTACGTCAGACAGATATCCTACATCATTCCCAATGAGTAGGATGTCATCAACATAAAGTAGAAGGAAATCTACTTTATTTTTGTTGATTTTCTTATATACACAAGGCTCGTCAACATTTTGGTCAAAGCCAAAAGATTTGATTGCAGTATCAAATCTAATATTCCAAGATCTGGAGGCCTGTTTCAACCCATAATTGGATCGATTCAGTTTGCAAACCTTTTGCTCCTGACCTTGGGTTATGAACCCTTCGGGCTGAGACATGAAGATACTCTCTTCAAGATTGTCATTCAAAAAGGCAGTCTTAACATCCATTTTGCATATCTCATAGTCATAATATTTGGCAATGGATAAGAGAATTCTTATGGACTTACGCATAGCAACTGGAGAAAAGGTTTATTCATAGTTCACCCCTTCTCTTTGGGTATAACCCTTTGCTACAAGTCTTGCTTTGAAAGTCTGTACTTTCCCAACAGCATCTCTTTTCCTCTTATAGATCCATTTACACCCTATGGGTTTGACCCCTTCAGGTGGATCTACAAGTTCCCAAACTTGATTGAAGTACATAGACTCCATCTCAAGGTCCATGGCTTTAGCCCAGTCGTCTTTATCTACATCATTCATTGCATGACCATAAGACAAAGGATCCTCAACGCCGTCATCAGGTATGACTACTTGTCTTGTGTTTCAGTTAAACCCAAGTAACGGTCAGGTTGAATTACAACCCTCCCATTGCATCGAGGCTCTCCCACTACGTGAGGAGGATGAGATTGATGTGAAGAACTGTCTCCTACATCAACTCTTGTTGAAGGACCAGCTTCATCAACAACTCTTGTTGACTCTTCTGTAGCTTCTCCTCATACTACTTTACTAAGTGGTTTGTGATCTCGATTGTGGTCTTCCTCCAAGAACGTAGCGTTTTTCGATACAAACACTTTGTTTTCTTGAGGATCGTAGAAAAGACCACCTCTCGTTTCTTTAGGGTATCCAACAAATTCGCATACTCTAGAACGTGGTTCCAGTTTCTTAGGATTTGTCACTAGCACGTGTGCAGGACAACCCCAGATACGAAAGTAATGCAAACTAGGTTTACGCCCCCTCCATAGTTCAAAAGGTGTTTCAGAAACGCTTTTTGAGGGAACGTTGTTCAGAATATGTACTGGAGTCTCTATTGCATACCCCCAAAATGAGCTACGCAATTGAGCATAGCTCATCATAGAACGAACTATGTCTAACAGGGTTCTATTTCTCCTTTCTGATACACCATTCTGCTTGGTGTACCAGGTGCTGAGAGTTGGGATTGGATTCCATGTTCTATCATATAGTCCTCGAATCTTTTATCCATGTACTCTCCACCTTGATCAGATCGAAGTGTTTTAATTATTTTACCCAACAGGTTTTCTACCTCAGTCTTAAACTCTTTAAATTTTTCAAGAGCTTCAGACTTATGGCCCATTAGGTATAAGTGACCAAATCGTGAATAATCATCTATGAAAGAGATGAAGTATTCATAACCACCTCGAGCCTTTACATTCATTGGACCACAAAGATCCGAATGTATCAGTTCAAGTGGTTCTTTGGCCCTATAACCTTTTCCAGTAAAAGGCCTCTTGGTCATTTTACCCTCGAGACACGATTCACAGGGTGGTAAAGAATTAGCTTCTAAATCAGTTAGAAGTCCATTTTTCACCAAACGATCGATCCGATCGATGTCAATATGACCAAGACGAAGGTGCCAAAGATATGTATTGCTACTTAATAGAGAAATCTCTTGCCTTTTATTCTGAGTTTCAACCGTTTTAAACATCTTATGATTAAAAATAGCTTTAGTATCGGTAGGTCTTAACACATATAAATTGTTTTCACGCTTAGAAGAACAGATAAAAATTCCATTTCGAGAAATAATGGCTTCATTAAGCAAAAATGAAACAGAATAATGTTGTTCTAACAAAGCTGAAATAGAAATAAGATTCCTTTTAATTTTAGGAACCAAATACAAGTCCTCTAAAAGCAAAAACTTTTTAGCAGCTCCCACTGCCGTTGCTGAAATGACCTCTCCCGTTCCAACCTTGAGAGTCATTTTGCCACGTTCCAGCTGCTGGAATTCATTTCCTTGAAAAGATGAGCAAAAATGATTAGTGGCTTCTGAATCTAATATTCAGGAGAATTCATCATGTTCAACGAGACAAGTTTTTAAAACCAGTAAATCGAATTTACCTTCTTTCTCTCTTCTCTTTCCAGCAAGGTAACGAGGGCAATTCCTCTTCTAGTGACCATCCACATTGCAGTGGAAGCACTTGTCCTTGTCAGCCACGACCTTGGCCTTTCCTTTACCCCGAACAGCCTGCGCATGAGCCTTCCCCTTATCACCCTTCCTCTTTTGTATCTGCTTCGATGAAGAAGCCTGAGGTACAGATTTTGTTCTTGAGGATGAACCCTTCAGGAACTTTTTCTTGGAATGGGCCACGTTGGCCTCTCCTTTCACCACATTCTTGGCCTTGCTTTTCAGCATGGACTCATAAATATGTAGCTCGTTGAGGAGGGTGGACAGGTTGAACTGTATCTTGTTCATGCTGGCATTCGTCCTCAACTGCATGAAGCTTGGAGGAAACAAATGCAGTATGAACGCAACCTGACTACGCTCGCAGACAACCTCGTCGTTCACCTCGACAATATTAAACTGGTTCATCATGTCGAGAACATGTTCCCGAACAGGTTGCCCCTCTTGCATACGGGCGTTGAAGACATTCTTCAAGGTGTCGTGGTGGAGTTGATAGGACGGGAGTCCAAAGACCTCCTACAGGGAATTCATAATTTCCCTGGCTGTTTCCACAGTTTCATATCGTTTAGCCAAAACTTCATTTAAGCTGGCCAATATATAGACTCAGGCCTTCTCATTCGCCTTCGTCCAGCGATCATGGGCGTCTTTTATAGCTTGCGCTGCATTACGAACGGGGGCAGGAGGACACTCCTCCATCAAGAAAAACTGGAGATCCTCAACCACTAGAATCGTATTCAAGTTTGATAACTACGTTGGGAAATTTTCGTCGGTTAACTTTTCATTTTTAAGCAAAGCAATAATAGATGAAGACATTGCTGAAAAAACAAACAATTGACCGTATTAGTTATCTTTGTCTTAACCCATCACACAAGCAATACAAACAATTGCATACATCCAATCAATTTTGCAAACAAACAATCAAAGAACCCTAAAAAAACTATTGATTGTGTTTAGCAACGATGTTTTAGAGGTTTAAAAGAATAGTCATCGAAGGGTGATCAGTTGTTCCTCCTCTAAAACGAGACACTTCTCAGTTAACTCTAATTCCAGAATAACTCATATTCCATTAGATGTTAACCACCGTTGTTCGGTCAAGGATTTTTTAACAAATTAACTCATCCCCGTAAGTGTAAACCTCCCACTTTCAGATATCAAAGGCACGTATCAAGAGGCTACCGTTAGGAAAGACAACTGTTGGTAATTAGCCTAAGCGATCCTATCCTTTTCAGAAGTTCACGGTGTTCTGAATCCTATGATCAGGCCCTCCGAAGGGATGGTTGCTCCAGGGCAACACGCAGGCGAATCATAGGAATCTCACGTTGTGACCTAGGGGTGAAGACCAAGGGATACGTTGACACGCGTCCCGCTCCCACTTACTATGGTCACTTTCCCCATTCACCTTGTTATTGATCCATGCAAACACTTTCCGAAGGGAGGCCGCGCTAAAACGACACGAAGCCGAGCATGGATCTCACGTTGTGAATATAGGGACGTAGGAGCAAAACTCGATTTAAATCAAGTTTTGTAATTTTCCTCCCACTAAAGTAACCCATCGTATATTTTAGTGTTTTATTAAACCTAGATAAATCCGGCTAAGTCATTTATCTAAGTCTAGTCTTATTATAACTATTATAATAAGATCTAATGTCTAGGTGCATTAAACATATTTAATAAACGTAGTGACATTATTCTAACATTAACCTATGAGTAATTCAACTCCGGTGATCCAGATCAGTTCCTAGGTAGGAGGTGTTCCGTATACCGTCAACTTAAATACCTCCAATCCTTAGACAGAACATCACTGGTAGAGTCCCCTTATAATCACAGGAATGTTGGTCCTACTTAGTTGATTAAAACTATTTTAAACTAAGTAAGAATATTCTAATCCTATTAGAATGTGACCTTAGGTCTAATTAATTTTAACTCATTTAAAATTAATTAATTTTAACCTATGGTCCTATGTGAACATGCATATCTTGATTATAGATTGACAGTTTCTAATCATTAATTTTAAACTATTCAAAATTTTAATGATTAGCCCTATAATCATGCATACTATAGTTTTAAAAGCAATTAACAATTATATTCTAGTTAATTAAATTTTTTTTTTTTTGAACATTAGTTAATTAAAATTAAAACTATACTTATTTGCATTGTAGGAATATTAATATAACTATTATATTTAAGGGAAAAATACACTTTTGGTCCCTGAGTTTTCAAACTCAACAAAAATACCCCTGGGGTTTGAGATAAGGAGCACTTTGGTCCCTGCCGTCAAATTTTCTGTTAACTTTTAACGGTTGCTGACGTGTCACTATTATTTTAATATAAAAAATTATTTTTTTTTATTTTTTAAATAAAAAATATTAAAAAAATAAAATATTAATATTTAATTATTTTTTTTATTCTTTCTCTCTTTCTCTCTCATCTCCTTCTTCTCCATCTTCCTTCTTCTCCATCTTCTCCCTCCTCCTTCTTCTTCTTCCTAAGTCCGGCGAGCGGCGGCCACCACTCGCCGCCGCCGCCGGCAACTGATTTTTTTTTTTTTTCTTCTTTCTCCTTTCTTCTTCTTCCCTTCTTTCTTCTTCTCTTCTTTTTCTTCAATGTTTTTCCTCCCTCCCTTTTCTCATTTTTTTATTTTTTTAAAAAAAAACATTGAAGAAAAAGAAGAGAAGAAGAAAGAAGGGAAGAAGAAGAAAGGAGAAAGAAGAAAAAAAAAAAAAAAATTCAGTCGCCGGCGGCCGGCGGCGGCGAGTGGTGGCCGCCGGTCGCCGGACTTTGGAAGAAAAAGAATGAGGAGGGAGAAGATGGAGAAGAAGGAAGATGGAGAAGAAGGAGATGAGAGAGAAAGAGAGAAAGAATAAAAAAAATAATTAAATATTAATATTTTATTTTTTTAATATTTTTATTTAAAAAATAAAAATATAATAATTTTTTATATTAAAATAATAGTGCCACGTCAGCAACCGTTAAAAGTTAACAGAAAATTTGACGGCAGGGACCAAAGTGCTCCTTATCTCAAACCTCAGGGGTATTTTTGTTGAGTTTGAAAACTCAGGGACCAAAGTGTCACTTAACCCAAACCTCAGGGACCAAAAGTGTATTTTTCCCTATATTTAACTATGGATGTTTCATGCTCAATGCAACTTCAATTTCCATTTATTAATAAATTAACGATTAAAATATTGCCAAAAATGGTAAATCAAAGTAGCATGCTGCAAAAAATTTCATTTAAATATAACTATTATACTTAACTATGTAATTGCATGCATCATACTATTCCTTTTTCATGATATTAATATAACTCATCCATATATTAATCATTCATGAAAATAAATCCATGCATTATCAACCATACATTATAATCAAATTATAACATACATAATGCATTAGCATGCTTTATAACCTAAGGTGGGATTAAAAAACTAAATGACATCCATAAAGCATTTAAAACAGCTAATAAACCGATTTAATTGGCGCAAAATTACACTAATAAAGCTTTAAATCTATCCTATTACAAAAATCTACAGCTCCAAAACCTGACCAGAATCAACGAATCGACCCGAACCGCTTCGAACCGGCCTTGAAAACCTTGAACCGCACCAAAAACAGGTTGAACCGGACCAAACCGGTCCCAACTCAACCAATCCACGCGAACCGGACAGGCATCTAGGGTTTCAGCCCACGTCTCCACGTAAATCCAACTGCTGCATGAAATCGCGACAGCGTGGAGACGCTTAAGGAACAGCGTCCCGACGCTGGCGCCATTTCAACCATCCGTAGCGATGGTAGCGTGAAATCGCGACAGCGTCGAGACGCGCAAGGCCAAGCGTCCCGACGCTGTTGCGTCTCGATCTATTTTCTGGGCAGAACCGCGACTGTTTTACACCAAATTGATCGATTTCTACCGCGATTTTCACCGATCTTCAAGCCTAATCTAGACCGGACTGTATAGACTCGATATTTATGAATTTATGCCAAAAAACACAGCGGCCGTTACAATCGATCACATCCAAATTTACAAAAATCTAAGGCCAATTAAACCTAAACAGTTTATCGCAAAATTTACATACATTATGCAAATTAAATCCCACCTATCACAGCCAAACGCAAATTCCTAATCGAAGTTTAAAATTTGATAAGGCTCTGATACCAATTGTAGAGATAAAAGCCCTAGGCAGTAAAAGATTTCAGAGACCTTTTTCAAACAAAACAACGATCGGAATACCGATACGTTGGCAAAACATTTTACAGTAGAAAATAATAAATTATAAACGTTGTACAAGATATAAAACATGCATAAATAACACATTGTTACCTAGATCTAATCTAGGTACAAGCCCTATTAAGCAAGGGATCAAGAAACACTTACTTTACAAGAAGATCTTGATCGCTTCGCCTAATTCCCTTGTGTTGTTCACCAAAACCAGCAGCAAGAACCTCTCTTTATTGCTGCAAAACGCCCACGAACACCACCAAGTAGATTGCACCGGTATTCTCCTTTGGATTCTTGATGAGGATGCTTGTGGGAGCAAGATTTCTAAGGTTTTTGGGAAGAATTATTTTGTCTCTGTGTTACTTGAGAGAAAACGCAGAGCAAACGACTGTGAGAGAGAGTGTGTTTTGCGTGAGAGCCTCTTAGAGATTATTGTGGAAACTGAACTAGTAAGTTACGGATGGAAGGTTCCACTCCCTTAAAAAACTCCCCCTCACGCGTGAAGCCCTAGGTGTGTGGATGACCAATCAGTTTACTTAACTGATTAACACAATTAATTAATAACAAAATTATTAACTAATTTTTAATTAAATTAAACTAATATTTAATTTAATATCATTTATATAAAACACTTTTATATAAATGCTCCACATAACCTATAGTTTTAATAAAATTCAATTAAATCAAAATTTAATCAAATTAAATTAAAACATAAATTAATTAATTCATCAATTAATTAATATTATAATTAAATATCATATATTCAACTATATTTCTCTCAACTAAACTATAGTATTAATGTACATCAAATGTGCATTAATTATAACCTATAGTTTTTAATATGAATCAATTCATATTTTAACTTAATATTCGAACCCTTTCGAATATTCAATTCTCCCTTAGAAATTTACCTCATCACCATAATAGAGCTATCGGTGGGACCTAATGGACCTACAGATCAGAAGCTCCAACGATATGAGATTAATTGGCTAAACTCATTAACCAAGTTAATCAATGTTCGTTAACTGTGGTTCACTCCACTAAAGAACCACAGCTACACTCTTCTCACTGCAGATATATTTCTGTGTCCACGGATATCGACCATCAATAGCAAGTCAGCCCTTCACGTGTGTTCGTAACCCAGCTGGGTCAAATTACCATTTTACCCCTAGGCTACCTCTTTATCCTTAAGTACCAGTTCTCCTCTAATGAACAACCTGTTTGAGGTCTAACCAACAAATAAAAGTCCCTCTCGTGCCATAGAGAGGTAGGACCCATTGTTCAAGACCCGGGAGTGAATTCCATCTTGTATGACTATGTTCCCAGCTCCCCTCTCGGTCTTGTCCCCAAAATGGTAGGCTTATTGAGTCAGCGTGCAGGCCACTCTCACCCGTACAAATCAAGGGACAATCCCTCACGGACAGGAGTCCATAATCCACTTAGGATTAAGACTAAGCTGCCTAGGTCATCCTAGTGAAATAGAAACCAAGCTAACTAACGATGTTACAGTTAGTGGTTAACTATTTCGCGGTCCGGTCTTTGTGCAAACTCATTGCACAGGATACCCCCACTCGCATGTCAACTACATGAACGCGTTGGATCATTACGTTTGTATCAAAATACAAAGCGGGCTATATCCATAGTGTCACCAGGATAAGGTACCCAGCCTTATCCCTATACTACAGACCCTTTAGGCTAAATCTTGAACATTGATCCCCGTATGTCCCTACATACTAGTTCAAGCCTCATTCTATTAGCTTAGGATGTTTAGTTTATTGGATTAGGGTTAATAAAACAAGATAACATAATACAAACATAGATAAATGAATAATACATCATTTTATTAATGTCCGGTCAAAAGTACATTTACTCTCTACGAGTTCTAGGGCATAAAACCCAACAAACTCCCACTTGAACTAAAACTCAAGTTTATGGAAAAGTATATACAAAATAGTCCAAAGCTTGAAATGGTACATCTATGTTGTACATTAAATAAAAAGTAAATATACAAAATACAATAAACTAGGGCATCCTTACACCCATTACACATCTCCCACTTGCCCTAGATTACACTATATACATATCTCGCAGACCTAGACTTTCTAGATGACACTCGAACACTTTAGCCGAGGGGGCCTTCGTAAGCAGATCAGCAATGTTGTGCTCCGAAGCGATCTTGGTCACGACCACATCTCCTCTTTGCACAATCTCTCGAATCAGATGATACTTCCTCTCTATGTGTTTACCTCGTTTGTGGCTGCGAGGTTCCTTTGAATTTGCTACAGCCCCACTGTTTTCACAGTATAACGTAATGGGCGAGTTCATGTTTGGAACAACTTCCAAATCAGTCAAGAACTTCCTTAGCCAAACAGCTTCCTTAGCTGCTTCACAAGCAGCTACATACTCAGCCCCTAGGGTTGAGTTTGTTATGCATCCTTGCTTGATGCTTCTCTAAACTACAACTCCACCGTTAAGGGTGAACACTGACCCTGACGTGGATTTCCTAGAATCCTTGTCAGACTGAAAGTCAGAGTCGGTGTATCCAGTGAGAACTAACTTTTTAGCCCCAAACACCAGCATGTAGTCCCTCGTTCTCCTGAGATACTTGAGGATTCCTTTAACGACGGTCCAGTGGTCTAACCTTGGATTTGACTGATATCTGCTGACAATCCCTACAGCATAACAGATGTCAGGCCTCGTGCAGAGCATCACATACATTAAGCTACCCACTGCAGAGGCGTAGGGAATCCGTCTCATATCCTCAACTTCTTGAGGTGTCTTGGGAGACTATTCCTTAGACAGGTGAACCCCATGCCTAAAAGGCAATAAGCCCTTCTTGGAGTTCTGCATCGAATATCGGGCCAACATCTTGTCGATATACGTTGCTTTAGACACAGCTAGCGTTTTGTTCTTTCGATCCCGAACAATCTGGATCCCAATAACATATTGGGCCTCACCCAAATCTATCATTTGGAATTGGGCCGCTAGCCATTCTTTTACGTCAGACAGATATCCTACATCATTTCCCAATGAGTTGGATGTCATCAACATAAAGTACAAGGAAAGCTACTTTATTCTTGTTGATTTTCTTGTATACACAAGGCTCATCAACATTTTGGTCAAAGCCAAAAGATTTGATCGGTGTATCAAATCTAATATTCCAAGATTTGGAGGCCTGTTTCAACCGATAAATGGATCGATTCAGTTTTTAAACCTTTTGCTCCAAACCTTGGGTTATGAACCCTTCAGGTTGAGATATAAAATACTCTCTTCAAGATTGCCATTCAAAAAAGCAGTCTTGACATCCATTTGCCATATCTCATAGTCATAAAACGTGGCAATGGATGAGAGAATTCTTATGGACTTACGCATAGCAACTGGAGAAAAGGTTTCTTCATAGTTCACCCCTTCTCTTTCGGTATAACCCTTTGCTACAAGTTTTGCTTTGAAAGTTTGTACTTTCCCAGCAGCATCTCTCTGTCTCTTATAGATCCATGTACACCCTATGGGTTTGACCCCTTCAGGTGGATCTACAAGTTCCCAAACTTGATTGAAGTACATAGACTCCATCTCAAGGTCCATGGCTTTGGCCCATTCGTCTTTATCTACACATTCATAGCCTGACGATAAGACAATGGATCCTCAACACCGCCATCAAGTATGACTACTTGTGTTTCTGTTAAACCCAAGTAACGGTCAGGTTGAATTACAACCCTCCCACTGCGTCAAAGCTCTCCCACTACGTGAGAATGATGAGATTTACGTGAAGAAATGGCTCCTGCATCAACTCTTGTTAAAGGACCTGGTTCATCAACAACTCGTGTTGACTCTTCTGTAGCATCTCATAATACCAACTTACTTCGTGGTTTGTGATCTCGTATGTGGTCTTCCTCCAAGAAAGTAGCATTTGTGGATACAAATACTTCATTTTCTTGAGGGTTGTTGAAAATACCACCTCTCGTTTCTTTCCGATATCCAACAAATTGGCATACTCTAGAACCTGGTTCCAGTTTCTTAGGATTTGTCACTAGCACGTGTGCAGGACAACCCCAGATACGGAAGTAACGCAAACTAGGTTTACGCCCCCTCCATAACTCAAAAGGAGTTTTAGAAACACTTTTTGATGGAACGTTGTTAAGAATATGTACTGCAGTCTCTACTGTATACCCCCAAAACGAGCTAGGCAATTGAGCATAGCTCATCATAGAACGAACCATGTCTAACAGGGTTTTATTTCTCCTTTCTGATACACCATTCTGCTGAGGTGTACCAGGTGCTGAGAGTTGGAATTGGATTCCATGTTCTATCATATAGTCCTGGAATCTCTGATCCAAATACTCTTCACCTCGATCTGATCGAAGCGTTTTAATTGTTTTACCTAACAGGTTTTCTACCTTAGTCTTAAACTCTTTAAACTTTTCAAGAGCTTCAGACTTATGGCCCATTAGGTATAAGTAACAGTATCACGAATAATCATCTATGAAAGAGATGAAATATTCATAACCACCTCGAGCCTTAACATTCATTGGACCACAAAGATCCGAACGTATCAGTTCAAGTGGTTCTTTGGCCCTATAACCTTTTCCAGTAAAAGGCCTTTTGGTCATTTTACCCTCGAGACACGATTCACAACGTGGTAAAGAATTATCTTCTAAATCAGTTAGAAGTCCATTTTTAACCAAACGATCGATTCGATCGATGTTAATATGACCGAGACGAAGGTGCCAAAGATACATATTGTTACTTAACAGAGAAATATTTTGCCTTTTATTTTGAATTTCGACCGTTTTAAACATCTCATGATTTAAAATAGCTTTAGCATCGGTAGGTCTTAACACAAATAAATTATTTTCACGCTTAGCTGAACAAATATAAATTCCATTTCGAGAAATAATAGCTTCATTAAGCAAAAATGAAATAGAATAACATTGTTCCAACAAACCAGATACAAAAATAAGGTTCCTTTTAATTTTAGGAACCAAATACAAGTCCTCTAAAATTAAATACTTATTTCTAAAAAATAATTTAGCAGCTCCCACTGCTCGCGCTAAAATGACCTCTCCCGGTCCAACCTTTAGAGTCATTTCCCTGAAAAGATGAGCAAACATGATTAGTGGCTCTCGAATCTAATATCTAGACGAACTCATCATGTTCTACGAGACAAGTTTCTGAAAAACAGTAAATCGAACTTACCTTCTTTCTCTCTCTTCTTTTCAGCAAGGTAACGGGGGTAGTTCCTCTTCCAATGACCATCCACATTGCAGTGGAAGCATCTGCCCTTGTCGGCCACGACCTTGGCATTTCCCTTACCTTGCACAGCTTGCGCATGAGCCTTCCTCTTATCACCCTTCCTTTTTTGAATTTGCTTCGATGAAGAAGCCTGAAGTACAGATTTTGTTCCTGAGGATGAACCCTTTAGGATCTTTTTCTTGGAATGGGCCACATTGGCCTCTCATTTCACCACATTTTTGCCCTTGCTTTTCAGCATGGACTCATAAATTTGTAACTCGTTCAGGAGGGTGGTCGGGTTGAACTGTATTTTGTTCATGCTTGCATTCATCCTAAATGGCATAAAGCTAGGAGGAAGAGAATGCAAGATGAACGCAACCTGACTGCACTCGCAGACTACCCAGTCGTTCGCCTCGACAATGTTAAACTGGTTCATCATGTCCAGGACATGTTCCCGGACAGGTTGTCCCTCTTGCATTTTGGCGTTGAAGACATTCTTCAAGGCGTCGTGGTGGAGTTGATAGGACGGAAGTCCAAACATCTCCTGCAAGGAATTCATAATTTCCATGGCTGTTTCCATGGTCTCATAACGCTTGGCCAAGACTTCATTTAAGCTGGCCAATATATAGACTCGGGCCTTCTCGTTGCCATTTGTCTAGCATTCGTGGGCGTCCTTTACTGCCTGAGCGGCAGTGCGAGGAGGAACTGGAGGACACTCCTCCATCAAGACAAACCTCAGATCTTCGACCACGAGTATTGTGTTTAAGTTTGATTTTTATGTCGGGAAATTATCGCCAGTTAATTTTTCGTTTTTAAGCAAGGCAATAACTGAGGAAGACATTGCTAAAAAAACAAACAATTGACCGTATTAGTTATCTTTGTCTTAACCCATCACACAAGCAATACAAACTATTGCATACATCCAATCAATTTTGCAAACAATCAATCAAAGAACCCTAATAAAACTATTGATTGTGTTTTGCAACGATGCTTTAGAGGTTTAGAAGAACAATCACCGAAGGGTGATCAGTTGTTCCTCCTCTAAAATGAGACTCTTCTCAGTTAACTCTAATTCTAGAATAACTCATATTCCATTAGATATTAACCACCGTTGTTCGGTCAAGGATTTGTTAACAAATTAACTCATCCCCGTGAGTGTGACCCTCCCACTTTCAGATCTCAAAGGCACAGACCAACAGGCTACCGTTAGGAAAGACAACTGTTGGTAATTAGCCTAAGCGATCATATCCTTTTCAGAAGTTCACGGTGTTCTGAATCCTATGATTAGGCCCTCCGAAGGGATGGTTGCTCTAGGGCAACACGCAGGCGGATCATAGGAATCTCACGTTGTGACCTAGGGGTGGAGACCGAGGGATACTTTGACACGCGTCCCGCTCCAACTTACTATGGTCACTTTCCCCATTCACCTTGTTTTGATCCATGCAAACACTTTTCGAAGGGAGGCCGCGCTAAAACGACACGAAATCGAGCATGGATGTCACGATGTGAATATAGGGACGTAGGAGCAAAACTCAATTTCAATCAAGTTTTGTAATTTTCCTCCCACTAAAGTAACCTATCGTTTGTTTTAGGGGTTGATTAAACCTAGATAAATCCGGCTAAGCCATTTATCTAAGTCTAGTCCTATTATAACTATTATAATAAGACCTAATGTCTAGGTGTTTTAAACACATTTAATTAACCTAGTGACATTATTCTAACATTAACTTGTGATTAATTCAACTCTGGTGATCCATATCAGTTCCTAGGTAGGAGGTGTTCCGTATACCGTGAACTTAAATACCCCCAATCCTTAGACAAAACTTCACTGGTAGAGTTACCTTATAATCACAGGAATGTTCGTCCTACTTAGTTCATTAAAACTATTTTAAAACTAAGTAAGAATATCTAATCCTATTAGAAAGTGACCTTAGGTCTAATTAATTTTAACTCTTTAAAATTAATTCATTTTAACCTGTGGTCCTATGTGAGCATGCATATCTTGATTATAGATTCACGGTTTCGAATCATAAATTTTAAACTATTTCAAAATTTTAATGATTAGTCATATAATCATGCATACTATAGTTTTAAAAACAATTAACAATCATATTCTAGTTAATGAAATTAAAACTATATAATAGCATTGCATGAATTTAATATAACTTTTATATTAAACTATGGATGTTACATGCTCGTTGCTTCTTTGATTTCCATTTTTAATAAATTAACAACTAATTATTGCCAAAAATGGTAAATCATAGTAGCATGCTGCAAACAATTCATTTTAAATATAACATTTATACTTAAACTATGTAATTGCATGCATCACACTATTCCATTTTCATGATAATTATATAACTCAACTATATATAAATCAATCATGAAAATAATCCATGCATTATCCTCCATACATCATAATCATATTATAACATGCATAATGCATGAGCATGCTTTATAACCTAAGGTGGGATTATAATTTAAATGACATCCACAAAGTATTTAGATAGCAATTGAACCAATTTAATTGGCCCCTATTAGAAAAATCTGCAGCTCCAAAACCGGTTTAGAAACCTCAAACCGACCCGAACCGGTCTTGAAAACCTCAAACCACGCCCAAACCGGGTTGAACCAGACCAAACTGATCCCAGCTCACCCAAAATACACAAACCGGACCGGAAAATTAGGGCACCATGCACGTCTCCACGGAAGCTGTCGCATCGCGTGAAATCGCGACAGCGTCGAGACGCTTAAGCGATAGCGTCTCGACACTGGCGCGATTTCAACCATCCGAAGCGTGAAATCATGACAGCATCGGGACGCACTAAGCCAAGCGTCTCGACGCTGTTGAGTCTGGAGCTCATTTCTGGGCAAAACAGTGATTGTACATAATATAATTCGCCTCTTTCTTCCGCGATTTTCATCGATCTTCAATCCTAATCAAGACCCAGACTATAGAGACTCGAAATTCATGAAAAATGCCCAAAACGCAGGGGCCCTTACATTTGATCACATCAAAATTTAACATAAATTTCTTAGCCAATTAAACCTAACTAGTTCAACGCAAAATAACATTCATAATGCAAATCCCACCATTAAAGTAAACTGCAAATTGTAATCAATGAAAAAAATACAGAGATGGCTCTAATACCAATTGTAGGGATTAAAGCCCAAGTGCAGCGGAAACGATCAGAGAACCTCACTGTTTTTAATTAAAATACCGGTACGATTCACAAATATCATTTTACAGCAACAAAACAGAAAAGAAAGCATGTTGTAAAAGGGTTATAAATCATGCTAGGTTTATTAGATTATACTCTCAAATAATTCTAATAAACCCTATGAAAGATTGGAATTCCGTAATTCCGTAAAGCGGAAGCGTGATTGGGACCGATTCGTAATTAATTTTGTTTAATCTAAAACACCAATACATTGGCAATAATATTAGAACTATTCTAAATATACATTAAGGCTAAGCATACATAAATATTAGATCTAAATCTAATTTATATAGTAACAAATTACTTACTCTCGTTGACGACTCAGATTAAATTCACCAACTGCTTGTGAATTAATCACGAACTAGTGCGAACACCACCACTATGGCTACACCGGTATGACTCTGAGACTTCTAGAGGCAAGAGACTGGTGGGAGTCTAGAGGAAGCCTTGAGGGGAATTCTCTGAGAGTAGGAGAATGAATGGGATCTCTTTCACCCCACCCAGGGGTCCTATATATAGTAAAGGCCAAGACCTTTTTCCTAATAGGGAAAAGGAGACCTTTTCCTAATAGGAAAAAGTCTAATTAATTCCATAATCAATTAATTTCCCAATTAAATATCATATATTTAATCTTAGGAATTTTATTAAAATTAAAATTAATATGAATCCAATTCATATTAAATTTATTTGAACTCTTTCAAATATTTTCTTTCCTAATAGGAAAAGGTCTCTAATTTTAATAAATAATTAATTAATTCCATAATTAATTAATTTACCCAATTAAAAATCATATATTTAATCTTAGGGATTTTATTAAAATTAAAATTAATATGAATCCAATTCATATTAAATTTATTTGAACTCTTTCAAATACTTTCTCTCAAGAATTAATTAATTTTTTTTAAATTAATTCAAAAATTATATTATAAAGTTTCATAAACTTTATATTATAATGCATCAATATACATTATACGATTCCCCAAATAAATTGAACAGTTTCAATTTACAATTTATACTTAATTGCCTTAAGTCTCTTTACGAGCTACCAGTGGGACCTAATGGACCTACAGATCAGAAGCTCCAACGATACGAGACTAATTGGCCAAACTCATTGACCAAGTTTAGTCAACATTCGTTAACTGTGTCCACGGATATCGACCAAGCAGTAAGTCAATCCTTCACGTGTGTTCGTAACACCAGCTGGGTCAAATTACCGTTTTACCCCTGGGTTACCTCTGGTTCCTCTAATGAACAAGTTGTTTAGGGTCCAACCACTAAACAACAGGAGTTCCTCTCAGCCCTTAAGGGACGGCGCGCCTTTGTTCAAGCCCTAAAATCAGCCCTTAAGGGAACACACATCTACTTACCCCAATAGGGGAAGGAGTGAATTCCATCTTGTACTGTTATGTTTCCAGCCCCCATTCGATCTTTGATAGGCAAAATTGCTAACCGCAAGCGCACGGGTCAAGTAATATTATAGTGAATGTAATTCGAATGTCGTCCTCTGGATTGGATTTTTAAGCAAATCAAGTATTGTGAATTATCTTGCTCAATTTTATTTAGGGATCAAAAAGTGATGAATGGATGGTAACAAAAATAAATCAAAACAAGTAAAAAGTGTGGAAATTCAATTGGGAAAAATACTTAGGGAATTGATTTCGCCGATTAGTCTAGGATTGATTTTAAAAGAGTAAGTTATTATGCACAATGAAATTATGAGCCAAAGACCCTTTAATCACAACTACCTCTCCCGAGTATAATTGATTCTCATGCAAATTAACCAACTTGATATCCCTATCTAAGTTTATTAATATGCAAGGCAATGAGATCTTTTGACCAATTCTAAAGTTAATCTAAAACCGTCATGAATTAGAAAATAAACTTTAGTCATGCAATCTTGAGTATGTCTATATCAAATCCCCTCTCCCGAGCTAGATTCAAAACATAAATCATCCAACTAATGGCCAATTAATTGAAAGCATTAAATCAAGATTACAAACATAATAAACATTGCACAACTTAAACCATAAATCAATCCATAAACTCAATCAACTACATCAATCCCTAAGCTACAAGTTTAGCTACTCATCATTTGTATTACAAGCTCAACTAAACATAATAAAGCCATAAGTCTAACTAGAGAAAAGGAAAGGGAAAAGAAAACTCAATGTAGGCCGAGACCGAACGTCCCCGTCACGATCCCCACGAACGATGGGTTGATTTCCGCTTTTCTCCCTCTTGTTCAGCCTCAATCCTCTGTTTTCTCCTCTGTTTTACGGCTCCAAAAGTCTCCCAAAAGAGTCCCCCTAAAAACCTAGCCGAAAAGAACTATAAATACTGATTTTTCGTCGTAGCGTCGAGACGCTATCCAGACAGCGTCTCGACGCTGCCTCTAAAACACGCGCGTCTGGAATGGAAATAACGGTAGCGTCGAGACGCTATTGTCACAGCGTCTCGACGCTGGGACGCTGCCGCCTCTTCTAATTAAGGAAAACCAGCGTCGAGACCCTCCAAGAGTGGCGTCTCGACGCTGATGGGCAGAATGCCCTCTCTTGGCTCCTTGTTGCTTGAACTTTCCGGTTCTTTGGCATATTTTCACGTCCCGAACACCCGATTAACTCCAATTCCACGTTGTAGCTCTAATCATCGCTTTCCTACAAAATGAACAATAAAGCACAATAAAATGGCCCAAAAATCATAAAAGACTAGCTAAATTAAATAAGTAAAAGTAGCTAGCTATGCTCGCTATCAGTCTTGCCCCTGAAATGGTAGGCTTATTGAGTCGGCGAACTGGCCACTCTCACCCATACAAATCTAAGGACAGACCCTCCTGAAAGGGGTTCATAACAGACTCAGGATTGAGATTGAGTTACCTAGGTCATCCTATTGAAATAGAAACCTAAACTAGTTAACGGTGTTACATCTAGTGGTTACTATTTCGCGGTCCGGTCTTATGCAAACTCATTGCATAGGATACCCCCACACGCATGTCTCCTACATGGATGCTTTGGATCATTGCATCTGTATCGAATACAAGGTGGGTCGTATCACATAGTGTCACCAGGATAAGGTACCCAGCCTTATCCCTATACTATAGACCATTTAGGTTGTTACTTGGACACTGATCCCCGTATGTCCCCACATACTAGTCCAAGTTTCATTTAAACAACCTTCGATCTTAGTTTATTGGATTTAGGGTTTATTAATGCAAACTCGATTATTCAATAACCAAATTACTGAATTACTCAAATAACACTTTATTGAGATCGATTAATTTGTTTCATTTACTATCTACGAGTTTTAGGGCATAAAACCCAACAACTCCCACTTGAACTAAAACTCTAGTGGGCAATGTACATCAACAATCAAAATTGAATGAATAATCATTGAAGTAGGAATAGTAGTTTGTATTAATACTGTATAATACATGAAAAGTACAAATACAGATAAATACAATAAACTAGGGCATTCACAATACCCATTACACTTCTCCCACTTGCCCTAGATTATTCTATGTACATATCTCGCAGACCTAGACCCTCTAAATGACCCTCGAACACTTTAGCCGTGAGAGCCTTCGTAAATGGATCAGCAATATTGTGCTCAGAGGCTACCTTCGTGACGATCACGTCCCCTCGTTGCACAATCTCTCTAATGAGATGATATTTGCGCTCTATGTGCTTGCCTCTTTTATGATTGCGAGGTTCTTTAGAATTTGCCACTGCACCACTATTATCACAGTAAAGGGTGATTGGCAAGTTCATATTTGGAACGACTTCCAAATCCATCAAGAACTTCCGTAGCCATACAGCCTCCTTAGCTGCTAAACAAGCAGCGACATATTCGGCCTCCATGGTGGAGTCTGCAATGCATCCTTGCTTGATGCTACGCCAGACTACAGCTCCCCCGTTGAGGGTAAATACTGACCCTGATGTGGATTTCCTAGAATCCTTATCAGTCTGAAAGTCAGAGTCTGTGTATCCTGTAAGGATCAAATCCTTAGAGTCATACACAAGCTGATAGCCCCTCGTTCTCCGAAGATACTTGAGGATGTTTTTAACTGCAGTCCAGTGGTCTAACCCTGGATTGGACTGGTACCTGCTGACTATCCCAACTGCATAGCAAATGTCAGGCCTAGTACACAACATGGCGTACATAAGACTGCCCACAGCTGAAGCATAAGGGATGTGTCTCATATCCTCAATTTCTTGAGGTGTCTTAGGACACTGTTCCTTAGACAAATGAACTCCATGCCTAAAGGGTAGTAAACCCCTCTTGGAATTCTGCATCTTATATCTAGACAACATCTTGTCAATATATGATGCTTGAGACAGGGCTAACATTCTGTTCTTACGATTCCTGATAATTTGAATCCCTAGAACATACTGAGCTTCACCCAAATCTTTCATTTGGAACTCAGTCGATAGCCATTTTTTAATGTCAGCTAGATATTCTACATCATTTCCAATGAGAAGAATATCATCTACATACAACACCAGAAAAGCTACTGAACTGTTGACAATCCTTTTGTAAACACAAGGCTCATCAACGTTCTGGTCAAAGCCATAAGATTTGACAGCAGTGTCAAACTTTATATTCCAAGATCTAGAAGCTTGCTTCAACCCATAAATGGATCGTCTAAGCTTGCAAACTTTTTGCTCTTGACCTTGAGCAACGAACCCCTCTAGTTGAGACATAAAGATGTTCTCATCAAGATTGCCATTCAGAAAGGCAGTCTTGACGTCCATTTGCCAAATCTCATAATCATAAAAGGTGGCAATGGACAAGAGAATTCTTATCGACTTTAACATGGCAACTGGGGAGAAGGTTTCCTCATAGTCCACCCCCTCCTTTTGGGTATAACCCTTTGCCACAAGTCGAGCTTTGAAAGTCTGTACTTTCCCAGCTGCGTCTCGTTTTCTCTTGTAGATCCATTTGCACCCTATGGGTTTAACCCCTTCAGGTAGGTCTACAAGATCCCAGACTTGATTGAAGTACATAGACTCCATCTCTAGGTCCATAGCTTTGACCCACTGGTCATGGTCCACATCATTCATTGCCTGTCTAAAGGTCAATGGATCCTCAACCCCATCATCAGGTATGACAGTTGGAGTTTCCGCTAAACCCAGATAGCGTTCAGGTTGAATAACAAGCCTCCCACTATGTCGAGGCATTCTCAACTCTTGAGAAGGATGGGATTGACCAGATGTACTGGGCTCATCAATAACTCTTGTTGAAGGTCCAACCTCTGAACTGGGCTCATCAACAACTCTTGTTGAAGGTCCAGCCTCATCAACAACTCTTGTTGATCGATTTGTAGCTTTACCAGAAAGTTCACTTAACATAATTTTACTGCGTGGTATGTGTTCTTTAACATGGTCTTCTTCCAAGAAAGTAGCATTTGTCGATACAAACACTTTATTTTCTTTTGGATCAAAGGAGTATCCACCTCTTGTTTCTTTTGGGTAGTCTACGAATAGGCATAATTTTGAACGTGAATCCAATTTTTTTGGGTTTGCTACTAACACATGTGCAGGACAGCCCCAAATTCTGAAATGACGTAAACTAGCTTTACGCCCTTTCCAAAGCTCAAATGGTGTTTCAGAAACACTCTTTGAGGGAACAACATTCAAAATATAAACTGCAGTCTCTACTGCATAACCCCAAAAAGAGCTAGGCAACTGAGCATAGCTCATAATAGATCGAACCATGTCTAACAAGGTTCTGTTTCTCCTTTCAGATACACCATTCTGTTGAGGTGTACCTGGTGATGAGAGTTGGGACGATATTCCATGTTCTATCAAATAGTTTTGGAATTTTAAGTCCAAATACTCTCCACCTCGATCAGATCGAAGTGTTTTAATGGTCTTACCTAACAAGTTCTCAACTTCAGTCCTGTACTCCTTGAACTTTTCAAGGGCTTCAGACTTATGACTCATTAGGTATAAATAACCATACCTTGAATAATCATCTATGAAAGAGATGAAATATTCATACCCTCCTCGAGCTCTTACATTCATTGGACCACAGAGATCCGAATGTACGAGTTCTAAGGGCTCCTTGGCACGATAACCTTTTCCAGTAAAAGGTCGTTTGGTCATCTTACCTTCGATACATGACTCACATGGAGGTAAAGTACCATCTTCTAACTGGCTTAGAAGTCCGTTCTTAACCAATCTCCCAATCCTATTGAGATTTATGTGGCCAAGTCTCAAGTGCCAAAGATAGGTACTTTGAGAAACTTCTTGCCTTTTTGGTTGAGTCTCAACTGTTTTAAACATTTCATTGTTCAAAATAGCCCTAGAATCTATTGGTCTTAAGACATACAAATTGTTCTCCATTTTTGCAGAACATATATCAGCACCCCTTTTAGTAATGAAAGCTTCATTCACAGAAAAGGACACTGAATACCCTTGTTCTAGCAAACAAGAAATAGAAATCAAATTTCTTTTTATTCTGGGAACTATATATACGTTATCTAATAACATATAGCGTTCCCTGGAGAAGAACATTTTAATATCTCCCACTGCTTTAGCTGAAATGAGCTCCCCAGTCCCAACTCTGAGAGTCATTTCCCCAGCATCCAACTGTTGCCAGGAGCTCATTCCCTCAAAGGAAGAGCATACGTGATGAGTGGCACCTGAATCTAGGATCCAGGCTGTGTCATCATTTTCCACTATACACGTTTCAATGATCAATAAATCAAATTTATTTTCATTGAGATGTGCTAAGCAGTCTATGTCATATTCATCATGAACAATTTCGGATAAATTAGACATATGGGCTTGAGGACCGTCCTCAGTTAAGACCAATTCCACGTATTTAGTGTTTAAGTTCATTTTCTTAGTTGTATTAGAAATACCAGTTTTGTAGTTGGCGTTATTCGAGGAATATAAAGAACGTTTCATTGCTGAGAACAAACAAACTAACTTGAGAAGTATTGTTACATTAACCCATTACACAAAATATAAATATTATTTTAATCCAATCAATTTAGCAAAAGTAATGATCAACCCATAGAATAAACATTCATTTTGCAACGATACTTCAGAGGTTTAGAACAACAGCTACCGTAGGGTAGTCAGCTACTCCTCCTCTGAATTGAGACAATCTCAGCTAATCCCTATTCCCGGAATAACTCATGTTCCAATAGTTCTTAGCTACCGTTTTTTCGGTCACGAAATTATTAACACCTTAACAATTTCCCGTAAGTGTGACCCTCCATTTTTCAGATTTCAGAGATCGGCCCCAACAATGCTACCGTAGGGAAAGTCAAAGTTGGAAATGGACCTAAGAAACTGATGACATGCAAAAATGTCATCATTTCCCTATTAATTTTAGCTAGTTTTGTGCATGAATTGTGAGCTTTAATGTATTTTTATGTTAATTTTGTAGAAAACCGAGCTTGAGAAGCAAAACCAAGAATTTTATCAAATTTTGGGCATAAAAAGAAGTCTTTGAGCCATAAAAGAAGAAAAGAAAAGAAGACATTTGAAGTAGAGGCCCAAAAAGCCCAAAAGAAAGAAGAAAGGAGGCCAAAATCCGTGTTTAAGGCTTCTAGAAGGCCTAGCGTCTCGACGCTAGGTGATCAGCGAGGAAAAATCCAGAATTGTGGTAGCGTCGCGACGCTGCGACAACTTCTGCTCCAAGAAAGTATGACGTCAGAGCGTCGCGACGCTGTGACGTAGCGTCTCGACGCTACCAACTTGTTCAGCAAGAAATTTCCAGCCCCTTTCCCTATAAAAAGGCCCCTTCCCTTTGGTGAGAATCATCCCATTTTTGGGGAGCTCTCCCCTAGCTCAATAGAGAGAAAAAAAAGTGAGAAGAATTGAGGAGGAAAAGGTTGGAATTGAGCGAGATTCCAAGGCTCAAGATTCGAGATGATCGTAGCAGGAGTTTGGGATCGACTTATCGGTTATTTCTTCCTTACTTCTTTATAATTCCTTGTAGTAATTTGAGTTAGGCCCATGGATCAAGATCATTTTGGCAAAATTATTTCCATTTGTGAGTAGATCTTGAGACCTAGGGTCGTTACTCTAGCTAATTGGATATTGTAGCGCAATTACTTGGATTATGTAATGAATTTCTTCATATTTCATCTATGCAATTCATTCTTAATGCTTTTAATCTCTTGATCACGGATTAATTGATTTGTTGGTCTAAATTGATACTCGACAGAGAGAATTTAGATTAGATCCAAATTGCATGGCTAATAATTGCTTGGAACACGAGAGTGAAAGAGAATTGTTAGAAATTGATAATGAAGTTGCTTAATGCCATACTATGATTAACTAAGGAGATGGACACATAAATTAGTTATGTTAGTATGAGATGCGGAGGAACTTGAAAGAGAAATCCGCTATTAATTACTTCTAGATTTATGAAATTGAAGATTATTAGTTACATACATCCATGTAATGGAGCTACAAATCCAAGAAAGCTAGTTAACACCCTAGGTCGAGCCCCCTTTGATAGGAAAATTCCTTTTTACTTCCATGTTTCTTTTTGTTAATTCTTTAATTTTCGCTTTACCAATTCAAGTTGAAATTCTAAATAAAATTAAGACATGATGGTTCTTGGTGCTTAATGGATATAATTCAAATTCCCTGAGGATTCGATACTCGGAGTACTTTCCGTTTTATATTACTTGCGATACCGTGCGCTTGCGGTAGCTACCAACAGAAACCCTATCCATTTCTGGAGTTTGTGTTGTTCCGACTCCCATGATCCAGCCCTCCATAGGGATATCGCTCCCAGGGCGACTCGCAGGCAGATCATTGGGATCTCACGGTGCAACCTAATGGAGGAGACCGTAGGATACGTTGACACGTTCCTGCTCCCATTTACTATAAAATACTCCCTCATTCACCTTGATATTGATCCATGCAAACACCATCCGTAGGGGGTCACTCCCATGGTGACTCGAGGCCAAGCATGAACCTCACGTTGTGAACTTTTGAGGACGTGAGAGCAAAACTTGATTTATGAAAATCTTGTTTTGATATATTTCCTCCCACTAAGTATTTTTATAATTATAGGGTCTATTACTTAGGTAAATTCCGGCTAAGTGAATCTATCTAAGTCTATGCCTGTATATAACTTTTATATATATAGGTCTTTTCTCTAATGTCTAGGTGGATTAAACACTTTTAATTACCTAGAGACATTGCATGCTAATATAACTATGGTTAATTCAACTCAAGTTCCGGCTCATTTCCCAGGTAGCAGGTGTTCCGTAAACCGTCATTTTAAGTACCTCCAGCCTTAGACAGAACTTTACCGGTAGAGTTCCCTTATAACCAATAGTTATGATAAATCTTTACTCTAAAGATCTAAGTGAATTAAACTCTTTTAATTGACCTAGTGATATTGCATGCTAATATAACTATGGTTAATTCAACTCAAGTTCCGGCTCATTTCCCAGGTAGCAAGTGTTCCGTAAACCGTCATTTTAAGTACCTCCAGTCTTAGACAGAACTTTACCGGTAGAGTTCCCTTATAACCAATAGTTATGATAAATCTTTACTCTAAAGATCTAGGTGAATTAAACTCTTTTAATTGACCTAGTGATATTGCATGCTAACATAACTATGGTTAATTCAACTCAAGTTCCGAGTCAGTTCCCAGGTAGCAGGTGTTCCGTAAACTATCATCTTAAGTACCTCCAGCCTTAGACAGAACTTCATCGGGAGAGTTCCCTTATAACCATAGTAAAGTAAACTCTTTACTCTAAAGATCTAGGTGAATTAAACTCTTTTAATAAACCTAGTGATATTGCATGCTAACATTTAACTATGATTAATTCAACTCCGGTATTCCGGGTTAGTTCCCAGGTAGGAGGTGTTCCGTAAACCGTCATCTTAAGTACCCCCAACCTTAGATAGAACTTAACCAGTGGAGTTCCCTTATAATCTAGTAATGTTTTTCCTACTTAGTCAATTAAAACTATTTTTAATTCTAAGTAAGAAAATAATTCTAATCCTATTAGAATTATAATGAGCTTAGGTCTAATTAATTTTAAACATTTTAAAATTAATTCATTTTAACCTAAGGTCCTATGTTTGCATACAAATCTTTGTTATAGGTCGACGGTTTCTAATCAATTTTATAACTTATTATAATATTTTAATGATTAGCCCTATAACATGCTTCTATGGTGTTGGAAAAATAACAATCATATTCTAATTATTCAACACCATATTATTATGACGCCGATAATGATAATATAACGATTATATTAATCTAAAGTGGTGTCATGCTTCATGCAATTTCAATTTCATTTAATTAATATCGATTATATTAATTAAACATCCATGAAATTAAATTACATCAAATTTTACATTAATATAATATAACTCTTATATTAATCTAATTAATGTCATGCTCAATGCTATTCCATTTTCATTTAATTAATATAACATTTTATATTAAATCATACATGAAAACAAGCATTGATTTATATTTATTATTTTCATTCATAATATAACTAATTATATTAATTCTCATGAAAATAATGCTAAGCATGCATGCTACATTAATAAAATATAACAATTATATTTATCTAATTAATGTCATGCATCATGCTTTTCCAATTTCATATATTTAATATAACAATTATACTAAATAACTCATGAAATATAAATTCATGCATAATTATCATATATTATAACATTTATAACATAAATACGCATGAAACATGTTTAACCTATGGTGGGAATTTAAGCTATATGACATCCATATAGCAAATAAATAGCAATTGAACTGGTTAATTTTGGCCCCTAGGATAAAATAAAGCATAAATTACAATAATTATAGCTATATTCTATCCTTAAAGTCCTTCTGCAGCTCCAAATACTGATCTAGACCGCCCGAACCAACCCGAACCACTTCGAACCAGCTACGAAAATCACGAACCGAGCTAAATTCCAGCTGAACCGGAACAAATTGGTCCCAGCCCAGCCAGACCGCGTGAATCGGACCGCCCAACAACCTTGAACCGTCCTGTTGCGAATTTATAGCGCGTGTTGTAATCGTGACAGCGTCGCAATTTCTCCGCTTTTTATCTCATAAAAACCTATTCTAGACCCGGACTTACATAGGACTCGATTTTACATAAAATACCCGAAACACCGAGCCCTTACATGATCAAATCACATAAAAACAGTAAAATCTATGGCCATAAAATTAACCTAAAAAGTTCAATGCAAATCATACATACATTATGTATTAATCAATCCCACCAATAGTCAATGCAAATTTTAAAGAAACAAAATTAGATCTACGATCGGCTCTGATACCAATTGAAGGATTGGAATTCCGTAATTCCGTAAAGCGGAAGCGTGATTGGGACCGATTCATAATTAATTTTGTTTAATCTAAAACACCAATACATTGGCAATAATATTAGAACTATTCTAAATATACATTAAGGCTAAGCATACATAAATATTAGATCTAAATCTAATTTATATAGTAACAAATTACTTACTCTCGTTGACGACTCAGATTAAATTCACCAACTGCTTGTGAATTAATCACGAACTAGTGCGAACACCACCACTATGGCTACACCGGTATGACTCTGAGACTTCTAGAGGCAAGAGACTGGTGGGAGTCTAGAGGAAGCCTTGAGGGGAATTCTCTGAGAGTAGGAGAATGAATGGGATCCCTTTCACCCCACCCCAGGGTCCTATATATAGTAAAGGCCAAGACCTTTTTCCTAATAGGAAAAATGAGACCTTTTCCTACTAGGAAAAAGTCTCTAATTTTAATAAATAATTAATTAATTCCATAATTAATTAATTTCCCAATTAAATATCATATATTTAATCTTAGGAATTTTATTAAAATTAAAATTAATATGAATCCAATTCATATTAAATTTATTTGAACTCTTTCAAATATCTTCTTTCCTAATAGGAAAAGGTCTCTAATTTTAATAAATAATTAATTAATTCCATAATTAATTAATTTACCCAATTAAATATCATATATTTAATCTTAGGGATTTTATTAAAATTAAAATTAATATGAATCCAATTCATATTAAATTTATTTGAACTCTTTCAAATACTTTCTCTCAAGAATTAATTAGTTTTTTTTAAATTAATTCAAAAATTATATTATAAAGTTTCATAAACTTTATATTATAATGCATCAATATACAGTATACGATTCCCCAAATAAATTGAACACTTTCAATTTACAATTTATACTTAATTGCATCAAGTCTCTTTACGAACTACCAGTGGGACCTAATGGACCTACAGATCAGAAGCTCCAACGATACGAGACTAATTGGCCAAACTCATTGACCAAGTTTAGTCAACATTCGTTAACTGTCTCCACGGATATCGACCAAGCAGTAAGTCAATCTTTCACGTGTGTTAGTAACACCAGCAGGGTAAAATTACCGTTTTACCCCTGGGTTACCTCTGGTTCCTCTAATGAACAAGTTGTTTAGGGTCCAACCACTAAACAGGAGTTCCTCTCAGGCTAGGAGAGGACGGCGCGCCTTTGTTCAAGCCCTAGAATCAGCCCTTAAGGGAACACACATCTACTTACCCCAATAGGGGAAGGAGTGAATTCCATCTTGTACTGTTATGTTCCCAGCCCCCATTCGGTCTTGCCCCTGAAATGGTAGGCTTATTGAGTCAGCGAACTGGCCACTCTCACCCATACAAATCTAAGGACAGTCCCTCCTGAAAGGGGTTCATAACAGACTCAGGATTGAGATTGAGTTACCTAGGTCATCCTATTGAAATAGAAACCTAAACTAGTTAACGGCGTTACATCTAGTGGTTACTATTTCGCGTTCCGGTCTTATTCAAACTCATTGCATAGGATACCCCCACCCGCATGTCTCCTACATGGATGCTTTGGATCATTGCATCTGTATCGAATACAAGGTGGGTCGTATCACATAGTGTCACCAGGATAAGGTACCCAGCCTTATCCCTATACTATAGACCATTTAGGTTGTTACTTGGACACTGATCCCCGTATGTCCCCACATACTAGTCCAAGTTTCATTTAAACAACCTTGAATCTTAGTTTATTGGATTTAGTGTTTATTAATGCAAACTCGATTATTCAATAACCAAATTACTGAATTACTCAAATAACACTTTATTGAGATCGATTAATTTGTTTCATTTACTATCTACGAGTTTTAGGGCATAAAACCCAACACCCTAAAGGTTAAAGGAATGGAAACCTTACTTAGCTTGAAGATCTCGACCGTTTTTGCCAAATTCCCTTGAGATTTTCACCAAAATCCAGCAGTAAGAAACCTTCTCTTTTGTTGCTAATCTCCCACGAACACCACCAAAAGATTACACAATTGGACTCTTAAGGTTGAGTTGAGTAAGTTGGTAGGAACTCTATTTTCTCTAAGGAAAAAGATCGAGAGAATTGTGATTTCTGGAGTTTTCTTGAGAGCGTTCTTCCAAAATTCAGAGAGCCACGATACGTAGAATGAACCACCTCCCAAAAGACTCCGTAACCTCCTCCTTAGTAGGCGTGAAGGGGAGAATAATTAGGTCAACCACCCACTCTCTCATAACTGATCACTTATCAGTTATAATTTTGAATTCAATTTAATTAATCAACAAATTAATTAAATTAAATTGAAATTAAGAGGTTAGTTAATTCATAATTAAATAACCAAACCATTTAAACTATGTTTAAATGATTATCCTTCACATAACCTACGGTTTTAATTCAATTTAATTAAATCAAAATTTTAATTAAATTAAATTAAAAAACAATAATTAATTAATTCTCCAATTAATTAATATTATAATTAAATATCACATATTTAATTATATTTCTCTCAAAATGAACTATAGTATCAATGTACATCCAATGCACATTAATTGTAACCTATAGTTTTAATATGAATCAAATTCATATTTTAACTTTTCGTTCGAACCCTTTCGAATATCCAATTCTTCCTTAGAAATTAACCTCAACACCTTATTTGAGTCATCGGTGGGACCTAATGGACCTACAAATCAGAAGCTCCAACGATATGAGATTAATTGGTTAAACTCATTAATCAACTTAATCATTATTCGTTAACTGTGGTTCACTCCACTATAGAACCACAGCTGCACTCTTCTCACTGCAGATATATTTCTGTCTCCATGGATATCGACCATCAACAGCGAGTCAGCCATTCACGTGTGTTTGTATCCCAGTTAGGTCAAATTACCGTTTTACCCCTAGGATACCTCTTTATCCTTAAGTACTCGTACTTCTCTAATGAACAACCTGTTTGAGGTCCAACCAACAAACAAAAGTCCCTCTCGTGCTATAGAGAGGGCAGGGCCCATTGTTCAAGACCCGGAGACACCACTTAAGGGAACACACCTCTACTTACCCTAATGTCGGGAAGGAGTGAATTCCATCTTGTGAGACTATGTTCCCAGCTCCTCACTTGGTCTTGTCCCCAAAATGATAGGCGTATTGAGTCGATGTGCAGGCCACTCTCACCCGTACAAATCAAAGGACAATCCTTCATGGACAGGAGTCCATAATCCACTAAGGATTAAGGCCAAGTTGCCTAGGTCATCCTAGTGAAATAGAAACCAAACCAACTAACGGTATTACAATTAGTGGTTAACTATTTCGCGGTCCGGTCTTTGTGCAAACTCATTGCACAGGATACCCCCACTCGCATGTCAACTACATGAACTAGTTGGATCATTACGTTTGTATCAAAATACAAAGCGAGTCGTATCTATAGTGTCACCAGGATAAGGTACCCATCCTTATCCCTATACTACTGACCCTTTAGGCTAAATCTTGAACATTGATCTCCGTATGTCCCTACATACTAGTTCAAGCCTCATTCTATTAGCCTAGGATGTTTAGTTTATTGGATTAGGGTTAATAAGACAAGATAGCAAAATACAAACATAGATAAACTAATAATACATCATTTTATTAATGTTCGGTCAAAAGTACATTTACTATCTATGAGTTTTACGGCATAAAACCCACACGAACATGGTTCAAACTTTTCTTCGATTGAGTTTTGGGAAGTTTGCTCCCCAAGTTCGTACCAATGGGAGTTTTTCGTCTGGTTTGGACGAAAATGTTCCAAACTTTGCTCCGGTTGAGTTTTCGAGAGTTTGGATCCAAAGTTCGTCCAAATGAGAGTTTTTCATCTGGTTTGGATGAATATGGTACAAACTTTACTCCGTTTCAGTTTTGGATAGTTTGGACCCAATGTTCGTCCCAATGAAAGCTTTTTCATCTGGTTTGGATGAAAATGGTCAAAACTTTGCTCCGTTTTATTTGTGGAGAGTTTGGACAAAAAGTTCGTCCCAATGAGAGTTTTTCATCTGCTTTAGACGAACAGGTTCCAAACTTAGCTCCGTTTCACTTTTGGATAGTTTGGACCCAAAATTCGTCCCAATGAGAGTTTTTGATTTGTTTTGGACGAACATGGTTCAAACTTTTCTTCGATTGAGTTTTGGGATGTTTGCTCCCCAAGTTCGTACGAATGGGAGTTTTTCGTCTGGTTTGGACGAACATGTTCCAAACTTTGCTCTAGTTGAGTTTTTGAGAGTTTGGATCCAAAGTTCGTCCCAATGAGAGTTTTTCATCTAGTTATGACGAACATGGTCCAAACTTTTCTCGGTTTAAGTTTTGGGTAGTTTGGACCCAATGTTCGTCCCAATGAGAGTTTTTCATCTGGTTTGGATGAACATGGTCCAAACTTTTCTCGGTTTAAGTTTTGGATGTTTTAGACCCACTGTTCATCCCAATGAGAGTTTTTCATCTTGTTTGGATGAACATGGTCCAAACTTTTCTGCGGTTGAGTTTTCAAGAGCTTGGATCCAAAATTCGTCGTGATAAGAGTTTTTCATCTGGTTTGGACGAACATGGACCAAACTTTGCTTTGTTTCTTTTTTGGATAGTTTGGACCCAATGCTCGTCCCAATGAGAGTTTTTCATCTAGTTTGGACGAACATGGTCCAAACTTTGCTCCATTTGTTTTGTGGAGAGTTTGGACCCAAAGTTTGTCCCAATGAGAGTTTTTCAACTGGTTTAGACGAACAGGGTCCAAACTTTGCTTCGTTGGAGTTTTGGGAAGCTTTGTCCCTAAGTTCGTGCCAATGAGAGTTTTTCATTTGATTTGGACGAACATGGTCCAAACATTGATACGTTTGAATATTGGAAGAGTTTGAACCCAAAGTTAAACCCAATCTGGGTTTTTCATGTGGTTTGGACGAACATGGTCCAAACTTTGCTCCGGTTTAGTTTTGGGAAGTTTTGTCTCGAAGTTTGTCCCAATGAGATTTTTTCATCTGGTTCGGATGACACATGGTCCAAACTTTGCTTCGTTTAAGTTTTGGATAGTTTGGACCCAATGTTCGTCCCAATGAGAGTTTTTCATCTAGTTTGGACGAAGATGGTCCAAACTTTGCTCCGTTTGAGTTTTGGAGAGTTGGGAAGCAAAATTCATTCCAATGAGTGTTTTTCATCTAGTTTGGACAAAGATGTTCCAAACTTTATTCCGTTTGAGTTGTGGGAAGTTTGGTCCCAAAGTTCGTCGCAATGAGAGTTTTTCATCAAGTTTTGAAGAACATGGTCCAATGTTTGCTCTGGTTGAGTTTTCGAGAGTTTTGATCCAAAGTTCGTACCAATGAGAGTTTTTCATCCTATGTGGACGAACAGGGTCCAAACTTCGTTCTATTTCTGTTTTGACAGTTTGGACCCAAAATTCATCCTGATGAGAGTTTTTCATCTGTTTGGACGAACATGGTCCAAACTTTACTCCAGTTGAGTTCTCGGGAGTTTGGATCCAAAATTCGTCCCCATGAGAGTTTTTCATCTGGTTTGGACGAACATGGTCCAAACTTTGCTCCAGTTGAGTTTTGGGAAGTTTTGTCCTTAAGTTCGTCCCAATGAGAGTTTTTCATCTGGTTTGGACGAACATGGTCCAAACTTTGCTCTGTTTGAGTTGTGGAGATCTTGGCCCCCAAGTTCGTCCAAATGAGAGTTTTTCATTTGGTTTGGACGAACAAGGTACAAACTTTCCTCAGTTTCAGTTTTGGATAGTTTGGACCCAATGTTCGTCCTAATGAGAGTTTTTTCATCTAGTCTGGACGAAAATGATCAAAACTTTGCTCCAATGATCAAAACTTTGCTCCAGTGATCAATACTTTTCTCCGTTTTAGTTGTTAAGAATTTGGACACAATGTTCGTCCCAGTGAGAGTTTTTCATCTGGTTTGGACAAATTTGTTCCAAACATAGCTCCGTTTCTGTTTTGGAGAGTTTGGATCCAAAATTTGTCTCCATGAGAGTTTTTCATTTGGTTTGGACGAACATGGTCCGAAAGTTTTTCTCCGGTTGAGTTTTCGAGAGTTTGGATCCAAAATTCGTCCCGATGAGAGTTTTTCATCTGGCTTGGACGAACATGGTCCAAACTTTGCTTCATTTCTGTTTTGGGTAGTTTGGACCCAATGCTTGTCCCAATGAGAGTTTTTCATCTGGTTTGGATGAACATGGTCCAAACTTTGCTGCGTTTGAGTTGTGTAGAGTTTGGACCCAAAGTTTGTTCGAATGAGAGTTTTTCATCTAGTTTGGAAGAACGGGGTCCAAACTTTTCTCCGTTTGAGTTTTGGAGAGTTATGATCCAAAATTTGTCCCAATGAGAGTTTTTAATCTGGTTTGGATGAACATGGTTCAAACTTTGCTATGTTTGAATTTTTGAGAGTTTTGACCCAAAGTTCATACAAATATGAGTTTTTCATGTGGTTTGGACGAACATGGTCGAAATTTTGCTCTGATCGGTTGTCAGTATAGTTTACAATTTAATGCAAATTTTGTCGTAAATATATATCAATCCAAGTATAAATTGACAAAATCAAGTAATACCTGAGAGTTTTTCATCTTGCTTGGACGAACATGGTCCAAACTTTGCTCCGTTTCATTTTTGGATTGTTTGGACCCAATGAGAGTTTTTCATCTGGTTTGCACGAATAAGGTCCAAACTTTGCTCTGTTTGAGTTTTGGAGAGTTTGGACCCAAAATTCGTCCCAATGAATGTGTTTCATATGGTTTGGACGACCATGGTCCAATTTTTGCTATGTTTTAGTTTTGGGAAGTTTGGTCCCAAAGTTCATCCGAATGAGAGTTTTTCATTTACTTTGGATAAACAAGGTCCAAACGTCGCTCTGTTTGTAGAGAATTTGGACCCAAAATTCGTCCCAATGAGAGTTTTTCATCTAGTTTGGACGAACAAGATCCAAACTTTGCTCCGTTTGAGTTTAGGAGAGTTTGGACAAAAAATTCGTTCCAATGAAAGTTTTTCATCTGGTTTGGATGAACATGGTCCAAACTTTTCTCCAGTTGAGTTTTGGGAAGTTTGGTTCCAAAGTTTGTCCCAAAGAGAGTTTTTCATCTGGTTTGGACGAATAGGGTCCAAACTTAGCTCTGTTTGAGTTTTGGAGAGTTTGGACCCAAAATTCGTCCCAATGAGAGTTTTTCATCTTGCTTGGCAAAAAGGGTCCAAACTTTGCTCCGTTTTAGTTTTGGAGAGTTTTGATCCAAAATTCGTCCTAATGAGAGTTTTTCATTTAGTTCTGACGAACATGGTCCAAACTTTGCTCCGGTTGAGTTTTCGAGAGTTTGGACCCATAATTTTTCCCAATCAGAGTTTTTCATCAGGTTTGGACGAACATGGTCCAAACTTTGCTTCGGTTGAGTTTTCGATAGTTTGGACCCAAATATCATCCCAATGAATGTTTTTCATCTGGTATGGATGAACATGGTCCAAACTTTGCTCTAGTTCAGTTTTCGAGAGTTTGGAACCAAAGTTCGTCGCAATGAGAGTTTTTCATCTGGTTTGGATAAGCATGGCCAAAACTTTTCTCCGGTTGAGTTTTCGAGAGTTTGGACCCAAAATTCGTCCCAATGAATGTTTTTCATCTGGTTTGGACGACCATGGTCCAAACTTTCCTACGCTTGAGTTTCTGAGAGTTTGGATCCAAAATTCGTCCTAAGGAGTTTTTTTCATCTGGTTTCAAAGAACATGGTCCAAACTTTGCTCCGTTTCAGCATTGGAGAGTTTGGAACCAAAATTCGTCCCAATGAGAGTTTTTCATCTAGTTTGGAAAAACAAGGTCCAAACTTTGCTCTGTTTGAGTTTTCGAGAGTTTGGACCCAAAATTCGTCCCAATGGATGCTTTTTATCTGGTTTTGATGACCATGGTCCAAACATTCCTACGTTTGAGTTTCTGAGAGTTTGGATCCAAAATTCGTTCCAATGATAGTTTTTCATATGGTTTGGACGAACATGGTCCACACTTTGCTCCGTTTCAGTTTTGGATAGTTTGGACCCAATGTTTGTCCCAATGAGAGTTTTTCATCTGGTTTGCATGAATATTGTCCAAACTTTGCTCTGTTTGAGTTTTGGAGAGTTTGGACCCAAAATTCGTCCCAATGAATGTTTTTCATCTGGATTGGACGACCATGGTCGAAACTTTCCTACGTTTTAGTTTCTGGATGTTTGGTCCCAATGAAAGTTCTTCATCTACTTTGGACAGACAGGGTCCAAACTTTGCTCGGTTTGAGTTTTGAAGAGTTCGGGTCCAAAATTCGTCCTAATGAGAGTTTTTCATCTTGTTTGGAGGAACATGGTCCAAACTTTGCTGCGGTTGAGTTCTCGAGAGTTTGGAAAAAAAATCGTCCCAATCAGAGTTTTTCATCTAGTTTTGACGAACATGGTCCAAACTTTGCTCCGTTTAAGTTTTGGAAAGTTTGATCCTCATGTTCGTCTCAATGAGAGGTTTTCATCTGGGTTGGATGAACATGGTCCAAACTTTTCTCCAATTGAGTTTTTAAGAGTTTGCATCCAAGGTTCGTCACAATGAGAGCTTTCTTCTAGTTTTGACGAACACGGTCCAAACTTTACCCCCTTTGGATTTTGGACAGTTTGGATCCAAAATTCGTCCCAATGAGAGTTTTTCATCTTGTTTGGACGACCATGGTCCAAACTTTGCTCCGTTTGAGTTTTGGGAAGTTTGGTCCCAAAGTTCGTCGCAGTGAGAGTTTTTCATCTGGTCTGGACGAACATGGTCAAAACATTGCTCCGGATGAGTTTTCAAGAGTTTGTATCCAAAGATCGTCCCAATGAGACTTTTCCTCTGGTTTTGATGAATAGGGTCCAAATTTTTTCCTTTTTAGATTTTGAGAATTTGGACCAAAAATTCGTCCCAATGAGAGTTTTTCATCTATTTTGGATGAACATGGTCCAAACTTTTCTCCGTTTCAGTTTTGCATAGTTTGGACCCAAAGTTCGTCCCTATGAGAGTTTTTCATCTTGTTTGGACGAAGAGGGTCCAAACTTTATTCCGTAAGACTTTTGTAGAGTTTAGACCCAAAATTCAACACAATTTGAGTTTTCCATGTGGTGTAGACGAACATGCTCCAAACTTTGTTACTTTTGAGTTTTGGGGAGTTTGGACCCTAAGTTCGTCCCAATGAGAGTTTTTCATGTGATTTGTACGAATGTGGTCGAAACTTTTCTCTGTTTGAGTTTTGGAGATTTTTTATCCAAAATTCGTCCCAATGAGAGTTTTTCATCTAGTTGGGACGAACATGGTCCAAACTTTTCTCCAGTTGAGTTTTCAAGAGTTTGGGCCCAAAATTCGTCCCAATTCGATTTTTTCATCTGGTTCTGACGACCATGGTTCATGCATTGCTCTGTTTGAGTTTTGGGAAGATTCGTCTCAAAGTTCGTCCCGATGAGAGTTTTTCAGGTCCAAACTTTGCTCCGTTTGAGTTTGGGAGAGTTTGGACCCACAATTTGTCCCAATGAGAGTTTTTCATTTGGTTTGGACGAACAGGGTCCAAACTTTGCTCCCTTTGAATTTTGGTGTGTTTGGACCCAAAATTTGTCCGAATAAGAGTTTTTCATCTTGTTTGGACGAACATGGTCCAAACTTTGCCCCGTTTGAGTTTTCAATAGTTTGGACCCAAAGTTTGTCCCAATGAGAGTTTTTTATCTGGTTTGGACGAACATGGTCCAAACTTTTCTCCTTTTGAGTTTTGGGAAGTTTGGTCCCCGAGTTCGTCGCAATGAGAGTTTTTCATCTTGTTTGGAAGAACATGGTCCAAAGTTTTCTCCGGTTGAGTTTTCAGGAGTTTGGATCCAAAGTCCGTCCCAATGAGAGTTTTTCATCTAGTTTGGACGAACAGGGTCCAAACTTTGCTCCGTTTGAGTTTTGGAGAGTTTGGACCCAAAATTCATCACAATGGGAGTTTTTCATTTGGTTTGGATGAACATGGTCCAAACATTGCTCCAGTTGAGTTTTTTAGAGTTTTGATCCAAAGTTCGTCCCAATGAGAGTTTTTTATCTGGTTTGGACGAACAGGGTCCAAACTTTGCTCCGTTTGATTTGTTGATAGTTTGGACCCAAATATCGTCCCAATGAGTCTTTTTCATCTTCTTTTCGACGAACATGGCCCAAACTTTGCTTCGTTTGAATTTTGGATAGTTTAAACCCAAAGTTCGTCCAAATGAGAGTTTTTCATTTTGTTTGAACGAACATGTTCCAAACGTTGCTCCACTTGAGTTTTGTGAAGTTTGGACCCAAAGTTCGTCCCTATGAGAGTTTTTCATCTTGTTTGGACGAAGAGGGTCCAAACTTTATTTCGTTTGACTTTTGTAGAGTTTAGACCCAAAATTCAACACAATTTGAGTTTTCCATGTGGTGTGGGCGAACATGGTCCAAACTTTGCTACTTTTGAGTTTTGGGGAGTTTGGACCCTAAGTTCATCCCAATGAGAGTTTTTCATGTGGTTTGTACGAATGTGGTCGAAACTTTTCTCTGTTTGAGTTTTGGAGATTTTTATCCAAAATTCGTCCCAGTTAGAGTTTTTCATCTAGTTGGGACGAACATGGTCCAAACTTTTCTCCAGTTGAGTTTTCAAGAGTTTGGGCCCAAAATTCGTCCCAATTAGATTTTTTCATCTGGTTCTGATGACCATGGTTCATGCATTGCTCTGTTTGAGTTTTGGGAAGATTCGTCTCAAAGTTCGTCCCGATGAGAGTTTTTCATCATGTTTGGACGAGTAAGGTCCAAACTTTGCTCCGTTTGAGTTTGGGAGACTTTGGACCAAAAATGTGTCCCATTGAGAGTTTTTCATTTGGTTTGGATGAACAGGTTCCAAATTTTGCTCCCTTTGAATTTTGGTGTGTTTGGACCCAAATTTTTTCCGAATAAGAGTTTTTCATCTTGTTTGGACGAACATGGTCCAAACTTTACCCCGTTTGAGTTTTCGATAGTTTGGACCCAAAGTTTGTCCCAATGAGAGTTTTTTATCTGGTTTGGACGAACATGGTCCAAATTTTTCTCCGTTTCAGTTTTGGGAAGTTTGGTCCCCGAGTTCGTCGCAATGAGAGTTTTTCATCTTGTTTGGAAGAACATGGTCCAAAGTTTTCTCCGGTTGAGTTTTCAAGAGTTTGGATCCAAAGTTCGTCTCAATGAGAGTTTTTCATCTGGTTTGGATGAACAGGGCCCAAACTTTGCTCCGTTTGAGTTTTGGAGAGTTTGGACCCAAAATTCGTCACAATGAGAGTTTTTCATTTGGTTTGGATGAACATGGTCAAAACTTTGCTCTAGTTGAGTTTTTTAGAGTTTTGATCCAAAGTTTGTCCCAATGAGAGTTTTTCATCTAGTTTGAACGAACATCGTCCAAACTTTGCTCCGTTTGAATTGTTGATAGTTTGGACCCAAAGATCGTCCCAATGAGTCTTTTTCATCTTGTTTTCGACGAACATGGTCCAAACTTTGCTTCGTTTGAATTTTGGATAGTTTAGACCCAAAGTTCGTCCAAATGAGAGTTTTTCATTTTGTTTGAACGAACATGTTCCAAACATTGCTCCACTTGAGTTGTGTGAAGTTTGGTCCCAAAGTTCGTCCCAATGAGAGTTTTTCTTCTGATTTGGACGAACATGTTCTAAACTTTGCTCCGTTTGAGTTGTGGAGAGTTTGGACCCAAAGTTCATCCTAATGAGAGTTTTTTATTCTGTTTGGACGAACAGGGTCCAAACTTTTCTCCGTTTAAGTTTTGGATTGTTTGGACCCAAAATTCGTCCCAATGAGTGTTCTTTATCAGGTTTGGACGAACATGGTCTGAGCTTTCCTCCGTTTGTGTTTTGGAAAGTTTGGTCCCAAAGTTCATCCTAATGAGATTTTTTCATCTGCTTTGGACGAACATGATCCAAACTTTTCTCCGTTTCATTTTTGGATAGTTTTGACCCAAAGTTTTCCTTATGAGAGCTTTTCATCTGGTTTAGACGTACATGGTCCAAACTTTACTCCGTTTGAATTTTGGAGAGTTTGGACCCAAAGTTCTCCCGATCAGAGTTTTTATGTGGTTTGGACAAACATGGTCCAAACTTTGCTTCGTTTGAGTTTTGGAGAGTTTGAACCAAAAGTTCGTTCGAATGAGAGTTGTTCATCGTGTTTTGACGAACATGGTACTACATTGGTCCGTTTGAGTTTTTGATATGAACCAAGATGTCTTGTGTTATACCAAAAATGGATTCAGAGAAAAGTTGCATTAAATGAAGTCGAATGTCGTTAAAGTTGAGGTCAAATAGCATTGAAGGAACTCAAGTTGCATCTAATGAACTGGACTACATCTCAACTTCATTTAGTGCAAGTCAAGCATCCATGATGAAATCAACACTTCAAACTACTTCAAGTGAGGCCTCATTTATGGATGAGAGGTTACAAACATTAAGTTGGTTGATTGAAAACTCCTATTCTCGGATTTATGGTGCCTATTGAATGTATTTTCAGTTATATGTCATTTTATTTACTTTTTAGGTTACATTTAGTTAATGGTTGATTATGGTCATAAAGTTTGAATATTACAACTCTTGAAATGCCTCATGGAAGGTCTAGGGTTCAAATTTAAGGCTATATAATGCCATGTAATTCCTTTGTAAAAAGGAGACTTGGAAATGTAGTAAAATAAGCCTTTGTGCTTTTCCTTTAGCCTTGAGCTAAGTTTCTTTGCAATTCTATGTAGTTTAGGTTGCATGCTGAGAATCATTCAAGCTTTACTTGATCAATCATGCTTGCGGAGTGATGCGAATCTCAAACAAGTTTTCTTGCCTTGAGATATTTGATCGACAAGGTAATCCAGTTTTTACTTTCCTTGGATTGATTTTCAAATCGGTTTTGGGCTTTTCAGATTTGAGATCTAAAGGTCTTGTTTTTCAGCAAGGTTGTTAGATACATTTCCTGGGAGTTTCTTAACATTTGGTATCATAGCAGCTTTGATTCATAACATTTGGTATCAGAGCTACTTTGATTCATAAAAAAATACAATTGAAAAATTACACTAACTAATCTAAATATGCCCTATCTAGCTGTGAACCAGCCCGAACCATCCTTGAATCGCGTCCAAACTATTCAAAACCGGTAAGAAACGGGCTGAACCGCAATGAACAAGCTTAAAAAATACCTTGAACCAGCCAAAAACAGCTTTAGACCGTACGAATCGGGTCAATACTCCACTAAACTTAGTTGAACCGTGATAACGCTCATTTATGTGTGTTATTTAGCCTTAAAAGCTTAGGTAATTCTTTGGAAAGCAAGGAATTTGTGTCTAAAATCTTATCATTTTAAGTCATCTTAGCAAAAGTTTTAGAATCATGAAGAAAATCTTAGAATTATAGATTTTAAGCTTAATTTGTACAAAAAGAGATTATTTTTTTAAAGAATTTATCAAAATAATGTTTTTGTGTAGAAGCCTTTGCAAAGGGAATGCGCCCGCAAGAGGAGATAAAAGGTTGGCGGAGCTTTAGAAGGTGAAGCTAAAGAATTGCGCCTGCATCTGGACCTAAGGATGTGAGAAATGCAATCAAGATGCGCCCTACAAAGCCATATAAAGAAAGAAACCCCATGTTGAAGACAGAATTGTTGAAGCAGAACACAATGGAAAATATGCCCGAGATGCGGCCGCAATTGGGCTTTCTGACAGAATACTGAGATTCGCGGGATCCTCACAAAATCATCCGACAACCCCCAATCCGGCATCAAATCTCTGAATATGGTTGATTCTTACATTCCAAGGCCCTCTCACACTGATCTCGGTAGCCAACCTTACCTTCCAAGGTCTATAAAAGGGGATCGAGGTGCAAGAAGCAAGAAGAGCTTGGAGTTTTCGTCCTTAGGATTTATTTTTAAGTTTTCTCTCTTCTCACCTTGTAACCACTCTGAGTTCTGGAACTTTCAGTCTCTGTCGGCTCTTTTATTCAAAAGAAGAAGAAGAGAAAGGCTTGTCTCTCCTTGAAAAAGGGCAAGAGCTAGCTAGATAGAGCGAGAGAGAGATCCTTAGTAAAGTCTTGTCTTTACTTTCTGTTTTGCACTCTTTAATTTCCAGCAAGTTGTTATTACTTTTCATTTTCTTTCAGTTGTAAGTTAATCTTTTGTACTCAACTCATTCTTTAATATTTATTTCAGTTATCTTTTCTCCATGTCGAGTTTGCTTTCCTTTTTGTTTTGCAATTTATTTTCAATCATGAGCTAAACTTCTATTTAGGGGTTCAAATATGTGGATTCCTTGAATAGAAGAAAGCCCCGCCCATGCAAAAGCATCTTTGCTCCCTCTAGCATTTTTTTTTTTTTTTTGTTGAAATTAAGGTTTAAATGTTAGCTTAAATTGATCACTTAGGTTAGCATAGTTTGCATTTAGCTAATGGCCGAAAGGTTGAAGTTAAGAGCGTGGATTCGCAAAGAATAGTGGAAAGGATCCTAGAAATAGGACTTTGACTTCTTTCATCCTAGAAATAGGACTTGAACCACTAGGGTTTTAAGAGTCGTGAGTGTTATTTATCTAAGTTTCAACTAGCCCTAGAAATAGATATCCAACTGGCTTAGTCTTCTAAAGACAGCTCAAGGTAATTGCGGGCGCAACTAGGATATGCTATCTGCACCATGTCTATGTGGGCGCATAGGTATGGGTATTCTAAAGCTCAAGGTTGAAACAATTTGAATTTCCCTATTTATCTCATAGATTTTTATCTGTCTTTATTTCCTTGTTTCTTTACTTTTGTCTTAAAACTAAAACCCCAATCAAACTTCTTTTCTTGGTTACCAATCGTAGCCGCAAATTTAGAGGAGGTTCCAGTTTTACAGAGCCTTATGTTAACTTAGGTAGTCACCATCTCCCTTGGGTACGATATCCAGAATACTTTCCACTTTATTACTTGATAGTGCATACTTGTACTCGAGCAGGCTGTTGCGCATTAGTAGCACGACACACGTCAAGTTTTTGGCACCATTGCCGGGGAGATTTTGGTAAAACGGTTGATTAACACAAATTTTTGTTTCTTTAAAGTAGGAATTGCGATCGATTTGCAACCGCAAAATCCTCTGCCACAGGATACCAATTCTTTTTTAAGGGATTTCTTTACCGATTGGATTGGTGTATGCTCAAAAGACCTGAATTTAATTTTAACCCTGAGATAGAGAAGACTTTCCGACAGCGCCGTAAGGAGCAAAGAAGGAAGTTGAAAGAACTATGAGAAGTTCAACAACAGGAAACCCCAAAAGGAATTTTTCTGCAGGAAATTGCGATGGAGCCACTTGTTGGAGACCCTCTCGGTGCGCAGCAAAGAATAGCACAAACGTGCAAAATCAAGATATGGCATCAAATTGAAGGATTGGAATTCCCTAATTCAGTTAAGCGGAAGCGAATTGGGACTAATTCGTAGTTAAATTTGTTTAATCCAAAATACCAATACATTGACAATAAACTTAGAACTATTCTAGATTTATAATAAGACTAAGCATACAACCTTAGATCTAATCTAAAGGGAAGAAACATACATACCGTCATTGTCGTCTCTGAAATATCAAGAACGCCTTTCTTGATTTCATAGGGACCAAGCGTCAACATTTGGGACACCACCAATTGATCTTCCCCGCTATGACTCTAAGATTAGGAACGTAGTTGTGGGACTGCCTAGTCTTGAATGGGAAAAACTCTAGAGAGAAAATTCTCCCTTTGTGTTCTTGAGTTGAGAGAATATGAGAGGGAGACTAGAATGAGACCTTAGGGTTGTGTTTTGTGTATCACCTAAACCCTTGGTTTAGTGTTCTATTTATAAGAAAAAAACTATGAATAAAATATTCACAAATAATCAATTATTTCCATAAATGATTAATCTTTTTCATAATTGATTAATTACCTAATTAATTAATTACCCAATTAAATATCATATATTTAATTTCAGGCCTTCTATTAATTAATTAATTACCCAATTAAATATCATATATTTAATTTCAAGCTTTCAATTAATTAATTCTGTAATTAATTAATTACCCAATTAATTAATTCTATAATACGAATCAAATTCATATTAAAATTTGAACTCTTTCAAATTCTCTTATATCCTATAAATTTAATATGAATCAAATTCATATTAATATTTGAATTTCTTCCAATATTTATTTCTATCATATACTATAGTTTAATTAAATCACATTTAATTATTTTTCAAAAAAAATCACATTTAATTAGACTAAATTGAATAATTAATTAATCCATAATTAATTAATTGATTTACTAATTAAATATCATATACTTAATTAGCCATATATTTGAACTCCTTCAAATATATAATTCTCTCAATTAATAAAGTTTAATCACAAATTAAACTTTATATCATAATATATCATCATACATTCTATTAATTGTATCTCATACAATTAATTTGATTCTCATGACGAATTTGAAGAATTCAAATTCTTTTCAAGATAAATTGTTCCTAATTACTCTTTACGTGCTAGCATAGGGACCTAATGAACCTACAGATCATAAGCTCCAATGATATGAAGTTAACTCGCCAAACTCATTAATCAGGTTTACCAATATTCATTAACGGTAGGTCATTCCACTAAAGACCCACAACTGAACTCTTCTCACTATTGAACATTTATGTGTCCACGGATATAGACCTATACCGGTAAGTCAATCCTTCACGAGTGTTCGTAACCACAACTGGGTCAAATTATTGTTTTACACCTGTGTTACATCTGTCTCCTTAAGTACCAACGCTCCTCTAATGAACAACCTGTTTATGGTCCAACCATTAAACAGAAAGTCCCTCTTGCAGGGATAAAAACCCTACGTAGCGGAAGATTAACAGGAACCACACTGAATTTTTATTTTAATCGAACCAATACGGTTTGCAAATTAATCACAGCAGAATAAAATGACATTAAACCTACTGCAAAGGCTATAAAAACATGCTGGAAAAACATAAACAACCTAGATCTAATGTAGATTGAGAGATCCTATCGTTCAAGAAAAGAGATACCTACTACTAGGAGCTTTCTTGATCGAAATTCACCAATTTCTACCCGTTAATCCAGAAATTCCAGCAACCTTCAAGGAGTTTCTTTGCTGTAATTTGATGAGGAACACCACCACTTGATCACACCGGTATCATCATGTAGGATTTCACATTGGTAGCTTGTGGGAGCAATTAGATCTCTAAGGTTTTAGGAGAATTTTTGGTCTCTGTGTTTCTTGGAGAATGAAAACGCAGAGAGTCTAAGTGTGAGAGAGAGAGCAAAAACTAACGTGTGACTGAATTAAGAGAATCGTATGGGAGGGAGTTACACAACGGATAAAAACCACTCCCTCCTAAAAAAATCCTCATACACGTTTTAGTCCTAGGTTAGTGGAAGACTATCTTTAATCAGTTGAAATAACTGATATAACATTAATTAATTAATAAATCAAATTATTAATTAATTATTTAATTAAGTTAACATTTAATTTAATATTATTTACATAAATCACATTTATATAAGTATATTCCACATAACATATAGTTTTAATGTAATTCAATTAAATCAAAATTTAATTAAATTAAATTAAAACAAATAATTAATTAATTCACCAATTAATTAATATTATAATTAAATATCATATATTTAACAATAGTACTCTCAAATAAACTATAGTATTCATGTGCATCCAATGTACATTAATTTTAACCTATAGTTTTAATACAAATCCAATTCATATTTTAAACTTAACATTCGAACCCTTTCGAATATACAACTCTCCTTTAGAAATCTACCTCAACGCCCTAAATGAGCTACTGGTGGGACCTAATGGACCTACAGATCAGAAGCTCCAACGATATGAGATTAATTGGCTAAACTCATTAACCAAGTTAATCAATGTTCGTTAACTGTGGTTCACTCCACTATAGAACCACAGTTGCACTCTTCTCACTGCAGATATACTTTTGTGTCCACGGATATCGACCATCAACAGCAAGTCAACCCTTCACGTGTGTTCATACCCCAGCTAGGTCAAATTAATGTTTTACCCCTGGGCTACTTCTTTCTCCTTAAGTTCTAGCGCTCCTCTAATGAACAACCTGTTTGAGGTCCAACCACCAAACAGAAGTCCCTCTCGTGCCATAGAGAGGGCAGGGCCCATTGTTCAAGACCCGGAGACACCACTTAAGGGAACACACCTCTACTTACCCTAGAGTCGGGAAGGAGTGAATTCCATCTTGTGTGATTATGTTCCCAGCTCCCACTCGATCTTGTCCCCAAGATGGTAGGCTTATTGAGTCGGCGTGCAGGTCACTCTCACCGATACAAATTAAAGGACAATCACTCACAGACAGGAGTCCATAATCCACTCAGGATTGAGACCAAGTTGCCTAGGTCATCCTAGTGAAATAGAAACCAAGCTAACTAACGGTGTTACAGCTAGTGGTTAACCATTTCGCGGTCTGGTCTTTTGCAAACTCATTGCATAGGATACCCCACTCGCATGCCAACTACATGAACGCGTTGGATCATTACGTTTGTATCATAATACAAAGCGGGTCGTATCCATAGTGTCACCAGGATAAGGTACCCAGCCTTATCCCCATACTATAGACCCTTTAAGCTGAATCTTGAACATTGATCCCCTTATGTCCCTACACACTAGTTCAAGCCTCATACTATCAGCCTAGGATCTTTAGTTTATTGGATTAGGGTTAATAAGACAAGATTACTCAATACAAACACTACTACAAATTTGACCTTTATTGACGCTTGGCTTTTTATGTTTATTGACGCTTTGTGTCAAAAAGCGTCAATAAACATAAGTTTTGTACTTTAAAATAAATTATTAATAATTAAATAGATATATTGACCGTTTTATGGTATCAAGAAATGATATGGTTTATGTTGACAGACAAAACGCATCAATAAATGTGATTAAAAGCATACTTTACCTAGATTTTCCTCCAACTCCGCCTTTTCACATAGTTGATGGACAAAAGACATCAATGAAAAGGGTTTTGTTGACGGTTTTTATTGACGCTTATTAGCCGTCAATAAAATTGCATTCATTGATGGCTAATAAGCGTCAATAAACATTACTATATTGAAGTGCAATAAACGTCAATAGTAATGATAAATTTTTTGACGTTTAATACCCGTCAAGAAAAAATTTAATAATATCTTTCTTGACGTTTTTTAACCGTCAAGAAAATGTCAAGAAAGATGTTATTATTGACGGATATTAAATGTCAATAAAAGATTGTTGTATTTACATATTTTAACTGTCAATAAAGCATGTTTATAGTTGATGGCCAAAAATCATCAAGAAAATCATTTTATTTAACCATCATATTAAATACTATTTAGGTTGTACATTTTAAATTTTTTCTATGATGTTAAGGTAATTGAGGAATTTAATTTAGGTGCATTTAAATTAAGATAATTAAATTTGGAATTTTGGATAAGAGATTTTTTTTTTCCTCGAATCAAGTCTCAAACTCAAGAGTTGAAGCCAAAGCGAGCTTAGCTCAGCGGTAATTGGCATGTACCCTCGACCATGAGGTCAGAGGTTCGAATCCCCCCACCCCCAAATGTTGATGTACTCAAAAAAAAAAAAAAAACTCAAGAGTTGAAGAATTTAATCATTTGTTAGATTTTTAATTAAAGCTAAGTCCAATTTTTCTCCTTTAAATTTTCCAAGATCTTGGCAAAAACATTTTGGAGTATAGTTAGAATTTCAAATCTTTCAGAAAAGAAAATTGAGGGAAAAGAAAAAAGAAAAAAAAAAAAAGGAAAAATAAAAGGAAAGAAAAAAGAGAAAGAAGAAATTAAAGACCCATATTCCTTCTATCTTATTATGGAGTTTTAATTGGAAGGAATTGAAGGATTAAGAGAATGGAGAAGAGAATGGAAAAACAATATGAAACCCTAGAACCCCAAATTCATTTACCTTACCTTTCTTCTTCAAACTTACGTCATTGATACCCCCGCGCATTCAACTCCTCCGGTGTTTGACAGCACCTACGGTGAAGGCCATGGCCACGAACAGCCCCCACATTCTGTTTCTTGTCCGACAAGTCACAGATGCGACGCCTCTCCTTCCCCAGCGATTCACACATTAGCACCTCTCCCTCGCTCAGTCTCCTTTCTCCACCCACGATGTTGAGTTCTTCTCCAGCATACATCCTCGAGCAGCAATCGCACCTACAATGAAATTTCGCGGTTGGCAACGCTCACGTGCAGCAGCTCACGACCCCCATGGCGCAAGATTGTTGCTCCGACGCTTCCTCCTCATTTACTTCAATCCTCCAGCAGTCTTGCTCCCTTCTCTACCGATTGAAGCAACACCCACGCAAGAGGCAGCAATTCCACGACCATAGGAGTCGTTTTTATGAGTTTTGACGTTACCCAATTCGAACCAAACCTCGAATTCAATCTGGTATGTGAACTACCCTCCATAAACTTTAGATTTAAATTCTACACTCCCTAACGACTTTGATTTCACAGGTGTAAGCCTATTTGTATGCCAATTAGCAAGTAGTTGGGCTCAAATCTAGTTCTTGGCACTTACCCATAACCCGAACAATGTCGATTCGGATTGTTCATAGCCCAATAGCTCTTATTTAGTGATTTCGTACTCCGACAAGCACCGACCAGCATTAGTTCAAGCTTGTTTTGGTTGGTTAAGTAAGTTTCAGCCCACTTGAAACCCTTTCGATCTTATTTAAAGTGTCCTAAAGTAGTTTAAATGCTTTCGATGGTAAGTTTCTAACGCGTGGGAGAAATAATTTTGGTAGGTAAGAACTTATTCGAATACTTATAGCAAAGACCCAAGGTCGTTTTGGTGAGTTTTAGGTGCTTAGGCATTGTTTATTATGTTCTTTGTTTTAGCTTCAAATTCTAAAATTTGACATTGAGTATTTTCTTTTCCCAAATCCTTTATTTGAGTTCTACTGTTTCATTCTGTTACTTTCGATTTTTCTACTTTCAAGTTTCAATGAGATTCTTCCTATATGAAATTTCAGTGCATTTCAGGTTTTAAATCTTTCCTCTATAAATTTCTCCCTTTTGTTTCTCTGTTATCTGTTTATTAATTTCTTATATTTACTCCACTCTCTCACATCGAAATTGATAATTTTTGGAGACCAATTCTAAGACTTGAATGATTAGTTGTTGGATGAAATTTAATTTCATTATGTTTAATAGCCTCAAGTTTACTCTGGTCAGCAACAACATTTTTTCTAGTCTGAAATATATACCAATAAAGTGTGACAAACTGGCATCAAAGGTAAAACAATTAAATCTCTCTATCACTTTCTCTCTCTGTATAGTTCATTGTACTATAAGAAAGGAGATGGTACCTATAGGATAAATCCCCAAGCTATACAACCAAAGAAATTTTATAATTATGAAACATACTGTAATTTAAAGATCAATAAGGAAAGAGATTAAACTAGTAAGCCAAAACTTTATGGACAAAAGCCATTCTATAACGTAGTTGGGCCTATGATTTTATGTTGTCGTTTTTTCTTCTTTCTTTCTTTTTTTTTTTTAATTTTTTGTTGTCTCAAATGGTTATTTTATCATTAGGAATATTTATCAATCTTCAGTTTAATTTGTTCTCTGGTTCTAGTTATTAGGGATTGGATGGTCGGAAAAACAGGACTTGCAGAAAGGAATTGCTATGATGCTTACAGAGAACTCTTCATTTACGAAATTGGTTTGGTTCACTGTTTTCTGTTTTCTCTAATCTCTCTTATGTTGTAATAGGTTGTTGGCTGTGTAAAGTGCAATTCAAAGAAAGGTTAGAAAACTCTAGAAGAAAATATGGAGCTTATGCAACTGATTATATTGTTATGATAAAGAACCACTGCTCAAGCAACACCGTACATGAAGGTATCATTTGTTCATATAATTCTATACTTTCATTTCTTTCCTTAGTTTTCAAGTACTTTGATTTTTGAGTGTGTAGTTGTTTATTCATTATCCTTTTTTTTCTTCTCCTCACATCTTTGACAAATTGAATTATATTTGAAGAATTGTGATTATCCAGTTCGCAAAGAGGATTATTTACATTAAAGTATTGATGCTTTTCTTCAGCGAGAGTTCCTAAATTGGAGATGGTGCAAATGTATCCACGAGGCCTGGTATTAGTTAAGAGAGCCTTTGTGTTATAAGTGCAATCTTGTATATATATATGGGGACTTTCCTCTTTATCAATATATGAGAAATCTTATCTCATTTCAAGTTGTAATATGGTATCAGAGCATTAGCTCCTCTCTTCTGCATTTTTTTTTTCTCTTCGCAAATCTTCTCTTTCTCCTCGTTCATCATGACCGAAAGAAGGACTATATAGTACTTCGGTTTTTTATTGTGATATGTTCTTAGTTTGATGAAATTAATATTATGACTTACTTAAGTTGTGTTCTTAGATAAGTTTTTGGTTAATGAAATCTATTATTTCATTATGATTTCACATTTGGTTGAAATTATGATTCATTTGATTCTATATTTCTATATGAACAATAATGTGTTTGTTACGATATCTGACTCGTACTATTTATACTTAAGTTGGTGTTAGCTTCATATAATGTATTGAACATGTCATGTTATTGTCAAGTGAAGTGAAGGTTGTGTTCTAGGTTTAGAAGTGCATATTTTTGTTTTTTCAGATACCCAAAATTTTTTTATTAGTTATAATTACGTCGTTATGTTGTCGTATTTTTGGTAAATCAAACTTGGTTACATGGTAAAGTTTAGTAATGTCCTCTAGATTATGTTGAATTTTGAGGGCATTACAGTTGGTAGCTAGCTACTATTATGCAAATGCAGGTTGTAAAGGAGGGGTAAAAACCAATGTGAGTTTTTTTTTTCCTTTCCAAATACGTATAGTTGACGGTTAAAAAACATCATAACACCATAATTGACATATATTAACCGTCAATGAAAATACACAATTTGACAATTTAATACGGTATCTTGACGGCTAATAAACGTCAATAAAATGATATATTGACAGCTCATAAGCGTCAATAAATATATATATTGACATTTTTTATTCTATAATTTACATTTAAAACACGTCAACATAAGTTTCTATTGACGGTTTATAAATATCAATAAATATGGCAACATTGACGCTTTATGGATATCATTGACGTTTAAAACATGTCAATAATACGATTTGTTGATGGCTAGTAAACGTCAACAAAGGTGCCTACATTGACGCTTTATGGATATCATTCACGGATAAAACGTGTCAATAATGTCTTTGTTGATGGCTTATAAACGTCAACAATGACATCTTCGCTGACGTCCTATAACCGTCAATGAAAACAGTAATATTGACGCTTTAGTTTTATTGATACCACTTCAACTGACTTCTAAAAAGCGTCAATGAAAGTGATAGTTGATACTTTGTAATCGTCAACAAAGGCCAAATTTGTAGTAGTGTTAAACATAGAAAAATGAATAATACATCATTTTATTAATGTTCGGTCAAAGGTTACATTTACTATCTACGAGTTTTAGGGCATAAAATCCAACACCTCTCGGGCCAGTGAGAGGACGGGATCCCTTCGTTAAAGTTCTGGAGTCACCACTTACGGAAACACTCATCTACTTCTCCTAGAAGTGGGAAGGAGTGAATTTCTTCTTGTGTTGTCATGTTCCTAACCTCCCACTCGGTCTAGTCCCCAAAAAGGAAGGCATAATGAGTCGGCGGATAGGCCACTCTCTCTCATGCTAATCAAAGGACAATCCCTCATGGGAAGGAATTCATGACACACTCAAGATTAAGACTGGGTTACCTAAGTCATCCTATAAAAACAGTAACCTAACTAGTTAACGGTGTTACAACTAGTGGTTGACTATTTCGTGGTCCAGTGTTATGCAAACTCATTGCATAGGATACCCCCCGCTTGCATGTCTACTACATGGACGCTTTGGATCAATACGTTTGTATCAAATACAAAGCAAGTCGTATCACATAGTGTTACCAGGATAAGGTACCTAGCCTGATCCCTATACGATAGACCTTTTAGGTTGTTACTTGAACATCGATTCCTGTATGTCCCCACATACTAGTTCAAGTTACATACAAACAACCTTGGATCTTAGTTTATTAGATTTGGGTCATATTGTGCAATACTTAACAATAACACTTTATTGTACAAACTCAATAACACTTTATTGAAAAAAGTATGCATTTTGTTTACATTCACTATCTACGCATGATAAACTCAATAACACTTTATCTACGAGTCTTATCGTTCGGCTGCTATGCGGTCGACGCCTCAAGGTAAACCTCTTCGACCCAATACTCGTGAAGGAAAGCGCTTAAAAGAATGGGAGGATGAACTGAGGAAGGCAGCCGAGAAAAGTCGTGGAGCCATTGAAGACGCTGCCTTGAACGTCGAAGAAGAAGAAGAGGAGGAAACTGAAGGGGATGAAAGCCCCGGCGCAGTGGAAGCGCATCAAGAGGATCTCACGCTGTATATTAATTAACATTAAAATATCAATACAAAAAGGAAAAAACAACTTTAATCACACTTTAAAGCTACTGTAACAATATTATAAACATGCTGGAAAAATAAAACTAATTTTATTTTCATGCTTTTCAAAATAGAGAGAAAGAATTGATACAAACCTTCGTTCTAGTCTTGACCGATTCTCACCAACGATGCTCTAATTGTTGAAAACGCAACAACCCCTTTTGAAGATCGTCGCTGGAATTTTCTTCTCCAAAACACAGTACCAGTGAGATTACACTGGTATGTCTCTACGTCTAGGAGGCAATGGATTGGTGGGAGTCTTTCTCTAAGAGGGAGGCTAGAGAGAATGCAAGAGTCTTGTCTTGTGAGTCTAAGAGGAAGAGGACACCTAAACCATGAGGTCTAGTGTTCTATTTATAGGAGAAAGGCCATAAATAAAATATTCATTTAAAATAATTATTTCCATAACTGATTTAATCTTTTCCATAATTAATCAATTGATGATCAGTCAATTCCATAATTGATTAATCTTTTCCATAAATGACTAATTACTTCCACAAGTGATTAAATCATTTCCATAAATGATTAATTACTTCCCTAAGTGATTAATCATTTCCATAAATGATTAATTACTTCCATAAGTGATTAATCATTTCAATAATTGATTAATTTCGAATTAATTAATTCTTTAATTAATTAATCACCAATTAAATATCATATATTTAATTTCCGACCTTGAATTAATTAATTTTTCCCAATTTGATTTTAGGTATTAAATTAATTAATTCATATTTGAACTCCTTCAAATCCTATAAATTTAATATGAATCAAATTCATGTAATATTTGAATTTCTTCAAATATTTATTTCTCTCATAATAACATATCAATATATATTATATCGTTTCCCTTACTAAATTGAACACTTTCAATTTACACTTATTACTTAGTTGCCTCAAATTACTTTGTGAGCTACCAGTGGGACCTAATGGACCTACAGATCGGAAGCTCTAATGATGTGAGATTAATTCGTCAAACTCATTAACCAAATTAATCAATATTCGTTAACTGTGTCTACATTCCATTCTAGACTCACAGTTGCACTCTTCTCACTGAAGACATATTTTCTGTGTCCACAGATGTAGACCAATAACGACTAGTTAGTCCTTCACGAGTGTCTGTAACACCAACTGGGTCAAATTGTCGTTTTACCCCTGGGTTACTTCTATTTCCTTAAGTATCAGTTCTCCTCTAATGAACAACTTGTTTGTGGTCCAACCATCAAACAGAAAACCCTCTCGTGCCATTGAGAGGGTAGGACCATTTGTTCAAGACTCGGAGTCACCACTTAAGGGAACACTCATCTACATCCCTAAAGTCAGGAAGGAGTGAATTCCATCTTGTGTGATTATGTTCCCAGCTCCCCACTTGGTATTGTCCCCAAGATGGTAGGCTTATTGAGTCGGCGTATTGGCCACTCTCACCCATACAAATCAAAGGACAATCCCTCATGAGCAGGAGTCCATAATCAACTCAAGATTAAGACTAAGTTGTTTAGGTCGTCCTACTGAAATAGAAACCTAGCTAGTTAACAGTGTTATAACTAGTGGTTACTATTTTGCGGTTCGGTCTTATGCAAACTCATTGTATAGGTGATAACTCTCCAAAAGGGAGTTATTTAGACCTCATTTCTATAGTGATTTGGGTGTCTTTTGTGCTTAATAGGGTTTTTTTTAGATAGATATTATATGTTTTAACCCATTTGGAAGAATGGAAGCTTTGGAAATTATTTTGTGTAGAATATGTTGCTGGGCGACTTAAGGGAGCAAAATCTGTGCTGGAGCAAAGCTGGGAGCAAAAACTGCCACGTCACAGCTCGTTAGCCAATTTAACAAACTGAATTCTGTTAAGCTATTCTCGGATTTATGAAGCAAGGAGAGCCATCCATGTGTCTAGGTCAACCTAATTCAAGCCTCCTATCACTCTATAAAAGGAGATAGCCGCCCAGGTCAAATTGATTCCACTTTTGGGGAAGAGTTCACTCTCATTACCACTTTTGGGAGCCGAATAGAGGAGAGAGATTGGAGACCATCAAGGAAACCATCATTTGCAAGCTGATCAAGGGAATTAATATTTTCTTGTATTATTTTGTGAATATGGATATACTTACTCAGATTGTAATGTGTGTTTCTATGCATTTTATGAACTAAGTAGCTTTACGCGTTGGTTAGGGAACATGTAATTGCCGTACTTAATCTCTAGTAATAAATATTGATTTAATGCATCTTGATTAACTGTTGTGATCATTTCTATTTTATGCCCGCCTGGCTAGCCGGTATGAATACCTCTCTCTAGTTTCAGGGATGATTTATGGAGTGTGTGGCGATTAATCACATTAGATCATTGTGTATTGGTGAATGCCAGTGACTGAGCTAGGGATAGCCAGTTGCCTAGTGCTTGATCCGTAGAGCTTCATTGGAGTTGAAACATATTCTAAGAAATCCGGAGTTCTGGGAGGAATCTGCTAATAAGACTGCGAGAGTTTTGCATGATCAATAATATTGCTAGAGCATCTTTTAAAAAAATTGCTAAATCCTGACCAGCGCCTGTTTCTAATATGTCTGCCTATTTGTTTATTTCCTGTTCTGTCATTTCTTTTGCTTCAGCATTCTATAAAAACCAATCATTTTAACCATTCTTGAAACCATTGAAAAACTAAACAAAATAGATAAAGTGAAAGCTAATTCAGACATTGGATTCGATAAATACTTATTACTTGCTGCGGATTGTGTATACTTGCACAGATTTCTAGAGCATTTTTATATCTTATTTTTACTCACTCTGGAAACCCAACAAGTTTTTGGCACCGTTGCCGGGGAACTGAATAAGTTTTTATCTGATCTGTTTTGTGTATGTGTTTTAGTGGTTTGGTGCTAGAACTTTTTGATTGTTTCTTTTGTTTTTGCAGGTGTGAGTTTGGTGCATGAGCGATCCGTTTGGGGTAAGGTTTGAGCTTGATCCAGAAATCGAGAGGACATTTAGGAGCAGAAGGAGAGAGCAGTGTAGAAACCAGAATTCAATGGCTGATGTGCCGCGTCTCCCGCAAGGTCCAGAAGATCCAACGAACCCCCAGCAGAATCGTATGCTGCAACAAAATCAACCGCTGGAGCAAAATGGACAGCAAAATAATTAGGCTGAGAATCCTATCTTGGTAGCAAACGATAGGGCCAGAGCCATTCGAGCGTATGCTTTTCCAATGTTTGACTAGTTAAATCCAGGGATTGCACGTCCTCACATTGAGGCAGCAAATTTTGAAATGAAACCGGTAATGTTTTAGATGTTGCAAATCGTGGGTCAGTTCCATGGTTTGTCATCTGAAGACCCTCATTTACATCTTAAGTCTTTTCTAGGAGTTTGTGATTCTTTTGTAATTCAGGGAGTGCCTAGAGATGCCCTTAGATTAACTTTGTTCCCGTATTCTCTTAGAGATGGAGCAAAGACATGGTTAAATTCTTTTGCTCCAGGATAATTAGGACATGGAATGAGTTAGCAGAAAATTTTTTGAGTAAATATTTCCCACCAAATAGAAATGCTAAATTGAGGAGTGAAATAGTAGGCTTTAGGCAACTTGAAGATGAGACTTTTAGTGAGGCTTGGGAGAGGTTTAAGGAGCTTTTGCGGAAGTGTCCCCACCATGGTTTACCACATTGTATCCAAATGGAAACATTTTACAATGGGTTAAATGGAGCAACCCAAGGTATGGTTGATGTTTCGGTTGGAGGGGCCCTTTTGGCAAAAACTTTTAATGAAACCCATGAAATTTTAGAAAGAATATCAACTAATAGTTTTCAGTGGTCGGATGTTAGAGGCACAAATAAAAAAGTTAAGTGTGTGTTAGAGGTTGATGGTGTGTCTACCATTAGGGCTGATATTGCAATGTTAGCTAACGCTCTTAAAAATGTGACAGTGGTTAGTCATCAGCAGCCGCCAGCTGTGGAGCCTGCTGCAGTGGTGAACCAAGTTGCAGAAGAAGCATGTGTCTATTGTGGTGAAGAGCACAACTACGAGTTTTGCCCCAGCAATCCAGCTTCTGTGTTTTTTGTAGGTAATCAGAGGAACAACCCTTATTCTAACTTTTATAACCAAGTTGGCGCAACCACCCCAATTTCTCATGGGGAGGACAAGGAAGTAATGTGCAAGCACAGCAAAAGGTGAACCAATCGGGATTTGCTAAAGCGCAGGTATTGCCCCAGCAAAATAAGCAGGCTTTGCCCCAGCAAAGTTCGGAGAGTTCTCTTAAGGCAGTGATGAAAGAATATATGGCTAGTACAGATGCCACTATTCAAAGTAATCAAGCTTCAATGAGAGCCCTGGAATTGCAAATGGGCCAGCTAGCTAATGAGCTGAAGGTAAGGCCTCAAGGGAAACTTCCTTCAGATACTGAACACCCTAAAAGGGAAGGTTAGGAGCAGGTAAAGACAGTGACTCTTAGGAGTGGTAAGCCACTAGAAGAAAGAAAAGAGCCTAGTAAACCCTAGGAATTAGATAATAATTTTGATAAAAATGTTGTTATTGAGAAAGATTTGGAGTCTGGTCAGGGTGTTGGAGGAAGCAATAATGATTCTGGAGCATCTGGTTCTGTACCAGATGTGGAACCACCTTATGTGCTGCCCTCACCTTATGTACCACCTCTACCTTTTCCACAAAGGCAAAGGCCTAAGAATCAGGATGGTCAATTTAAAAAGTTTTTAGAGATTCTTAAGCAATTGCATATAAATATTGCTTTAGTATAAGCTATTGAGCAAATGCCTAATTATGCTAAATTTCTTAAGAATATTTTAACTAAAAAGAAGAGGTTAGGTGAGTTTGAAACTGTATCGCTTACTGAGGAATGTAGTGCTATTCTTAAGAATGGGCTACCAACCAAGGCTAAGGATCCAGGATCATTTATTATACCTGTGTGAATAGGTGGAAAAGAGTTAGGTAGAGCACTCTGTGATTTAAGTGCAAGCATTAACCTTATGCCTCTTTCGGTCTATCGAAAGCTAGGTATTGGTGAAGCTAGGCCTACCACAGTCACACTCCAATTAGCTGATAGGTCTATCACATATCCAGAGGGTAAAATTGAGGATGTCTTAGTGAAAGTAGATAAGTTCATATTTCCTGTTGATTTTATTATCTTAGACTATGAGGCTGATAAAGATGTCCCAATTATTTTAGGTCGTCCATTTTTGGCTACTGGTAGGGCATTTATAGATGTTCAAAAAGGGGAATTAACAATGAGGGTTTACAATGAGGAAGTAAAATTTAATGTGTTTAAGGCCATGAAGTATCCAGACGAAATGGAAGATTGCTCTTTCATTAGGATTCTGGAGAACTCAATTGTTGAGACAACAATGCAGGATTCGGCTGACAAACATGTGGAAGATCATGGAGAGGTTAGTGTAGAGGATTTAGAAGTTTGTTCTTTAGAAAGAAAAAATGAAAAAGAAATGTTTAGGTGTGAGGATGTTTTTGAGTCTTTAGATTTAGATCAAAGAAATGCTCCTCCTATTAAGCCATCCCTGATTGAGGCACCCACTTTAGATTTGAAGCCCTTGCCGGATCATCTAAAGTATGTGTATCTTGGGGAGGGTGAGACGTTGCCCATTATTGTTGCATCAAATTTAATGTCAGAGCATGAGGAGACCTTAATAAAATTGTTGCAGCAATATTGCAAGGCAATAGGTTGGACATTGGCTGACATTCAGGGAATCAGCCCATCTTTCTGTATGCATAAAATCACTCTAGAGGAGGGATCCTTTAGAAGTCTTGAGCAACAGAGAAGGCTCAACCCTGCAATGAAAGAGGTCGTTAAAAAGAAGGTGATCAAATGGTTGGATGCTGGCATTATTTATCCGATCGCAGATAGCAATTGGGTAAGCCCTGTCCAATGTGTTCCTAAGAAAGGAGGTGTCACGGTGGTGAACAATAAAGATAATGAATTGATCCCAACCAGGACAGTAACTGGCTGGAGGGTTTGCATGAATTACAAGAGGCTTAATAAAGCCACCCGTAAGGACCACTTCCCTCTACCATTTATTGACCAGATGTTGGATAGATTGGCTGGTCAGGCCTACTACTGTTTTTTGGATGGTTATTCTGGGTATAACCAGATTACTATTGCTCCTGAGAATCAGGAAAAAACCACTTTCACCTGCCCTTATGGGACATTTGCTTTTAGGAGAATGTCTTTTGGCCTTTGCAATGCTCCAGCAACATTTCAGCGATGTATGTTAGCAATTTTTTCTGATATGATTGAGTCCACTGTTGAGGTATTTATGGACGATTTTTCAGTTTTTGGTGGGTCTTTTCAAAAATTTTTGGATAATTTAGGTAAGGTGTTAAAAAGATGTAAGGATACCCATCTAGTCCTTAATTGGGAGAAATGTCACTTCATGGTGAAGGAGGGCATTGTGTCAGGACATAGGATTTCTAAGAATGGTCTAGAAGTTGATAGAGCAAAAATAGAGGTTATTGAGAGACTAGAACCACCGAATTCAGTGAAAGGGATTCGAAGTTTTTTAGGTCATGCTGGATTTTATAGAAGGTTCATAAAGGATTTCTCAAAAATCAGTAAACCTCTTTGTAACTTATTGTGCACTGATCATGTTTTTGACTTTAATGCAGATTGTAAGAAGGCTTTTGAGACTTTAAAGGCTACTTTAATCTCAGCACCCATTCTTTGTGCACCTAATTGGAATTTACCATTTGAGGTAATGTGTGATGCAAGTGATGCTGCGGTAGGTGCTATGCTGGGGCAAAAGCAGGGCAAATTTATTCATCCTATATATTATGCAACAGGGTTTTAAATGAGGCACAAGTCAACTATACAACTACTGAAAAGGAGTTGTTAGCTGTTGTGTTTGCCTTTGAGAAATTCCGGTCGTATTTTGTTGGATCCAAAGTCACGGTTTTCACGGATCATGCAACAATAAGGTATTTAATGTCTAAGAAAGATGCAAAGCCTAGACTAATTCGTTGGGTTTTATTATTGTAGGAATTTGACTTGGAGATAAAGGACAAGAAGGGATCAGAGAATGTCATTGCAGATCACTTGTCTCGTCTTGATCCATCATCATCTTTGCTGAAGCAATATGCCATTTCAGATTCTTTTCCAGATGAACAGCTTTTTGCTGTTGAGGTAAAGGTAGTGAAGGATGTCCCTTGGTATGCTGATATTGCTAACTTTTTGGTAAAGGGAGTCACTCCTATTGATATGGATTGGAGGCAGATGAAGAAGTTTTAGCATGATGCGAAATATTTTTATTGGGATGAGCCATTTATGTATAAGCAATGCTCTGATGGTATTATTCGTAGATGTGTTTCAGGTGATGAAGCAAAGGAAATCCTGGAGCAATAATGTCACTCTTCGCCGTATGGAGGCCATTTCAGCGGTCAGAGGACAGCTATGAGGATTTGGCATTGTGGATTCTTCTGGCCTTCCTTGTTCAAGGATGCCCATTGGTTCTACAAGCAATGTGATGCCTGCCAAAGGAGAGGAAACTTAGGGTCTAGAGATGAAATGCCTCTTACTTACATTTTGGAAGTTGAATTATTCGATGTATGGGGTATTGATTTTATGGGGCCATTTCCCCCTTCTAATGGTAGTGTTTTTATCTTATTGGCAATTGATTATATGTCCAAGTGGGTGGAGGCCATTGCATGCCATCAGAATGATGCCAAGACAGTAGCAAGGTTTCTTCAATCGCACATCTTTGCGAGGTTTGGGACACCTAGAGCTTTAGTGAGTGATGATGGTACACATTTTGTTAATAATATCTTAACTAAGCTTTTAGCTAAGTATGGGATTAAGCATAGGATAGCTACCCCTTATCACCAACAAGCAAATGGTCAAGCTGAGATTAGTAATAGGGAAATAAAATCTATTCTAGAGAAAGTAGTTCATCCATCTAGGAAGGATTGATCTTTTAGGTTGGATGAGGCTCTTTCGGCTTATAGGACAGCCTATAAGACTCCTCTATGTATGTCTCCCTATAGGTTAGTATATGGGAAAGTTTGTCATTTACCATTAGAGCTTGAGCATAAAACGTTTTGGGCTTTGAAGAAATTAAATTTTGATCTGAGTCGTGCAGGAGCAATTAGAATGCTGCAGCTTAACGAGTTGGAGGAATTTCGCCAATTTTCGTATGAAAATTCAAAAATGTATAAAGAAAAGACTAAGCTGTGGCATGATAGGAAAATTAAACAAAAGAGTTTGTCAAAGGTCAAAGAGTTTTGCTTTATAATTCTAGATTGAAATTATTTCTTGGGAAACTAAAATCTAAATGGTCAGGGCCATTTATTGTGATTGAGGTTTTCCCCCATGGAGCAATTACTTTGCAGAATGAAAAAGATGGGAGAGTGTTCAAAGTGAATGGACAGCGTGTGAAACATTATTGGAGAGAGGAGTTCCAGATGAAATATCCTTCCATAAAGTTGGTTGATGATTGAGAGAGGAAGATTTTTGCGGGAGCATTTCACAGAGCAAAATTTTAAGCTCCCAGTGGTTGTTTTTATTTTATTTTCTTGTTATGATTTGGTTGATTCTAGTTTGAATTATTTTAGATTTGGTTTATATAAGTTCTGCAAGATTTATTTTTATTTGTTGTTATTTTTAATTCCGTAGATTTTATTTTATTTTCGCTAGTTATTTTATTTAATTAGTTCAGATTAGAGTTAGTTTAGTTTTATTTTCTGATTAGATTAGATTTTTATTCAAGTTTTTATTTTTCGGTTATTTAAATTTCTGTTTAGATTAGATTTGAATAAAATTTCTCCTGATTTATTCGGTTTTGAATAATAAAAATAAAAGATAAAGATTTGATTTAAGCGGTTAATTCAAATTTTTGGATTTGATTTGATTTTAATTTGAATTCGTCCGTATCCAAGATTTGGTTTGCTCAGAAGTTTGTTACGGCAACTTTATGGCCGAAGCAAATCTCTCGTCCGAATATGAAGGGTTTTGTTGTGAATTACTTTTACCGTTTGGATTTTTAATTTTCTGTAGGCAGGTTAATTGCATGAGTCATCTGATGGAGCCACGTGTCACACAGAGAAGATCGAAGGGTTTAGCCGTTGGACAGCGCATGATTATTTACCAGGGGCGATTTGAATTCACGATTTTACCGTTGATGGTTTTGAATTTTCAGATTGCATGCGTTTAAAAAAGTGAGATGGTAATATCATTTAATGCAGGGCAAATCTTTTCGGTTGAGATTCGATTTTGCTGAAGCCTTATTTATTCCCAGACTTCAGTAAGTTTCTTTTCACTTCACCTTCGCGTTTAATTCCTTTACTGTTCGTATTTCGCCTTCTTTCTCTGTGTGCTGTAAAAATTCCTTCGAGTCTTCAATGGCGAAAACAAGATCAAGAAAAGAGAGGGATAATGAGGAAGAAGAGGTACCTGTCACCCCCGAGGTACAGAAGGTGAAAACGAAGAAGAAGAAGACGCCGAAGGAAAAAGAAGCCAAAAGAAGAAGAAGGCAACAATGGGCTGAAGATCAAGAAGCTGTACAGAAGGTTGTGGAAAATGTTGCTGCCACAGTGGTTGAAGAAAATCCGAAAGAACCAGAAGTACAGAACCCAGAACAAACCGACTCGATAGTCGCTGATACGGAGGAGGTGCGAGAAGAAAATACAGAGGAAATTCAAGAAAAACAGGCCGAGGATACACAAGAAGGTATGACAGAGGATGTTCAGGAAGCAGGTGATGTGCAGGTGGAACAAGAGCAGGAGGCTCGAGTGGAGGTGATTATGCCGAAAGTGCCCAAACGTCGCCGCATTAAGCAAAAAGCGGGCCGTGTCAAGGTAGTCCGAACTGATACCCCCTCGCCTCCAACTACTGATTCTGAAAGAGAAAATGCAGAAAGAGAAGAGCAGGAGAAGAAAGAGGTCGAGGAAAAAGCAAGAGAGGAGGCAGAGAAAAAGGCTGAGGAAGAAATTATGCCCAAACAAAAGGAAGACAAGGGCAAGGGTATTGTTGAAGTATCGGTTGAAGCTGACGAGACTGAAGAGCCACAGTTGCCATATGTTCGCTTCGTCAACAATCTTGCCAGAGCAAAATATGCAGAGTTGCTGAAAAGAGACTTCCTGTTTGAAAGGGGATTTAGTGGTGATCTTCCACATTTTCTGAGGGCCGACATTACGAACCAAGGTTGGGAACGGTTTTGTTCAAAGCCTGAATCTATGAACGCGTAGGTAGTGCTCGAGTTTTATGCAAATATTGACAAAGAAGATGGTTTCCTAGCGATTGTTCGAGGTATTGAGGTCGACTGGAGTCCTGGTGCTATTAATGCACTGTACAACCTTCAAGATTTCCCCCACACAGCATACAATGAGATGGTTGTGGCGCCATCTAATGAGCAGCTGAGCGACGCTGTGAGGGAAGTTGGTATTGAAGGGGCGCAGTGGAGGCTTTCAAAAACAGAGAAAAGGACGTTTCAGTCAGCCTATTGTTGCTCACCGCAAGCGTACGGGTCGTCACAAGTAATATAGTGATTTTGAGTATAGAGTATTGTCTCCACAGGGATTGGATTTATTCAATTAATTACCGCGAATAATCTTGCTTAGCTTTATTTAGAGAACAAAATCTAATGCCAAAAAGATAAAATAGACATAAAGCTAATAAAAAGCAAAAGATAAATGGAGACACAATTTGGTGGGATAATTCTAGAGTGGTTGATTTCATCAATTGGACCTTTAATGCTTAATCAATTAACTAATATGGATTAACTAATCATTTGATTCATAAGTCTAGAAGCCTAATGACAAGGACTCTCCTGTCGGTCTCCTCCTATCTCATACCTTTCAATAAAGAATCTCCTTTCAGTCTCATCTTTATTTACTTAGCATGGCATTACGACCCTTCAGTACAACCTCTAACGTTATTTATTTTATCCCGTGTCACCCGGGTAAATAAGCGTTAGTCATGCATTCAGTTCTAGTCTAAGCTTCTCTCCGCCGAGTTTCCACTTAGTAACGATTCATTTAATCAGTGATCAGTTGATTAAAAGCATTACGGATAAGATGCACAAATGAACAATAATGACAATCAAACCAATTCAATTCATTAATCAAGCAAAGGTTCAACATATTAAATCAAACTCATAGAATTTAGGAATTAACTACTCATAATCACTAAAATCCAATAATTCCTAATCACAACGATTCTAGAAACTAAAACATAAAGGAAAAGGGAAGAGAAATGCTCATAAAAGTGTCGATCTCCTCGATCCCGCGCCGACCTCCATCAATCCCGAGCTCCAAAGATCTTCAACAAAGCTCCAAAACTCTCCCAAAAATCCCAAATTTTAGTGTAGACTCTAGAATGGGGTGAAAACCCACAAATTGGCACCCAAACTTCATTGCAAAAGGCTCCTTTTATAGGCTCTCAGCAGCCGTAGCGTCGAGACGCTACGTCACAGCGTCGCGACGCTCTGACGTCATTTTTTCTTGGGCTCCAAGACGTCGCAGCGTCGCGACGCTACCTAGACAGCGTCGCGACGCTATCGCGAGTCTAGAACTCTCCACGCGGCTGCCCAGCGTCGGGACGCTTCAGGCTTAGCGTCTCGACGCTAGGCCCTGAATCTTCAATAATGGCCCGATTTTGACTCCATTTTTGGGCCTCCAACTTTCTTTTGGCCCAAATACTTCATGCATTGGATTTTGGGCACTTTTCTTGACCCAACTTGATAATTTAAAACTTGAAATTCATGAATTTGGGCTTCTAACTCATTCTTCTTGGCTTTTTGGATTTGGGTCTTCAATGTAATTCTTCAAATTGCTCCAAAAGCCTCCAAAATCATCTAAAATCTCTCAAAATTCTGATTTTTCTTCTTTGACTCGGTTTTCTGAAATTTAAACAGAAAATAGCATTAAAGAACACAATTCAAGCATAAAACTAGCTATAATTTATAGGAAAATGATGACATTCTTGCATGTCATCACCTATCTGAAGAAGGAAGCAAATACATGGATGAGATTTATCAAACAAAGGTTGCTTCCAACGACTCATGACTCGACGGTTTCTAGGGAACGTGTTCTTCTGGCTTTCGCAATTTTGAGATCTCTAAGCATTGATGTAGGGAAGATTATTGCTAGTGAAATATCTGGATGTTGGAAGAAGAAAGTAGGGAAACTGTTTTTTCCAAATACCATTACCATGCTTTGCAAGCATGCAGGGGTTCCGGAGAACGAAGGTGATGTTATTTTACTTGACAAGGGAATTATCGACACACCTAACTTGGCACGGCTTCAGCGTACGCAAGAGGCACGTCAGGGTGGGCTTGTCTATGGCATCAACACGATCTTAGAACAACTCGCACTTTCGACATGCAGGCAGGAGTTTGCCGAGAGGCAAGCTTTAACCTTCTGGAACTATGTTAAAAGTCGTGATGCCAATCTGAAGAAGGCACTGCAGGAGAATTTTTCCAAACCGTATCCAGCCCTTCCAGCATTCCCTGAAGATTTATTGAACCCCTGGATTCCGCCCCCACCGATTGAAAGAGAAGAAGAGGATGATGAAAATGAGCAGGGCCAAAAGGACTGACGAATGAAGTGGTCCTGAGCGAGCATAATTTTTGTTCTTGAATTTTTGTTTGCTCTCGCATTTTCTAACCTCCTTTTCTGTTGATGTTATGTTTGCTTCTTTTTAATTTTTCTGTTTCTGAAAAGATATATCTGCTTTTGTAATTTCTTTCTATGTTTTTAATTAAATTTCCAAGTTGTTTCTGTTCTATGACACTGAGTAATTCTAACTTAACTGATTTCTTCTGAATTTTTGAAGCTTGGACTGGTTAAGCTTAATTAGATCAAGGTATTCTGATCTCCAGAAACCTTTTGCTTGAGCAATTCTTCTAGCCTGGTCACAGCTACGGCAAAGAAGATTCTGAGGTAGTGTTGATTTATTTGATCCACTTTAAGCTTAGTTCTAGTCCCACACTTAGGTTGAAAATTCAGATAGAAAAATTTAAGTTTGGGGGTATACTTCACAAAATTAATGATTCATTGAGGACAATGAATAATGCAAGTTTGGGGGACTTTTTGCTACTCCAATTGTTTTGCTCGAGCATTCCTCTCCTTCATTAAATAATTTGTTAGGTTATTGAGTAACTGAGGACATTTGTGATACCCACAGTTCGTCTTCGCGTCAAAAGGTGACCTAGGAAATAAGAAAAATGAAAAAATTATTTGTTGAAAAAAGTTCATTGTTGAAAATTTTGCTAAGAAAATTCATGGAGCAAAAGTTTTGAAGGATGAATGATGATCCAACAGTTTTCTGTCTCCCAGAACTTAGGTGAGCTTCATCATAAAATGTCGTCATTCTAAGGGGCAAGAGATAGAATAACTAAGGATTTTTGAGCTTTACAAAGAGTATTTAGTCTAGTTGGTGATGAGTTTGAGGCAAGGGTATACTGCACCATAAAGTGGGTCATCTCATGCTTAAGAGCTCATGACTGTAGGGCTGCTTTAAGTTCGAAAAACAAAAATATAAACCCCTTGAAAATGTGTTTTGATATGTCTGATAATAGAGCTAAGCTGTGGCAAGTTCTTAGAATTGAGTTAAAAGTGGTGATTATTTGTCCATGCCGGAAGAATTATTTTGCTGCAGCAGAGCTTGGTTTTGCAGAATGCTCAGGTAAAGGTTGAAGGTAGTGTTGGATTATATGTTTTGATTAAGCTATGCTTTGTCTAACGTTTTGAATTCTTAAGGGAAGGTTGGTTAGTATTGCTCGGGACGCGCAATAGTTCAAGTTTGGGGGTGTGACAACTCTCCAAAAGGGAGTTTTTTAGACCTCATTTCTATAGTGATTTGGGTGTCTTTTGTGCTTAATAGGGTTGTTTTTAGATAGATATTATATGTTTTAATCCATTTGGAAGAATGGAAGCTTTGGAAATTATTTTGTGCAGAATATGTTGCTGGGCGACTTAAGGGAGCAAATTCTGTGCTGGAGCAAAGTTGGGAGCAAAAACTGCCACATCACAGCTCGTTAGCCAATTTAACAAACTGAATTTGGTTAAGCTATTCTCGGATTTATGAAGCAAGGAGAGCCATCCACGTGTCTAAGTCAACCTAATTTAAGCCTCCTATCACTCTATAAAAGGAGATAGCCGCCCAAGTCAAATTGATTCCACTTTTGGGGAAGAGTTCACTCTCATTTCCACTTTGGGGAGCCAAATAGAGGAGAGAGATTGGAGACCATCAAGGAAACCATCATTTGCAAGCTGATCAAGGGAATTAATATTTTCTTGTATTATTTTGTGAATATGGATATACTTACTCAGATTGTAATGTGTTTTCCATGCATTTTATGAACTAAGTAGCTTTAGGCGTTGGTTAGGGAACATGTAATTGCCGTGCTTAATCTCTAGTAATAAATATTGATTTAATGCATCTTGATTAACTGTTGTGATCATTTCTATTTTATGCCCGCCTGGCCAGTCGGTATGAATACCTCTCTCTAGTTTCAGGGATGATTTAGGGAGTGTGTGGCGGTTAATCACACTAGATCATTGTGTATTGGTGAATGCCAGTGACTGAGCTAGGGATAGCCAGTTGCCTAGTGCTTGATCGGTAGAGCTTCATTGGAGTTGAAACATATTCTAAAAAATCTAGAGTTCCGGGAGGAATCTGCTAATAAGACTGCGAGAGTTTTGCATGATCAATAATATTGCAAGAGCATCTTTTAAAACAATTGCTAAATCCTGACCAACGCCTGTTTCTAATCTGTCTGCCTATTTCTTTATTTCCTGTTCGGTCATTTCTTTTGCTTCAGCATTCTATAAAAACCAATCATTTTAACCATTCTTGAAACCATTGAAAAACTAAACAAAATAGATAAAGTGAAAGCTAATTCAGACCTTGGATTCGATAAATACTTATTACTTGCTGCGGAATGTGTATACTTGCACAGAGTTCTAGAGCATTTTTATATCTTATTTTTACTCACTCTGGAAACCCAACAATAGGATACCCCCACTCGCATGTCTCCTACACGAACGCGTTGGATCATGGCGTTTGTATCAAGTACAAAGTGGGTCGTATCCATAGTGTCACTAGGATAAGTGGTGATCGTCGGGTTGAAAGGTGGATGTGAGAAAAAGATGATGAATAATAATTAAGATAAATTCAACCTAAGATAGTGCAAGTATACACTGTCGCACGTAGTAATAAAAACCTTAGAAGTACTCCAAGGGTATCGATCACACGAGGACTAAATTGGAAACACAAATTTGAAGAAGAAACTGCTTAAAGTAGGTAACCAAAGAAATAATTGATGATTGATTTTTGGAAATTAGACAAAACAAATAAATAAAGAAATAACAATGATAAATAAAACGAGGCATTCAATATAGTTTCATCCCAAAGGCAAATAACTTTAATCATAGATTATTCAACTTAAGTCTATTCAATGCATTAGGTTAGATTTAACTTCTATTTGGCCTTGCTCCCAAGAACCGTTAGAAGGCTAAGCGAGTACCGTTATGCACATTTTTGTGACTCGACTCCGACATAGATAATTCACGAATGCAATCTATAACCCTATAGTTGTTATAGGGTGTCTTAGGCAGCTTGTCCTATAACACCGAACAATCTCTTTCGAGCCTTTTCTCCTATATCACCTTTATGAGAACCGATATTGTCTGTCCCTTTCGAGATCAAACTCACATAGCATGCAAACTCTAAGTGATCAATTTAAACTCAGCAAGATCAGAATGATAATCAATAAAGAATGACATGCATTGAATAGAAACTTAAGTGAATAAACACTTTCAAGCTATTGAACCATAAGGGAATTCACCATATTGAACCCCTCAACGGAATTTAGCGAAGCATGGTGGGATAAAGTGCAAATGAACAACTTTCCATTGAAAATAAAATATAAAGAATACAAAAGAATGAAAAGAGAGAAGTACTGGAAATAATGGAAGTAGCTAAATACTAGGGTTTTTTCTTTTATCCAATCCTTCTAGAGTTCGCTCGACACTCCACTCTCTCTCTTTTATAAGTGGGAATGGGGTGAAAATCCCTACAAACCCTAAGGTTTGATGTCTAACTAAGGTTAGAACTTAGTCTTCTAAGAAGGACCTCGGGCATCCCTACTCATGGGCGTCTACTAGGGTTCTGTCACCACCATCTTCTTCCCAGTGAGTTCTGCTTGGATTTGACATCAAATCAAGGCCTTATATAGTGTTGGAAGTGGTTGAGGAGCCACGAAATAGGTGTTGGTAGGTAGCCCAGTCATTTTCGGGGTCAAAACGGCCGGTTAGGTGCACAAAAGTCTTGTTCAAAACAACCCGCGACGGACTCAAAACGGCCTCTGTTTTTCCAGAAATGCGGTCGCATTTGATTTTAGCCTTCCCAGAAATACAGTCGCATTTCTGGGAAATTTCCAGCCTTCCTCTGTTTTCCTGCACAACACCAAATTGAGTCAAATTCGTATCAAATTGAGTCTTTTTTAAGCACAAATAAGCATAATTTGACAAAAGTGACTCTCAACTCCCTAATTCATCAACTTTAACATATTTTGAGCTCGAGAATGGTAAAATTGATCTAAACATGCAACTTTTGACAAGAAAATGAGATAAATATAAGGGTTAAATAGGTATATTTTTTACCCTTATCAATAAGGTACCCAATCTTATCCCTATACTATAGACCCTTTAGGGTGTTTCTTGAACAGTGATCCCCATATGTCTCTACATACAGTTCAAGATTCATACTACAGCCTAGGATGTCTAGTTTATTGGATTAGGGTTATTTTAGGCAAAGACAAACATAATATAACTAACAACACTTAATGGAAAAATACATCAATATTATTTCATTAATATTCGGCCAACCGTTACATTCACTATCTACAATTTTAGGGCATAAAACCCAACAAACTCCCAATTGAACTAAAACACTAGTTAGTGGGATGTAAATGCAATAATCTAAAACTGGAAATGTCATGTGAATTGTATATTACATAAAGTGAATATACTAAAAATAATACAATGAACTAAGGCATCCTTATACCCATTATACATCTCCCACTTGCCCTTGATTAGACGGCATACATGACGGCATACATATCTCGTAGACCCTCTAGATGGTGGCCCCCGAGGGAGTTAAGTGGCAGGAGTCAGGACTTTACTATCAGGAGATTTGAAGCTAGAAGTAGCTATGTGGTTGTACGTGATCAAGAATAGGATAATGCCAAAAACACATGACACCACCATATCTCAAAAGTGTGTCATGTTGTTGTACAGCATGCACAAGGGATTAGATCTGAACCTTGGATGAATCATATGGATGGAGACCCTCTCTTGCGGGCACAAAAATTAAGTTTTCTGAAGGATTGGAATTCCCTAATTCTGTTAGCAGAAGCGAATTGGGACCAATTCGTATTTTAATTAAGTTTTCTAAAATACCAGTACATTGGCAAATCATAAAGAATAGTTCTATATATAAACTAGGCTAAGCATGCATTAGATCTAAATCTAATAATTAAAAGAATAAAATACTTACTTGTTGAAGACTTTCTTCAATGAACTCCCACCAAGAGTAATATGATCACAGTAGGGACACTACCACCAAGATCTTCCACTACTATATCTTTAGGACTAGGAACCAAGTTGTGGGACTTGGTGTTCTTGAATTTTGAGAAAAATAATTTCACTAGAATAATGTTGTGAAACTCTTAGAGAGAAATTTTGCTTGAGAGCAAAATCTTGAGTTGAGAGAGTTATCTCAATTGGGAAGGCATTATGTCCTTTATATAGAGTGTCATATCCCTACATAATAGGTTAGGGATATATTTAATTAATTAATAATTAATTACTCTTCCCAATTCTAATAGGATGGCGATTCATTTAATTAATTAATTAAATCAAATATTAAATCAAATTTAATTAATTTCATTTAAATCATATTTAAATGAATATCTCCCACATAACCTATTGTTTTTAATGAAATCAAATTTAATTAAATTAATAATTAATTAATTCTTCAATTAATTAATTACTAAATTAAATATCTCATATTTAATTTAAGCCTACAATTAAATCGTATTTAATTGTATTTCTCTCAATCAATAAAGTTTAATCTTAAATTAAACTTTATATTATAATGTATCACATACATTATATTAATTGTATCACATATACGACTAACTTGATTTCCCATAATGGATTTTGAACTATTCAAATTCCTTTCAAAACTAATTTTTCCTAATTACCCTTTACGAGCTAGCAGAGGAACCTAATGGACCTACAGATCAGAAGCTTCAATGATATGAGGTTAACTGACTAAACTCATTAATCAAGTTAACCAATATTCATTAACTGTAGGTCATTCCACTAAAGACCCACAACTGAATTCTTCTCACTGTAGAACATTTCTGTGTCCATGGATATAGACCAATAACGGTAAGTCAATCCTTCACGAGTGTTCGTAACTACAGCTGGGTCAAATTACCGTTTTACCCCTTTGTTACCTCTATCTCTTTAAGTATCAGTGCTCCTCTAATGAACAGCTTGTTTATGGTCTAACCAATAAATAGAAAGTTCCTCTTAGGCCATTGAGAGGGCGGGATCCCTTTGTTCAAGACCCGGAGTCACCACTTAAGGGAACACTCATCTACTTCTCCTAGAATCGGGAAGGAGTAAATTTCATCTTGTGTTGTCATGTCCCCAGCCCCCTACTCGATCTTGTCCCCAACAAGGTAGGCTTATTGAGTCGGCGTACAGGCCACTCTCACCCATACTTATCAAAGGACAATACATCGTCAGAAGGAGTTCATGACACACTCAGGATTAAGACCGAGTTACCTAGGTCATCCTATTGAAACAGTAATCTAACTAGTTAACGGTGTTACAACTAGTGGTTGACTATTTCATGGTCCGGTCTTATGCAAACTCATTGCATAGGATACCCCTGCTTGCATGTCTACTACATGGACGATATGGATCAATACGTCTGTATCAAATACAAAGCGGGTTGTATCACATAGTGTTACCAGGATAAGGTACCCAGCCTTATCCCGTACTATAGACCTTTTAGGTTGTTACTTGAACATCGATCCCCGTATGACTCCACATACTAGTTCAAGTTACATACAAACAACCTTGGAACTTAGTTTATTGGATTTGGGTCATATTGTACAATGTTTAAAAATAACACTTTATTATAGAAACTCAATAACACTTTATTGAAACAAGTATACAATTTGTTTACATTCACTTTCTACGAGTTTTAGGGCATAAAATCCACCATATTCTTTCCAACCGTGATCACCAAGATATGCAGACTTGTAGGAATAGAGCCAGAGGAAAAAGAAGAGAAAGAAGTAGCCCGAACTTCCATTGACTTAAGCTTAATCAAGAAGCTCATAGCAAATTCCAAGCAGAAGGTGACTTCACTTGAAAAGAAGGCTTAAACAACCTCTCCTGCAGCTCAAACCGTAAAATCTTCTGAAGAAGCCACTGCTGAAGCAGGTGATGCGACCGCAAAATCATCACAAAATTTACCAGATGTTGCCGCAAGTCTATAGCAATCTTCAGTCCCTCAACCACAACCTGAAAATAAAGTCTATAGCAATCTCCAGTCCCTCAACCACAACCTGAAAAATAATTTGTTGATTTTGAGGAGAGACTTGGAGAAGATGAGGAGCCAATTTAAGAATTACATGACCTATGCTAGAGAGCGAGATGGAGTTGTCAGATGTATCTTGGAGAATGTGGTGGAGGATCTCGATGACTATCTTCCACCATTCCCCGAAATAAACTGGAATCCAACACCAGGCAATGGAGCAGGCTCTTCTAACGCCTAGTGATAGCATGCATAAATGCTATCATTTTATCCTTAGATTTAAGAGTTTTTGTTGGATTTTATTGTGGTTTTAATGATTAAATATGTTTCATTCTGAATTTTTGTCCCAAGGAGCTTTTTGATCAATTTTTGGAGAAAAAGGAGAAGAAGTGGCCCAATTCATGAAGATGCTGAAGGTGTTCATATAACACATGCGGAAGCAACTGAAGATCGAAAGCACTTAACTCAATCAATTTTACTCCTAAAGCATGTATGTTCTAGAAAAGACAGAACAGAAAGTTAGAGAGCACCAACCTTTTTGTAGCTCACTTGTGTGGAACTCCTTGTGATGTTTTCTTCTCCAATCCTCTTGGACAACCTCTAGAGTCTTCCCTACTATTCTCCGGGCCAAGAACGACGTGTGGGAGTCTTATAGAGATAGGGAATGGGAAGGGAGTGCTTGAGGGTACAAGCTCTTGAGAGATCTATGGAGGTGTGTGTGTTTGAGAGTAAATTCCAGCAGCATAACAGTAGGTAACTCACTCTCTTAGAGTTGAATCTGATTCATACTCCTTATATAGACCTCTTCCATGCAAAGACAAGCTTCATGACACTAGACACATGGTGAAATTGCAACTCAAAGTGGATTCTAGGTGCTTAATTCACAACACATGCAACATGGTTGTGTTGTTTTCCACTATGCATCAACATGCAAGAGTGGGAATCCCACTAAATCCACTCAATTGAATCTAAATTCTGAATTTTTAGCTTGCAATTCATTCATATTTCAATTCTAAATTGAATTTGATTTCTAGGTAATTAATTGGGACATTTCCAAGTAATTTGACATGATTAATCTAATTAATCATTGTCACCTAGTGCCATTAATTATATATGATTCCTAATACATATATATGGTATTTAAAACACTTTTAAATACCTTATCTCTCAATTCCTAATTTAATTCATAATTAAATCATTGTGTCAAACACATTTTACGATAATACCCTATTTCCCGTTTTTGAACGATTCAAAGATTCCTATCAATATGTTCTAGGCTTTAATTCGATATGAGCTAGTAGGGGGACCTAATGGACCTATAGATCATGGGCTCCAACGATTCGGGCTAACCGACTAATCTCATTATCTAAGCTAGCCAACATTCGTTAACTACCGGGACATTCCACTATAGCCTGATAGTTGCACTCCCCTCACTATAGATATATTTCCATCCACTTGATTTAACCATGCTCAGTAAGTCGTTCCTTCACAGGTTGTTCGTAACTATAGCTAGGTCAAATGACCATTTTACCCCTATAGTACTTCTTGTTCCTTAAGTTCCACTAATCCTCTAATGAACAATCGGTTTATGGTCCAACCATCAAACCTAAGTCCCTCTCGATCCAACGAGAGGGTGGGGCCCCTTGTTCAAGTCCTGGAGTTAGTACTTAAGGGAACAACCTCTCTACTATCCCTGAAATGGGTAGGAGCGAATTCCGTCTTGCGAGACTACGTCCCCAGCTATCTATTCGATCTTATCCCCAAAATGGTAGGCTTGTTGAGTCAGCGATGCTGGCCACTCTCACCCATGCAGATTAAAGGATAATCTCGTATACACAGGAGTTCATAGTTAGCTCAGGATTAAGAACGAGTTACCTAGGTCATCTATGAGAAATAGTCAGTTTTTTCAGTAAACGGTGTTTATAAAGAGAAAGTGACTTATTTCGTGGTCCAGTCTTATGCAAACTCATTGCATAGGACGCCCCCACTCCCATGTCTCCACATGAACGATTTAGGATCTCATCGTTTGTACTTAATACAAAGTGGGCCGCGTCCATAGTGTCCCCAGGATAAGGCACCCAACCGTATCCTTATACTATAGACTATTTTGACTATAAACTTGAACTTGATCCTACGATATGTCCCTACATATAGTTCGAGTAATCATTTTATAGCCAATGATCTTAGTTTATTGGATTTAGGTTAATCATTCTCAATTTACGTATTCAATAACATCTTTTACTGAATAACCTCAATAACGACTTTATTGGAAATAGAAATATGTTTAATGATTTACAAACTACGAGTTTATAGGACATTAAACCCAACAGATGCAATCATAAAAAATCAAGGATGGGTCAGGTTGAGAAGTCCAAGGCCTTGAGAATGGAAGAATTGGGCCAAGAACCGGATAATGCAACCCAAATCAGCCCAAAAATCGAGTCTAGAAGTTACAGCCGAAGGATAGCGTCGAGACACTAGCCAACAGCGTCGTGACACTACAGCAACTTGGAGAACACGAAGAATACGTCACAGCGTCGCGACGCTATCGCACCTATAGCTCTATTTAAGACGCGATTTGGCCTCGGTTTGGGATCATCAAGCAACATTTAAAGGCTCTTTGAGCCATTTTGGGGGTTGGGATGAGAGTGAGTGAGAGTAGCTCTTAAAGAGTGTTTTTTGGGTATTTTTGGGGATGATCGGGAGCTTGTTTCATGACGGATCAAAGCCGTAAGCAAGGGATTCATCGCCGGTTTAGTTTCTGTTCTCTATTCTTGTCTATTTACTGTTTTTACAGTGTATATGCTAGAAATTTTGGTGTTCATAGTGACAATGTATAACTAAACTCCTTGAATGAAGAAATAGAAGTTATAATATTATTTTGATTACCTCGTATTGTGTCCAATTTTACTAGTTATTTGTTTGGGTGTTCTTAATGCTCTATGAATTCTGGCCAAATTTATAGTGAATCGATACTTAGTGGAAACTCGACGGAGAGAAACTAACTCAGATCATAACCCATCCAACTAAGTTTAATTGCTTGTAGTGACAGCGAGATTAGTTTATTAGGCTTAGAGATCGATAATGAATCAGGGCTTATTAATTAACTCATTTAATAGCGCTAACGACACTTAGGTTATTAAAATGAGTTAATTAGAATTAGAGGAAACCGACAGGAGAACCTATGTTAACAAGGAGATTCTAGATCTATAATTAGTTGGACATGATATCTAGTAATCAAAATAATTATTAACCCATATTTTGGAATTCAAGACCTCGCCTCTCACTTGGCTTTATCTCCCTCGTTTGTAACTTAATTGCTTGATCAAAGATTGTTTTATTGCCTTATTTGATTTTTTTTCCATCTCTCATTGCATTAGATTTCCTAGATAATAAGCAACCTCAATATTTTTAGTGTTTAGATTATTGCTTTGCCTGAGTCACGCTACTCCCTATGGAACACGATATTCGGTTTACTTACCGTCTCTTTATTTCTTGCGGCCCGTGCACTTTGCGGTCATCACCTAGGGGAGTTTTCCTTTCACCCTTCTATTCTTTAATTCATTATTCTTTTATCGATAGGTGATTGGAAGTAGGATCTAGTTATCTTTAAATGCTTTCTGTTATTTTTGTTGTTTTCTTTGTTTTGATAGGTTAGTGAGTTTCATCTGTTTTCTTGCATTTTACATTTCTTAGATAGGTCGTTTGCTTATTTTGTTTTAAAGTTTTGTTTTGGATAAAGTTTTGAAAAAAGTATACTTTTTTAAAAAAAAGAAAGAAAAAGAATTCTAAGAAGATTTTCAAAGAGAAGTGTGCTTATTAGGTTTGTTTGTTTTATAGCGCCCTTAATGATGATAACTAAAGCTCTCTCGGTTATTTAAATGCTTTGGTAACTTCAAGTTTTGAAAATAGGAAGCCTAAATAAACTCTTCTCTCCATAACACATTCAAGTCCAAACTCACCTTAGTCTTTGCCTACCGATACCTTTAGGAAGGATAGACTTGATCTTAACTTGTCAATCCTTTTAAGTCTCTCCTATTATGATCTTCATGTTAGTCAATGGAGACATTGACCCATTTAAGTTTTTTTTTTTTTTTGGGGGGGGGGGGGGACAGTTTTGTATTTTTGTACTCTCTGTTGTATCATGACTACCTATTGCTAGTGCTAAAAAAAGTAGAAAAAACAAGGAGATAATCCTTCTTCTCGAATAAACCAAGTAACCAGGGGCGGCCGTGACACCCACGATTTCCACTGCATGAAAGGTTAGTTTGGGAAGTGAGTATGCGCTACAGTCTTAATGGTGAGCTATGCTCGTAGTCATCTACTTTCACCACAAAGTGTTAGTATGTTGGAACGAAGGTATAGATGACCATGAGACTCTCCTTTGCCAAAAAAAAAAAAGAAAGAATGAAAGCCTAGCAACATCTTTAATAAGTTTGGGGGAGGGAAGTTAGGTTTTCTTTTCCATTTTTGAGAGTCATGATGGCTTGTGAAAGAGATAGGATAAAGGTTAGGTGCAATAACAGGCAAAAAGAGGTGGGGATGCATGAGAATGTTTTATCTTGAGAGGTGTGAGTGAAGGCCTAATGTTAGAGAAACTTTGTTGTTAATCTAGAGTATTAGGAGCCGAGTTCTTTCCTGAAAGATGCGCTCACAAACTAAACTTCCCTACGAAACGCACATCTTTTCTTTCTTGTTTCTATTGGCTTGTTAATATTGCTTGAGGACAAGCAGTGGCTTAACTTTGCGGGTATGATAACGCTCATTTATGTGCGTTATTTATCCTTGAAAGCTTAGGTAATTGTTTGGAAAGCAAGAACTTTGTGTCTAAAATCTTATCATTTTAAGTCATTTTAGCAAAAGTTGTAGAATAATGAAGAAAATCTTAGAATTATGGAATTTAAGCTTAATTTGTACAAAAAGATATTATTTTTGTAAAGAATTTATCCAAATAATGCTTTTGTGCAGAAGCCTTTGCGAAGGGAATGCGCTCACAAGAGGAGATAAAAGGTTAGCGGAGCAATAGAAGGTGAAACTAAAGAATTGCGCCTGCATCTGGACCTGAGGATGTGAGAAATGCAATCAAGATGCACCCGCAAAGCCATATAAGGAAAGAAGCCCCATGTTGAAGACAAAATTGTTGAAGCAGAACACAGTGGAAATTGCGTCCAAGATGCAGTCGCAACTGGGCTTTTCGACAGAATACCGAGATTCGTGGGATCTTCACAAAATAATCCAAAAATCCCCAATCCGGCATCAAATATCCGAAGATGACGGATTCTTACCTTCCAAGGCCCTCTCAAACTGATCTCGACAGCAAACCTTACCTTCCAAGGTCTATAAAAGGGGATCAAGGTGCAAAAAGCAAGAAGAGCTTGGAGTTTTCGTCCTTAGGATTTATTTTTAAGTTTTCTCTCTTCTCACCTTATAACCACTTTGAGTTCCAGATCTTTCAGACTCTGTCGGCTCTTCTATTCGAAATAAGAAGAAGAGAAAGACTTGTCTCTCCTTGAAAAAGTGATAGCATGCATATATGCTAACTTTTTCGTAATTATTTTCGCTAGTTTTGTGCGTTAATTGTGAGCTTTGATGTCTTTTTATGTTGATTTTGTAGAAATCCGAGCTCATGAGGCAAAACTGAGAATTTTACTAATTTCGGGTATAAAAAGAAGACTTTGGACCATGAAAGAAGAAAAGAAAATATTGCATTTGAAGTGGAGGCCCAAAAGCCCAAAAGAAATGAAGTTTGAAGGTGAAAATCTGCATGTGAGGCTTCTAGAAAGACCAGCGTCGAGACGCTGTCCTTAGAGCGTCTCGATGTTGGCTGGAGTAGGCGGCAAGAAAGGTTTACGTCATAGCGTCGCGACGCTGTGACGTCTTGGGCAGCAAGCAAGGTCCGATCCTCCTCCTATTTAAAGCCCACTTCTCAATGGTTCAAGGCATCCAATTTTGGGGGTTTCTCCCCTAGCTCAATAGAGAGAAAAAGTGGAATTGATCGAGATTCCAAGGCTCGAGAATCGATATGATCATGACGGGAGCTTGGGATCAACTTATCGGTTATTTCTTCCTTACTTCTTTTTAATTCCTTATTGTAGAATGAGTTAGGACCATGGATCAAGATCACTTGGCCAAAATTATTTCCATTTGTGAGTAGATCTTGAGACCTAGGGTCGTTAACTTAGCTAATTAGATATTGTAGCTTAATTACTTGAGATTGTAACGAAGTTCTTCATATTTCATCTATGCAATTCATGCTTAATGCTTTTAATCCCTTGATCCCGGATTGATTGATGTGCTGGTCTAAATTGATACTCGACAGAGAGAAGTTAGATTAGATCCTAATTGCATGGCTAGCAATTGCTTGGAACACGAGAGTGAAAGAGAATTGTTAGAGATTTAAGATGAAGTTGCTTAATGTCATACTATAATTAACTAAGGAAATGGACACATGAATTAGTTATGTTAGTATGAGATGTGGGGGAACTTGAAAGAGAAATCCGCTTAAAATCACTTCTAGATTTATGAAATTGAAGATTAGTAGTTACATGCATCCTTGTACTTGAGCTACATTTCTAAGAAGCTAGTTAACACCCTAGGTCAAGTCCCCTTAATAGGATATTTCCATTCAATTGCATGATTCTTTAGTTATTTGTTAGTTCTTGCATTCTCAGAGTTTGTATTCTAAATAAAATTAAACATGATGGTTCTTGGTAATTAATGGACTTAAATCAATTTCCCTGAGGATTCGATACTCGGTATTACCTACCGTTTTATATTACTTGCGGCTCGTGCACTTTGCGGTCATCAAAAAGGGCAAGAGCTAGCTAGATAGAGAGAGAGAGATCCTTAGTAGAGTCTTGTCTTTACTTTCTGTTTTGCACTCTTTAATTTTCAACAAGTTGTTATTTCTTTTCATTTACTTTCAGTTGTGAGTTAATATTTTGTACTCAACTCATTCTTTAATATTAATTTCAGTTATCTTTTCTCCATGTCGAGTTTGATTTCCTTTATGTTTTGCAATTTATTTTCAATCATGAGCTAAGCTTCTATTTAGGGGTTCAAATATGTGGATTCCTTGAATAGAAGAAAGCCCCGCCTATGCAAAAGCATCTTTGCTCCCTCTAGCATTGTTTGTTTTTGTTGAAATTAAGGTTTAAATGTTAGCATAAATTGATCACTTAGGTTAGCATAGTTTGCATTTAGCTGATGGCCGAAAGGTTGGAGTTAAAAGCGTTGGTTCTCAAAGCTATAGTGGAAAAGATCCTAGAAATAGGACTTTGACTTCTTGCATCCTAGAAATAGGATTGGAACCACTAGGATTTTAAGAGTCGTGAGCGTTATTTATCTAAGTTTCAACTAGCCCTAGAAATAGATTTCTAGTTGTCTTAGTCTTCTAAAGGCACCTACAGCGGAGCTGAATAGAAGTTGGACTTAACTCACAATCTAGTTGTCAAAGTAATTGTGGGTGCAACTGGGATATGCTATCTGCAGGCGCATAGGTATGGGTTTCTAAAGCTCAAGGTTGAAACTATTTGAATTTCCATGTTTATCTCATAGATTTTTACCTGTCTTTATTTCCTTGTTTCTTTACTTTTGTCTTAAAACAAAAACCCCAATCAAACTATTTTTCTTGGTTACCAATCGTGGCCGCAAATTTAGAGGAGGTTCTGGTTTTACAAAGCCTTGTGTTAACTTAGCTAGTCACCATCTCCCTTGGGTATGATATCCGGAATACTTTCTACTTTATTACTTGATATTGTATACTTGCAATTGAGCAGGCTAATGCACATTAGTAGCACGATGCACGTCAAACCACGCCCATATGCAACAAATCGGACTGCATGCATCAATAGACTTGTGGCTAACGTCATACGCATGCAAAACCGCACCTCAGGCCTACTATCGAAGTAGCGTCGAAACGTTGTAGGCAGCCTCTCGACGTTGCAGCGTTTTCTTGTGGACTAATTTTCCGTCAGCGTCGAGACGCCGTTGAGCAGCGTCTCGACGTTGGCTCTCAGGTTTCCCAGAAACCTGCGACTTCCAGCATCATTCTCGATCGATTTGGCTACGATTTCTTCTTTCTTTGTAGCAATTGACACAAAAACATTAACACAAACTTACAGACTCGATTTGCAACAAAACATCAAGCCCTTACATTGATCAAATCAACAAAAAATTGCAAATCTAATATGCCAAAACCCAAAACGTCTACCAGCAAACCATATACATCAAATGTACGAATTAAATCCCACTAGCAGCCAATGCAAATTTTAAAGAAACAAGATTAGATCTACGATCGGCTCTGATACCAATTGTAGGATTGGAATTCCCTAATTCCGTTAGTGGAAGCGAATTGGGACCGATTCATAGTTAATTTGTTTCCACCAAAATACCATTACATTGGCAAAGAACATGCATAGAACAATTCTACAGCAATTAATCTAGGCTAAGCATACAACCTTAGATCTAATCTAAAGAGGAGAAGCATACATACCGTCGTTGTTGTCTCTGAAACATCAAGAACGCTTTCTTGATTTCATAGGGATCAAGTGTCAACAATTGGGACACCACCAATTGATCTTTCCCGCTATGACTCTAAGATTAGGAACGTAGTTGTGGGACTACCTAATCTTGAATGAGAGAAACTCTAGAGAGAAAATTCTCCCTATGTGTTCTTGCGTTGAGAGAATGAGAGAGAGGCTAGAATGATACCTTAGTCATAAGGTTAGGGTTCTCATAACCTTTTCTTTTATAAGTAAGGAAACCCTAATGTGAGGTTAGGAAAAGATCTAGACTGTTAGGTCAAAAATCAATTAATTAAATAATATAAAATTGATTTAATTAATTAATTAATCATATTAATTAATTAGCCTCATGCACATTTAAATCATATTTAAATGCAATGTCCTCACATAATAGTTTTAATTAAACTTAATTAAATCACATTTAATTAATTCAATTAAACTAATCAATTAATTAATTCCAATAATTAATTAAATAACTCTCATATTCAATTCATTACATATTATAATCATATTCTAATAATCCCCTCATATACTATAGTTTAATTAAATCACATTTAATTTAAACTAAATTCAATAATTAATTAATTCATCTTCTAATAAATATCATATATTTAATTAGACATATATTTGAACTCTTTCAAATATATCATTCTCTCAATATAATAAAGTTTAATCTCAAATTAGACTTTATATTTTAATGCATCACTATACATTATATTAATTGTATCTCTTACAAATTACTTAATTCCCAATATGAATTTGAACTATTCAAATTCTCTCAAGACATAATTGTTCCTAACTACTCTTTACGAGCTAGTAGGGGGACCTAATGGACCTACAGATCAAAAGCTCCAAAACTATGGGGTTAACTGACTAAACTCATTAATCGAGTTAACCAATATTCATTAACTGTGGGTCATTCTACTAAAGACCCACAGCTGAACTCTTCTCACTGTAGAACATTTTTGTGTCCACGGATATAGGCCAATACCGATAAGTCAATCCTTCACGAGTGTTCGTAACTACAGTTGGGTCAAATTATCGTTTTACCCCTGTGTTACATCTATCTCCTTAAGTATCAGTGCTCCTCTAATGAATAACCTGTTTATGGTCCAACCATTAAACAGGAAGTCCCTCTCGGGCCAGTGAGAGGGCAGGATTCCTTTGTTCAAGTCCCGGAGTCACCACTTAAGGGAACACTCATCTACTTCTCCTAGTAGCGGGAAAGAGTGAATTCCTTCTTGTATTGTCATGTCCCTAGCCTCCCACTCGGTCTTATCCCCAAAAAGGAAGGCTTATTGAGTCAGCGAATAGGCCACTCTCACCCATGCTAATCAAAGGACAATACTTCATGAGAAGGAGTTCATGACATACTCAGGATTAAGATTGAGTTACCTAGGTCATCCTATTGAAACAGTAACCTAACTAGTTAACGGTGTTACAACTAGTGGTTGACTATTTCGTGGTTAAGTCTTACGCAAACTCATTGCATAGGATACACCCACTTGCATGTCTACTACATGGATGCTTTGGATCAATACGTCTATATCAAATACAAAGTGGGTCATATCACATAGTGTTACCATAATAAGGTACCCAGTCTTATCCCTATACTATAGACCTTTCAGGTTGTTACTTGAATATCGATCCCCGTATGTCTCCACATACTAGTTCAAGTTATATACAAACAACCTTGGATCATAGTTTATTGGATTTGAGTCATATTGTGCAATACTTAACAATAACACTTTATTGTAGAAACTCAATAACACTTTATTGAAACAATTATGCAATTTGTTTAATTTCATTATCTACGAGTTTTAGGGCATAAAACCCAACAGTTGTAACACCGTTAACTAATTAAATTATTATTTCATAGGATAACTGAATGTAGAGATTTGTCGTAGTCTCTATTCAAATAAATTTATAGTCACAAAAAACTAAAGCTAACTTGTAGTAGTAGTGGTCGGGCTCAAACACATGGAACAACCGGTTTATTTCTGAATTCTTTTGTGCTTTGAGGTAATTGAAGGGGGTTTGTGGATACAATATAATAAGAAATAAAAATAAAGGTGGGAAACTAAATGCAAGAAATGTAAAAGACGGGTTAGTTGATCTTACCACGAGGATTACTATAGTCGGGGTGGCACTCAATGTTTAGTTTGATTAATTCCATTCATTGATTATCAATTGATTTTAATTAATTATCTAAGCCCGACGTACTCTTGGAACAACCTGAAGGTCATGATCCACTATCACAAACATGTGAGCACTAAGTTTTATTCTAGCCTAAATTAGCTAATTGGTCGATTAACTAATTCAAATCGCATTAGGATCTAGCCAGATTAATTAGACATACAATGGGCAACAAACCTCGATCACAATAAACTAAATCATCTAACTCTAGGTGGCGCGTGAGGATTATCACAATGTACTCCTATTACTACATTTTATTAGCGATTAAATTTAGCAAAGTCGCGGTCGAGGTCGTCAATCTCTCCTAACATTACTAAACTTGTATGCATAAAGCTAGAATCACAAAGACAATTAACTAAACAATTAAGAAAAGAAATCTCATGAAATTAAATCAAACTTACTAACCGAGGTTCTGATTACAGCAATCCGAGCTTAGTTGGCCATAGCCAAGTGCAATCCAAGCCCGAGGTCTGATCAACCAAACCTTAGACTAAGAAAACTGAAAAGAGTGCTTGAAACTAGAGAGGAAAAATAGTTACAATTGAGAGAATTAAACTTGGATACTGAAGGGATAAAAGCTCTACGCAGTGGAAAAAATCACAGGACCTACTCGTAGTCTTTGATTTTTAATTGAAATACCAATACAATTCGCAAAAACATACAATAATAAAAACATACTTAACACGCTGTAAATGGCTATAAAAACATGCTTTTTATGGATCAAAAAACCTTTAGATCTAATCTAATGTTGATCCTAATGATCAAGGTTCAAGAATACTTACTATTGCAAGAAGCCTTGACCAAAAAACCACATTTTTCACGATCTTGCAGAAAATTCCAACAACCTTCTTTGATCTCCTTTGCAGATTTTTTTTTCTCCACGAACACCACCAATAGAGTTGCATCGGTATTCTCCTTGGGAACTAGAAAGAGGATGCTTGTGGGAGCAAAAACTCTAAGGGATTTTTTAAGAGAATTTTGGTCTCTATAATCTTGGAAAAAACGCAGAGAGTGAGTGAGAGAGAGAGCTTCCTTGCGTGAGAGACTGAAGGGATTATCGAAAAAACTGAGGGAGTGGTTATCAAACGGATGAGAACTTCCCACTCCTAAAATAACTCCCTTTCACGCGTGAGACTAGGTTAGTGGAAGACCATTCTGTTTGATCAGTTCACATAACTGATAAATTAGTTAATAATTAAAAATTATTAATTAATTAATTAAATTAACATTTAATTTAATTATCATTTATATAAATGATCGACATAACCTAAAGTTTCGATGCAACTCAATTAAATCAAATCAAATTAAATTAAATTAAATTAAAACAAATAATTAATTAATTCACCAATTGATTAATATTATAATTAAATATCATATATTTAATTTTATTTCTCTCAAATAAACTATAGTATTAATGTGCATCCAATGTACATTAATTATAACCTATAGTTTTAATATGAATCAAATTCATATTTTGAACTTAATATTCGAACCCCTTCAAATATACAATTCTCCTTTAGAAATTTACCTCAACGTCCTAAATGAGCTACCAGTGGGACCTAATGGACCTACAGATCAGAAGCTCCAACGATATGAGATTAATTGGCTAAACTCATTAACCAAGTTAATCACTGTTCGTTAACTGCGGTTCACTCCACTAAAGAACCACAGCTGCACTCTTCTCACTGTAGATATATTTCTATGTCCACGGATATCGACCATTAACAACAAGTCAGCCTTTCACGTGTGTTCGTACCCCTACTAGGTCAAATTACCGTTTTACCCCGGGGCTACCTCTTCATCCTTAAGTCCCAGTGCTCCTCTAATGAACAACCTGTTTGAGGTCCAACCAACAAACAGAAGTCCCTCTCGTGCCATAGAGAGGGCAGGGCCCATTTTTCAAGACCGGGAGACACCACTTAAGGCAACACACCTCTACTTACCCTAGAGTCGGGAAGGAGTGAATTCCATCTTATGTGATTATGTTCCCATCTCCCCACTCAGTCCTATCCCCAAGATGGTAGGCTTATTGAGTCGCCGTGCTGGCCACTCTCACCCATACAAATCAAAGAATAATCCCTCATGGACAGGAGTCCATAACCCACTCAGGATTCAAACCAAGTTGCCTAGGTCATTCTAGTGAAATAGAAACCTAACTAGCTAACGGTGTTACAGTTAGTGGTTAACTATTTCGCGGTCCGGTCTTATGCAAACTCATTGCATAGGATACCCCCACTCGCATGTCCACTACATGAACGCGTTGGATCATTGCATTTGTATCATAATACAAAGCGGGTCGTATCCATAGTGTCACCAGGATAAGGTACCCAGCCTTATCCCTATACTATAGACCCTTTAGGTTATATCTTGAACATTGATCCCCGTATGTCCCTACATACTAGTTCTAGCCTCATACTAACAGCCTAGGATGTTTAGTCTATTGGATTAGGGTTAATAAGACAAGATTTCTCAATACAAACAAGATAAATAAATCATACATCATGTTATTAATGTTCGGTCAAATGTTACATTTACTTTGTATGAGTTTTAGGGCATAAAACCCAACAAACTCCCACTTGAACTAAAACTCAAGATAATGGGAATAGTATATACAAAATAATCCAAAGCTGGAAATGGTAAATGTATATTGTACATTACATAAAAGGTAAATATACAAAATACAATAAACTATGGCATCCTTACATCCATTACACATCTCCCACTTGCCCTAGATTATACTATATACATGTCTCGCAGACCTAGACTCTCTAGATGACCCTCGAACACTTTAGCCGAGAGAGCCTTCGTAAACGGATCAGCAATGTTGTGCTCCGAAGCGATCTTGGTAACGACCACATCTCCTCGTTGCATAATCTCCCAAATCAAGTGGTACTTCCTCTCGATGTGTTTTCCTCGTTTGTGGCTGCGAGGTTCCTTAAAAATAGCTACAGCCCCACTGTTGTCACAGTATAATGTTATGGGCATGTTCATATTTGGAACAACTTCCAAATCTTTCAAGAACTTCCTTACCAAACCGCTTCCTTAGCTTCTTCACAAGCAGCTACATACTCAGCCTCCATGGTTGAGTCCGCTATGCATCCTTGTTTGATGCTTCTCCGAACTACAGCTCCCCCGTTAAGGGTGAACACTGACCCTGACGTGGATTTCCTAGAATCCTTGTCAGACTGGAAGTCAGAGTCGGTGTATCAAGTTAGAACTAACTCCTTAGCCCCAAACACCAGCATGTAGTCTCTCGTTCTCCAAAGATACTTGAGGATTCCTTTAACGGCGGCCCAGTGGTCTAACCCTGGATTTGATTGATATCTGCTGACTATCCCTACTGCATAACAAATGTCAGGCCTAGTGCAGAGCGTTGCATACATTAAGCTGCCTACAGCTGAGGCGTAGGGAATCCGTCTCATATCCTCAATTTCTTGAGGTATCTTAGGACACTGCGCCTTAGACAAGTGAACCCCATGCCTGAAAGGTAATAAATCCTTCTTGGAGTTCTTCATCGAATATCGAGACAACATTTTGTCGATATACGTTGCTTGAGACAGGGCTAGCGTTTTGTTCTTTCGATCCCGAATAATTTTGATTCCAAGAACATATTGGGCCTCTCCTAAATCTTTCATTTGGAATTGGGCCGCTAGCCATTCTTTTACGTCAGACAGATATCCTACATCATTCCCAATGAGTAGGATGTCATCAAAATAAAGTACTAGGAAAGCTACTTTGTTCTTGTTGATTTTCTTGTAAACACAAGGCTCATCAACATTTTGGTCAAAGCAAAAAGATTTGATCGCAGTATCAAATCTAATGTTCCAAGATCTGGAAGCCTGTTTCAACCCATAAATGGATCGATTCAGTTTACAAATGTTTTGCTCCTGACCTTGGGTTATGAACCCTTTGGGTTGAGACATAAAGATATTCTCTTCAAGATTACCATTCAGAAAGGCAGTCTTGACATCCATTTGCCATATCTCATAGTCATAATGTGTGGCTATGGATAAGAGAAACCTTATTGACTTTAACATAGCAACAGGAGAAAAGGTTTCCTCATAGTTCACCCCATCTCTCTTGGTATAACCCTTTGCTACAAGTCTAGCTTTGAAAGTCTGTACTTTCCTAGCTGCATCTCTTTTTCTCTTATAGATCCATTTACACCCTATGGGTTTGACCCCTTCAGGTGGATCTACAAGTTCCCAAACTTGATTGAAGTACATAGACTCCATCTCAAGGTTCATTGCTTTGGCCCATTCGTCTTTATCTACATCAATTTTTGCCGACGATAAGACAATGGATCCTGAACACCGACATCAGGTATGACTACTTGTGTTTCAGTTAAACCCAAGTAACAGTTAGGTTGAATTCCAACCTTCCCATTGCGTCAGGGCTCTCCCACTATGTGAGGAGGATGAGATTGACGTGAAGAGCTGGCTCCTACATCAACTCTTGTTGAAGGACCAGCTTCATCAAAAACTCTTGCTGACTCTTCTGTAGCTTCTCCTAACACTAGTTTACTACGTGGTTTGTGATCTCTAATGTGGTCTTCCTCCAAGAAAGTAGCGTTTGTCGATACAAATACTTTGTTTTCTTGAGGGTCGTAGAAAAGACCACCTCTCGTTTCTTTAGGGTAACCAACAAATTGGCATACTCTAGAACGAGGTTCCAATTTCTTAGGATTTGTAACTAGCACGTGTGCAAGACAACCCCAGATACGGAAGTAACGCAAACTACGTTTACGCCCCCTCCATAGCTCAAAAGGGATAAAAGTATTTGTATATTTACCTTTGAGAAATTGAATCATGAATTTGGCAGCTCAAACATGGGTCGTATCCATAGTGTCACCAAGATAAGGTGCCCAGCCTTATCCCTATACTATAGACCCTTTAGGCTGCATCTTGAACATTGATCCCCGTATGTCCCTACATACTAGTTCAAGCCTCATACTAACAGCCTAGGATGTTTAGCTTATTGGATTAGGGTTAATAAGACAAGATTTCTCAATACAAACAAGATAAATGAATCATACATCATTTTATTAACGTTCGGTCAAATGTTACATTTACTATCTACGAGGTTTAGGGCATAAAACCCAACAAACTCCCACTTGAACTAAAACTCAAGATAATGGGAAAAGTATATACAAAATAATCCAAAGCTGGAAATGGTAAATATATATTGTACATTACATAAAAGGTAAATATACAAAATACAATAAACTAGGGCATCCTTACACCCATTTACATCCGTATTTTTCCGTTTTTTTTCGATTTTCTGAATTGTTCCAGCCACTGTTCTTCGTCGTTTTTCGTCATTTTTGGCCAATTTTTGTCCGGATCTTCATCGTTCTTCAATCTAAACTAGACCCGGACTCACAGAGGCTCGATTTACAATTTTTATGCCAAAAAATGCAAGGGCCTTTAAATTTGATCAAATCAAAAAATTGTAAATCTAAGGCCAATTAACCTCCAGTTCATAGCAAAATTTAAACATTCATAGTGCAAAATCCCACCAGATACAACCCTAAAACCAAAGCTACATATTTATAGAGGTCTTGGGCATTGAAACTCTTCAATTAGCGTTGGGACATTGGCTCAAATTTGGAAAAAATTCGCGAGCAAATAAGGAAAGTATCAATCTGGAAAATTGCCTAGCGTCTCGACGCTAGTCTAAAATCTTGTGGCGTTGAGCTGGAGCATCGGGTAGGGTCTAGACGCTCTCGCCTCGAGTTTTTTACGCTAAAACTTCATCTGCAAAGCGCTGAGATGCTGATTTCAAGGGTTGAGACGCTACGCTTCGAGTCAAGAGCATTTTAGTCATTTTAAGTTTTAGTTTAACTCGTTTTAGCCTCGAATTGGCTCCAAACCTCCGTCAAGGACCTAAACACATATTATACTCATTTGAAAGCATTTTTCGCAAGGAATTCAACTAAGATAAGAAAATTGGGAGTAAATAAACATATCACAAATTTGTCCTATTAAAATACCCTAACCTAAACATTGCTAGTCCTCGAGCAAGCCTAAGGCAAGGATGATAGAGATTGAAATGCAATGCCAAATTCATGATTCAATTTCTCAAAGATAAACATGAGAAACATTTTACTCTAGAGAATCAAAGCATGACTAGCATAATTAGAGACAAATTAAAAATTAACCAAAATCTTTCACATGCATAAATGTGCGCTAAGTCTTCCCTAGAGATGTTTTGCAAAATTCGAGAATGGCTTATAAAACTCTCATTCCATCTTCCCCCTACACTGGACAAATGCATAATGCTTTAAAGGAAAGGAACAAATTAACTTGTTAGGATACAAAGGGGTGCCTCAAATCCTTTCTTTCTTTTCTCTCAACTAAGGGGCCTAAGCTTGCATATATATGATTTTTTAAGGGGCACTAGCTTTCACAGAACTACTGTAGGATCACATTTCTTGAGTTTAACCTTCGGACAACCTAATTGATCACAATAGAGGTGCCTCGTTTTACCCTGGCAAGCAATGCAAAAACAAGCTTTTATTTTTCTCATATTTCTTCTTTTCTCAAAATCAAAAATAATTTTTCTTTTGAAGTTTAACAAGGAAAATATTCTTTTCAACTCCTCAAGCATAAAACAAGCTATTTTGCAAAAATTTCCTCTAAACATGCTACATATCCTATCGATGTGACAACAGAAATTCAAATCCTATAAAACCAACACAACTACGCTAGAAAAGACTTAGGTTCAATTTAGACATGAAAAATTTTGAAAAATTTTAATGAAGGCTCTAAAAATGTTAGAATGCATGCAATTCAACTACAAGTAAAATATACACTCATGCTTTCTCATCCTAGAAATCTCATAATCAATCCTAAGGCAAGGTGATAGCGCGCATAACGAGCTATTTTTCCCTGTTCGTCATTTTAGTTAGTCTTTCATATTAAATTGGCCAAAATTATGCATTTTAATATTCTGTTTGTAGGAATTAATTATTGGAGTTAAATCGAGAAAATGGAGTTGATCGAGTGTTCGGGACGCTAAAAGAAGCCAAAGAAACGAGAAGGAATGAAAGTTGGAGGCTTATAATTGAGGCAAACCTGAGAGCTAACATAAAGAGGCTACTTTCTGGGCGTCTCGACGCTAGTTAATTTCCATTTATGATTCTAAGAGCACAGTATCAAGAAGCTGTGATTATGTCACACCCCCTCCCAGACCACCTGCTAGCTTAGCCCGAAAGATGGCGTGAAGCCAACGGACATTGTCCTCCTCTAACGATACCCGCTGACCCTCCTGAACGTTGAACCTGATAAACATACTAATCATAGATATAAAGCATTCTACATGAAACAGAACACAGCGGAATCCCTGAAAAAAAACTTCCAACAAACACGAGGTGCCGCCCTGACATAACTTGGTTCGGATAATAACCTGATATAGATGTCACAACCAAAAACATATACAACTAGGGTTTATACAACCACGACCTCTAGGACTATATTATCCAATCCTTACAAAACATTTACAATATGAACAGACTCAATATACAACTGATAACTGCCCAAAAGGTAGTTATTTAGGCCTCATTTCTATATTGATTTGTGTGTCTTTTGTGCTTAATGGGGTTTGTTTTAGATAAATATTACATGTGTTAACCCATTTGGAAGAATGGAAGCTTTGGAAATCATCTTGTGCAGAATCTGTTGCTGGGCGACTGGAGGGAGCAAATTCTGTGCTGCAGCAAAACTGGGAGCAGAACTGCCACGTCACAGCTCGTTAGCCAACTTCATGAACCGACTTCTGTTGAATTATTTTCGGGATAAAGGAGTAAGGAGAGCCCTACACGTGTCCATGTTGACCTAATTCAAGCCTCCTACCACCTCTATAAAAGGAGATAGCCGCCCAAGTCAAAAGCATTCCAACTTTCCTTAGAAGCCGAGTAGTATAGAGAGATTAGAGATTACCAAGAACACCATCATCCACAAGCTGATTAAGGAGATTACTATTTTCTTTATTATCTTGTGTAGATGGACATGCCTACTCAGATTGTAATTCGTGTTTCCATTCTTATTATGAACTAAGTAGCTTTAGGCGTTGGTTAAGGAATATGTAGTTGCTGTACTTAAACTCTAATAATATTTATTGATTATTGCATCTTGGTTAATTGTTGTGCTTGTTTCTATTTTATGCCCGCTTGGCCAGCCGGTATGAATATCTCTCTCTAGTTTCAGGGATGATTTAGGGAGTGTGTGGCAATTAACCACACTACGATCATTGTGTATTGGTGAACGCCAGTGACTGAGCTAGGGATAACCAGTTGCCTAGTGCTTGATCGGTCGCACTTCATTGGGGTTGAAACACATTCCAAAAGATTCGGAGTTCCGGGAGGAATCCGCTAATAATACTGCGAGAGTTTGCATGATCAATAATATTGCTAGAGCATCTTTTAAAACAATTACTAAACTTAACCAGCGCCTGCCTCTAATCTGTCTGCCTAATTGTTTATTCTTTGTTCTGTCGTTTATTTTGATTCAGCATTATTCTTACAAAATAAAATCATTTTTATTACCTCGAAACCATTAGAAAGTTACATAAAATAGGTAAAGTGGAAGCTAGTTCAGGACTCGGATTGATAATATTACTTGCTGCCGACTGTGTATACTTGCACATGAATTCTAGAGTCTTTTATACCATATTTCTACTCACTCTAGGACCCAACAAGTTTTTGGCACCATTGCCGGGGACCTTGAATAAGTTTTTATCTGATCTGTTTTGTGTATGTGTTTTAGTGGTTTGGTGCTAAAACTTTTTGATTGTTTCTTTTGTTTTTGCAGGTGTGAGTTTGGTGCATGAGCGATCCGCCTGGGGTAAGGTTCACGCTTGATCCAGAAATTGAGAGGACATTCAGGATAAGAAGAAGAGAGCAGCGTAGACAGCAGAATCAAATGGCTGACATACCGCATCTACCGCAGGGTCCTGAAGGTCTAGCGAACCCCCAGCAGAATCGTGTGCTGCAGCAAAACCCGCCGTTGGAGCAAAATGAGCAGCAAAATAATCAGGCTGAGAATCCTATCTTGGTAGCGAACGATAGGACCAGAGCCATTCGAGCTTATGCTTTTCCGATGTTTGATGAGTTGAATCCAGGGATTGCACGTCCTCAAATTCAAGCGGCGAATTTTGAAATGAAACCGGTAATGTTTCAGATGTTGCAAACCGTGGGGCAATTCCATGGTTTGTCATCTGAAGACCCTCATTTAAATCTTAAGTCTTTTCTAGGAGTTAGTGATTCTTTTGTAATTCAAGGAGTGCCTAGAGATGCCCTTAGATTAACTTTGTTCCCGTATTCTCTTAGAGATGGAGCAAAGGCGTGGTTAAATTCTTTTGCTCCAGGGTCAATTAGGACATGGGATGAGTTAGCGGAAAAATTTTTGAGTAAATATTTCCCACCTAATAGAAATGCTAAATTAAGGAGTGAAATAGTAGGGTTTAGGCAACTTGAAGATGAGACTTTTAGTGAGGCTTGGGAGAGGTTTAAGGAGCTTTTGCGAAAGTGTCCCCACCATGGCCTACCACATTGTATCCAAATGGAAACATTTTACAATGGATTGAATGCGGTAACTCAAGGTATGGTTGATGCTTCGGCTGGAGGGGTCCTTTTGGCAAAAAATTTTAACGAAGCCTATGAAATTTTAGAAAGAATATCTACTAATAGTTGTCAGTGGTCGGATGTTAGAGGCACAAATAAAAAGGTTAAGAGTGTGTTAGAGGTTGATGGTGTGTCCACCATTAGGGCTGATCTTGCTATGATTGCTAACGCTCTTAAGAATGTGACAGTGATTAGTCATCAGCAGCCGCCAGTTGTGGAGCCTGCTGCAGTGGTGAACCAAGTTGCAGAGGAAGCTTGTGTATATTGTGGTGAAAATCACAACTACGAGTTTTGCCCCAGCAATCCAGCTTCTGTGTTTTTTGTAGGTAATCAGAGGAACAACCCGTATTCTAACTTTTATAATCCAGGTTGGCGCAACCACCCCAACTTCGCGTGGGGGGGACAAGGGAGTAATGTGCAAGCACAACAAAAGGTGAACCAGCCGGGATTTGCTAAAACGCAGGTATTGCCCCAGCAAAATAAGCAGGCTTTGCCCCAGCAAAGTTCGGAGAATTCTCTCGAAGCAATGATGAAAGAATTTATGGCTCGTACAGACGCCGCAATTCAAAGTAATCAAGCTTCAATGAGAGCCCTGGAATTGCAAGTGGGTCAGCTAGCTAATGAGCTGAAGGCAAGGCCTCAAGGGAAACTTCCTTCAGATACTGAACACCCTAGAAGGTAAGGTAAGGAGCAGGTAAAGGCAGTGACTCTGAGGAGTGGTAAGCCCCTAGAAGAAAGAAAAGAGCCTAGTAAAACCCAGGATATAGATAATAATTGTGATAGAAATGTTGTTGTTGAGAAAGAGTTGGAGTCTGGTCAGGGTGCTGGAGGCAGCAACAAAGATGCTGGAGCATCTGGTTCTATTCCAGATGTGGAACCACCTTATGTGCCGCCCCCGCCTTATGTACCACCTCTACCTTTTCCACAAAGGCAAAAGCCTAGGAATCAGGATGGTCAATTTAAAAAGTTTTTAGAGATTCTTAAGCAATTGCATATAAATATCCCTTTAGTAGAAGCTATAGAGCAAATGCCTAATTATGCTAAATTTCTTAAGGATATTTTAACTAAAAAGAAGAGGTTAGGAGAGTTTGAAACTGTATCCCTCACTGAGGAATGTAGTGCTATTCTTAAGAATGGGCTACCAACCAAGGCTAAGGATCCAGGATCATTTACTATACCTGTGTCTATAGGTGGAAAAGAGTTAGGTAGAGCACTCTATGATTTAGGTGCAAGCATTAACCTTATGCCTCTTTCAGTCTATCGAAAGTTAGGTATTGGTGAAGCTAGACCTACCACAGTTACACTCCAACTAGCTGATAGGTCTATCACATATCCAGAGGGTAAGATTGAGGATGTCTTAGTGAAAGTAGATAAATTCATATTTCCTGTTGATTTCATTATTTTAGACTATGAGGCTGATAAAGATGTCCCAATTATTCTAGGACGTCCATTTTTGGCTACTGGTAGGGCGTTAATAGATGTTCAAAAAGGGGAATTAACAATGAGAGTCTGTAATGAGGAAGTAAAATTTAACGTGTTTAAGGCCATGAAGTATCCAGACGAGATGGAAGATTGCTCTTTCATTAGGATTCTGGAGAACACAATTTTTGAGGCAGCAATTCGGGATTCGGCTAATAAGCATTTGGAAAATCATGGAAAGGTTAGTGTAGAGGATTTAGAAGTTTGTTCTTTAGGAAGAAAAAATGAAAAATAATTGTTTAGGTGTGAGGATGTTTTTGAGTCTTTAGATTTAGATCAAAGGAAGGCTCCCCCGATTAAGCCATCCCTGATTGAGGTACCTACTTTAGATTTGAAGCCCTTGCCGGATCATCTAAAGTATGTGTATCTTGGGGAAGGTAAGACGTTGCCCATTATTGTTGCATCAGATTTAATGCCGGAGCATGAAAGGCCTTAATAAAGTTGCTGCAGCAATACCGCAAGGCTATTGGTTGGACATTGGCTGACATTCAGGGGATTAGTCCATCTTTTTGTATGCACAAAATAACTCTAGAGGAGGGATCCTTTAGGAGTATTGAGCAACAAAGAAGGCTTAACCCTGCAATGAAAGAAGTGGTTAAAAAGGAGGTGATTAAATGGTTGGATGCTGGCATCATTTATCCAATTGCAGACAGCAATTGGGTGAGCCCTGTCCAATGTGTTCCTAAGAAAGAAGGTGTCACTGTGGTGAGCAATAAGGACAGTGAGTTGATCCCAACTAGGACAGTAACTGGTTGGAGGGTTTGTATGGATTACAGGAGGCTTAACAAAGCCACCCGTAAGGACCACTTCCCTCTGCCATTTATTGACCAGATGTTGGATCGATTGGCTGGTCAGGCCTACTACTGTTTCTTAGATGGTTATTCTGGGTATAACCAGATTACTATTGCTCCTGAGGATCAGGAGAAAACCACCTTCACCTGCCCTTATGGGACGTTTGCTTTCAGGCGGATGCCTTTTGGCCTTTGCAATGCTCCAGCAACATTTCAGCGGTGTATGTTAGCAATTTTTTCTGATATGATTGAGTCCACTGTTGAGGTCTTTATGGACGATTTTTCAGTTTTTGGAGGGTCTTTTCAGAGTTGTTTGGATAATTTAGGTCAGGTATTAAAAAGATGTGAGGATACCCATCTAGTTCTCAATTGGGAGAAATGCCACTTCATGGTGAAGGAGGACATAGTGTTAGGTCATAGGATTTCTAAGAATGGTCTAGAAGTTGATAGAGCAAAAGTTGAGGTTATTGAAAGATTAGAACCACCGAATTCAGTGAAGGGGATTCGGAGTTTTTTAGGACATGCTGGATTTTATAGAAGGTTCGTAAAGGATTTTTCCAAAATCAGTAAACCTCTTTGTAACTTATTGTGCACTGATCATGTTTTTGACTTTGATGCAGAGTGTAGGAAGGCTTTTGAGACATTGAAGGCTGCTTTAATCTCAGCACCCATTCTTTGTGCACCTAATTGGAATTTACCGTTTGAGGTAATGTGCGATGCGAGTGATGCTGCAGTAGGTGCAATGCTGGGGCAAAAGCAAGGCAAATTTATCCATCCTATATATTATACAAGCAGGATTTTAAATGAGGCACAGGTCAACTACACAACTACTGAAAATGAGTTGTTAGCTGTTGTGTTTGCCTTTGAGAAATTCCGGCCATATTTGGTTGGATCCAAAGTCACGGTGTTCACGGATCATGCAGCAATAAGGTATTTAATGTCAAAGAAAGATGCAAAGCCTAGACTAATTCGTTGGGTTTTATTATTGCAGGAGTTCGACTTGGAGATAAAGGATAAGAAGGGATCAGAGAATGTCATTGCAGATCATTTGTCTCGTCTTGATCCATCATCATCTTTGCCGAAGCAATCTGCTATTTCCGATTCTTTTCCAGATGAACAGCTCTTTGCTGTTCAGGTAAAGGTAGTCAGGGATGTCCCTTGGTATGCTGATATTGCCAACTTTTTAGTGAAGGGAGTCACCCCTATTGACATGGATTGGAGGCAGAAGAAAAAGTTTAAGCATGATGCAAAATTTTTCTATTGGGATGAGCCATTTATGTATAAGCAATGCTCTGACGGTATTATTCGTAGGTGTGTTTCAGGTGCTGAAGCAAAGAAAATCCTGGAGCAATGTCACTCTTCGCCGTATGGAGGCCATTTCAGCGGACAGAGGACAGGTATGAGGATTTTGCATTGCGGATTCTTTTGGCCTACCTTGTTTAAAGATGCCCACTGGTTCTACAAGCAATGTGATGCTTGCCAAAGGAGAGGAAACTTGGGGCCTAGAGATGAAATGCCTCTTACTTACATTTTAGAAGTCGAATTATTCGATGTATGGGGTATTGATTTTATGGGGCCATTTCCCCCTTCTAATGGCAATGTTTTTATCTTATTGGCAGTAGATTATGTGTCCAAGTGGGTGGAGGCCATTGCATGCCATCAGAGTGATGCCAAGACAGTTTCAAAATTTCTCCAATCGCACATTTTTGCGCGGTTTGGGACACCTAGAGCTCTAATAAGTGATGAGGGTACACATTTTGTAAATAATATCTTAACTAAGCTTTTAGCTAAGTATGGAATCAAGCATAGGATAGCTACCCCCTATCACCCACAGGCTAATGGTCAAGCTGAAATAAGTAATAGGGAAATTAAATCAATTCTAGAAAAAGTAGTTCATCCATCTAGAAAGGATTGGTCTTTTAGGTTGGACGAGGCTCTTTGGGCTTATAGGACAGCCTATAAGACTCCTCTAGGTATGTCTCCCTATCGGTTAGTGTATGGGAAAGCTTGTCATTTACCATTAGAGCTGGAGCATAAAACGTTTTGGGCTTTGAAAAAGTTAAATTTTGATCTGAGTAGTGCAGGAGCAATGCGAATGCTGCAGCTTAACGAATTGGAAGAATTTCGCCAATTTTCTTATGAGAATGCGAAAATATATAAAGAAAAGACTAAGTTGTGGCATTACAAGAAAATTAGGCCTAAAGAATTTGTCAAAGGTCAAAAAGTTTTGCTTTATAATTCTAGATTAAAATTGTTTCCTGGGAAACTAAAGTCCAAGTGGTCAGGCCCGTTTGTGGTGATTGAGGTTTTCCCCCATGGAGCAGTGACTTTGCAAGACGAGAAGGATGGGAGAATGTTCAAAGTAAATGGACAGCGTGTCAAACATTATTGGGGAGAGGAGTTCCAGATGAAATATCCTTCCCTAAAGTTGGTTGATGATTGAGAGAGCAGGATTTTTACGGGAGCATTTCACAGAGCAAAATTTTGAGCTCCCAGAGTTTGTATTAATTTTATCTTTCGCTGATTTATTTTTTTAAATTTCGATTAGGTTAGATTTAATGTTGCATGGTTTACTAGATTTTATCTTTAAGTATTTTTATCATTTCTGGTAGTTTAGATTTTATCTATTTCATTTTTTAATTTGATTTTATTTTATTTTTCGGGTTATTTATTTGAATTATCTTTTAATTAGTTAGATTAGATTTTATCTAGATTCTATTTTCAGTTATTTGAATTCTAGTTTAAATTAATGAAGATTTTCTCTAATTTATTCGGCCTCGCTTGAAAAGAATTTGATTTGAGTTGAATTGGCTAATTCAAATTTGAATTTGAAAGATTTGATTTTGAAATTTAAAATTCCGTATCTAAGATTCTGCAGGGTCAGAAGGTTGTTGCGGCAAGGTTGTGGCTGGAGCAGAATCATCCGAACTAAGAAGGGATTTCGTTGCGAATTTATTAGTTTTACCGTTGGGATTTTCGTTGAAATTTCGCAGGTAAATTTGCAAGTGTCATTTGATGAAGCCACGTGTCACGCAGTAATCATCCAAGGGCTTTAATAAAGGATAGCGCATAGTGATTTACCGTGGGCGATTGAACTTCACAATTTTACCGTTATGGGTTTAAAATTTTCCGGTTGCATGCAATTAAAACGGTAATATTATTTAATGCAGAGCAAATCCTTTCGGTTGAGATTGCATTTTGCAGGAGCTTTATTTATTCGCAGACATTGGTGAGTTTCTTCTCATTTCGTCTTCTTGTTTTAATCTCTCTGCATTCTTTCTTTTTCCCTTTCATTCTCTGGAAAAATCCTTGAATCGTTCATGGCAAAAACACGAGCAAGGAAAGAAAGAGAAAGTGAGGAGGAGGAGGTGCCCGTTACCCCTGAAGTTCGGAAAGCTAAAGCCAAGAAGAAGAAAACGCCAGAAGAGAAAGAAGCCAAACGGAGAAGAAGGCAGCAGAGGGCTGCGGAGCAAGAAGCTACCCAAGAAGGACCAGTGAATGACCCAGATACGGAAGGAATTCAGAATCCTGAGGTAGAACCAATAGTCCAAGATTGGGTGCAAAAGGAGAATGTTGAGAAGAATCAAGAAACACAGGCTGAAGAAGTTCGAGACGAACAGACCGCGGTTGTGCCTGAGGAAGGGGATGAACAGGAAACGGTGCAGGAGGCTCATGTCGAGGTCATAATGCCTGAACCACCAAAGCGCCGCCGCATCAAGCGGAAGGCTGGGCGCGTTCAGGTGATTCGGACTGATACCCCATCACCACCATCGTCGGATTCTGAGAAAGAGAAGGCAGAGAGAGAGGAAAGAGAGAAAAAAGAAGCTGAGGAAAGAGGGCGAGAAGAAGGAAAGAAGGCTGAGGAAGAGATTTTGCAGAAGCGAAGAGAAGACAAGGGCAAAGGTATTGCCAAGGCATCGGGTGCGGCTAACGAGGTTGAGGCACAAGGGTTACCTTTTATTCGCTTCGTCAACAACCTTGCTCGAGCAAAATACCAGGAGATGCTGAAACGGGACTTTCTTTTCGAACGAGGATTTGGCAATAAGTTGCCACGGTTCTTGAAGACTGGAATAGAGAATCTTGGCTGGGGCCAATTTTGTGCGAAACCAGAGCCTGTGAATTCCAACTTTGTTCGGGAATTTTACGCAAATCTTGACGATAAGGAAGAATTTCAGGTTATAGTTCGAGGAGTCCCAGTGGATTGGAACCCAGAAGCTGTTAATGAGTTGTTTGATCTCCAGGATTTTCCGCATGCAGCCTTCAATGAGATGGTGGTTGCCCCATCTAATGATCAGTTAAGTGGGGCTGTCCGAGAGGTTGGCATTGAGGGGGCCCAATGGAGGTTGTCGCAGACGCGGAAGCGCACATTTCAGGCAGCTTATTTGAAAAGCGAGGCCAACACCTGGATGGGTTTTATTAAGTTGCGCTTACTACCGACTACGCATGACTCCACAGTATCTCGGGACAGGGTATTGCTTGCCTTTACTATTCTTCGCTCAATGAGTATTGATGTAGGAAAAATAATTTCGTCTGAGATTCTTGACTGCTGGCGGAAAAAGGTGGGGAAGTTGTTTTTCCCCAACACTATCACGATGCTATGCCGAAGGGCAGGGGTGCCAGAGAGTGAGGATGATATGATATTACCAGATAAGGGAATAATTGATACGCCAAATTTGGCTAGGCTTCAGAGAACACAGGAAGCACGCCAAGGGGGTTTGGTGTGCGACATCCAACAAATTCAGGAGTTGTTGCAGTTGCATTCTAGCAGAATGGAATTCGCTGAAAGGCAATTTCAGACTTTCTGGGACTATGTAAAGAGAATGGATGCCGCCGTAAGGGTGGCCTTGCAATCAAATTTTTCCGAACCATACCCGGCATTACCCGTATTCCCTGAGGACCTACTGAACCCCTGGATTCCGCCCCCACCAATGGAAGGAGGAGAAGAGGAAGATGAAAATGAACCGGGCCAAGAGGACTGAAGGATGAAGTGGCCCTGAGCGAGCATGATTTTTGTTCTGACTTTTTGTTTGCTCGCGCATTTTCGACTTTCCTTTTCTGTTGATGTTTTGTTGTTTCTTTTTAATATTTCTGCTTCTAAAAAAAATATATCTGCTGATGTACTTTCTTTTTTTCTATATTTTTAATGAAATTTCCAGATGTTTTGTTCTATAGCACTGAGAATTCTAACTTAACTATTTTTCTTCTGAATTTTTGAAGCTTGGACTGATTACGCTTAATTAAATCAAGGTATTCTGCTCTCCAGAAACCTTTTGCTTGAGCATTTCTTCTAGCCTGGACTGTTGCTGCGGCAAAGAAGAATTTTGGAGGTAGTGTTGACTTATATAATCCACTTTAAGCTTAGTTCTAGTCCCACGCTTAGGTTAAAAATTCAGATAGAAAAATTTAAGTTTGGGGGTATCATTTAATATTTTGATGATTCATTGAGGACAATGAATAATTCAAGTTTGGGGGACTTTTAGCTACTCCGCTTGTTTTGCTCAAGCATTCCTCTCCTTCATTAAATAATTTGTTAGGTTATTGAGTAACCGGGGACATTTGTGATACCCACAGTTTGTCTTCGCGTCAAAAGGTGACCTAGGAAATATGAAAAATTATGAAAAATTATTTGCTGAAAAAATTATTTGTTGAAAATTTTGTTGAGAAAATTCATGGAGCAAAAGTTTTGAAGGATGAATGATGATCCAGCAGTTTTTTCTGTCTCCCATAACTTAGGTGAGTTTCATCATAAAATGTTGCCATTCTGAGGGGCAAGAGATGGAATAACTAAGGATTTTTGAGCTTAGCAAAGAGTATTTAGCCTAATTGGTGATGAGTTCTGAGGCAGGGGTATACTGCACCATAAAGTGGGTCATCCCGTGCTTAAGAGCTTATGACTGTAGGGCTGCTTTAAGTCTGAAAAACAAAAATTTAAACCCCTTGAAAATGTGTTTTGATATGTCTGATAATAGAGCTAAGATGTGGCAAGTTCTTAGAATTGAGTTAAAAGTGGTGATTATTTGTCCATGCCGGAGGAATCATTTTGCTGCAGTAGAGCTCGGTTGTGCAGAGTGCTCAGGTAAAGGTTAAAGGTAGTATTGGATTGTCTGGTTTGATTAAGCTAATCTTTGTCTAATGTTTTCAATTCTTAAGGGAAGGTTGGTTAGCATTGCTCGGGACGCGCAATAGTTCAAGTTTGGGGGTGTGATAACTGCCCAAAAGGTAGTTATTTAGGCCTCATTTCTATATTGATTTGTGTGTCTTTTGTGCTTAATGGGGTTGGTTTTATATAAATATTACATGTGTTAACCCATTTGGAAGAATGGAAGCTTTGGAAATCATCTTGTGCAGAATCTGTTGCTGGGCGACTGGAGGGAGCAAATTCTGTGCTACAGCAAAACTGGGAGCAGAACTGCCACGTCACAGCTCGTTAGCCAACTTCATGAACCGACTTCTGTTGAATTATTTTCGGGATAAAGGAGCAAGGAGAGCCCTACACGTGTCCATGTTGACCTAATTCAAGCCTCCTACCACCTCTATAAAAGGAGATAGCCACCCAAGTCAAAAGCATTCCAACTTTCCTTGGAAGCCGAGTAGTATAGAGATATTAGAGATTACCAAGAACACCATCATTCGCAAGCTGATTAAGGAGATTACTATTTTCTTTATTATCTTGTGTAGATGGACATGCCTACTCAGATTGTAATTCGTGTTTCCATGCTTATTATGAACTAAGTAGCTTTAGGCGTTGGTTAAGGAATATGTAGTTGTTGTACTTAAACTCTAATAATATTTATTGATTATTGCATCTTGGTTAATTGTTGTGCTTGTTTCTATTTTATGCCCGCTTGGCCAGTCGGTATGAATATCTCTCTCTAGTTTCAGGGATGATTTAGGGAGTGTGTGGCAATTAACCACACTACGATCATTGTGTATTGGTGAACGCCAGTGACTGAGCTAGGGATAGCCAGTTGCCTAGTGCTTGATCGGTCGCACTTCATTGGGATTGAAACACATTCCAAAAGATTCGGAGTTCCGGGAGGAATCCGCTAATAATACTGCGAGAGTTTGCATGATCAATAATATTGCTAGAGCATCTTTTAAAACAATTACTAAACTTAACCAGCGCCTGCCTCTAATCTGTCTACCTAATTGTTTATTCTTTGTTCTGTCGTTTATTTTGATTCAGCATTATTCTTACAAAATCAAATCATTTTTATTACCTCGAAACCATTAGAAAGTTACATAAAATAGGTAAAGTGGAAGCTAGTTCAGGACTCGGATTGATAATATTACTTGCTGCCGACTGTTTATACTTGCACAGGAATTCTAGAGTCTTTTATACCATATTTCTACTCACTCTAGGACCCAACAACAACTCCACCCACGTACTAGAGCTTGAACTGGAGCTTTCAGCAGACGTTGGCAGTGTATCAGGCACCGGGAGCTCGATCTCTACCTGAAAGTGGAAAAACATTTTGAAAGAATGAGCTACGAAGCCCAGTGAGTGACTAACTTTAAAACTCTAAATCCGGAAGTCAAAACACGTGATAAACCTTTAAACGTATAAATATGCTCAATTCAAGCGTTTAACATAAACGTGTAATAATGACCGATCTACGTAGCTAACATGACCGATCTCCAAACATCTCGCAAGTTCGTCATTAAAAATCTAGCAAGGCATATGAAGTACATCAAACGTTTTAACTAACATGACTGATCTACGTTGTGTAAGGCACGCCCAGTACAACCAACGTTTACTAGTCCTACGATGTAGTGGGGCCCGCCCAACACTCCCATCGTCTTTGTCGTAGTGGGGCCCGCCCAGCACTCACGACAGCATCGTTGTCACGGAGTACACTTAACGTCAACAACGGAATATAACCTGTGTGCACACGGTACCATATAGCCTCGGGCTCAATATCTTAGTCATGTAGTCAATAGAAATCTCAGGAAATCACATGAAAACATTAAAACATGCCTGCTTATCGTTATCTTTCATAAAACTTAAGCTTACTCAGTTTGCTCGTGAAAAACTGAAAATCGTTTAAAAGTACTTGCTAATCCATACTTTACTTTAAAAGATATCATTTAAGCTACTTTTCATAAAGTCATTAGCCACGTGCTTGTATATAAACCTCATTAGAAAATCTAAGCTCAAAACTTATGCTTGAAACCATTCATAGAAATCATGTATCATCCATAGAAAAGCATGTAAAACGTCTAGAAATGAGTAACCGTTGGAAACAATTTTCGAAATTCATTTTGTCACTCACTGACTTATCTAGTTCCCTGGTATGTAGACTCGACCTATTTCCTCTTGGCCTGTCAAATAACCAAAACCGAGCATTAGAAACATAGATAGCTTTGTCTTTCCATGCTCATGAATTTTTAAACAATTGGATTAAGAATCACATTCACATTCTACTTTCCAGATTTTCCAGATTCTATACCCTAACTTCCAATACGCATAACTTCCTCAATACTTAACCAAAATTAATGAAATACACATCAAACTCTTCATTTTCGAACACTCTACAACTTACCTGAAGAAATGAAAATGAGATTCCCAACCGATTTTCCCAGAATAGCCCCGAACACAGACAACACAGATTCGAGGTTCCATGCTACCCTTTATCTAACTCCTGAAAGTAACCCTACTTAAAGTCAATGTTGGCTCACGAAATCTTCATGAAAGTTGTAGGAAATTGAATAAGCTTTGTAACCATACCAAATAGAGCTTCTGATTCGATTTGTACACCCCAGAATGCTCAAAACACCAGAGAACACCAGAGATCCTCCTGGTTTGCTCGAAAATCCTGTGCTCTGTTTTCCATTCAAAAATCCATTAACTTCTCATACGATTTAGCTCAAGCTTCCTTCATGCATTTTGTTAGAAAATGAACTAACTTTCAAGAAAATCAAATCTCACCTCTTATTCCCTTCTGTGTAGCTCAAACCGAATAAAAAACCAGAGGTTGACAGTTTTGCACCCAGATTCTGCTATGGCTGGCTTTGGATGAGCTTTTCTTATCTTCTTCAACCTCAAAACCACGAAATTCTTCTTCTTCTTCCTCCTTCACTCTCTCCCTCAAGAGCTCTGAAGATTTGAATGGAAAATGATGGAGGAATGAACTGAAAATGGGCTGAAAAGTGAGCTTGTCGGTGGTGGGTGTCTTGCTGTCATTTCCCATCTTCTTTCTTTCCTTTTTCCTTTTTTTTTTATCTTTTGTTTTTCCTTTTCCTTTTTCTTTTCTTTTTCTTTTCTTCTTTATTTCCATTCTTTTCTTTTCTTCTTTTCAATTAGCAAGTCCCAACAACCACAATAGATGACAAGAGTAAATGATCCAAGGAAAGCCTCGGGTTTATAGATTATAGATTTGCTACGGACAAATTCAACTAGAGACCTTCTGTGGGAGCTGAAGCAAAGTGGAGGAGTGGGATTCAAGGCTTAGCTTGTGGAGATCATGACGGGGACGTGCGGTTTCGGCAACAATAGTGTTTTATCTCTTTTCTTCCATTTCTTTAGTTGTTTTAATGGCTTTTTCAGATTTAACTTACATCGTAACGCCGTGTATGAGTAGCTAGATTTGTTCTCTTAGGGACTAATGTAGCCCTTTGAGTGTTGTTGGATTATTTGATGGATGTTAATTGCTTTTAACTCATTTATGCAATTTAAGACTCTAATGCTTTTAATTCACTGGCCATGAGTTAATTGATGCTATCTCTAATTCTTGCTCAGGAGAGGGGACATAGTTTAGATAAACAAATTGCATAACTATAATAATCCTTAGATAAACAAATTGTTAATAGGATTCAATTACAACCATGCATGTGAATGAATCTAGATAGGGATATCGGGTTGATCATATGTGTGAGAATTATTTATGCTCGGGAGAGATAAATATGAGAATAGAAAATCCTAGATTTATGAGTCATTGCATGTCATACATCCATTAATTAATTCACAACCCCAATAGGTGAAATCAATTCCCTAAGAGTTTTCATCATTTGAATTCCACACTTTTTAGCTTTTGTGTCTTGATTTCTTTCGTCATCACTAAGTTTAAATCCCTAGATAAAATTGGACAAGCTTATTTGTGGTAACTAATTTGATTAGAAACCCAATCCATAGGAGAACACTCGTTTTACACGAAAACACTATATTATTACTTGACCCGTATACTTGCGGTAAGCAAAATGCGCATCACAAGGCATACAATTTCACAATAAAGCTCAAAAAAAAAATTAAATTTGCTTTAAAATAATAGGTCCAGTGCTCAAATGCATGGCCTCAATCCAAAATACACATAAAATAATGAAATAAATCAAGCATGCATATAAAATATAGTTTGTGCACCAAGACTCAACGAAAATCTAACATGCAAGATACTACCTCCACCCCCAAACTAAAAGCGTGAATTAGTTCTGTTTTTCCTATATCGTTTGCATATTCTGAGTTTAATTGTAACACATGCGATCACACGTGCTTCCGCATTGGAATACAATCCCTTCAATATACACTATGTATATTTAGTCATTTACAAATATATATTCAGTATATTTGTTTCTCGCCATCATCATGTCATTTGAAAATATATATTTGGTATATATATAGGTAATATAAACACAACTATATAAGTAATATTATTAAATTAATATAATATAATCTATATACTACATCTATATATATATCTATCTATATATATATATATATACATACATACATACATACATACATACATACATACATACATACATACACACACAAACGCAATAATATAGTCGAGAACTGTGTGACTGAGGAAGGATATTTGTGATCGAACATATTAAATTTAGAACAATACTTGGCTGCATACTAGTTTGTAGGGATCTTCCTATACACCTCATTAAAATCTTGACAACTAAGAGAGAAAGGTAGAAAATGAAAATTTTATTTTATCTCTCCTAATTGTCGATGTTTTAATGGTGGTGTTGTTGGGTTTTATGCCCTAAAACTCGTAGATAGTGTGTTGGGATTGGTGCCCTAAAACTTGTAGATAGTAAATGTTAAACGAATTATATACTAGATCGATAAAGTCATTGTCGAGATTCATTCAGTAAAGTCGGTACTGAATAAGTAAATTGCACGTTAAATAACCCAAATCCAATAAACTAAGATCCCTAGCTATAGGATGAACACTTGAGCTTTATGTAGAGACATAAAAGTGGATCAGGCTCAAGTAATAGCCAAAACGGTCTATAGTATAGGGATAGGGCTGGGTACCTTATCCTGGGGACACTATGAGACATGGCCCACTTTGTACATAGTACAGACGATGTGATCCTTAATCGTCCATGTAGAGACATGCGAGTGGGGGCGTCCTATGCAATGAGTTTGCATAAGACCAGGACTGAGAAATAAGTCACTCTTGCTTTATAAAGTCGTTTACTGACAAGACTGACTATTTCATGTGATGACCTAGGTAACTTGATCTTAATCCTGAGCTAACTATGAACTCCTGTTTATTCGGACTTATCCTTAGATCTGCATGGGTGAAAGTGGTTGAGCATCGCCGACTCAATAAGCATCCCATTTCAGAGGGATGGGAATGGGTAAATAGCTGGGGACATAATTCTGCAACAAGGAATTCGCTCCTACCCAAATTAGGGATAATAGAGAGGTTGTTCCCTTAAGTGCTGTATCTGAGGCTTGAACAAGGGATCCCACCCTCTCATTGGCCCGAGAGGGACTCGGTTTGTTGGTTGGACCATTAACCAATTGTTCATTAGAGGATCGGTGGGACTTAAGGAACAAGAAGTACTATAGGGGTAAAACGGACATTTGATCCAGCTATAGTTACGAACAACCTGTGAAGGATCGACTTACTAATCATGGTTATATCAGGTGGACAGAAATATATCTACAGTGAGGGGAGTGCAACTGCAGGGCTATAGTGGAGTGTCCCGGTAGTTTACGAATGTTGGTTAGCTAGGTTAATGAGATTAGCCGGTTAACCTCGAATCGTTGGAGCCCATGATCTGTAGGTCCATTAGGCCCCTTTGCTAACTCATACAGATAATACCTTAGAACATAGTGATAGGAAAGTTTGAATCGTTCAAATTAGGTTTAGGGAATTAGTGTCGATTATATACGATATTATCAACACAATAGTTTAATTATGGATTAAACTATTAATTGAGAGAGTAAAGTATTTAAATATCATTTAAATACAATATATATGAATAGGGATTCATATTAGGTGCATAGTATTAATTTGATATATGGTATTAAATTAATATTACATAATTGATTAAATTGTTTAATTAATTATTGTTTTAATTTAAAAATTATTATGAATTGTTTTTTAATTAAAATTGAGATAGAGATTTCAATCTTGAATTTATGGAAATTCAAGATTAGTGGATTGAATTAGGTGATATGAATTAATTTGATTAATGTCACATGATTAATTGATAATTTGAAAGGCAATTGAGAATTGCATTTTAAATTAAATCCAAGAGTAGAAATTAACTCTTGCGTAGATGGAGATAGTGGAATTACACAACTAAATCCACTCTTGCATGGATGAAGAAAGTGGAATAACACCTCCCACATGCAATCTTGCATGTAATCTCCATAGAACACCTTGAATCCACTAAGGTCATTCTCCTCTCCATGTGTCTTACATTGGTGAATCTAAGATGCATGAAAATCCTCTATAAATAGGGGATTAGAAGATGGAGAAGTATGGAATTTTGGAGTAATGTTATGCTGCCAAAATTCACTCTCAACCTCACTCTCTCAATTCTCTCTAAAAGCTTGTAGTGTTCAAGCATATCCCTTCCAATCCCTATCACCATAGACTCCCACAAGTCGTTCTAAGGCCGGAGGATAGCGGGGAAGACACTAGAGGTGGTTGTTGCAATTTTGAAGTGGTTAAAAATATGAGATAAATTAACTCCAGAATACTGTGCAAGTATACACAATCTAGCAGCAAGTGATAAGTATTTATCGTATCCACAGGGTCTTGAAATGCCTACCTCTATTGATTTAATTTTCCTTTTTAGTGATTTCAAAAGGTTGGTTAAATTGATTGGGTTTTTAAAATGCTGAAACAAAAGAAATACGAAAGCAGTAAATGATTACGACTAGAGAAAACAGAATGGAAACAGACACATGTTAATACTTCTCTAATTGTTTATAAAGATGCTCCAGCAATTCTTTTGATCCGTCAATCTCATGCAGTATTATCAGCGGGATCCTCCCGGAACTCCGGATTTTTTGGAATATGTTTCAACTCCAATGAAGCTCTACCGATCAAGCACTAGGCAACTGGCTATCCCTAACTCAGTCACTGGCGTTCACCAATACACAATGATCTAGCGTGAATTATCGCCACACAACTCCTAAATCATCCCTGAAACTAGGAGAAGCTATACATACCGGCTAGCTAGGCGGGCACATAATGAAATTAAAGAACAACAATAATTCAAGATGACATAATCAAATAGAATTTCTAGATTTTATAAATATAACAATCACATAATTCTTAACCCATGCCTACAAAGTAATTAGTTCATGATTGAAAACATAAAACACGTTACAATCTCGATAAGCACATCCATAACACGAAATACACAAGAAATACTAATCCTTTTTCAGCAAATGGGGATGAAACGACTGCTCCAAACCACCAAGAACATGGAAGAACTTCGTCTTCTTGAGTGGAATCGCAAATTGTCTTCTTAGATCTCCATTCTGCCTTCAATTCTGATTCGGTCTCCAAGTCGTGAATCCTTGTATCTTTGACGGCTCCTCCTTTTATAAGATGAGCTTTAACCTAATTAGGTTAAATTGGACACGTGGAAGGCTTTCCAAGCTTCTTAGACCCGTAATTAATTCAGCTAACCCCACTTTATTAAAATGGATAACGAGCTGTTACGTGGCAGTTTTGCTCCCTGCTTTGCTAGATCACAGATTTTGCTCCTTCAAGTCGCTCAGCAATATTTTCTGCACAAAATAACTTTCAAAGCCTCCATTCTTCCAAATGGGTTAAAACATATAATATTCATCTAAAAGCAACCCTATTTAACACAAATGACACCCAAAACACTATAGAACTAAGGCCTAAATAACTCCCTTTTGGAGAGTTATCATACCCCCAAACTTGAACTATTGCGCGTCCCGAGCAATACTAACTCACCTTCCCTTGAAAATTCAAAACATTAGTCATAGCACAACTCAATCAAACAAATATTCCAACACTACCTTCAACCTTTACCTGAGCATCCTGCAAAACCAAGCACTGCTGCAGCAAAATAATTCTTCCAGCATGGACAAATAATCACCACCTTTAACTCAATCCTAAAAACTTACCACAGCTTAGCTCTATTATCAGACATATTTGAACACATATTTTAGGGGATTTATTCTTTTGTTCTTCAGACTTAAAGCAGTCTTACAGTCATAAGCTTTTAAGCATGAGATGACCCACTTTATGGTGCAGTATACCCTTGCCTCAAACTTATCACTAACTAGGCTAAATACTCATTGCTAGCCCAAAAATCTTTAGTTATTCTATCCCTTGCTTCTCAGAATGGCGACATTTTATGATGAAGCTCACCTAAGCCCTGGGAGACAGAAAACTGCTAGATTATCATTCATCCTTCAAAACTTTTGCTCTATGAATTTTCTCAGCAAAATTTTCCAAAATTTTTCCTTTTCAGCAAATAATTGTTATCATTTTTTCAATCTTCTCTAGGTCATCTTTTGACGCAAAGAAAAACTGTGGGTGTCACAAATGTCCTTGGTTACTCAATAATCTAGAAAAATTTATTAAGAAGGAGAGGAATGCTCAAGCAAAACAAGCGGAGTAGCTAAAAGTCCCCCAAACTTAAAATATTCATTGTCCCCAATGAATTAGCAACATGATAAGTATACCCCCAAACTTAATTTTTTCTATCTGAATTTTAAACTTAAGCGTGGGACTAGAATTAAGCTTAAGGTGGATCAAATAAGTCAACAGTACCTCAGAATCTTCTTGCCGCAGCGATGACCAGGCGAGAAGAAATGCTCAAGCAAAAGGTTTCTGGAGATCAGAACACCTTGATCTAATTAAGCTAACTAGTCCAAGCTTCAAAAATACAGAAGAAAATTAAGTTAGATACTCATATGTGCCAAACAAAACAAAATTTGATTTCATTAAAGATCAAGATCACAGATTTAAGTAATCATAACAGAGATAGATTTTAAATTAACAGATAAAAACAAAGAAACAGAACATAACATAAGCAGAAAGAACAAAACACATGCAAGGCGAGCACACAAAATCATTCATCAAAATATTTGCTCGAAGAAACTGAAACTTCCCTTTAATTCTTCTTTATGTTCAGGCTTTGGGTTCTCTTCTTCCTCTCGAATGATGTATGGGGGTGGAATGCATAGGTTCATAAGATCATCAGGGAAAATTGGGAAGGCTTGATATGGCTTAGAAAAATTTGCTTGCGTAGCCCTCGTAGTGTGGTGTCCCTTCTAAGATCATAGCTCTAGTAGGTTTGAAGTTGTCTCTCAGTGAATTCTAGCCTACTGAGAACCATCTCAAGTTGCTCCAGTACTTATGAACATCGCACAACAAACCACCCTGGCACACCTCACCTTTTTGAAGCCTAGCCAGATTGGCAGTGTCAAGAATCCTCCTATCAAACAAGTTTATATCATTGGAACTCTTTGGGACTCTGAACCTTCAAGTGCACTCGATCATGGGGGATAATGGAGGCGTATGTTGTAAGCAATAATCTCTTCTTGATAACGTCGAGCCAAGTAGTAGCCTCACTCTTCAAGTATGCTGACTGGAATGTTCTTGCCTTCGTCCTAGACAACCTCCATTGGGCATTCAGTTGCTCGTTTGAGGAGGCAACTAATATTTCATTGAAAACAGCGTGGGAGAAGTCTTTCAAATTAAATAGAGAAGTAATCACTACATGGCTCTAGTCGACAACAACTCTACGAACAATAACCAAGAATCCTTCATTTTCATCGATTTTGGCATAGAACTCCCGTTGTAGTTGATCAACAGTGGGATTCGGCTTTGTGCACAACCGTTTCCAACCGTGATTAGTGATGTCCGCTTAAAGAAAATGTGGGAGCTCTTTGCCACCATCGAAGTCGCGCTCCATTAGAACATTTCGCTTCAGGACTTCTTGATATTTTTGTGTCTTGCCTCTTCATTAATGAACCTCTGAAATCTTTCAACAAGCTCAATTTCTTCACTCAGTTCTATTTTAGTCTCAACTTCATTCCTCTTATCTTCTTTTTCCTCTTCTGGCTTTTCTTTTTCAGAAACAAATGGTCAGGAGAAAGGGTTGGGGTAGGGGTTCTTAATTTTTTTTCTCTCTTAGACCTCTTCTTCTTTTCTTTGGTCTCTACGAAGCCTCTTCAACCCTCTCTTCCACCGTATCTTCATCCACCGACACTTCTTCCTTCGTCTCTCTTGCTTTCCTTGCTCGTACTTTTTTCCCTCACAATAATAACACACACAGAAAAAAGAATCACATCAGTAGTAATAAAAGATGAGAGTGAAAAACGTACCTGACGGGAGATCGTATAAATAGGGCACTAACTCAAAGATCTTCAACAAATAATTAGCCCCTATTTATCTCCCAATTAATTTAAGTTACCGTTTTAACCATATGGATTCATGGAAATTTTTTATTATCTGTCAAACGGTAAGATCTTCCATTTACTGTGTTTCTTCTGTGTATAACGATCATAATGCTATCTTTCTCTGCTCAACACATGACATCTTTGGTAATTAACTGCATGCCCACCTAATTATCCTACTAACGAAAATAAAATCTCAACGGTAAAATTATAATCTTATCTCACAAAAAAACTTAATCGAATAAAATCTTTGATCTTCTCAACAAAACTAGGAAATCAAATCTTTTTTTTTTTTAAATAAAATCCACAAGATATATTATTTTAAATCTGGAAAAATCTTTGATCTTCAAAATAAAATCTAAATTGACCAACGGAATAAAAAAAATAAAAATCCATTGGAATAAAAATAAAATCAAATCAAAATAATATCAAAATAGACAATAAATCAAAATTAACATAAAAAAACGAGATCAAATAATGGGAGTTTCTGATTAGAATGATGAAATTTTGCTCCCTCAAAACGTGCGCTCCTAAATCTACCAGCAACTTCAAAGAAGAATATTTCATAATTAAATCAGGAAGATATATTATTAAAAATCTAATCTAAACTGAAATTAAAAATTCAAACTGAACTTAAATCTAAACAGAACTAATCCAATTAAATTAAGAATTAAATCGACCAAAATAAAAATAAATAAATAAAACGAACATAAAATCTACGAAAATACCAACGAATTAAAATAAATCAGATAAAATTGAAATTAATAAAATCTAATTCAAATTAATTTAAACCAGACTAAATCCACGAGATAAAATAAAATCGCAACAACACTAAGAGCTAAAAATATTGCAATATGAAATGCTCCCGCAAAACTCTTGCTTTCTCATTCCTCGAAAAATTTTAGGGAAGGATATTTCGAACGAAACTCCTCCCTCCAATAATGCTTTATTCGCTGCCCTTTTTTAAACTCACAGCCATCATCAACACATTGTCTAACCATAGATGCATCATTTGATAAATAAAACTTCACCCCATGGAAAAATTCTTTCATCTGTTCTTTTGATAAACCAGGAGGCAATGTTTCAGAATCAAGGTAATTGGAAAAGTCATCATACCAAGGTGTTTTCACTGCCTTAATATGAGTTACAGTAAGTAACTGTTCATCAAGGAAAGATTTCCTAATCTCAGGTTGTTGGAGCAATGTCAATGAATTATAAGGTTCAATAGGCTTGGATTTCTTATCTATTGGCTCTAAGGATTCAAAAGTCCTCTCAAAATTAGAAATCTCACCTACATCTTTATGCTCATACTCCAACCCACCTATTTCCAAATCCTCAATTTGGATTTCTCCAAATTTTTGGGTATGGTACTCCATGAATTCCTTCTCAAAGTGGTCCTCGACAAACTCATCCAACACCTGAATGCACGAGCAATCCTCAAGATCATTAGGATATTTCATTGCATCAAACATATTGAACTTCACCTTTTGGTCATGCACCCTCATTGTAAGCTCTCCCTGTTGGATATCCATCAATGATCTACCAGTTGCCAAAAATGGACGACCAAGAATAATTGGGACATTCTTATCTGTCTCATAATCTAGAATAATGAAATCGACAGGAAAAATAAATTTATCTACCTGGACCAGAACATCCTCAATCTTACCCTCAGGATATGCGATAGACCTATCTGGTAATTGGAGTGTGACTGTGGTAGGCCTAGCTTCACCTATACCTAACTTTCGATAAATCGAAAGAGGCATAAGGTTTATGCTCGTGCCTGAATCACAAAGTGCTCTTCCCAACTCCTTTCCACCTATAGACACAGGAATAGTGAATGATTCCGGATCCTCAGCCTTGGAAGGTAGCCCATTCTTAAGAATAGCACTACATTCCTCAGTAAGAGTCACGGTTTCAAACTCTCCTAATCTCTTCTTTTTAGTCAAGATGTCCTTAAGAAATTTTGAATAATTTGGCATTTGTTCTAAATCCTCCGCTAGGGGTACGTTTATATGAAGCTGCTTAAGAATCTCTAAAAACTTCTTAAATTGAACATCCTGGTTCTTAGGTTTTTGCCTTTGTGGAAAAGGTAAGGGTGGGTTATAGGGTGGGGGTGGTATATAAGGCGGTTCCACATCTGGAACAGAACTATTTGCTCCAGCATCTTTGCTACTGCCTTCATCATTTTTACTAGACTCCAATTCTTTTTCGTCAACATCACTATCACTACTTTTTTCTACTTCCTGGGGTTTACTAGGCTCTTTCCTCTCTTCTAGTGGCTTACCACTTCTTAAAATTACTGCCTGCACATGCTTCTTACCTTCCCTTATAGGGTGTTCAATATCTGAAGGAATGTTCCCGTGAAGTCGTGCCTTCAGCTCATTAGCTAGCTGGCCCACTTGCATCTCCAGGGCTCTCAATGAAGCTTGCTGACTATGGATTACGACATCATTACGAGCTATATAATCCTTCATCATTGCCTCTAGAGAACTCTCCGAATTTTGCTGGGGCAAAACCTGCTTACTTTGTTGGGGCAATACCCGCGCTTTAGCAAATCCTGGCTGGTTCACCACCTTTTGTTGTGCTTGGGGGACTTGCGAATTGCTTTCTTGCCCTCCCCATGCAAAGTTGGGGTGGTTGCGCCAACCTGGATTATAAAAATTAGAATATGGGTTATTCCTTTGATTACCTACAAAAAACAAAGAAGCTTGATTGTTAGGACAAAACTCATAATTATGCTCTTCACCACAATAGACACAAGATTTGGCTGCCACTTGGTTTACAACTGCAGCAGGCTCCACCACTGGCGGCTGCTGAACATTGCTTACCACAGTTATGTTTTTAAGAGTGTTAGCTAATGTTGCAATATCGGCCCTAATGGTAGACACACCATCAATTTCTATCGCACTCTTAACTTTCTTACTAGAGCCTCTAACATCTGACCATTGACAACTGTAGGTTGATATTCTCTCTAAAATCTCATAAGCTTCATTAAAGGTTTTTGCCAAAAAAGCCCCACCCGCAGAAGCATCAACCATACACTGGGTTGCTATGTTTAACCCATTGTAAAATATTTCCATTTGAATACAATGTGGTAAACAGTGGTGGGGACACTTTCGCAAAAGCTCCTTAAACCTTTCCCAAGCCTCACTACAAGTTTCTTCCTCATTTTGCCTAAATCTCACTATCTCCCTCCTTAACTTGGCACTCCTAATTGGTGGAAAATACTTACTAAGAAATTTCTCTATTAGCTCATTCCAACTACTTATTGATCCTGGAGCAAAAGAATTCAACCACGCCTTTGCTCCATCTCTAAGAGAATAAGGAAATAGGGTTAACCTAGGGCATCTTTCGACACTCCTTGGATCACAAATGAATCACTAACTCCTAGAAAAGACTTAAGATGAACATAGGGGTCCTCAAATGATAAACCATGAAATTGGCCAACCATCTCTAACATGTGAAACATGACCGGTTTCATTTCAAAGTTTGCTGCCTCAATAACTGGACGTATTATCACTGGATTTAACTCGTCAACTATTGGAAAAGCATATGCTCGAATGGCTCTGTCCCTATCATTTGCTACAAGGATTGGATTCTTAGCCTGATTATTTTGCTGTCCATTTTGCTCCAGCGGCGGATTTTGCTGCATCGCACAGTTCCTCTTCGAGATTCACTTGAATTTTTTTTTTCAAAATCTAATCCGAAGGGGATCGCTCAAACACCAAAGTCACGCCTACAAAACAAAAAGAAACAATCAAAAAGTTCACGCACCAAATCACCAAAAATACACAAAAAAAATCAATCAAATAAAACAATTTCAAGTCCCCGGCAACGGCGCCAAAAAACTTGTTGCAATTCTGAAGTGGTTAAAAATATGAGTGCAAGTATACACAATCTACCAACAAGTGATAAGTATTTATCGTATCCACAGGGTCTTGAAATGCCTACCTCTATTGATTTAATTTTCCTTTTTAGTGATTTCAAAAGGTTGGTTAAATTGATTGGGTTTTTAAAATGCTGAAACAAAAGAAATACGAAAGCAGTAAATGATTACGACTAGAGAAAACAGAATGGAAACAGACACAGGTTAATACTTCTCTAATTGTTTATAAAGATGCTCCAGCAATTCTTTTGATCCGTCAATCTCATGTAGTATTATCAGCGGGATCCTCCCGGAACTCTGGATTTTTTGGAATATGTTTCAACTCCAATGAAGCTCTACCGATCAAGCACTAGGCAACTGGCTATCCCTAACTCAGTCACTGGCGTTCACCAATACACAATGATATAGCGTGAATTATCGCCACACAACTCCTAAATCATCCCTGAAACTAGGAGAAGCTATACATACTGGCTAGCTAGGCGGGCACATAATGAAATTAAAGAACAACAATAATTCAAGATGACATAATCAAATAGAATTTCTAGATTTTATAAATATAACAATCACATAATTCTTAACCCATGCCTACAAAGTAATTAGTTCATGATTGAAAACATAAAACACGTTACAATCTCGATAAGCACATCCATAACACGAAATACACAAGAAATACTAATCCTTTTTCAGCAAATGGGGATGAAACGACTGCTCCAAACCACCAAGAACGTGGAAGAACTTCGTCTTCTTGAGTGGAATCGCAAATGGTCTTCTTAGATCTCCATTCTACCGTCAATTTGGCCTCCGGCCAATTGATTCGATCTCCAAGTCGTGAATCCTTGTATCTTTGACAGCTCCTCCTTTTATAAGATGAGCCTTAACCTAATTAGGTTAAATTGGACACGTGGAAGGCTTTCCAAGCTTCTTAGACCCGTAACTAATTCAGCTAACGCCACTTTATTAAAATGGATAACGAGCTGTTACGTGGCAGTTTTGGTCCCTGCTTTGCTGGATCACAGATTTTGCTCCTTCAAGTCGCTCAGCAATATTTTCTACACAAAATAACTTTCAAATCCTTCATTCTTCCAAATGGGTTAAAACATATAATATTCATCTAAAAGCAACCCTATTTAACACAAATGACACCCAAAACACTATAGAACTAAGGCCTAAATAACTCCCTTTTGGAGAGTTATCAGTGATCCACACACCGTTCGTGATCAAAGGAATCAAAAGAAGTTGCTGAACCGGTCTCCAAAAGATTGGTACAAATTATGCTCTCTGTTAACGGTATTTGGACAGCATGTTTTCATTTTCTAAAATTGATGTAGTTAAGTGTCTCCGGTCCTAAAATTGCTTCCGCATGTGTTATATGAGCACCTTCATAGTGAATGTAAACAAATTGTATACTTGTTTCAATAAAGTGTTATTGAGTTTCTACAATAAAATGTTATTGTTAAATATTGCACAATTTGACCCAAATCCAATAAACTAAGATCCAAGGTTGTTTGTATGTAACTTGAACTAGTATGTGGGGACATATAGAGATCGATGTTCAAGTAACAACCTAAAAGGTTTATAGTACAAGAATAAGGTTGGGTACCTTATCCTAGTAACACTATGAGATACGGCCCGCTTTGTATTTGATACAGACGTATTAATCCAAAGCGTCCATGTAGTAGACATGCAAGTGGGGGTATCCTATGCAATGAGTTTGCATAAGACCGAACCATGAAATTATAAACCACTAGATATAACACCGTTAACTAGGTAGGGTACGTTTCAATAGGATGACCTAGGTAACTCAGTCTTAATCCTGAGTGTGTCATGAACTCCTTCTCATGAGGGATTGTCATTTGATTAGCATGGGTGAGAGTGGCCAATACGCTGACTCAATTGTTGGGGTTTATGTCCTAGAACTCAAGTTTTGTTATCCTTTATATAAATAAAGATGTCATTCAGTGAAATTGTTTATTTATAACTTATAATCCAATAGAAACATCCATGGTTATAACATGAGATACTCGAGCTATACATTGAATAAGGACAGGGATCAAGTTCGAGTATATAACCTAAATGGTCTATAGTAAATGAATAAGGTTGGGTACCTTGTTCTGGGAACACTATGGATGCGGCCTACTTTGCGAATAAGGCAAACGACGTGATCCTGGATCATTCATGTAAAGACATGCGAGTAGGGGCTGTTGGGTTTTATGCCCTAAAACTCGTAGATAGTGAATATAAACAAATTGTATACTTGTTTCAATAAAGTGTTATTGAGTTTCTACAATAAAATGTTATTGTTAAATATTGCACAATTTGACCCAAATCCAATACACTAAGATCCAAGGTTGTTTGTATGTAACTTTAACAAGTATGTGGGGACATACAGAGATCGATGTTCAAGTAACAACCTAAAAGGTCTATAGTACAAGGATAAGGCTGGGTACCTTATCTTGGTAACACTATGAGATACGGCCCGCTTTGTATATGATACAGACGTATTGATCCAAAACGTCCATGTAGCAGACATGTGAGCGAGGGTATCCTATGCAATGAGTTTGCATAAGACCGGACCACGAAATAGTAAACCACTAGATGTAACACCGTTAACTAGTTAGGTTACTGTTTCAATAGGATGACCTAGGTAACTCAGTCTTAATCCTGAGTGTGTCATAAACTCCTTCTCACGAGGGATTGTCCTTTGATTAGTATGGGTGAGAGTGACCTACACGCCGACTCAATAAGCCTACCTTCTTGGGGACAAGACCGAGTGGGGGGCTGGGGACATGACAACATAAGATGGAATTCACTCCTTCCCGCTTCTAGGAGAAGTAGATCAGTGTTCCCTTAAGCGGTGACTCCGAGTCTTGAACAAAGGGATCCCGCCCTCTCACTGGCTCAAGAGGGACTTTCTGTTTATTGGTTGGACCATAAACAAGTTGTTCATTAGAGGAGCACTGGTACTTAAGGAGCCAGAGGTAACACAAGGGTAAAACGGTAATTTGACCCAGCTGTAGTTACGAACACTCGTGAAGGATTGACTTACCGATATAGGTTTATATATGTAGACACAAAAATGTTCTACAGTGAGAAGAGTTCAGCTGTGGGTCTATAGTGGAATGACCCACAGTTAATGCATATTGGTTAACATGATTAATGAGTTTAATCAGTTAACCTCATATCATTGGAGCTTCTAGTCTGTAGGTCCATTAGGTCCCCCTGCTAGGTCGTAAAGAGTAATTAGGAACAATTATATCTTGAGAGAATTTGAATAGTTCAAATTCATATTGGGAATTAAGTTAATTGTATGAGATACAAATTAATACATTGTATAGTGATGCATTAAAAGATAAAGTCTAATTTGAGTTAAACTTTATTAAATTGAGAAATTAATACATTTGAAAGAGTTCAAATATATGTCTAATTAAATATATGGTACTCAAAAAAAAAATTAAATATATGGTATTTAATTAGAAGATGAATTAATTAATCATGAATTAATTAATTATTCAATTTAGTTTAAATTAAATGTGATTTAATTAAACTATAGTCTATGAGGGAATTATTAGAATATGATTCTAATGAGTAATTAATTAAATATGGGTGATATTTAATTATGAAATTAATTAATTATTGGAATTAATTAATTAGTTTAATTGAATTAATTAAATGTGATTTAATTAAGTTAATTAAACTATATATTATGTGAGGAAATTACATTTAAATAAGATTTAAATGTGCATGAGATTAATTAATTAATATGATTAAGGGAAAAATACACTTTTAGCCCCTAAGGTTTAGGTTAGGTTTCATTTTGGTCCCTGAGTTTTCAAACTCAACAGTTTAGTCCCTGAGGTTTGATTTTAGTTTCATTTTGGTCCCTCCATCCATTTTTCTGTTAGTATTTAACGGATTGCTGACGTGGCATTGATTTTTTAATTAAAAAAATCATTTTTTATTTTTTAAAATATAACTATATTAAAATAATAATATATTATTATTTTATATATTTTTTAATTCTTTATCCCTCTCTTTCTTTCTTTCTTCTTCTTCTTTTTCATCTTTTTCTTCTTCTCTTCAAACCGCCGGCGGCGACGATTTTCTTTTTTTTCTCTTTTTCCTCTTCTCTTCTTCTTTCCCCCACTTTTCTTTTCTTCTTTTTTTTTAACAAAAAAAAATAGTAATAAAGGAACGGGGAGCTCCCCGTCGCCAGATCTGAATCGGGAGAGGTTCCGGCGAGATCTGGAGATATGGAGCGCTGAACCTCAAAATCGGTACCCACGATGACTGCTGCAAGACCCCACGCGCCTGAAACCACTTTTCCATTCAGATCAATTACTCGCTGCTCGCCGCCTGAAACACATTTTTCGTCAGATCTGGAACGCCCTCGCCGCTCGGTCTCTCTCTCTTTCTCTCCCTTACTCGCTGCTCATACGGATTCCAGCCTTCAGACCGATTTCCCCTTTAATCCAGAGACGGCGGGACGAAAAGCAAACAGCGGGACAAAAAGCGAGCGGCGGCGGCGCTAAGTACGCGGGGGGAGAGAGAGGAAGGGAAAGAGAGAGAGAGGAAGCGTAAGAAAAAAAAATGGGAAAGGAGAAGAAGAAAGAGGAAGAAAAAAGATTAAAAGAACTCCGGCGACAGCGACGGTGACGGCGACGACCGATGGCTGGAGGTGGAGATGGCTTCCAAGTTTAGTGAGGTTAGGGTTTGTGTGGTGGAGAAGAAGATGGAAGAAGGAAAAAGGAAAAATAAAAAAGAAAATAAAAAAGAAAAAGAAAAAGAAAAAGAAAAAAAATAATAAGAAAAGTATTTAATATAATATTTTATTTTTTAAAAAATAAAAAATATACTTTAAAATAAAAAAAACATTACCACGTCAGCATTCTGTTAGTGTTTAACGGTAAAATTGACTGAGGGACTAAGAATGTAACAAAATCCAAACCTCGGGGACTAAAATGTTGAGTTTGAAAACTCAGGGACCAAAATGAAACCTAACTCAAACCTCAGGGACCAAAAGTGTATTTTTCCCTATGATTAATTAATTAACATTTAATTAATTGATTTAATAAATTAATTAATTGATCTTGATCTAACAGTCAAGATTGTTTCCTAACCTCACATTAGGGTTTCCTCTCTTATAAAAGGAAAGGTTATGAGAACCCTAACCCTTAGGTCTCATTCTAGCCTCCCTCTCATTCTCTCAACTCAAGAACTCTAGAGAGAATTTTTTCTCTCTAAGAGTTTTTCCAATTCATAATTAGGTCGTCCCACAACTACGTTCCTAATCTCAGAGTCATAGCAGGGAAGATCAAATTGGTGGTCTCCCAATTGTTGACGCAAATCAAGAAAGGCGTTCTTGAAAAATTCAGAGTCGTCAGACGGAGGTATGTTTCTCATCGCTTAACTTTTTGCCAATGTATTGGTATTTTGTAGAACAAAATTAATTTACGAACGGTCCAATTGCTTCCGCTGTAGCGGAATTGGGAATTCCAATCCTTTAGGGGCATCCTATGTAAAAGATGTTTACACAAGACTGGACCGAGAAATAAGTCACTCTTACTTTATAACGTCGTTTACTGTTAAGACTAATTATTTCATGTGATGACTTAGGTAACTCGATCTTAATCCTAAGCTTACTATGAACTCCTATTTGTTTAGGGTTTTCCTTTGATCTGCATAGGTGAGAGTGGTCATAAAATTTCGTTCAATAATCCTGCCATTTTGGGGATAACACTAGATGGATGGCTGGGGCATAGTAATGCAATATGGAATTCACTCCTACCCTATTTAGGGATAGTAGAAAGGTTGTTCCTTTAAGTGCTGAATCCAAGACTTGAACAAGGGGCCCCACCCTCTCATTGGCCCGAGAGGGATCTTGTTTAATGGTTGGACCATGAACAAAATTATTCATTAGAGGACCAGTGGACTTAAGGAACTAAGATGTGCTATAGGGGTAAAACAGACTTTTAACGTATCTATAGTAACGAACGACCTGTGAAGGATTGACTTACTAATCATGGTTACATCGAGTGGACACAAATACATCTACAGTGAGGGGAGTTCAACTACTAAGCTATAGTGGAGTGTCCCGGTAGTTAACGGATGTTGGCTAACTAGGTTAAGAGAGTTTGACTAGTTTAACCTCGTACCGTTGGAGCCCATGATCTGTAGGTCCATTAGGTCCCCTTGCTAGCTCGAGACTAACCTTAAGAACAATATGATGGATAAAATATGAATTGTTTTAAGTTCATGTTGAGAAAGATAATTAGAGGTGATAGGCATTGTCGGTACAACGGGTTTTTGTGAAAACCATGTAGGTGAGTATTTAGTATTTAAATATGATTTAAATACCAAAAACATGAATAGGGATTCATGATTGAAAATAACATTTAGGAAATGTTCGGGATTGGTGGGAAAATATTAATTTAATATTTAATATTAAATTAATAATTATTTAATTATTTAATAATTATTTTGAATTAATTTAAAATTGAAAATTTGAAATTGAATTTTTAATTTTTCAGATTATTAAATTTCAAATAATTATCCAACTAATTAAGGATAATTATGGATTTAATTAAATTAAAAAATGATTGAGTTTTTGGAGGTGGAGTGCACGGTGACTAAACCCATGCACTCACCTCATGTTGGACACCAAAATTCCCAAATTCCCACTAATCTTTGGTTGATTAAGTGTCAATTGCTGGAGCTTTCTTTCATCTCTAATCCCTCTATAAAAAGGAAGAAGATAACTGAAGAAATTAAGCTTGAAACATAAGGAAATGCTGCCAAATTTAAAACTCACCAAAACCCACCTTGCAAGTTTGTTCTTCAAGCTTTCTCTCTCAAATTCCATCACTTGAGGATCCCACAATCCGTTCTAAAGGCTTGAGGATAGCAAGGAAGATCCTTTGGTGGTTCATGACTCGTTGGTGAATAAAAACAACAAAGAAATCCAACCAATTTCTCCATTGATTCAAGGTTGGTAAACATACTCTGTTTTTCTTTAAATGGACAGCATGCAATGTTTGATCAAATTGAACAAATTATGTGCCTAAGATCCAAAATTGCTTCCGCTTTTTCGATATTAACACTTTCATCAATATGCCTTCCTTTTTTGGGGACAAGACCGAGTGAGAGGCTGGGGACATGACAACACAAGAAGGAATTCACTTCTTCCCACTTCTAGGAGAAGTAGATGAGTGTTCCCTTAAGTGGTGACTTCGGGACTTGAACAAAGGGATCTCACCCACTCACTGGCCCGAGAGGAACTTTCTGTTTATTGGTTGGACCATAAACAGGTTGTTCATTAGAGGAGCACTGGTACTTAAGGAGACAGATGTAACATAGGGGTAACACAGTAATTTGACCCAGCTGTGATTACAGACACTCTTGAAGGATTGACTTACCTGTACAGGTCTATATCCGTGGACACAGAACTGTTCTATAGTGAGAAGAGTTCAGCTATGGTCTTTAGTGGAATGACCCACAGTTAATGAATATTGGTTAACCTGATTAATGAGTTTAATCAATTAACCTCATATCATTAGAGCTTCTGATCTGTAGGTTCATTAGGTCCCCCTGCTAGCTCATAAAGAGTAATTAGGAACAATTATATCTTGAGAGAATTTGAATAGTTCAAATTTATATTGGGAATTAAGTTAATTGTATGAAATAGAAATTAATATAATGTACAGTAATACATTAAAATATAAAGTCTAATTTTAGATTAAACTTTATTATTATGAGAGAAATAAATATTTGAAGAAGTTCAGATATTAATATGAATTTGATTCATATTAAATTTATAGGACATAAGAGAATTTGAAGGAGTTCAAATTTTAATATGAATTTGATTCATATTATAAAATTAATTAATTGAAGGCCTTAAATTAAATGTATGATATTTAATTGGTGATCAATTAATTAAAGAATTAATTAATTGGAAATTAATCAATTATGAAAATGATTTAATCACTTATGGAAGTGATCAATCATTTATGGAAAAGATTAATCAATTATGGAATTGATTAATTATGGAAAAGATTAAATCAGTTGTGGAAATAATTGATTTTAAATGAATATTTTATTTATGGTCTTTCTCCTATAAATAGAACACTAAACCTAGGGTTTAGCTACTACAACAAATGGCCACCATAAGGCCAAAGGTCTCAATCTTGCCTCCCTCTCATATTCTCTCAATTCTATTTTGCATCCTACGGTTATCAAGGGGAGTCAATCATTTTTTTCTATCCTCCCTAGATTAAAGTGAGTCATTTTCTGAAAACAATAAATCTAAGGCTTGATGTGTTGGCAACCTTAGAGTAAATCTCATTGAAGAGCTAAGTTCAAGTACCTAATGCAAGCAGATAATAAGTTCATAATCGATTTGGGGACTATCTTTCGTGCAAGAAGCTGTTGTTTGAGCAAAGTACTGCAAAGTAGGTTAATCACCAAAAGAGGGAAAGGATAATGGAAGCAAGGAAGAAAAGAAAGGGTGATTGCATCTTTTGAACCCTCAGTAATACACTTTGACAAATGAGCATTCCATATCTTAAGCAGCGAAGTTCTTTTGAAGAATGAGGTTGAAGATCAAAAATTAGAAAGCACATACGTCAAGGATTCGAGTTAATACATCCTAATTATGTGACCATAATGATAAGTTTTGAAATTCTCATTTTGTGGTTCTCTCTCGAAGTATGAGACTAAGTAAAATTAGCCACCTTCCTTTTTTTTTTTCTTAAAAGAAAAAGCACAAACACACAAACACACAAAATTTTTCCTCTTTCTGAATAAAGCAATGTAGAAAACAAAAAAAAAAAATCTTGCATAAATATTGAGGCAAATTGCAGATAAGAATGTCTATTAGAAGACATTTATCAAAAGAACCCCTTCATGATTTGATTCTTGTCTTTAAAAGGATGAAAACTTCTTTAAAAAGTTACTTTTCTTGAAACTATGCTTTAAACTTCATGCAAAAACACTGAGGCAATTTTTGGATGAAAGTCCGTATAACAAAGTGTTTTATTATGAAAAAACTCGTGCATTCATAAGCATTGTAGGTTAAAATTTTGTCCGTGGAAATTTTCTCACCATATTAATACATCATCGGGTGCTTGTTTACCCCTGGCCCAATACCTTTATCATGGAGGTGCTTGTTTACCCCTGGCCTCCAACTCTTCTCACACATCATCGGGTGCTTGTTTACCCCTGACCCGATACTTTTATCATGGAGGTGCTTGTTTACCCCCGGCCTCCAGCTCTTTTAACACATCATCGGGTGCTTGTTTACCCCTGGCCCAATACCTTTATCATGGAGGTGTTTGTTTACCCCTGGCCTCCAGCTCTTTTAACACATCATCGGGTGCTTGTTTACCCCTGGTCCGATACCTTTATCATGGAGGTGCTTGTTTACCCCTGGCCTCCAACTCTTCTAACCAACATCGGGTGCTTGTTTACCCCTGACCCGATACCTTTATAATGGAGGTGGTTGTTTACCCCTGGCCTCCAGCTCTTTTAACAAATCATCTGGTGCTTGTTTACCCCTGGCCCGATACCTTTATCATGGAGGTGCTTGTTTACCCCTGGCCTCCAGCTCTTTTAACATATCATCGGGTGCTTGTTTCCCCTGGTCCGATACCTTTATCATGGAGGTGCTTGTTTACCCCTGGCCTCCAGCTCTTTTAACACATCATCGGGTGCTTGTTTACCCTTGGCCTGATACCTTTATCATGGAGGTGCTTGTTTACCCCTGGCCTCCAGCTCTTTTAACACATCATCGGGTGCTTCTTTACCCCTGGCCCGATACCTTTATAATGGAGGTGTTTGTTTACCCCTAGCCTCCAGCCCCTTTTTATACACCATCAGCTGCTTGTTTACCCCTGGCCCGATACCTTTATCATGGAGGTGCTTGTTTACCCCTGGCCTCCAGCTCTTTTAACACATCATCGGGTGCTTGTTTACCCTTGGCCTGATACCTTTATCATGGAGGTGCTTGTTTACCCCTGGCCTCCAGCTCTTTTAACACATCATCGGGTGCTTCTTTACCCCTGGCCCGATACCTTTATAATGGAGGTGTTTGTTTACCCCTGGACTCCAGCCCCTTTTTATACATCATAAGCTGCTTGTTTATCCCTGGCCCGATACCTTTATCATGGAGGTGCTTGTTTACCCCTGGCCTCCAGCTCTTTTTAACACATCATCGGGTGCTTGTTTACCCCTGGCCCGATACCTTTATCACGGAGATGCTTCTTTACCCCTGGCTTCCAGCTCTTTTAACACATCATCGGGTGCTTGTTTACCCCTGGCCCGATACCTTTATCATGGAGGTGCTTGTTTACCCCTGGCCTCCAGCCCCTTTTTACACATCATCGGTTGCTTGTTTACCCTTGGCCCGATACTTTTATCATGGAGGTGCTTGTTTACCCCTGGCCTCCAGCTCTTTTAACACATCATCGGGTGCTTGTTTACCCCTGGCCCGATACCTTTATTATGGAGGTGCTTGTTTACCCCTGGCCTCCAGCTCTTTTAACACATCATCGGGTGCTTGTTTACCCCTGGCCCGATACCTTTATCACGGAGGTGCTTGTTTACCCCTGGCCTCCAGCTCTTTTAACACATCATCGGGTGCTTGTGTACCCCTGGCTCGATACCTTTATCATGGAGGTGCTTGTTTACCCCTGGCCTCCAGCCCCTTTTTACACATCAACGGGTGCTTGTTTACCCCTGGCCCGATACTTTTATCATGGAGGTGCTTGTTTACCCCTGGCCTCCAGCTCTTTTAACACATCATCGGGTGCTTGTTTACCCCTGGCCCGATACCTTTATCATGGAGGTGCTTGTTTACCCCTGGCCTCCAACTCTTTTAACACATCATCGGGTGCTTGTTTACCCCTGGCCCGATACCTTTATCATGGAGGTGCTTGTTTACCCCTGGCCTCCAGTCCCTTTTTACACATCATCGGGTGCTTGTTTACCCCTGGCTCGATACCTTTATCATGGAGGTGCTTGTTTACCCCTGGCCTCCAGCTCTTTCAACACATCATCGGGTGCTTGTTTACCCCTGGTCCGATACCTTTATCATGGAGGTGCTTGTTTACCCCTGGCCTCCAGCTCTTTTAACACATCATCGGGTGCTTGTTTACCCCTGGCCCGATACCTTTATCATGGAGGTGCTTGTTGACCCCTGGCCTCCAGTCCCTTTTTACACATCATCGGGTGCTTGTTTACCCCTGGTCCGATACCTTTACCATGGAGGTGCTTGTTTACCCCTGGCCTCCAGCTCCTTTAATACATCATCGAGTGCTTGTCTACCCCTGGCTCGATACCGTTATCATGGAGGTGCTTGTTTACCTCTGGCCTCCAGATCCTTTAATACATCATCGAGTACTTGTTTACCCCTGGCTCGATACCTTTATCATGGAGGCGCTTGTTTACCCCTGGCCTCCAACTCCTTTAATACATTATCAGGCGCTCGTCTATCCCTGGCATGATACATTTATAAAAAAAAAAAAAAAAACTTAAGGTTTACCTTGGGTTGTTCATTTATTTTGCTATCTATAAAATTTCGAACAAATAAGGTCTACGCCTTTGTCCATCCTTTTATTCTATAAGAATGAACAAAGGGGGGCAAACTGTAGACCCCTAAATTTGTCCGAAATTTTATTCAATTTAAATTTATCCATTTTTCAAAAATGAGAAAAAAAAAAAAGAGAGAATATTCTAGATCTTTAATTTAGCCAATTCAAATGTTTTTTTTATTAGGTCAAATATTTTATTTTGATTAATTAATTTGCCAAATCAAATATTAGGTTTATTTGGCAAGGTTAATTAAAGAAAATATTTTATTTCCTTGGGTGATTGATTGTCAAATAATATCTTGTAAATTTGGAAAGTGGAATGGGTGTATTTATTGAATTCCTTTTTCATTTTTTTATTTTATTGGATTTTAATTTTATTTGATCACCTTCCTAATATGTGGTGGTTGGAATTGACTATAAATAGGGAGCCCTCCCATTCTTGCATGAGACGATTTTTTTGAGCCTTGGGATACCCACTCACACGTTTTTTTTTATCCCAAGGAAGACCTCTCCACGTTTTTTTTGGGCTAAAGATACACTCTCCAAATCTCTCCCTCTTAAAACCCTAGATACACTTTTCTCCCATTCCCACCTAACTTCCCTCTCCTACTCCTCAAGATTTTTTTTTCTTTCCCTTCTCTACTCACGTTTTCTCTCCCTCTCACCATCACTCTCTCTCAATCTCACGTCGCCACTTCATAAGTCTTATTCCCAATCCAACGGTCACAAGCATTCTTTGTAAGTATTTTTTTTTTAAAGGCCTTTGTTTTCATTTATTTCTCCAATAATTTTCTTTTGTTCATGAGATTAATTTTTCCATGTTTTTATAAAGTTAGTTTATTATTTCATTTGCTTTATTTTAATGTTTTTTTTTTCTCTTACATTTAAGAAGTTATGTGATTTTTTTTTAGGGAACATTTGACATTCCAATTTTATCATTTTTATTTTGGTGTAATTAAACCTTTAGAGTTGATTATTATATGTTGTTTATGTTCAACTTGTTAATTTTATTTTATTTTATTTTTTGAAATGGAATCTAATAGTATTATTTATAGTTTAACCATATATTTTCATTGCATCAATATGTAGATACTTTGCCTAAACCAATGTTTCTTTTGTTGTGTTAAACAAAAATAAAAGAATTTCCAACGACGGAATCTCAATTTTTGGAATGCCAATGTTGAGTTTTCTTGAGGTAAGAAATCAATATCTTGGAATGCCGAGATTTGATTTCAATATGGTTTCTTTAAAGCAAATGAATTTAATAAAATTTTATTGTATATTATAGTTTTTTTCCCATTTTAGATATTTTCTCTCAATTATACGTGTTTTTTTTTTATTTCTCTAATTTATGATATTTAATCCATAATTCCCTTGTAAATTTCTTTCCCTTAATTAAATATGTCCAAAATAAAAATCTTCCAACGATGGAATCTTGAATTTTCGGGATACCGATATTTGAGTTTCTTGAGGAAAAAATAAAATCTCGGGATGCCGGGATTTGATTTTAATATTTCTTTCAATATAAAGCATAAATAAAATCCTTCATATTTTTCTCTTAAAACCTTTTTTTTCTCCAAAGAAGCATATTTCCTAAAAGGCATTTTCTTTAAAAGGAATGTATTAAAAGCTTTTTTTTTTGGCTAAAATCGTTTCATAAACCTTATTTCAAAGTAATAAATCAATCCAAAACTATTTTCCATAAAAATGTCACTTGCTTTAAAAATAAAATTAATTAAGAGTTTTCCCAAAAAAAATATTCTTTACTCATACCTTTTTCCAAAATTAATAAACCGAATGTTTTAAATAAATAAAAAAATAAACTTTCCTATGACGGAAATTAGGAAATCAAGATATTGACTTTCCTAATATTCTTGAGGTATAATGAATTTAAATTTGGGATGCCAAATTAAATTCACACAAATTTTGAATGGCATTATGTCACTCACAATTATTGCTCATTATTTATTTATGGAATAATGAGAATAAAAATGTGGGACATTTAAAAATCAACAAAAAATCTTCTTTAGTATTTACCATAGCCAATTTCCTTAAATAACACAAGAAGAATAAAAATTTCGTTCTTTGAACGAGTGTTGTGGGGTGCTAATACCTTCCCCATACACAAAAGACCCCCGAGCCTTAAATCTTTGATTTGCAGACCATTTTAGCATATTTTTGGGTGCTCAGTCACACCCTCTAAATCAAGACTGGTGGCGACTCCATTTTCCACCTCTTGGGAACCAAGTCGGCCGCTCTGCGTCGCAAACCCGTAGCGACAGCTTGGCGACTCCACTGGGGACTTTTTGTAAGCAGGTCATTTTATTTTCTTGCGTTGTTATTTTTTTTTTATATATATTGGCATTTTTGGAATTTATTCTCCTTTTATTTCTTTTAAGCACACACGTACACAAGCCTCCTACCCGGGCTTTACCATTAGGATTAGGATCGAGGATGAGTAGTGGCGACCTTCGTGGAGTTATAACTCCCGTGTAGGCACATGAAAACCCTCACTCAAGTCGACCTTATTCAGGATGCTGATAAGGGTGCTTTGATTTGTTTTCTTGAAAAAGGAAAGAAATCGAGGACAGCTTGGGGACCTTTTTCCGTTAGACATTAGAGTCTTACCACACATATAATGATTTAGATATTTTAGTTATGCAATTTATTGGTTTAGTTTAGTTACATGTGTATATTATTCGTTTATTTATTCATTCAATTTATTCTTGCTTATCCAACATGTCTCTTTATATCCTTGATTTTCGCATATTTTTATAGTCATGCATTCATAAACGCATTCTTTATGTTTTCCTTTCATATTTTCTCTCATATATATTTTAAAAAAAAAAATTCTATTTTTGCTTCATTCCATACATGCTCATCATTTGTTGTGCAAAAAAAAAAAAAAAAAAAAAAAAAAAGGCAGAAAAGGAAACAAACATTCAATATTTATTACTTGAGATTTTGAACGATATTAGACAAACCAAATATTGAGGTTGCAATGGAAAGAGAAAACCGATAATCACAATTGAAAGTCAGAAATTGTGCATCAATGGTCAGAACAAATGCAAGCAAAATGTGGGAATGCTCCGTTGAATGATGTTTTAAATCAACCCCCAGCAACCAACATCTTTAGTCATTCTACTCTAAGCATGGGGAAGCTAAAAGAGATTTGGGAGGGATTCAAACCAGAGCAAATGATCTCATTCGTAAAAAGATATGGACACATGACAAGTCTTTTATACGTTCAAATTGATGAAAACGTCTTGGTAGCCGCATTATATTTTTGGGGTCCAGCTTAACAAATGTTTTATGTTCAGTTCCCTCGACATGACACCCACCATGGAAGAATACCAAGAGTTGATTCGAATACAAACAACGTTCGAAGCAAAAGCTTAATTTTTTCGACAAAAGGCTAACTGGAAGGAGAGATTTTGCAAGGATTATCGGTAATATAACTGATGTTGAAATGGGCTATCAACTCAAGAATAAGAGAGGAAGTGAAGGAGTATCCTTAAATTACCTCATAAGCCTTGTTCAACAGCATAAGGATGATGAGTTAAGCTTGAAGCTCTTTGCACTATGTATGTTTGGGTCAATCGTGTTCCCAAATCTACAAGGATATGTGGACGTGAAGGTTACCAAGTTATTCCTTCAAATAGAATATGACATTAATCCAATTTTACTCGTCCTCGCAGAAACGATGCGATCATTAAAATACGAGGGAAATGTAGATTTATTGGTTGCACTCCTCTATTCTATATTTGGCTGGTGAGCCATTTGAGGTGCCCACCTGAGTTTAGCCATCCACAAGTAAAATTCTCCAATTCATGGAACACTACAAGTAACCCTATCATCGAATTTGGAATAGTTGAACACAAAGCAGACATGCCAAGTAGAGAGTCATGGATATCCTTCTTGACAAACTTGAAAAATGAAGACATAATATGGAAAGCTGTGTGGATGCTTTTGTAGCCAGTAATTTATAAGTGTGGTAAATTTCAAGATGTTCTACTGTTGGGCCCGTGAGGATATACTAGTTATGCACCTCTTTTAGTTCTTCGCCAAATGTGGATAGAACAATTCATCCCTATGACACATGAGATAGGGAATCTTGATTTACGAGTAGGAGGATTCAGGTCAAAATATTTTGCAGGTGATAGAATCTTGGAAAAATATATGGATGTCTCCACTCTAGAATACAAATTATGGTACGAAGCTATTCGAACATCATGCAGGAAAAAAAAAAAAAAAAAAAAAAGCAAATGTCACCACTTCAAAAGGAGCTCGCAAATGAAAGCACTGGGCATGAGGGCAGAAAATCTATTACTCCACCAAGAGAAAGGAAAGTTACTTCAAGAAATGAGTCAGTTGAAGCGACAAGGGGTAGAAACAGAAAAAGAGTTGATTAAGATAAGAAAGCTATTAAAGAATCAAATAAAGCTCGAGAAAGAGAATCAAGAATTAGACTATATGCATCCAGAAAAATGGTCAGAAAAACAAAAGAAAGAAATGATGACTTGCATAAGGTTCTGAAAGAGAAGATGCACAAATTGTCAGCCTGGAAAGTTGTATTTTTTCTTTCCAACGACTCGTTTTGAAGCTGAAAGCAACAATTGACATGCAAGTTAAACAGGCAGTTGAATTTGAGAAAAGCAATAATACATTGCAATGGACTCTTGAGAATTGGGAGCATCGGATCCAGGAATGTTAAAATGTTGCAAAAAAGATGCCGACGGAGCATAAATAGTTGCAAGGAAGATATGATTCACTTGTAAGTAACGAAGTTATTTCAGAGGTCTTTCGGCAAGAAAACACAAGTTTAGTCCAAGTTGGTGAAAACATAGACAATGTTATAGAAAGAGCAATGACTAAAAGAGTTGGGACATTTGTAGAGGCATTTCACAGTGGCAGTCCAGGGGAGAAGAATTATGAATTTTGATATGAAATTATCCTACGTTAGTTGTCTCCCTTAGAGCAATGACAATTTCTTTGAGTATTTTGGATTTGGTCTAATATTTCGTTCAATTATTTCATTTAATAAAATTTGAAGTTTATTGTGTCATTTTTTGCACAACAATTTGAGCCAATACACATTTCATCTCTTTTCATTCATTTCATTGCTTGTTTTTTTTTTTTTTTCATCCTTGTAAGAGCTTGGTAAGAAAATAAAAAAATCAAAGTAGTGTTTTGCAATATAATCTTTTATTAAAAAAATTAATAAAAAAATCATTGTACATTTTTAAAAAAAAAAATATGACTTCCACGTTTTTTTTTAAAGTCTAGATTTACTAAGTTTTTTTTAGGCCAATTAACTTAGTCTTATTTTCCTTATAGACAGACATGAGAGTTTAAACCGTGTTCGGAAAAAGCGGAGTCCTTGTCTGAAAAAGAAAAAAAGAAAAGCAAAAAAAAAAAGAAAAGAAAAGAAAAAAAGCAAAAAAAAAAAAAAAAAAAATTGTTAATGTCATCATGAGCCTTTGATCAACCATACAAGTTTTTTTTCAAGCTCTCTTTTGCCTACAAGATCTCCTACTTGACCACCTTTTCTCCATAATATCATTAAATTCATATCCTATCTCTTCAATCCAACACCCAATGTTCTTTGACCCACCTTTCTTCCTAGACCTAACACCACATTTCTTACCATGCAGACTTGAGCTTTGAGTTAAACGAAGACCTTATTGGCCTACACCATAACATTACAATGGGGGCAATTATTTATTTTTCTCTTGGTCTATACTGTAATGCTACTATTGTGGAGCAATTTGTTGTTTCCCTTATTCTTACCCATATATTTACCAACTTTGCAAAGCCCATGCTCATATATTATAACGATGACTTTAAAAGTAACAAATAGTATTTATCTCTTATCGGCACTCTTTCAAGTCATGATGAGAATTGCAATTATTCTTACACCCTTCTTTGTTGTACCATCAAAATTCACATACGATTTATTTGAATGTGTTTTCATAGTCAAATCTTATCCTCTTGATTAAAGTCAGTCGATCCTATTCAACATCTTTCCTTGGTTAGAGTCGAGTTCATCCTATTTTTTCATCTTTCTTTGATAAAAGTGAGGCAATCTTATGCTTCATATTTCCTTGATTAAAGTGAGTCGATCCTATTCTTTATCTTTCCTTGATTAGAGTTGAGTCAATCTTATTTTTCATCTTTCTATGATTAAAGTGAGTCAATCTTATGTTTCATCTTTCCTTGATTAAAGTGATTCAATCCAATTTTTCATCCTCACTTAATTAAGGTAAATCAATCCTATTTTTCATCTTCTATTGATCAAAGCAAGTCAATTCTATTTTGCATCCTACGGTTATCAAGGGGAGTCAATCATTTTTTTCTATCCTCCCTAGATTAAAGTGAGTCATTTTCTGAAAACAATAAATCTAAGGCTTGATGTGTTGGCAACCTTAGAGTAAATCTCATTGAAGAGCTAAGTTCAAGTACCCAGTGCAAGCAGATAATAAGTTCATAATCGATTGGGGGACTATCTTTCGTGCAAGAAGCTGTTGTTTGAGCAAAGTACTGCAAAGTAGGTTAATCTCCAAAAGAGGGAAAGGATAATGGAAGCAAGGAAGAAAAGAAAGGGTGATTGCATCTTTTGAACCCTCAGTAATACACTTTGACAAATGAGCATTCCATATCTTAAGCAGCGAAGTTCTATTGAAGAATGAGGTTGAAGATCAAAAATTAGAAAGCACATACGTCAAGGATTCAAGTTAATACATCCTAATTATGTGACCATAATGATAAGTTTTGAAATTCTCATTTTGTGGTTTTCTCTCTCGAAGTATGTGTAGTTCCAGGTATTGATTCTCAAAGCAAGTGAGATAGAAAATAGTCCTTGTAAAAAAAAAAAGGAAAAAAAAGGAAAAAAAATGCAAGGATTAGTGAGTGCGATAGTGATATTTTTGGATGTGTTCATTATGCTTCATTAATGTTGAAGCAAAGATATCTCAGATGACGTGCAAATAGTTGATGCATTATTTCTTATTGAGAAATTTCAAAGTAAACTTGACGTAGATGCTGGGGCAATCGTAACATATGGAGCTATTATGGCAAATGTCAAAAATATGAAACAAATGTCAGGTGACAAAATCACCATGTTACACATTTTTACTCAATTTTGGCAACGTGCAAGACTCTTTTCTTCAAATAGTGAGTAAAAGGACATTGGAGATCTCTTCGGAGTTAGCCAACTTGACATAAGAAGAAGTGATACCCTTACATGACTATTGACCACTTGAAGCACTTAATTGAAGAATAGAGATGTCTACTCAAAAAGTCATATGATCAATTGTGGCAATTGTCATTTCATCAGCTCCAAGATCTTAACTGGGGCAATAAAGTGTTTTAGATGAAAAAAAGTTTTTCTCAATAAGGATCGAAGCTAGGTGGTTGTTGACGGATTACACAGGCATGTCATTCCTAAACAGTTTCTCAGTAAGCCACTTAAGAAGAAAGGCAACATTGACAAAGAAAAGGTGGCTCATTCTTTGAAGAATATTATCATTTGCTGGAAGAAATATATGAGTTAGAACGTTATAAGTGGCCTGAGGAGTTTATTACATCAAACTTGAGCCAGTGATCATCTGCTTGCCAACACATTTGATCAATCTATCGCAACACATGAGATAAATCTTGGGAAGCTAAGCATCAAGTTTTAGAGGAGTTGTTTAAGGAATGATTTCACTTTCATCTCCCTTTCGGTTATATCCTCATTCTCCTACATTTATACTTCTTAGTCCCCATTTGTCAACTTTTTTCGTGTCTCATGCTTCTTTCATCCAAATTCTACTTTGAGAAACGATAGTTCCTCGTTCTCGTCATCCACTTTTGTCTTTGTTTGTCCGTCCTTCTTAGGTCTTGAATTTGAAAGTCACTCATTCAACTTATTATCTTTTGAGATCATGTCATTCCCATCATATGCTTGATATTTCCAAATTGAGATTGTGCTATAAGTTACCTTTATTAGTCATTCAAATAGTATATGAGACCATTTCAACCCACCATTTTTGCCCATCATATCCCATCATGTCTATTGTAAATGGTCAAACCTATCCATTGGAGCATCGTAGTACAACAAAAAGAGTTGCAACAATATCAAAATGAGAGCATTCACACAAAAAAAAGAGCAAAAAAAAGAAAAAAGAAAAAAAGGAAAGAGAGAGAGAAAAAAAAAAGAAATTTTTAGACAAGGATAATGCTATTTTCTCACGATTTAATATCACTTGATAGTCTATAAAGGAGTATGAGACTAAGTAAAATTAGCCACCTTCCTTTTTTTTTTCATAAAAGAAAAAGCACAAACACACAAACACACAAAATTTTTCCTCTTTCTGAATAAAGCAATGTAGAAAACAAAAGCAAAAAAATCTTGCATAAATATTGGGGCAAATTGCAGATAAGAATGTCTATTAGAAGACATTTATCAAAAAAAAAAAAGAAAAAAAAAGGAACACCTTCATGATTTGATTCTTGTCTTTAAAACGATGAAAACTTCTTTAAAAAGTTACTTTTCTTGAAACTATGCTTTAAACTTCATGCAAAAACACTGAGGCAATTTTTGGATGAAAGTCCGTATCACAAAGTGTTTTATTATGAAAAAACTCGTGCATACATAAGCATTGTAGGTTAAAATTTTGTCCGTGGAAGTTTTCTCACCATATTAATACATCATCGGGTGCTTGTTTACCCCTGGCCCGATACCTTTATCATGGAGGTGCTTGTTTACCCCTGGCCTCCAACTCTTTTAACACATCATCGGGTGCTTGTTTACCCCTGACCCGATACCTTTATCATGGAGGTGCTTGTTTACCCCTGACCTCCAGCTCTTTTAACACATCATCGGGTGCTTGTTTACCCCTGGCCCGATACCTTTATCATGGAGGTGCTTGTTTACCCCTGGCCTCCAACTCTTTTAACACATCATCGGGTGCTTGTTTACCCCTGGTCCGATACCTTTATCATGGAGGTGCTTGTTTACCCCTGGCCTCCAGCTCTTTTAACACATCATCGGGTGCTTGTTTACCCTTTGCCTGATACCTTTATCATGGAGGTGCTTGTTTACCCCTGGCCTCCAGCTCTTTTAACACATCATCGGGTGCTTGTTTACCCCTGGCCCGATACCTTTATAATGGAGGTGTTTGTTTACCCCTGGCCTCCAGCCCCTTTTTATACATCATCGGGTGCTTGTTTACCCCTGGCCCGATACCTTTATCATGGAGGAGCTTGTTAACCCCTGGCCTCAAGCTCTTTTAACACATCATCGTGTGCTTGTTTACGTCTGGCCCGATACCTTTATCATGGAGGTGCTTGTTTACCCCTGGCCTCCAGCTCTTTTAACACATCATCGGGTGCTTGTTTACCCCTGGCCCGATACCTTTATCATGGAGGTGCTTGTTTACCCCTGGCCTCCAACCCTTTTTATACATCATCGGGTGCTTGTTTACCCCTGGCCCGATACCTTTATCATGGAGGTGCTTGTTTACCCCTGGCCTCTAGCTCTTTTAACACATCATCGGGTGCTTGTTTACCCCTGGCCCGATACCTTTATCACGGAGGTGCTTGTTTACCCCTGGCCTCCAGCTCTTTTAACACATCATCAGGTGCTTGTTTACCCCTGGCCCGATACCTTTATCATGGAGATGCTTGTTTACCCCTGGCCTCCAACTCTTTTAACACATCATTGGGTGCTTGTTTACCCCTGATCCGATACCTTTATCATGGAGGTGCTTGTTTACCCCTGGCCTCTAGCTCTTTTAACACATCATTGGGTGCTTGTTTACCCCTGGCCCGATACCTTTATCATGGAGGTGCTTGTTTACCCCTGGCCTCCAGCCCCTTTTTACACATCATCGGGTGCTTGTTTACCCCTGGCCCGATACCTTTATCATGGAGGTGCTTGTTTACCCCTGGCCTCCAGCTCCTTTAATACATCATCGAGTGCTTGTCTACCCCTGGCTCGATACCGTTATCATGGAGGTGCTTGTTTACCCCTGGCCTCCAGATCCTTTAATACATCATCGAGTACTTGTTTACCCGTGGCTCGATACCTTTATCATTGAGGCGCTTGTTTACCCCTGGCCTCCAACTCCTTTAATACATTATCAGGCGCTCGTCTATCCCTGGCATGATACATTTATCAAAAAAAAAAAAAAAACTTAAGGTTTACCTTGGGTTGTTCATTTATTTTGCTATCTATAAAATTTCGAACAAATAAGGTCTACGCCTTTGTCCATCCTTTTATTCTATAAGAATGAACAAAGGGGGGCAAACTATAGACCCCAAAATTTGTCCGAAATTTTATTTAATTTAAATTTATCAATTTTTCAAAAATGAAAAAAAAAAAAAAAAGAGAGAGAATATTCTAGATCTTTAATTTAGCCAATTCAAATGTTTTTTTTATTAGGTCAAATATTTTATTTTGATTAATTAATTTGCCAAATCAAATATTAGGTTTATTTGGCAAGGTTAATTAAAGAAAATATTTTATTTCCTTGGGTGATTGATTGTTAAATAATATCTTGTAAATTTGGAAGGTGGAATGGGTGTATTTATTGAATTCCCTTTTCATTTTTTATTTTATTGGATTTTAATTTTATTTTATCACCTTCCTAATATGTGGTGGTTGGAATTGGCTATAAATAGGGAGCCCTCCCATTCTTGCATGAGACGATTTTTTTGAGCCTTGGGATACCCACTCACACGTTTTTTTTTTATCCCAAGGAAGACCTCTCCACGTTTTTTTTGGGCTAAAGATACACTCTCCAAATCTCTCCCTCTTAAAACCCTAGATACACTTTTCTCCCATTCCCACCTAACTTCCCTCTCCTACTCCTCAAGATTTTTTTTTCTTTCCCTTCTCTACTCACGTTTTCTCTCCCTCTCACCATCACTCTCTCTCAATCTCACGTCGCCATTTCATAAGTCTTATTCCCAATCCAACGGTCACAAGCATTCTTTGTAAGTATTTTTTTTAAAGGCCTTTGTTTTCATTTATTTCTCCAATAATTTTCTTTTGTTCATGAGATTAATTTTTCCATGTTTTTATAAAGTTAGTTTATTTTTTCATTTGCTTTATTTTAATGTTTTTTTTTCTCTTACATTTAAGAAGTTATGTGATTTTTTTTTAGGGAACATTTGACAATTGCGTGCATGTTTCAAATTCCAATTTTATCATTTTTATTTTGGTGTAGTTAAACCTTTAGAGTTGATTATTATATGTTGTTTATGTTCAACTTGTTAATTTTATTTTATTTTATTTTTTGAAATGGAATCTAATAGTATTATTTATAGTTTAACCATATATTTTCATTGCATCAATATGTAGATACTTTGCCTAAACCAATGTTTCTTTTGTTGTGTTAAACAAAAATAAAAGAATTTCCAACGACGGAATCTCAATTTTTGGAATGCCAATGTTGAGTTTTCTTGAGGTAAGAAATCAATATCTTGGAATGTCGAGATTTGATTTCAATATGGTTTCTTTAAAGCAAATGAATTTAATAAAATTTTATTGTATATTATAGTTTTTATCCCATTTTAGATATTTTCTCTCAATTATACGTGTTTTTTTTTTATTTCTCTAAGTTATGATATTTAATCCATAATTCCCTTGTAAATTTCTTTCCCTTAATTAAATATGTCCAAAATAAAAATCTTCCAACGATGGAATCTTGAATTTTCGGGATACCGATATTTGAGTTTCTTGAGGAAAAAATAAAATCTCGGGATGCCGGGATTTGATTTTAATATTTCTTTCCATATAAAGCATAAATAAAATCCTTCATATTTTTCTCTTAAAACCTTTTTTTCTCCAAAGAAGCATATTTCCTAAAAGGCATTTTCTTTAAAAGGAATGTATTAAAAGCTTTTTTTTTTTGCTAAAATCGTTTCATAAACCTTATTTCAAAGTAATAAATCAATCCAAAACTATTTTCCATAAAAATGTCACTTGCTTTAAAAATAATATTAATTAAGAGTTTTCCGAAAAAAAAAATATTCTTTACTCATACATTTTTCCAAAATTAATAAACCGAATGTTTTAAATAAAAAAAAAATAAACTTTCCTATGACGGAAATTAGGAAATCAAGATATTGACTTTCCTAATATTCTTGAGGTATAATGAATTTAAATTTGGGATGCCAAATTAAATTCACACAAATTTTTAATGGCTTTATGCCACTCACAATTATTGCTCATTATTTATTTATGGAATAATGAGAATAAAAATGTGGGACATTTAAAAATCAGCAAAAAATCTTCTTTAGTATTTACCATAGCCAATTTCCTTAAATAACACAAGAAGAATAAAAATTTCGTTCTTTGAACGAGTGTTGTGGGGTGCTAATACCTTCCCCATACACAAAAGACCCCCGAGCCTTAAATCTTTGATTTGCGGACCTTTTTAGCATATTTTTGGGTGCCCAGTCACACCCTCTAAATCAAGACTGGTGGCGACTCCATTTTCCACCTCTTGGGAACCAAGTCGGCCGCTCTGCGTCGCAAACCCGTAGCGACAACCAATATTCATTAACTGTGGGTCACTCCACTAAAGATCCACAGCTGCACTCTTCTAACTGTAGAATGTTTCTGTGTCCACGGATATTAACAAATAACGGTAAGTCAATCCTTCACGAGTGTTCGTAACTACAGTTGGGTCAAATTACCGTTTTACCCCTGAGTTACCTCTGGCTCCTTAAGTACCAGTGCTCCTCTAATGAACAACCTGTTTATGGTCCAACCAGTAAACAAAAAGTCCCTCTCGGGCCAGTGAGAGGGTGGGATCCCTTTGTTCAAGACCCGGAGTCTCCACTTAAGGGAACACTCATCTACTTCTCCTAGAAGCGGGAAGGAGTGAATTTCATCTTGTGTTGTCATGTCCCCAGCCCCCCACTCGGTCTTGTCCCCAAGAAGGTAGGCTTATTGAGTCGGCGTGCAGGCCACTCTCACCCGTACTAATCAAAGGACAATCCCTCGTGAAAAAGAGTTCATGACACACTCAGGATTAAGACTGAGTTACCTAGGCCATCCTATTGAAACAGTAACCTAACTAGTTAATGGTGTTACATCTAGTGGTTTACTATTTCGTGGTTCGGTCTTATGCAAACTCATTGCATAGGATACCCCCACTCGCATGTCTCCTACATGGACGCCTTGGATCAATACGTCTGTATCGAATACAAAGCAGGCCGTATTACATAGTGTTACCAGGATAAGGTACCCAACATCATCCCTATATTATAGACCTTTTAGGTTGTTACTTGAACACCGAACCCCGTATGTCCCCACATACTAATTCAAATTACATTTTAACAACCTTGTATCTTAGTTTATTAGATTTGGGTCAAATTGTGCAATTATAGACTTAAAATGACAATAACACTTTATTGCATAAACCTCAATAACACTTTATTGATACAAGTGTATAATTCGTTAACATTCACTATCTACGAGTTTTAGGACATAAAACCCAACAACATATTAATAACAAGATCGAGTTTTACTCTCACGTTTCTCCGAGTTCACAATGTGAGGTCCATGCTCGGTTTCGTGTTGTCTTTGGCGCGTCCTCCCTTCGAAAAGTGTTTGCATGGGTCAATAACAAGGTGAATGAGAAAAATATCTATAGTAAGTGGGAGCGGGACGTGTGTCAACATATCCCTCAGTCTCTGCCCTAAGGTCGCATCGTTAGATTCTTATGATCCACCTGCGTGTCGTCCTGGAGCGATCATCCCTTCGGAGGGCCGATCATAGGTTTCAGAACACCGCGAACTCCAAAAATGGATAGGGTCACTTAGGTTAATTACCAACAGTTGTCTTTCCCTTCGATAGCCTGATGGTGCGTGCCTCTGAGATCTGAAAGTGGGAAGGTTACACTTACGGGGATGAGTTAAATGTGTTAACGAATCCTTGACCAAACAACGGTAACGAAACACTAACGAAATATGAGTTAATTTGGTGTTAGGATTTGGTTGAGATTGTCTCAATTTAGAGGAGGAATAGCTTACCACCCTTCGGTGGCTGTTGTTCTAAACCTCTGAAGTATCGCTGCAAAAACTAAATCAATAGAGGGTTTCTTTGATTGCTTATGTGTTTTTGCTGAATTTGATTGGATAAGATATAATGGGTTAGTACGATAAATAATCAAGTAATTTGTTATTTCAGCAATTCAATAATGAAATATGTGCATTGTCTTACACCTAGTTATAAATAACGGTAATAATAAAACGAACGTAAACGACAAATTGTGGTAACTCTTCTATGATTGACTGAGGAATGCCCTCAAGCCCCGAATGTCTAATTCATTTAAAAATTTTATTAATGAATATGACATTGGACCTTGCTCAGCCAAAGAAGACTTGTTCAAAGACAGTAAATTTGATTTACTAGTCTTCGAAGCATGATTTGTGAAGAATATTGATTCTGCCTGAATACTTGATTCAGGAGTCACAAATCACGTTTGTTCTTCTTATTAAAAGGAATAAGTTCCTGGCAACAGCTTGATGCTGGTTATATAACTTTCAAAGTTGAAACTAGAGAAGTTATCTTTGTTGTGATAGTTGGGGAACATTAAGTTGTTTTTTCCAGTGGGAGCAAATACATATTATTAGATAATGTGTATGTATTTTCTAATATTAACAGAAATTTTATTTCTGTATCTTTTAAGCTGAAACAATGTTACTCTGTACCTTTCCCTGCTAACTCAGATCATTTCAAGAAAGGGAGTCAAATTTTGTTCAACTAAACTGAAAAATAACATAAATGTTTTAAGACTAATCAAGAGTAAAGCAGTCATGAACACTAAGTTGTTTCAGGCTGCTACTAAAAGAAATGAGAGGCAAAGGATTTCTCCTAAAGGAAAATACCTTTCTTTGGCGCTTACGGTTAGGCCATATTTACCTCAATATGATTGGGAGCTTGGTCAAAAGTAGACTTCTAAGCGAGTTAGAAGATGACTCTCTACTACCTTGTAGGTCATGCCTTAAGGACAAAATGGCTAATAGGTCTTTTACTAGAAAAGAACTATAGAGCCAAAGAGCCCCTAGAGCTTGTACATTTGGATCCTTGTGGTCCAATATGTTGAAGCAGTGGGAGGGCATGAATAATTCATCTCTATTATAGATAATTATTCAAGGTATATGTATCTCTACCTAATGCAACTCAAGTCTGAGGCTCTTGAGAGTTTTAAAGGATTTAAGACTGAAGTTGGAAACTTGTTAGGGGAGATGGTAAAAGTATTTCGATCTGATCGAGGTGTAGAGTATATGGGACTTGAGATTCCAAGACTATTTGATAGAACATGGAATTACATCCCAACTCTAAGTCCCTGGTACAACTCAGCAGAGTGATGTATCAATTAGGAGAAATAGAACCCTATTGGATATGGTTCAGTCCATGATGAGCTATTAATAAGTTATGCTCATTGCCTGACTTGTTTTGGGGTCATACAGTGTGTATTTTGAACAACGTTCCATCGAAAATGTTCCTGAAACATCTTTTGATTTGTGGATAAGGCATAAAAGTGGTTTACGTTATTTTTTGGGGACACTGTTCAAAAGTATACCTATTCGTAGGCTACCCATGAAAACGAGAGATGTGGATACTTCTGAAGGATTGGAATTCCCCAATTCCATAAAGTGGAAGCGTAATTGGGACCGATTCGTAGTTAATTTTGTTTCTACCAAAATACCAATACATTGGCAAAATTTACAGAACACATTCTATAAAATCTTTTTATTAAGGTTAAGCATACAACCTTAAAACTAATCTAAAGGGGAGAAACATACATACCGTCGTTGTCATCTCTGAAATATCAAGAACGCCTTTCTTGATTTCATAGGGACCAAGCGTCAACAATTGGGACACCACCAATTTGATCTTCCCCGCTATGACTTTGAGATTAGGAACGTAGTTGTGGGACTACCAATCTTGAATGGGAAAAATACAAGAGAAAAAAAAAATTCTTCTTTGTGTTCTTGGTTGAGAGAATATGAGAGAATGGCTAGGGAGGCTAGAGAGAATGCAAGAGTGCATTCTTCTGACCTTATGTTGTATCCCTCAACCCTAGGTTTAGTGTTCTATTTATAGGAGAAAGACCATGAATAAAAATTCATTTAAAATCAATTATTTCCATAACTAATTTAATCTTTTCCATAATTAATCAATTCCATAAATGATTGATCACTTCCATAAGTGATTAAATCATTTCCATAAATGATTAATTACTTCCATAAGTGATTAATCATTTCCATAAATGATTAATTACTTCCATAAGTCATTAATCATTTCCATAAATAATTAATTTCCAATTAATTAATTTTTTAATTAATTAATCACCAATTAAATATTATATATTTAATTTCAGACCTTCTATTAGTTAACTAATTAATTACCCAATTAAATATCATATATTTAATTTCAGGCCTTCAATTAATTAATTCTATAATATGAATCAAATTCATATTAAAATTCGAACTTCTTCAAATTCTCTTATATCCTATAAATTTAATATGAATCAAATTCATATTAATATTTGAACTTCTTCAAATATTTATTTCTCTCATAATAATAAAGTTTAATTTCAAATTAGACTTTATATTTTAATGTATCACTATACATTATATTAATTTGTATCTCATACAATTAACTTAATTCCCAATATGAATTTGAGCTATTCAAATTCTCTCAAGATATAATTGTTCCTAACTACTCTTTACGAGTTAGCAGGGGGACCTAATGGACCTACAGATCAGAAGCTCCAATGATATGAGGTTAACCGATTAAACTCATTAATCATGTTAACCAATATTCATTAACTGTAGGTCATTCCACTAAAGACCCACAGCTGAACTCTTCTCACTGTAGAACATTTCTGTGTCCACAGATATAGACCTATACCGATAAGTCAATCCTTCACGAGTGTCCGTAACCACAGCTGGGTCAAATTATCGTTTTACCCCTGTGTTACATCTGTCTCCTTAAGTACCAGTGCTCCTCTAATGAACAACCTGTTTATGGTCCAACCAATAAATAGAAAGTCCCTCTCGGGCCAATGAGAGGGCGAGATCCCTTTGTTCAAGTCCCAGACTCACCACTTAAGAGAACACTCATCTACTTCTCCTAGAAGTGGGAAGGAGTGAATTCGTTCTTGTGTTGTCATGTCCCCAGCCTTCCACTCGATCTTGTTCCCAAAAAGGAAGGCATATTGAGTCGGCGTATTGGCCACTCTCACCCATGCTAATCAAAGGACAATCCCTCATGAGAAGGAGTTCATGACACACTCAGGATTAAGACTGAGTTACCTAGGTCATCCTATTGAAACAGTAACCTAACTAGTTAACGGTGTTATATCTAGTGGTTTACTATTTCATGGTTCGGCCTTATGCAAACTCATTGCATAGGATACCCCCGCTTGCATGTCTACTACATGCACGCTTTGGATCAGTACGTCTGTATCAAATACAAAGCAGGTCGTATCTCATAGTGTTACCAAGATAAGGTACCCAACTTTATCTACTATAGACCTTTTAGGTTGTTACTTGAACATCGATCCCCGTATGTCGTCACATACTAGTTAAAGTTACATACAAACAACCTTCGATCTTTGTTTATTGGATTTGGGTCAAATTGTAGAATATTTAACAATAACACTTTATTGTAGAAACTCAATAACACTTTATTGAAACAAGTATACAATTTGTATACATTCACTATCTACGAGTTTTAGTGTATAAAACCCAACAACTTCTTCAATCCACAAGAGAATAAAGAATTTGTACCAACAAATGCTACATTCTCAGAAGAAAGACCGCATGAGAAATAATAAGCCACAAAGTAAGGTCGTTTTAAGTAAATTAACTGATGAAGCTACAAAAATATCAACAAGAGTTGTTGATAAGTCAACAAGGTTGTTGATGATGCTGGACCTTCAACAAGAGTTGTTGATGGGGCCGAAACAACTGGTTAGTTACATCTATCGCTTCGATGTAGTGGGAGGGTTGTTCTACAACCTGACCGTTACATGGGCTTAACTGAAGTCCAGATCGTCATATTTAATGATGGCATTGAGGATCCATTGTCTTAAAGCAAGACAATGAATTATGTTAACTAAGACCAATGGATTAAAGCCGCTAGAAATGGAATCTATGTGTTTCAATTCTATCTGGGATCTTGTAAATGTACCTTGTGGGGTAAAACCTATAGGTTGCAAATGGATCTACAAGAGAAAACGAGACGATGAGAGCGTCTACCTGTCTCAACCAGAATGGTTCATTTAGTGAGGTCAAGAGCAAAAGGTTTTGCATGCTGAATCAATCCATTCATGGATTGAAATAAGCATCTTGATCTTGGAATAGAAGATTTGATACTGCGATCAAATCTTTTGGGCTTTAATCGAAACATTGATGAATCTTGCCTCTAGAAGAAGATTGTCAATAGTTCAGTAGCTTACTTAGTGTTGTATATGATTGATATCCTAGTCATTCAGAATGATGTAGGTTATCTTACTGACTAGTAAAAGAAGCTAGCAGCTCATTTCCAAATGAAAATTTGGGAGAAGTCGAGTTTGTTCTTGGGATCCAAATTGTTAGGAACCGTAAGAAGTAAAAGCTAGTCTTGTCTCAAGTGTCTTATATCTACAAGATGTTAGTTAGATATAAGATGTAGAATTCCAAGAAGGGTTCACTACCTTTCAGACATGGAATTCTTTTGTCTAAGAAACTGTTTCCTGAGACACCTCAAGAAGTTGAGGACATGAGACGAATGCCCTATGCAGTAGTGATTGTCAGTAAGTACCAATCTAATCCAAGATTTGACATTGGAAAGCCGTTAAGAATATCCTCAAGTATCTTAGGAGAACGAGGAACTATATGCTCGTGTATAGGACTAAGGATTTGATCCTTACAGGATACACTGACACGAATTTTAAGACAGATAAGGATTTGAGGAAATCTACATCAGTATCTATGGTCAATCTTTACGAAGCAGCTATAGTATGGCATAGTTACAGTCTTGACCATATAGGTCGAAAATATAGTTGTTTGTGAAGCAGCGATAGAGATTGTATGGCTTAGAAAGTTCTTGACTGATTTGGAATGTGTTCCAAATGTGAACTTTCCCATCACACTTTATAGAGATACAGTGGTGCTGTGGAAAATTCAAAAGAACCTCGCAGCCCAAGACAAGCAGGCACATTGAATTGAATGGAATATTGTTGATTTATTCACGAAGTCTCTCTTGGCTAAAGTGTATGAGAGTCATCTAGTAGGTCTAGGTCTACGAGTTATGTACAAAGATGAAATCTAGGGCAAGTGGGAGAAATGTAATGTGTATAGTGATACCATTATGTAATGGGTATAGTGATGCCCTAGTTTATTGTATTTGTACATTGTATATGTTTTATACATGTATTTATACACCCACTGCTGTATAGATTATTGTACATCCCACTAAACTAGAGTTTTAGTTCATGTGGGAGTTTGTTGGGTTTTATGCCCTAAAACTCGTAGATAGTAAATGTAAACAAAGTGTATACTTGTTTCAATAAAGTGTTATTGAGTTTCTACAATAAAATGTTATTGTTAAATATTGCACAATTTGACCCAAATCCAATAAACTAAGATCCAAGGTTGTTTGTATTGTAACTTGAACTAGTATGTGGGGACATACGGGGATCGATGTTCAAGTAACAACCTAAAAGGTCTATAGTACAAGGATAAGGTTGGTACCTAACGGGACGAGAGTTGTCGAGGCTCCATGTGTCAAGGCAAATTTACATTCACCAGTGTGGGCGCGTCGGTGCCGCGGGGCTCGCGTCAAAACAAATTTATAGTCCACGGGCACCAAGCTACCTTGCAGCAGTAGTGGTCAGGGCCGATCACAAGGAACAGCTGGTTTACATCTAATCTCTTTTGTGTTTTGGGGTGGCAAAGAAAATGGGGTTTGAGACAAATGGAGAAAATTGTGGGCGAAGGACAAACGTAAGAAAGTAAACTGACAGAAAGTCAGTTCATAAGAAAGTAAACTGACAGAAAATTAAATGACACAAAAGTAAAAGGGGAGGTTGGTCAATCTCACCTTGCCGCTCGTAGTAGCTGAAGACACTCGGGATTAGTACATTTACTTTTTATTCATTGATTAGCAAATAATGATTTATAAACATGTTGTCTATAGGTACTCTAAATCAATTGACTCGATCCCAACGTCCATCGATTCAATTACTAGTTACTAATTAATTAACCTCACGAACCCGTCGAAGCCAATAAATCGAGCAACTACATTAAGAACTAGATACCCCTAGAGCGCTAACCCATCGGACCCATTGAGCTAACATGCAATTAATCAATAAACTAACCTGACCACAGTCAATGAATCAATCAATTGTTGCTCTAAACTAGAACACTCACAATTAACTAGAGAGACATCTAATTAATCACAAGTATTGATTTAGACTCCTAGATCTATCGTGTCAGCAACAAAGTCAGAGTCTGCTCTTGGGACCCGTGCTCACGAATCAATCTAAGGCTAACTATTGAACTAACCTTCCATTAGCTACTTGGCGATTAATTCTTTAGCAAGTTATTAACATACGAGCTGCGAGTTAGGGTGTCAATCTAACCTACTGCGCATGCTAATTATAAAAGCGGGAATCTAAAGCCCCAAACAACTAATAAATCATTCATAAAGTTCAAGAATCTAAAGATAAACGATGAATCAGTTCAGATTGCTCATAAATCTCAGAAAAATACAAATGTACTTACAATCCCGAGGTCCCAACTACAACGAACGGTGCTTAGACGACCATAGACAAGCCTAATCTAAGCCCAAGGCTCGAGAGACCAACCAAATCTAAAAGAAAACTATAAAATATAGAAGAGTGAAGAAATCGGAGCTAAACCGAAAGGAAAAAGGGCTACCAGCCCCCTCCTTCCGAAGCTCTTTGCCCTAAAAACAGCAGCTGCTGTTTAAATAAGTGAACTAGCGTCGAGACGCCGACGGTAAATCTTTCGTGCCTTCGAATCCGAGGCGTTGAGACGCCATCTCTCGGGTTTTCCTTACTTGGCTACTTCAAAACTTGATCCGTTTGACGTCGTTTTTGAGTCCCGAGCTCTCCACTTAGGTCTTTTCACCGTCTTGGCATCCCATGGACTTCAAGATGGATCAAAATCGCTCTAAAATCCTCGAATAACACCAAAATTGAAAATGGGATCCATTGAAGCGCTTGATACCAAACCACTACAAAACATAACTTTAAACGAGATAATTGTCGTAAAACTAACAAGATTAAGGACAAATAATCATGGGCAATTAGGTCCCTCCAGTACCTTATCCTGGTAACACTATGAGATACGACCCGTTTTGTATTGGATACAAATGTATTGATCCAAAGCGTCCATGTAGTAGATATGCAAGTGGGGGTATCCTATGCAATGAGTTTGCATAAGACCGGACCATGAAATAGTAAACCACTAGATATAACATCGTTAACTAGTTAGGTTACTGTTTCAGTAGGATGACCTAAGTAACTCAGTCTTAATCCTGAGTGTGTGTCATGAACTCCTTCTCATGAGGGATTGTCCTTTGATTAGCATGGGTGAGAGTCGCCAATACGCCGACTCAATATGCCTTCCTTTTTTGGGACAAGACCGAGTGAGAGGCTGGGGACATGACAACACAAGAAGGAATTAACTCCTTCCCACTTCTAAGAGAAGTAGATGAGTGTTCCCTTAAGTGGTGACTTCGGGACTTGAATAAAGGGATCCCACCCTCTCAATGGCCCGAGAGGGACTTTCTGTTTATTGGTTGGACCATAAACAGGTTGTTCATTAGAAGAGCACTGGTACTTAAGGAGACAGATGTAACACAGGGGTAAAATGGTAATTTGACCCAGCTATGATTACGGACACTCATGAAAGATTGACTTACCGGTATAGGTCTATATCCGTGGACACAGAAATGTTCTACAGTGAGAAGAGTTTAGTTGTGGGTCTTTAGTGGAATGACCCACAGTTAATGAATATTGGTTAACCTAATTAATGAGTTTAATCAGTTAACCTCATATCATTGGAGCTTCTAATCTGTAGGTCCATTAGGTCCCCCTGCTAGCTCGTAAAGAGTAATTAGGAACAATTATATCTTGAGAAAATTTGAATAGTTCAAATTCATATTGGGAATTAAGTTAATTGTATGAGATACAAATTAATATAATGTATAGTAATACATTAAAATATAAAGTATAATTTTTCAAAAAAAAATAAAATATAAAGTCTAATTTGAGATTAAACTTTATTATTATGAGAGATAAATATTTGAAGAAGTTCAAATATTGATATGAATTTGATTCATATTAAATTTATAGGATATAAGAGAATTTGAAGGAGTTCAAATTTTAATATGAATTTGATTCATATTATAGAATTAATTAATTGAAGACCTGAAATTAAATATATGATATTTAATTTGGTAATTAATTACTTAACTAATAGAAGGTCTGAAATTAAATATATGATATTTAATTGGTGATCAATTAATTAAAGAATTAATTAATTGAAAATTAATCAATTATGGAAATGATTAATCACTTATGGAAGTAATTAATCATTTATGGAAATGATTTAATCTCTTATGGAAGTGATCAATAATTTATGGAAAAGATTAATCAATTATGGAATTGATTGGTTATTGAATTGATTAATTATGGAAAAGATTAAATCAGTTATGGAAATAATTGATTTTAAATGAATATTTTATTCATGGCATTTCTCCTATAAATAGAACACTAAACCTAGGGTTTAGCTACTACAACAAATGGCCACCATAAGGCCAAAGGTCTCATTCTTGTCTCCCTCTAATATTCTCTCAACCCAAGAACTCTAGGGAGAATTTTCTCTCTAGAGTTTTTCCTATTCAAGATTAGATAGTCCCACAACTACGTTCCTAATCTCAGAGTTATAGCGAGGAAGATCAATTGGTGGTGTCCCAATTGTTGACGTTTGGTCCCTATGAAATCAAGAAAGTCGTTCTTGATATTTCAGAGACGAAAACGATGGTATGTTCGCTTCTCCCTATTAGATTAGATCTAATAATTTTGTATGCTTAGCCTTAATAATTGATTTAGAATAGTTTTCTAAATTTTTGTCAATGTATTGGTATTTTGGTGGAAACAAAATTAACTACGAATCGGTCCAATTACACTTCCGCTTTACGGAATTGGGGAATTCCAATCCTACAAGTGTGTAGGGAGATCCCTACACATCGGTATGCAACCAAGTATTTTCCTTAGAGCGGCAGTTGCAAGATTAGCAAAAAATAAAATGGAATTTGCAACCATGTCATCAGTTTTTTAATGTATGTAACGCCCCACGTTTCGAACTCGAGCCGTTTTGGAATTATTGGGCGTTTTATTCTAATTTGGAAAATTAGAATTTAAGTTTGGCCTTGGGTCATTAAATTAAATTTTCTAAAGTTTGGAAGTTTAGTATTCGATATTTATTTTAAATATCAAAAGGCCCAAACTTCTCTTAATCAGTTTTAAATCCCAAATTCTTTAGGAGCTAAGATTGGGTTTGAAATTTAAATCCTAAATAAGATCCAATTCGTATTTTAATTTGATTTTCTTCTTAGGGTTTTATTTTAAAAGAAAAGGAAAAAGAAATAAACCCTAGGTTTCTCTCCCTATTTCCTTCTCTTCCTCTCGCGTGAGCGGCTGCAGACCCCCCCCCCCCTCGTGTTTTCTTCTCGCCGCCAGCCCCCCCTTCTCATCTCTCCGACGCGCAGCAAGCAGGGTCGACTTCTGGCTCCCTCGCGTCGTCAGCCGCAGCTCTCTCCTTCTCTCCGTGTCGTCGCCGCGGTTCCCATCGTCGATCTCTCTCTCTCTCGTTCTTCCTCGCGTTGAAGCCGCCGGCGTCAAGACCCACAGGCCATCGAGCAGTCCGTCGCCATCTGTTTAACCTTGCGCGCCGCCGTTCCATCTTGTCGGTAGTTTCCTTCTCCTGCGCTCAAGCAGACCTGCGAGTAGAAGGTGGTGTTCCAGTTTCCCTTTTCGCTGTTGATTGCATCCCCTTCTTGCCTCGAATCTCTCTCTTGCATCCTCTCTCCTTCGGTGATCAAGCCCACGCAATTTCAGCAAGTTTCCAACAGCAAAAGCTTGGTGATCAGTTTGGTAATCTCGATTCTTTGCTGTTGTTCACAAGCTCTAGCAATGCCCATTGATTTTAGCACTTTAAATCCTTATCGGATCTGAATTTACAGGTTTAAGCTTCTTTGAACACTTAGCGGCAGCATTTTGGGCTTGAACTTGGTTTCCATTGAATACCCACACTCCAAGCGACCTTGAATTAAAGTGCTCTTGCTCCAACGGCTTTAGATCGTGGTTTACGGAGTCTCTCGATCATTGGGCAACAAGCCTCAAGGCCATTTAGGTGTTGTTCGGTAAGTTTCCACGACGTTAGACCTTTGTAATTCAATAATGTTGGCTTTTGGATAGCCTATAACCCATGGGTGTGCTTTTAAGTTGCAGTTGGACCCAATTCAAACCCCGGGCAGCGCGTGTTCAAGGAGCTTTGGCGCTGGTTGTCAAATTCCAGCAAGCTGTTGGACTCGTTAGTGTGGTTCGGTAAGCTTCTTCACATTTTAGGCCTTGTTAGAACTCTAGTTAGGCTTCGCTAATTGGTCCCTGATGCTTGAAGTTGTTTACTTGTAGCTTGGGATCAATTAAAGCTTACTTGGGTTATTTCCAACAAGGAACTTTATTCTGTTTGGTGGAGCTTAGAAGGTATATCATTATTCTTTAGACTCTTTCAATCGTGGTTTAAGTGTCTTAGGCTGGTCTTTAATGCTCGAACATTATTATTTTAGGATTGTTCGAGTTGGTTCCAAGTTTTCGAGCTAGCCTTTAGGCTTGAATCCAAGTTGGTTGGTAAGAAATTCTTCCTTTTGTTCTTTTAGGTTCAAATAGGGTGGTTAAGCTCAATTCTAATCTTTTATGTTATCCTTGCTGATTAGGAGCTTGCCTAGTTTTGGTTCTTGGATTATCTTTGGAGCTTTTCACCTAGTTAAGGAGCGTTTAGAGCTTCCTGTAAGTAGTTCTTATCTGATGAGTCTGTTTGACTGTGTGATGCATGCTGATTGTTTACTTGCTTATAACTGCTCTCGTGTTCTTGTTTCTTTGAATATATATGTTTATTTATGAAATCTTGAAAAACATGAACGGTTGTTGCGTAATGATTGGTTGAAAAGCATGATTGGTTCTGCTATGCATTCATGAGTGAGTTGAGAGCATGTGGTTATAGGTATATGCCTAGTGGGCATAGTACTTGAGTCTAGAAGCTTGTTGCAGGGCATTTGCATTCTAGATAGTTGTGAGAAAAGGGGTCAGGGACCTAAAATGTGAAAAAGGGCTAGATGGGCGAATGTCAGTGCACCTCGGGTACAAATGGTTGAGGGGTGACATGTCACCATGGGTTTAAAGAGGACTAGCATTGTGATTGAGATATCAGGGCCTCGGGTATAAATGGTCGAGGACTGATATTGTTTCGAGGAAAGTAAAGTGATTATCAGGGCCTCGGGTATAAATGGTCGGGGACTGATATATCACTATTGGATGTCGATGCCTCGGGTATAAATGGTCGAGGGTCGATATGCCAATGTTAGATAAAGAGGAGCATCGAGGCCTTGGGTATAAATGGTCAAGGGTCGGTGTGATGAGTCTTGAGGCAAGTATTGAGGCCTTAGGTATAAATGGTCAAGGGTCAATACGTTGCTTAGTCATCGAGGCCTTGGGTGTAAATGGTCAAGGGTCGATGAACAGTTCGAGGCCTTGGGTATAAATGGTCAAGGGTTGAACGCCGAGCTCTGTAGAGAAGTGTCGAGGCCCTGGGTATAAATGGTCAGGGGTCGGTGCATCTCGAAGGATCAGTCTTGGAGAGTTTCGCGGAGCGTGACGCGGAAATCACGTGTGAAGTGCCTTGTGAGGGCTGATAATGAGTGTTGAGTAAGCTCGTGGAGCTTGAGTGGTTAGTAACTTGCATAGAGAGATGCATGAGGTTATGACTTAGGAAAGTCATTCGTTTACTAGATTTGAGCATGTTGTTGTATTTATAGCTTGGAGGAGTATGTTGTACATGTTGTTGTGTTTATAACTTTGAGAAGCATGTTGTTTGCGCATGAAAAGCATGTTGGTTGCTTGGTTGCTGTTTGATGGCTTCTCAGGTAGGAGGGGCTACTTACCAATACCATGGTTGTACTGACCCCCTCCCTTCTCTCTCCCCCCAACTACCAGATTTTGCAGGATATGAGGACTGCGTGGACCATGGTGATGCAGAGGAGGTGCCTGAGGAAGGACCGTAGCTAGTTCGCGTTGTTCTCTTTTATTTTCTTTGGTTTAGGTTAGGGTAGTTGTTGCTTGGTATTGCTGGATAGTTGTTTCGTTTGGTTAGTTCTGAAATTGTTATTGTTGAACTCTAGGACTGGTTGTGTTGGTTTAAGGAACTCCATCTATTCATTTAGTTTTTAATAAATAAGTTGATTTGTGTGAATAATGTTATAAGCTTTATTAAAAGTTGTGTTCCTGATTAGTAGTTGATTTTGCGAGACCTGACTCGCAGTTGGTTCTGAGGAATTGTTGCATTGTAGTTTGGTGGTGCAGTTGGTTATGTTATATTGAAGTGTTTTGTTCTTAGCAGGTTATAGAAAAATTTTGGGTTAGTCCTATGTATGTCGTTATGCTGCCGAAATTTTCGGTGCACACGGTTAGTTTTGGGTTAAGAGATAGTAATGTCGCTAGGATAGCTATTAAAATCCTGGGGCGTTACATTGCAAATATAGCAAAAAATGTGGGCCCGCCTAAACATTAAATTTGAAAGAAAAAAAAACCCTAAAACACACTGGAAGTTGGAAGTTTAAAAAGTATATCGATGGTGTTATTGATATACTGTATATCAGGTACATCATCCATTTATTTAGTGTACTGATATACTAGATATTTGGTATATCAATCAACTGATATACTAAATATATAGTATATCAGATGTATATTTCGTGAATATAATATACTTCATTTATGGAGTATACACATGAACTTTCATTAGTTCAGATATCTTTGATATACTTCATCAATAAAGAATTAGATATATTAGCTTTATTTTGGGGCAATATGTGTGGTAGGGGATTTAAACCTCTAACCTCTTAGTTGGATGTGTATATCTTATACTAGTTGAGCGATGCTCATGTTGGCAAATATGTCATCAATATACTATACATCATCTTAATAATATATTACTGATACACTAATGATATACTTGAAATTACATTTTTAGTGAGTACTAATATACTAATGATATACTTAAAATTTCATCTTATTGATATACTTATAACAAATTTTGCATTCCATGACCTTCATAATACACCAACAATTAAAAATATATATCAGTGATTTTTTTTTTTAATAACAAGTCTATCATTGATGTATTTAGCTACTCATAATCAGGTATATCAATGTTATTAATTATTTGAGTAGTATAAAAAATGAGGTAAGTTTAAAAAAAAAAAAAACAAAACAAATGAGGTATATCAATGGTATATCAATAGAAGACAAACATTTATGTTATAAAAGACAAACATTTCATTTAAATATGTAAATAACACAACATAATTCAATAAAGAGAAAAGAAAATATAACAAATATAAGTACAAAAAGTAAGATATCAAGTATATCATTGGTATATCAACATTTAATCAGGCATATATCAAATGTTATGCTTATCAAATCAAGTATATATTAGGTATATCATTCTATTAATTCGAGTATATTAAATTTGGTATATTAGTCAACTGATATGCTTTATATTTCGTATATCAGTAAATATAAAGTATATCAGATATACTACTAATATACATGTTGATATACCAACAAGGGTAAAACTGGAATAATAAAAAAATAGAAATTAGATGTTTAAAATTTTGCTATGTTTGCAAATCTAAAAAATCATAGCTAGATTTGCAAATATCCTAATATTTTTTGCTACCCATTGCAATTTCCCTTCCTTAAATTTATATGCCTAACATATGAAATAATTATACCAAAGTATAACCAACATATAGAATAAATATACTCACAATCAAAATAATATACCAAAATATATCCAATATATGAAATAAATATACTAAAATATTATTAGAATATACAACATCGTTTCAATGTTGAATCCAAACTAATTAGGAGATATATTCAATCTATAAATTGATTAAAGAAAAAAAAAACAATATTGTTGATTTTTTAAGAGTCAATGAAGCTTCAATTTGATGTATACCAAGGTTTCTCATTGAGCATGTAAGTCATATACCTAGAATACAAAACATATACTATAAAAAATCAATGCTACCCACGATTATGGAAAATCTCTTCCTTTATTATTTTTTTTAATTTTCAAATTCACATTTATTACAACAAAATAACTTAGTGGCCATATATGTAAATTTAAGTCTATTTTGGGCTTCATGGGCTGATTGGCTAAGCTATTAACAAAGCTGAATTTTTAGTTAAATCTTTGATATTTGTGTAATTTAAGACTCCAAATAGCCTATCTATGTAGTTAATCCTTTTAATATCAATCTTCTTTGGACTCTTTTCTATGAAAATATAAGCTACATTTAGAAGGTTAAGAGGTAAAGTAATAGTTTTCTCTTCCATTTCTTAAAATGTGCTCCCTTAAATCAAAAGAGCTTATTAAGATCTCTACTATTTTCATTAAGCTTATCGATAGTACTATTAAGAAGTGAACGTGCATGAACAATAATTAAGTTTAGGTATGAGTATCTCAGACTCTTAAAGGAGATGCATGCTCTCTACGATGTGTAGTATTTTTTTTTTTTTTTTCAACAAACCCCTCAATAGGTCTTCTTTAGTTTGTTCCTTTCAGGACACATCCCAATTGAAACGTTGTGTAGCTCATACCACTTTGCATGAAGTGAGGCTGAGCTCAAAAGTTCCACGACCCTCTTTTGACTAATAGCTCATAAAAGGGAAAAGAAGAGGAAGACAATGTTATTGAAGATGGTTGAGTATTAAGAGTGTGACAAGGGAGGTATATTTGTCAAAATTTAATACAATGCTAAGTAATTATTTCTCAAAAAAAAAATACAATGCTAAGTAATTGAAATTTTAACCTCTTCTCAATTAGGTCTCGTTCTTCATTTGATAAAACTTCTCAAACCTTAATCTTTTAAATAAATACTATAATTGTTATATGTAATTTTGGACCACACCGATGTACAAGGAGCTGACGAGGACAATCCGACGCGAGCTCAGAAATAGGATCGAAAAGCGGATTTCGGAGGCGAAACGGGCCAAAAGGTCGGAGGGACCGGGCCTTGGCCCGAGGTCGAGACCGACCACTCGGGCCAACTTGCGTGGACCGAGTCTGTCTGCCTCCGTTCAGTCCCTGGTGCCCCTAACCGCCTCGGTTCTACTGGTTCCAGCCCTGAATCGCTTCCGAACGCCTAGAAACCCTAAAGCAGTAACAGGTATTTAAACCCTTCTTCGTGGTTGAAGAAGGGATCCGAAAACAATTCTCTAGCTTTTGATCTCATTCGTTACTGACTTAAGAATCAGAGTCGGTGTGGCAAGCACCACACCGATGTGCTGTTTGTCTGTCTTGCAGGTCACGTGATCTTCCCCTTTCAATAAATTCACCGTTGTTGTCACGTGAAGGTCAGGTGAGTCTCCTGTCGGGATTTTGGCATCAACAATAATAAAAATCATATTTGAACTAAATACTAAGATGTTACAAAATTTGAGAGTTGGTTTGTTATGGTGGATGGTTTGATTTGTAGACGAATTGAAACTGTCCAACGACAATAGTTTTTTATAAAAGTAGTTAAAAGAAAATAGGAAGCTCCGTATGGATAAATGTGTATAGAAAGAAACCCATTTATTGAAGTTAATGACAAAGGGTAGTGTCCTAAGCAAAATTAAGTACACAAAAGAATAGAAGAGGAAAAAAAAGGAAGAAAGAGAAATCAAACCAACAGAAGTAAGAATAGCTAAATCACACATCAGACAATATCAATAATACAGAAATTGAAAAATTTTCAATCAAAAAATTCCCAATTGAACTTGGGGTGAACATGATTGTTGTTGTTGGCTGGTGCTGGGGTTGCAGTCGAAGAAGAGGTTGGCACCAATGGCGGCATGGCGTCGAATATCTCCCATCTGGTCGTAACAACTGTTTCTGACGTGGATTTGCTTTCAGTTTGGGCTTGGGATTGGGCTTGGGCTTGTTTGAGTTGCACTGGGGTCTGGTTTTCATTCTTTATCTTCAAAACGTCTAAAGTTTCAACATACTTTTGCACTCTTCTCACCTTCAAAAAGAAAACAGCATCCTGAAGGTGTTAGCTTACAAGTATTGTTTAGTCTGTATGATCGATCTTGAGAAAGTGAAAGTGAAAGTTTACCTGCATTTTCCTCTGTAACTTGACATCTCCATCCCCCATGATTCCATCCAATTTAAGCAATTGATCCATAAGCAACTCAATCAAATTCAAGAGCGTTTTGTCAGCCACTTTCCCACCTTTGCCGATGACCGACTCAAGCGCCGAAACCTACAGGATTAAAGATGAGTATGAGATGTGTGTTTCAATTTTCAAAGTGGCATTATATTATATTATTCTTTAATTTATAATTGAAACATTTACCTGACCCGCCAGTCTGTCCACCTCCAAGCTGATTTCGGAAATGGACTTGGAAGCCTTTTCCTTTTTCGCGTTTTTTCTCATCTCCAGCAGTCTCTTCTCTTGGCTAATTGGGTCTTCAACCACCACTATTTTCGATCCATCTTTAACTCCGCAAACGTCCAGAAATGCCTTCGAATCTCTCTCTTTCTCTTTGTATATCACTTTCTGGTCTTCCTGGTGCAACCCTGTCCGACCCACCACCATTTTCTTCAATTCCCCTGCCAAATATTTTTAAAATTTTTCTTAATTTACTCTGCCTAAAACATATATAAAAAAAAAAACAAGAAAAAGCCAAAACTAAATTAAGAAAGAAAAACCTATGGTTTTGAAGCGAGGGAAAATTACCGAAAGTAGCTTGAGAGCTGATGGGGATTTCATGGTACACCGACCCGTACTTGACTCGGACTCGTATTATCGGAGCCGTCACCGAGCTTTTCTCCGACTCGGTTCGCTTCTGGACAAGCATTCCACCGGGTCTCATTTCCCAATCCATCGGCCTCGAATCGCCGCCACCGTTTGTCGGCGGCGCCGGTGGGGCTTTCGTCTTTGTTCTAAGCATCTTTCCGTTCGACTCTGGTTCCTTCTCGTGGGTTTCAGAATTTACAAATTGAATCCACAAATGTTAGATCTGAGACCAAGGGGCTGCAACACCCTCTTCTGGGAGCCACTCATTCCAGCATTACACAACACCTACTCAGAGAGAAAAAGAAGGAAAAAGAAAAAGGGAAAAAGGAGCTCTTTCTTTTTCCAACACCAAACAGACCTTAAACCGGGAGAGATCTCAGATTTTCCGGGAAAATAAGGGGGCGGAATTTTCCCGAGAAAGTGATGGAAAAATTCAATGTGAAAAGAAAGAAAGGAAAGGACAACCTAGAATTATTTCAAAGGAACAAAGAATTTCTATGCTCTCTTCTCCCTCTCTTTCTTTCTTGTTGTTGTTGGCTTGGCCTGAAGAGAGAGAGAGTAGAGAGAGAGATGAAATAATTTTAAAAGGAGAGTGGGCAGCTAACTTAGCTGTTTGCAGCTTGCTATATAAATAAACATAACTGCAATCATTACAGATTAAAATTAATTTTGTGCAAAAAAAAAAAAAAAACAAATTATTGTGTAATAACTATGCATTTATTTATCAGTGCAAAAGCTATTTGTACTCTACCTTCTCAGTAGGTTTTACCACCTAAACTCAAACAAATCATTACCCAAAAATAAAAACTAATTATTGTTATTATTCCTCCTTGCATCAGGATTCAAGATATTTATTTGGTTAAAAATCATTTTTGTTCCTCAATTTTCGTCAAAATAATAATTTGGTCTCTCAACTTTAATTTGTAATTCAATCTACTTTCAATTTTGTAACAATTTCGTCCCTAAACTTCAATAAGTATCAATTTAATCTTAGTACTTTTAAATTTGTAACAATTTAGCTTTTGTACTCTCAAATTTGTAACAATTCAGTTTATATACTTTTAAATTTATAACAATTTAATCTTTGTAGCAAAAAAAACATCAAAATTAAATGTCGAATTTTATTATTTTAATGATTTAACTTTATAGCGTATAAACATACTGGATCCCAAATTAACTTATTAATTTATCTATGTAAGAAATTTCATTAAATTTTTACATTAATATTTACAATAGGGACTAAATCATTACAAATTTGAAAGTACAAGGACTAAATTATTACTTATTAAAGTTCAAAAACTAAATTGTTACAAAACTGAAAGTACATGGACTAAATAGTTACAAAATTGAAATACAAGAACTAAATCATTACAAAATTGAAAGTAGAGGGAGTAAATCGTTACAAATCAAAGTTCGGGGACTAAATTGTTACTTTCATAAAAGTTTGGAAACCAAAAGTGATTTTTAACCTATTTAATTTCTATTAAATTATAAATTTGGTCAATCGGTACTTGTCTATAAATTTTCAAGATTATGTCTATTAAATTCTTATACTTTTAAAGATATCAAATGAACCTTTAAAATTTAAATTTTTTTATCTAATAGATCACGGTCGACAGCTTCATTAATTTTTCACCAAGTAGATGATTTTTTTTTAAATTAACTCTCATGTATAGTTATTGTGTTATGCAAGTGTTAAACTAACAAATTGCCAAAGCGAGCTGAGCTTAATTGACATATACTCTCGACCAAGAGGTTAGAGATTCGAATCCTCCATCCCAAATGTTGATGTACTCAAAACAAAAAAAAAAAAAGTGTTAAACTAACAAAATTAAAAGTTAAAAAAAGAATTATAGGAGAAGTTTTAAAATACATAGATACATTAGAAATTTTTTAAAATATAAGAATTAAATAGACACAAAATTTTACTGTAATCCTTTGGAAAGTGAATTAAAATCTAGTTTAAAACTCAAATTTTGCACTAAGAGGTAGCTTCAATCTCTTGTAAAAGGTTCCAGGAATAAATCAAAATGTTTGAAAGTATAGAGACAAAATAAAAATATAAACAAGGTAGAAAAACAAAAATAGGATTTAAATAATCATATTAAAATAGTCGGGGGACTTTCAAGAATAACAATAATATATTTGCCGTTTATATATGAATCAACTGTTTTCATAATTTATTAATAGTGAAAATCATTTCACATTTTTCCATGATTATCATTTAATAATTATTACATCATTGTTCAAACATATTATTAATCTTTTTTCAAAAAAAAAAAAAAAAAAAAAACATATTATTAATCTTATGGGTCAAATCCAAAATGAATAATAGGAGTCCTTATGGATTAGAAGATTAGAATTCGTTTAAAATACATTTTAATTTAAATGTTTTTTAAGAATGTATTTTTTAAAAAACATTTTGTATAAAAATTGTTTAGAATTTAAACATTCATATGTCTGGTTGCATTTTCTGATAAGTGTTTTTATACTCAAGTTATTATATATACTTAAAAACTCTTTTTTAAAAATTTACTTTCAAGTGTTTCTCTCAAAATGGTTTATTATTTCATTTTTTAGTAAGTCACTTTTAGTGATTGTCAAAAATTAGAATTTTTTTAAAATGATTTTTTTCAAAATTAAACACTTGAAAAGTTAAACCAAACACACCCTACATTAGATACCTAAGTCAAATCAAATTCTAATAAAAAATTACGTTTTAATGGTTGTTATAGTATGAATTTATGTAGCTTTCAAATATATTTTTTAATTAAAGATGTTAAAAAAAAAGGTTGGATACCTAAAGAAAATCGAAAATACAACTAAAACTTTTTTTTTTTTTTACAACGAAAATACAACTAAAACTTAACCCATGGGACTTGGATTTGAGTTTTAAATTAATTTATGAATAAAATAAAATGTCAACCTAAATATGATTCAATTGGTTAAAATATATCTCATTGATTAAAAGCTTGGGTTTAAATTATCTCTCATCTTACATTATGTTGAATTTAGAAAAAAAAAAAAAAAACAATCTAAATATAGCAATAACTAAAGTCTTCCCATAAAATAAAAATAGCTTATAGATGTTAAAGTATTAATAGATTCATTAATAAAAGTAATTAATTAAAACGACCAATTTAAGAAATTTAATCAAAATAGTTTATAGACTATTATATATTTATTTTATTATTATCTCTTTTTTTTCCAGTTGTTCCTACACACCATTACAGTTAACTGCATTGGCCAGCAAGAGTATGGCTCAATTGGCATAAACCTTGTATTTCGACCAAGAGGTCAAAGGTTCAATCCCTCATCTCTCATGTTGTCAAAAAAAAAAAATTACAGTTAACTGCATAAAGGTATAATATTGTAGAAAAAAATTATTTAAAAAAATATTGTAGAAAATTAAACATCTTTAAAACTAATTGCAATATTTAAAGAAAAATTAGAACACATTTTTGTTCAATAATTGCTGTAATTATCGAAATCAATAACTATGTCAATCATCAATGTAAAAGGGAAAAACCATCAGTAAATGTATTTTTATAAAAAAAAAATATATATTATACTCATAATTAATTATTTTTAAATTAGCACTTTTTAAAAAATACTATACTTATAATTTGAAACAGTGGAGTAATTTTTTCTTTTTATTCCTATTATTCAGAAGAATTTGCAAAAACCACCACTAAATTATAGAAATGGTTACAATCACACCATCAAATTTGATCAATCACCTCTTGAGCTTACAAATTTTTACAATAAAGCTCTTAAATATTGTAAAACACACAAACTAATCTTAAACAGTTAAACTATAAGACTTGTTTACGATATGATCCTTTAATTTTATACATTATTTGTTACAATTTAAACTAATTTTTAACTGTATAAATTTTAAAAAGATAATTAATCATTAAAAAGAAAAAAAAAAGCTTTCATATCCATATTGAATTGTGATTTCAATTTAAGGAAACAAAAATTTGATGTAAAAAGAATTTGGATTGATTGTAACTATAAGAGTTTTGATTTGAACAGTGTGTGGTTTATGCATTTTGCAATCTTTAAAAATTTAATTACAATAATTTTGTAAATTTAATAGGTTAATGAATCAAATTGAAATTTGAAGATATAGTTGCGACACCATCGTAGTTTTTGCAATTTCACAAATTATCTATTACATGAGAAAAGGAAAAGAAAAAAAAAAAAAAAAAAAAGAAGCCGCCAAAGGCTCAGTTAAGTGGGAGAAGGGTCAAGAAATTGGAGGGGGCGGCAATAATTTTACAAGCGGAGGAATGTTCGCATGCTTTGAGGTGCACTACGACAGTACCGTCTATTCACTCATTAGCTGCCACGTAGTTTGGTCTTTTTTCTTTAGCTATTATTATAATGCTAACATTAGGGTGTGAATTTCAACCAAATTTATTAATATCAGGTATATCCTTTTTTTTTTTTTTTTGGTGAAATAATATGTCGTTCTCATCTTTATTTCAAAGGCTTGTCATGAATTTTGTAGATGAATTAGAAAAATAAAATTAACTTCTTTCAATTTGAAATTAATTATTCAAACTACAAAAAGGAATTTTCCAAATAAATTTGTATTGCTTTCTTTGAGTAGGCCATGTCTAGAAAAGAATTTACCCATCTGCGTAGACCGACTTCCTCTGTTAACCTATAACTTATTTATGCATACTTGATGGCTTCATCGCCTTATCCGATTAAATTACTTAAGAGATTGATGAATATCTGTGACAATCGTAACTTGTTTGATCGAAAATCCAAATTAGGTCTCCCCTCACAAGTACAACACAAAGACAAAACGACATCAATTATTGAAACCTGCGCTCATGAGGCTAAATACAATAGTCGGTACTAATTATTGTATTTACTGCTAATTAATTATATGCAAACATTCTCCCTTATTTAGTCTTGATAAATTTTAGGTAATTTTATTTATTTATTTTAATTTTGTACTTTTAATTTCATTAAGTTGAAATTTAAATTTGAATGAGTAGCTAAATAAATACCCTTAAATTTTCAATTCCCTATGAACTTTTTTTTGTTTGTTCGTCTGTTCGTTTTTTTTTTTCCTTGTAAATATTGGTTATTTTACGGTAATGTTGGTTTTTTTGTAGAAAAAAAATATGTTAGGATACTTTATTTTAGAGTTTATGCGCTTTTTTCCATCCAATTTCGCTTTGAGAATTCTTTTTAGGCGAGGAATTAAATTTCATCACCTATTTAAGTTTAAGATTTTTAAGTTTATGATTTAATAAATCTTAAAGCTAAAACTCACTCAATAAAATAAAGATGAATATTTTCCTAATTTCTTAAAAAAAGTTTAACAAACTTTTTTCCTTTTTAGTTCAATAACATTAGAGTTGGGAAAATTTGAACTTCAGATCTCTTGATCGAGAATACATGTCAATTACCAATTAGCTATGCTCACTTTCGATAATTAACTTTTTTTTTTTACGTGATGTGAGAAAAAATTAATGACTTAAATTCTTTTTTTTCCTTGATAAGATTATATTCAATATTTTGGTAACACTCCAATAATTTCTTTTATATCTCATTAATTGATTGCCTAAATAAAATTTTGATGAAAAGGATAAGTTTGAAACAAGAAAATAAATTATTTAAGTGAAACACTATTTTATAAATAATTAAACACAAATTAATTATTTAGGCCCCGTTTGATAACCATTTCAGTTTTTGGTTTTTGGTTTTTCTGTTTTTGGTTTTTAGTTTTTGGTTTTCTGTTTTTTACAAACAAAAACCATATATGTTTGATAACTGTTTTTTAAAAACAGAAAACCAAACTTGTTTGATAATTGTTTTTGGTTTTCAGTTTTTAAAAAATTAGAGAGATGAAAAGATGTTTTTAGAGAGAGAAAGATGTGTAGAGTCATTGAAACAAAAATTTAGAGACACAAATATAATATTTTCGAGAGAAAAGTTAAACATAGAAAAGTTAGAGACGTGAAAAAAATGTTTAGAGAGAGAATATTAGTTAGACTCCATAAAAGATATTAGTTATAGAAAAAAAGAAACAAAGTTAGGGTAGAAGAGATAAATTTTAGATAGAAAAATTAAGTAAAAATAGAAATTTTAGAGAGATAGCAAGGTTAAGAGTAAAAGATATGCTATAAAAAATAACGATAAATTAGAAAAATAAAGAAAATGTGTAGCAAGAGAAAATTTTGGGAGATTTTTTTTTTTCAAAAGAAAATGTAGAATATGTTTATTAGGAAAAGAAAAGTTATATATGGATAAATTTTTAGAAATAGATGAGTTATAGAGGAAAAAAAAGTTTTGAGAGAAAAAATTTTAGAGAGAGAAAGAAATTTTGTTGAGAGAAAAATGTATTAGAGAGAGAAAAAAATATAAAAAAGAATTTGCCAGAAAGAAATAGGTAAAAGAGGAACAAATAATAAGCATTAGAAGAAAAATGAGTTTTTGAAAAACAGAAATCTGTTTTTAAAAACTACTTTTTTTGGTTTTTGAAATTTGCTTATAATTTCAAAAACGTTTTTAAAAAACAGAAAACCAAAAACAGAAATGGTTATCAAGCAATCCTGTTTTTAAAAAATGAAAAACAAAAACAGAAAACAGAAAACGAAATGGTTATCAAACGGCTCCTTAGCATATACTTTAATACTTATAAGGTTAAATTACAATTGGCTTATGGTTTGATAAAACCTCATTAAATAGTCCATATCATTAAATGTCACTAATGGATTGATTACATAGTCGTTAGGGACTATTCAATGAGCTTTTATCAAACAATATAGACGAAATTCTAATTTTAAAACCATAAACACTAATCCAAGCTTTCAGAACTAAATTTTTAATTTATTTTATTTATTTTTTTTAGAAGAATTTGTAATTTAGTTTATTTATAAATATATTAATTTTTTTTAAAATAATCTCCTTAAACGGGTAACCTCTCATTTAAAATCTGGTTTGATAATTAACCACAAAAAAACTTTTGAAAATTATAGGATACTCAATGGAAAATGTATGTAGTAGTAATTTAAAATTGAATATTTAGATAACAAAATTTAGGAATCAAAATGGGACATCAACAGCCAAACTAAATATAGTTCGATAGTAATTGATATAGACTTTCAAAGGTCAGAAATTCAAATTTTCTGCTTCAATCATAGAGTCAAACTCTTGTGTTGCTCAATCAATGTCCATGAGATAATAGTGGTTTCGGGAAGAACACGTGGCGAAAATATATTTGGTGTAATGTGACGGTCGGTGAAGTTAATTTTTCTTTTTTCTTTTTCCGTATTATTATTGTTATTTATTTAAAATTTTATTTATTTATTTTGGGGGACGTTGCCGGCACCAGCAAACAGAGCCTTCAGATTGGTGACCATTCATTGTCGGTCAGCAGCTCAAAGCTTTTCTCTTTCCTCTTTTTTAGTTTTCGTTTTCCCTTTCTAATCACCGTAACTTCCACGCGCTTCCTTGTTGCAAAACCTTCACTCGTTTCGCGCGTGAAACCACGCAGCTACAATTCCAACCATGCACGCGCTTTGTCAAGGGTTGATATTTCAGCGTGCATCTTAGAAAATGGGGAAAAATTTTAGTACTATTGTATGGTTTTTCATACTACCTTCATTCATTGTTTGTCATAAAGGAAGTATTTAAGAATTGTGTGGACCCATGAAATAAAATATTATATCATTAAATACTCATTAAATGACGTGTCAAATGCTTAATGGAGGTAATATGTAAATTACGATTTCTTTTCTTTTTTTCCAAGAAGATTTGAACACATGGCTCTTGATCATTAGTATCAGTTGAGCTACACTTATGTTAACAATTACGATTTCTTTTAGTTCAATAATATGTAAGTTACAAGTGAAAATTTAAATCTTTAAAGATTTTCTTTTTTCTTTTTCTTTTGAAACAAAGGAAAGCAACAACTAAGAAAGAAAAGATAAAGAAATAGAGTCTTTTAAGACTGCTTCATTCATTCAAATTAGATGATCTTCAATTTAGATTCCTTCAATAATCATCTTTCGTGCATGAGTGGCTAAGTTTTTTTGAGTTCAACAACATTAAAGGTGGGAGATTCGAACTTTTGACCTCTTGGTCAGGGACATATACTAATTACCACTGAACTATGCTCGTTTTAGCATAAGTGGCTAAGTTATGAGTTACATTATTGTAGCATCTTGCTACAAAAAGAAAGCCTTTCCACAAGACCTCTCCACACAAAGTGCTCGAATTTCATTAATAATAAGTTGTACTTCGTTAAATCTCCAATGAGTTTAAGTTCTTATAGATTTAACTTAATTTTTTTTTTCGGCTTATTTTTAATTTTGGATATGGTTTTTAAAATTTTCAATAAGATCGATTTAGTTTAAACACATGATAACAACTGCATTAAAAAATTTTAAACCATAGGTAACAAAATAGAAAGTAAGTCCAAAACATGAGTACCAATTCAAGATTTTTAAAACATTAGGACCAAATTGAAATGAAGCTTAAAACACATGAACCATTTTGTAATTTAACCTTAAAAATAGAATTTACCATGCTCCTAACATGGTTGTTACCTTCTAACTTTTTGATACACAGTCAAAATGTAGTTTTTAATTCCTTTTCATACATTTAGTATAAAATTATAAGTTACATTATTTCTAACCTCAAATAATTTATCTTACCATTTGTTTAGTACAATAAATGTGGAGTAGGAGAATTTGAACCTCGTATGTTAAAACTCATTCTTTAAATTACATATACTGATTTTAAAAATTAAAATAAAAAATCAAACAAAAACTATATAAATTAAGATTTTTAAATTCAATATATATTTTTTTTGACAATATATATGAGGTGAAAGATTTGAATCACAAACCTTTTGGTCATTAATAAAACATCTATGCATTTGAATTATGCTGGTGTTGGCCTAAATTTAATATATATAAAATTGTAAACACAAATCCATGTTTCCCAATTCCAAGGTTTTTTTTTTTTTTTTTTTGAAACTTATATATTTAGGTTTTCAACCTTAAAATTGCACACACATCTAAATTTGTTTAATTCGTGAATAAAGCTAAAAAATATTTGTTTCAAAATAAAAATTTTGAACTTATTATATTATTTATTTTGGTAGTTGAATTTTGTATAAAGATCTATGTTATAATAAATTCAGGAAGAAAAATTAATTTTGACCTTAAATTTTTAAGTTTGTATCAAATTGGACCATAAATTTTCGATTTCATCAAATTGGACTCTAAACTTAAATTAGTGTTGCAATTTTTACCATCTGTTTTGGTTTTTACTAATTCACCTACCTATTTTAACAAAATATATATATATATATATATATATATATATATATATATATATATATATATATATATATATATATATATATATATATATAAATAAAAGAAACTTGATAAACTCATTAATTTCAATAGAATAATTTTTTGCATAAAAATAAGTTTATAACCAATTTACAAAATTAACCATTGAATAACTTTGTTAAAATTTATAAATTAAAAAAAAAAAAGGCTCTAATGTCATTTTTCTCTCAAATTTTATCAATTTCATATTGTACCTATGGTTTATAATTCATTGAACGCATATGAGAAAACTTTTTATAAAGATATTCGGAGCGAGAATTTATTAGATGGTTAAAATTTCAACACTTTTTGAAGTTTAAAGTTAACATTGTAACACTTATCTAAGTTTGAGATGCAATTTAATGAAATTGAAAGTTTAGGGTCCATATTAATACAATCCGATAAGTTTAAGGTTAAATTTTTTCCCCCTAAATTCAAATATTCTTTTGTTAAATGAAAAACATAAATTTAACTGTAATATAACTAAAAAATATATATTTTTTCATCAAATTTTTAGAGCTTAAATATTAAATATGAGATAGTATTTAGACATAAAACGTCTAAAGTATATAAAGATGGAAATAAAATAAGATAAAACTTATATTAAAGAAGTCAAATTACCCATTTGGTTTTAGCTCTTGGTGTCATTGGTGTTACACATGAGTTGGATTGTATTGGGTTGAGGAGATTTTTTGGACAAAATTCGAATTGGTCAAGTTGACTACCTGAAATAACCAAACTCTTCTATTTTAAGTTGGGTTGGATTGAGTCCTGAGGTTGTTCAATCTTTTTTTTATTTTTTAATTTTATAAATGAAACTAAACTCAAAACACAATTTAAAATTTAAAAATACACAAAATGCAATCTTTTCATCTAACATTAACACAAAATACATCTTTTTATCTAGTCCCAACACAAATGCACTCAGATCAAAGAAAGCAACAAATAGCTTTATTCCAAAAGTATATATTATATTTCAAAAAACATTAAAACAAACAACAATGAGAACAAATCTAAACAAATGTGTGTTCAAACGGACAACAACGAAGATGAGATTGAAGAACAAATGGTGGCGAAGACGATGAGAAAAACGAATCGATGGTGGTGAGCGGAGCATGGGCTTGAGATGAAGTTTAGAGTGAGTCTGAGAGAGGAGAGAGACGTACGACTATGATGAAGGGGATGAAAGCCCCCACGTAGCGGAAGCGCATCAAAAGGACCTTACGCCGTATATTATTTAACATCAAAATACCGTTACGAAAAGGCAAAATAAACTTTAAACATACTTTAAAGTTGCTGGAAATTGCTATAAACATGCTGGAAAATTAAATCTCAATTTATTTTCATGCTTTTCTAAAGAAACGGGAAAGAACCGTTACAAACCTTTGTTGTAGACTTGACCGTTCTTCACCAACGATGCTCCAACGAACGAAAACGCAGCGACACCTTCTTGATTTCTTCGCTGGAAATTTTTCTTCAAAGACACAATAACCACAAAGGTTACACTGGTATGTCTCTAAGTCTAGGAGGCAAAAGACTTGTGGGAGTTTTTCTCTAAGAGGGAGGCTAGAGAGAATTCTAGGGTCTTATCTTGTGAGTCTAAGAGCAAGAGGACTACTAAACCAATTAGGTCTAGTGTTCTATTTATAGAAGAGTGACTATGAATAAAATATTCAATTAAATCAATCTTTTCCAAAATTGATTCAATCTTATTCCTTATTTAATCAATCCAAGATGATATGACAACCCGAGCCAATTGGATCTAAGAACCCTTGTGGATATGCAAACCCCTAGATCTCAAATGCTAAGACCCCCAAAACAAGATGATTTCATCCCAAGGAAGAAGATAGAACGGATTTACCTTGACGATCAAGATCAAGAGTAGAGAAAACTCGTTTCTAAACTCGAAATTCGAATCACTCAACAAGTAGTTTGATCAACGCTACTTGAATGATCCTAGCATGCAAATCTAAACACAAGATATGCAAAGTTGCTCATGGCCTTTAGGCTCAAAAGACTTCATTTTCATTGAAATTCCATCAAAACTATTATTCCTCACAAAGAAAAAACATAGATGGCTATTTATAGCCTCCAAACACAACCTATGGTCATATGAAGGGTTGTAACTTCATCCCCATCAATGCTATAATGACCACTAACTAAATAATAAGTTAAAACATTAAAAACACAACTTTAAAACTGAAAATTACAATAAAAATGCCTTAAATCCGAGATTCATCTTCCAATCAGCATACTCTAAAGTTTGTAACAATTTTGGGTTATTGTAGCTTGATTAAGACATCTCGGTTCGTATCACAAGATCAATCAATTCCATAATTGATTAATCTTTTCCACAAATGACTAATTACTTCCATAAGTGATTAGATCATTTCCATAAATGATTAATCACTTTCTTAAGTGATTAATTATTTCCATAATTGATTAATTCCCGGTTAATGAATTCTTTAATTAATTAACCACCAATTAAATATCACATATTTAATTTCCAGCCTTGAATTAATTAATTTGCCCAAATAGATTTTAGGCCTTAAAATTAATTAATTCATGTTTGAACTCTTTCAAACTTCCATAAATTTAATGTAACTCAAATTTATATTAATATTTGAATTTCTTCAGATATTAATTTCTCTCATAATAATATATCAATATATATTATATTGTTTCCCTTAGTAAATTGAACACTTTCAATTTACATTTATTACTTAGTTGCCTCAAATTACTTTATGAGCTACCAGTGGGACCTAATGGACCTGTAGATCAGAAGCTCCAACGATGTGAGATTAATTGGTTAAACTCATTAACCAAATTAATCAATATTCGTTAATTGTGTGTACATTCCACTATAGACTCACAGTTGCACTCTTCTCACTCCAGACATATTTTCTGTGTCCACGGATATAGACCAATATCGACTAGTTAGTCCTTCACGAGTGTCCGTAACACCAGCTGGGTCAAATTACCGTTTTACCCCTAGGTTACTTCTATTTCCTTAAGTACCAGTTCTCCTCTAATGAATAACCTGTTTGTGGTCCAACCATCAAACAGAAAACCCTCTCGTGCCATTGAGAGGGTAGGACCCTTTGTTCAAGACTCGGAGTCACCACTTAAGGGAATACTCATCTGCTTTCCTAAAGTCGGAAAGGAGTGAATTCCATCTTGTATGATTATGTTCCCAGCTCCCCACTCGGTCTTGTCCCCAAAATGGTAGGCTTATTGAGTCGGCGTATTGGCCACTCTCACCCATACAAATCAAAGGACAATCCCTCATGAGCAGGAGTCCATAATCAACTCAGGATTAAGACTAAGTTGTCTAGGTTGTCCTAGTGAAATAGAAAACCAACTAGTTAACGGTGTTATAACAAGTGGTTACTATTTCGCGGTCCGATCTTATGCAAACTCATTGCATAGGATACCCCCACTCGCATGTCTCCTACACGAACGCGTTGGATCATAGCGTTTGTATCAAATACAAAGTGGGTTGTATCCATAATGTCACCAGGATAAAGCACCCAGTCTTATCCCTATACTATACACCCTTTAGGTTGTTTCTTGAACAGTGATCCCCATATGTCGCTACATATAGTTCAAGACTCATATTACAGCCTAGGATGTCTAGTTTATTGGACTAGAGTTATTTTAGGCAAAGACAAATATAAAATAACTAATAACATTTAATGGAAAAATATATCAATATTATTTCATTAATATCCGGTCAACGATTACATTCACTATCTACGAGTTTTAGGGCATAAAACCCAACATATGACGTGTGTTCAACATATGGGATGAAGCTCACTTTCAGACCGACAATAACGAGAGGGTGAGAATCGAGCGACCGACGATGGGGTAAAACTTCCAGGGATTGGGAATGGAATGTCGATGAAGTTCAAAGAAAGTGAAAGAGAGATGCATGAGATTAGACCAGTCATTGAAAGATCTAAAGTTAACCTTTCATTATATATATATTTCATGAATTCGGTTTTGTTCGGTTCGAGTTGAATCGAACTTAAAAAAAAAGCTCAACTCGAGAATCGAAATGAATTTTTGGTTATGGCAAAAAATCAACCCAATCCAAACCAAAAAAACCCTAATTCAACCCGACTCCTAAAATTTGAGTTGGGTTGCCCAGATTGTTCAGGTTACCAAATTACTTGTACACCCCTAACCAAACTACATATACATGACCCCTAGATCTCGAATGCTAAAACCCCCAAAACAAGATGATTTCATCCCAAGGAAGAAGATAGAACGGATTTACCTTGATGATCAAGATCGAAAGTAGAGAAAACTCGTTTCTAAACTCGAGATTCGAATCACTCCACAAGTAGTTTGATCAACGCTACTTGAATTATCCTAGCATGCAAATCTAAACACAAGATATGCAAAGTTGCTCATGGCCTTTAGGCTCAAAAGACTTGATTTTCATTAAAATTCCATCAAAACCAATCTTCCCTCAAAGCAACAACGTAGATGGATATTAATAGCCTTCAAACATAACCTATGGTCATATGAAGGGTTGTAATTTGATGCCCAACAATACTATAATGACCACTAACTAAATAATAAGTTAAAACATTAAAAACACAACTTTAAAACTAAAAATTACAATAAAAATGCCTTAAATCTAAGATTCATCTTCCAATCAGCAAACTCTAAAGTTTGTAACCATTTTGGGTTCTTATAGCTTGATTAAGACACCTCGGTTCGTATCATCCTCCCCTTCTTCAAGAGGATTCGTCCTCGAATCCGAGGATCCCCTTGTAGCGCAAACTTGAAATCTTTTGCATCTCGCATTCTTACTCTTCTCAAGTTCTTGATGTTTGACCATTGTCCATGAATGAACGATGAAGCAAAATACAAACGTCGCTTCATGTGGTTCCCTTGGGTATTAAAATTCCCTCGTGCTTGGTTTTGTCTCGTATTTGAATCAAACTTTGAATCTTGCTTTTCAACAAGCATTTTAATTTCCTGCAAGAACTCATTAGAAAAAATAGATACACTTCGTTTAAGTGCACCCGTTAGAAAGCAAGTCCTTTCGGATACAAGTTCTTGTATGTGTCTTTTTTAATACAAGACAATATTCTCCTCACAAACTCTAATTGCTGGATTCTCGTTCTCTTTAGTCTCTATATGAGTCTCAAATGTTTCTTTCTCACAAATGTTCTCCTTTTCACTTTCCTCACTTTTTGTCTCAAAGGAAGGATCAACATATGTTTGCACACTTTCTTCGCTGGTCACCACGTCATCAACAACAACGTCATCATTTAAAATATCATCTTGAGGCATGAGACAATCTTCTTCTTCTTGAATGGATTTTGTGATTTGTGCCTCTCTTGCTTGATCCCACAAATTCAACTCGTGAGATAATTTGGACATGTGCTTTATGGATTTATGTATATCATCCATATTTTCACGAAAAGCCTTCCAAAATGGATCAACACGGACGTGTTTCTCACAACGTTTTTGTGCTTGACGAAACCAAAATAGTTGTTTTGATGGAATTTTTATGGTTATGGAATTTTTCGAGTTAGATCTACTTTGACGTTGTGAGAATTCCATCTCAGTGTGCAGTTTTACCCTTCTTAACTCTGATACCAAAATGATGACTCAAAGCGGCTCTGATACCAAAATGATATGACAGCCCGAGCCAATTGGATCTAAGAACCCTTATGGTTATGCAAACTCCTAGATCTCAAATGCTAAAACCCCCAAATCAAGATGATTTCATCCCAAGGAAGAAGATAGAACGGATTTACCTTGATGATCAAGATCAAGAGTAGAGAAAACTCGTTTCTAAACTCGAGATTCGAATCACTCCACAAGTAGTTTGATCAACGCTACTTGAATGATCCTAGCATGCAAATCTAAACACAAGATATGCAAAGTTGCTCATGGCCTTTAGGCTCAAAAGACTTAATTTTCATTGAAATTCCATCAAAACCAATCTTCTTTCAAAGCAACAACACAGATGGCTATTTATAGCCTTCAAACACAACCTATGGGCATATGAAAGGTTGTAAGTTTCATCCCCATCAATGTTATAATGACCACTAGCTGAAAAGTAACTTAAAACATTAAAAATACAACTTTAAAACTGAAAATTACAATAAAAGCTCTTTAAATCCGAGATTCATCTTCCAATTAGCTAACTCTAAAGTTTATAAGCATCTTGGGTTATTGTAGCTTGATTAAGACACCTCGGTTCGTATCACCAAAGGAAAGGTGACTTACGTTCAAGGAATCGCCAACGACGGGATCAGAGAGGAGCAGTGACGGCACACCAAAACACAAAGAGAGAGAGAGGAAGCCACGACAAAAAACCCACCAGAAATGGAGAAAAACGCATGGAAGGAGAGAGAGAGATAGCACAAAGGGCTGCGGCGGTGCTCAGGGCTTTGATTTCCGGCAAGAAACAATGGCGGCGTGGTAAGGAGGCTGGGTTATAGCGGCGACACGGAGAGAGGAAGAAAGAAACCAACGAAAAAGAGAGGGAAATTGCGAGCTGGATAGCCTCCACACGCGGGCTAGATGGCAGTGCTGCACTCTGGTGACTGGACAGGCGGCAGCGGCGGCATGAGGGTCTAGCGGCGGCTGTAACTCATGGCCAGGGGGGTATCGCACACGATTGAGAGAGGGAGAGAGAAAGGGTTTGGTGTTTTGCTTCTGATAAAGAAACTATCTCAATTATGTTTGAGAACTCCCCTTATTTCAGGTGAACCCCCACAACAATAATAAGAATAACCCCATTAACGAAATGATAAGACAACCCCAAGAAAGTTAAACAAATTTTGCTTGGAAGAACGATTAAAGATCAAGAAGAAAGGAGAACTCGTTCCTAACTTCAAGATTTTGAACTCTTCACAATCTAATTGATCAGACTAGATTGAAAGTTCTAAGCATGCATTCTAAACACAAGAACACAAAGAAAGCATAAAAGCTTGAGAGAGACTAAACTCAATATGAAATTTCCATTCAAATTCATCTTCAACTTGTTTCAAATGACAAATTACATCCCTATTTATACTAATTGAAAAGACACCGTGAAAGGACATAACCCTTCACCTATGTAGCCTAGATTCAACCCCCAACCCTTAAAATCCATACATGAACCATCATAAATACAAATACATGAATTAAATAGGTACATAATGCATTAAATATGATGGATGAATCTGGATTTTTTTAGATTCATTATGCCTCTTGGTTGAAAGGATGCCTTTGTTAAGCTTGAAAGGATGCAACTTTTGACCATAGTAATCGATTGAGTTGGTTGGTCACTTATTTCCATATCATTCTCCCCTTCTTCGAGAAGATTCATCCTCGAATCTAAATGCTCTCCTTGTAAAGCAACTTTGTTGACATCATCTCGATCTTGTGAAACGTGTTTGAGAGAATAATCTCTTGTAGGACCAAATGTGTATTTTCTTCGTGAAGAACTTCTTCCCCTTCGTCGTTGATCAAAAATTTCAAACTTGATAATCCAACGTGATTTGATTGATACATCAAAAACACTTAGAAAACAAACCTCACGCTCATGACTTTTTTTACTTAAACACTTTTTTTTCACATCCACTTTTTTCTTTTTCATGTTCCTCCTTTTTCTCCAACATCTCACTTTTAACACACTCTATTTTCTTACTTTCACACTTTTTTCTCCTTCTTATGGTCCTCACTCTCCTCACTTTTCTCCAGAGATTTTGTCTCCACCACATTTTGAACACATGCTTCAAGTATGTCATTATTGTAGTGATTAAAACCCCACGCAGCGGAAGACAGTCAAAGATCCAAACTCAAATTAAAGAACGGTTTGGAATACCATTACGAAGCCAATAAGATACAACAACATATATCTCATAAAAGGCTGTAATTTAGGCTAAAAACATGCTGTAATATGATTAAAAACTTAGATCTAATCTTAGTTTTTCTTAAGGAATAAAAGGTACAAAAGGAAACTTACTCCCGTTGACGATCTTGACCAAAAACACCGTTTCCTTGTGATTTTCTGCGAAATTGCAGTAGCCCCTTCTCTTGGAAAATACTCCAATGAAACGTGAACACCACCACGAGATAACACCGGTATTCTCCAAGGATTGACAGTGAGGTTGCTTCGTGGGAGCGATTTTCCTTTCAAAGGAATGTGATAGGGAAAATTTTCTTCTATTTTTCAGATCGATAGAGCGTGAAGAGAGTTTTCCAACTATCTTCCTCAAGAGCCTCCATCTATCGTGCAACCCATCTACGGTTAGGGGGGAAGTGGGGAGACTAACGTGTATCTCCATACACGTGTCCCCACCCATCAGTTACGATAATTGATGGGTTTAATTTTAATTAAAAAAATAATTAATTAAATAGAATTCATTAATAAAATGGAAAAAATACACTTTTGGTCCTTGAGGTTTGGATTAGGTTTCATTTTGGTCCCTGAGTTTTCAAACTCGACAATTTAGTCCCTGAGGTTTAGATTTTGTTTCATTTTGGTCCCTCCATACACTTTTCTGTTAACTTTTAACGGTTTGCTGACGTGTCATTTATTTTTTTTATTAATAAAATATTTCTTAAAATTTTAAAAATAAAATAATAAAAAAATATATATATGTTTTTTAATTTTCATTTCCCTCTCATTTTTTCCTCTCTTTTCTTCTTCTTCCTCTCAACCACCATCATCCCCTCTTATTCTTCTCAACTACCATCACCACCACCTCCAAGCTCACTGTTGTCGTCGCTCGCCGGCAGCCGGCGACAATTTTTTTTCTCTCTCTTCCCTTATCTTTTCTTTTCTCTTTTCTTTCCTTTTCTTTATATTTTTTTAATAAAAAAAAGGGATTCCTCCTCCCTTTCCGGTGCTGGCGACGGGGGTTTCAGAGGGGCTTGTAAATTGATCATCTTCTTCATTTTAGGACTGTGAATCACACAAAACAGAGAGAGAGGGAAAAAGAACGAGAAACAGAGAGGGAAAATTTTAGCAGCCGGTCACATTTCTCCTCGTGGGTCTCGATTTTTCCAGAGGTAGTAAGCCGTCAGTGTGGGTTTTCGGTTAAACACAGCAGTGGTTCTCGGTTTTGAGTGTTGTGGGTCTCGGTTTTAATGACAAAATCGTCGTGGGTCTTGGTTCAGAGGTCGCAAGAGTGTTGCGGTTCGTGAGGCTGGTTTAGTTGTCGGTGTGGGTATTCACGCAGCAGTAGCCGTGGGTCTCGATTCAGGGACGGTTTCACACACGATACACAACAATGGTTCTCGGTTTGGAGTGCCGTGGGTCTCGGTTCAGAGGTCGCCGAGTGTTGAGGTTTGTGAGGCTGGTTTAGTCATTGGTGGGTATTCACGCAGCAGTAGCCGTGGGTCTCGGGATGGTTTCACACACGATTGGGTCTTTGTTCTGCGTCGTTGTAAGTCTCGAGTTAGTTCAGCCGTGAGTCTTCTTACAGGTTGTGGGTATGTATCTCAGACTTGATTCAAGCGGGTTTCACGACTCCTCCCATCGTCGGCGCCGGAAAGAAGAAAAGAGAGGAAGAACGAAGAAAAAAAAACTTTGCCGGCGACTGGCTGGCCGGTGGGCGGCACCGACGGCGGCAAGTGACCAGAGAAGAAGGTGCCCGCGGCGGCAAGTGACGGGAGAAGTTGATCGGAGGAGACAAAGAAGAAGAAGAAGAAAAAGAAGAAGAAGAAGAAAGAAAGAAATAATAAAAATTTAAAAAATAATAATATTTTATTATTTTAAATATATTTATATTTAAAAAATACAAAAATAATTTTTTTAATAAAAAAATAGTACCACATCAGCAAACCGTTAGTTTTTAACGAAAAAATGGATAGAGTGACTAAAATGAAACTAAATTCAAACCTCAGGGACTAAATTGTTGAGTTTGAAAACTCAGGGACCAAAATGAAACCTAACCCAAACCTCAGGGACTAAAAGTGTATTTTTCTCTTAATTAAAATAAAATAATTAAACTAATGCTTAATTTAATTAATTAAATCACACAAATCATATTTATATGATTATTCCCCACTTAACCTAAGGTTTTAACATAATTTAATTAAATCCTATTAAATTAAATTAAATTAAATTAAAAACTAATAATTAATCAATATTCCAATTAATTAATTATTTAATTGAATATAACATATTCAACCATATTACTCTCGTATAACAAATAGTTTTAATGTACATTCAATGCGCATTAATTTTAACCTATATTTTTAATATGAATCCAATTCATAATTTAAATTTAATATTTGAACCTCTTCGAATATTATATTCTCCCTTAAATTAATTTTGAATCAATATTCAAAATAAATTTATATCATAAAGTTTAATATAAATATAAACTTTATATTATAATGTATCTCTATACATTATATTATTTCCCTTAGACAACGCCCTAAATGAGCTATCGGTGGGACCTAATGGACCTACAGATCAGAAGCTCCAACGATATGAGATTAATTGGCTAAACTCATTAACCAAGTTAATCAATATTTGTTAACTGTGGTTCACTCCACTATAGAACCACAACTGCACTCTTCTCACTGCAGATATATTTCTATGTTCACGGATAGGGGCCAATAACAGCAAGTCAGTCCTTCACGAGTGTTCGTAACACCAGCTGGGTCAAATTACCATTTTACCCCTAGGTTATCTCTACATCCTTAAGTACCAGTGGTCCTCTAATGAACAACTTGTTTGAGGTCCAACCAACAAACAGAAGTCCCTCTTGTGCCATAGAGAGGGCAGGTCCCTTTTTTCAAGACCCGGAGACACCACTTAAGGGAACACTCATCTACCCTAAAGTCGGGAAGGAGTGAATTCCTTCTTGTGTGATTATGTTTCCAGCTCCCCACTTGGTCTTGTCCCTAAAATGGTAGGCTTATTGAGTCGGCGTGCAGGCCACTCTCATCCATACAAATCAAAGAACAATCCCTCGTGAATAGGAGTCCATAACCCATTCAGGATTGAGACTAAGTTGCTGATCGAGCTTCTTTGTCGGGCTCCACCAAGGTAAATTTACATTCACCAGCGTGGGTGCGTCGGTGTCGCAGGGCTCGTATCAAAACAAATTTATAATCCACAAACACCAAGCTACTTTGCAGTAGTAGTGGCCGGGGTCGATCTCAGGGAACAACTGGTTTACTCCTAATCTTTTTTGTGTTGTGGGGTGGCAAAGAAAAGGGGGTTTGAGACAAATGGAGAAAATTGTGGGCGAAGGAAAAATGTAAGAAAGTAAACTGATAGAAAGTCAGTTCATAAGAAAGTAAAATGACAGAAAATTAAATAACAGGAAAATAAATGGGGAGGTTGGTTAATCTCACCTTCCACCCGTTGAAGTTGAAGACACTCGGGATTAGTACATTTACTTTTTACTCATTGATTGGCAGATAATGATTTATATGCATGCTGTCTATAGGTACTCTAAATCAATTGACTCGATCCCAACGTCCACCGATTCAATTACTAGCTATTAATCAACTAACCTCACGAACCCGTCAAGTTAATTAATTAAGCAACTACATTAAGAACTAGATACCCCTAGAGCACTAACCCATCGGACCCGCTAAGCTAACATGCAATTAATAAATAAACTAACCTGGCTACAATCAATAAATCAATTAATCGTTGCTCTAGACTAGAACACTCACAATCAACTAGAGAAACATCTAATTAATCACAAGTATCGATTTAGACTCCTAGATTTATCGTGTCAGCAACAAAGTCAGAGTCTGCTCTTGGGACCCATGCTCACGAATCAATCTAATGCTAACTATTGAACTAACCATCCATTAGCTAAGTGGAAATCAGTTCTTTAGTGGATTATTAACATACGAGCTCCGAGTTAGGGCGTCAATCTAACCTACTGCGCATGCTAATTATAAAAGCGGGAATCTAAAGTCACAAACAACCAATAAATCATGCATAAAGTTCAACAATCTCAAGATAATCAAAGAATCACATCAGAATGCTCATAAATCTCATAAAGATACAAATGTACTTACAATCCCGAGGTCCCAACTACAACGAACGATGCTTATACGGCCATAGACAAGCCTAATCTAAGCCCAAGGCTCGAGAAACCAACCTAATCTACCTAGAAAATGTAATATACAAGAGAAAAATTGAGGGATTCGACCCTAAACCGAGAGAAAACGGCTGCTAAATACTTTAATCGTCTTTTCCTCTTCTCCCCGCAGCTGCCCTAAAACAGCAGCAGCTGTTTAAATAAACGCACCGGCGTCGAGACACCACTTAAGGGAACACACCTCTATTTACCCTAGGGTCGGGAAGGAGTGAATTCCATCTTGTGTGATTATGTTTCCAGCTCCCCACTCGGTTTTTTCTCCAAAATGGTAGGCTTATTGAGTCGGCGTGCAGGCCACTCTCATCCATACAAATCAAAGGACAATTCCTCGTGAATAGGTGTCCATAACCCACTCAGGATTGAGACCAAGTTGCCTAGGTCATCCTAGTGAAATAGAAACCTAACTAGCTAACGGTGTTACAGCTAGTGGTTAACTATTTCGCGGTCCGGTCTTATGCAAACTCATTGCACAAGATACCCCCACTCGCATGTCCATTACACGAATGCGTTGGATCATTGCGTTTGTATCAAAATACCAAGCGGGCCCTATCCATAGTGTCACCAGGATAAGGTACCCAGCCTTACCCCTATACTATAGACCCTTTAGGGTGTAACTTGAACAGCGATCCCCGTCTGTCCCCACATACTAGTTCAAGTCTCATGCTAACAGCCTAGGATGTTTAGTTCATTGGATTAGGGTTATTAAGACAAGATTACACAATGCAAACAAAATAAATGAATAATACATCATTTTATAATGTTCGGTCAAATGTTACATTTACTATCTACGAGTTTTAGGGCATAAAACCCAACAAACTCCCTCTTGAACTAAAACTCAAGAAAATGGGAAGTATATACAAAAATAATCCAAAGCTAGATATGGTAAATGTATATTGTACATTACATAAAAGTTAAATATACAATATACAATAAACTAGGGCATTCTTAATACCCATTACACATCTCCCACTTGCCCTAGATTATACTATATACATGTCTCACAGACCTAGACTCTCTAGATGACCCTCGAACACTTTAGCTGAGAGAGCCTTCGTAAATGGATCAGCAATGTTGTGCTCCGAAGCGATCTTGGTAATGATCACATCTCCTCGTTGCACAATCTCCCGTATCAGGTGATACTTCTTCTCGATGTGCTTTCCTCGTTTGTGGCTGTGAGGTTCTTTAGAATTGGCTACAGCCCCACTGTTGTCACAGTATAATGTTATGGGTAAGTTCATATTTGGAACAACTTCCAAATCTGTGAAGAACTTTCTGAGCCAAACCGCTTCCTTAGCTGCTTCACAAGCAACTACATACTCAGCCTCCATGGTTGAGTCCACTATGCATCCTTGTTTGCTGTTTCTCCAAACTACAGCTCCCCTGTTAAGGGTGAACACTGACCCTGACGTGGATTTCCTAGAATCCTTGTTAGACTGGAAGTCAAAGTCGGTGTATCCTGTAAGGATCAAATCCTTAGCTCCATACACCCACATGTAGTCCATCGTTCTCCGAAGATACTTGAGGATGTTCTTAACGGCGGTCTAGTGGTTTAACCCTAGATTAGATTGATATCTGCTGACTATTCTTACTGCATAACAAATGTCAGGCCTAATGCAGAGCATAACATACATTAAGCTGCCCACAGTCGAGGCGTAGGGAATTCGTCTCATGTCCTCAACTTCTTGAGGTGTCTTAGGACATTGCTCCTTAGACAAGTGAACCCCATGTCTGAAAGACAATAAACCCTTCTTGAAGTTCTGCATCGAATATCGAGACAACATTTTGTCGATATACGTTGCTTGAGACAAGGCTAGCGTTTTGTTCTTTCGATCTTGAATTATTTGGATCCCAAAAACATATTGGGCCTCTCCTAAATCTTTCATTTGGAATTGGGCCGCTAGCCATTCTTTTACGTTAGTCAGATACCCTACATCATTCCCAATGAATAGGATGTCATCAACATATAACACTAGGAAAGCTACTTTGTTTTTGTTGATCTTCTTGTAAACACAAGGCTCATCAACATTTTGGTCAAAGCCAAAAGATTTGATCGCAGTATCAAATCTAATATTCCAGGATCTGGATGTCTGTTTCAACCCATAAATGGATCGATTCAGTTTAAAAACTTTTTGCTCCTGACCTTGGGTTATGAACCCTTCGGGTTGAGACATAAAGATATTCTCTTCAAGATTACCATTCAAAAAGGCAGTCTTGACATCCATTTGCCATATTTCATAGTCATAATATGTGGCTATGGATAAGAGAATTCTTATGGACTTTAACATAGAAACAGGAGAAAAGGTTTCCTCATATTCCACCCCTTCTCTTTGGGTATAACCCTTTTCTACAAGTCTAGCTTTGAAAGTCTGTACTTTCCCAGCTGCATCTCTTTTCCTCTTATAGATCCATTTACACCCTATGGGTTTTACCCCTTCAGGTGGATCTACAAGTTCCCAAACTTGATTGAAGTACATAGACTCCATCTCAAGGTCCATTGCTTTGACCCATTGGTCTTTATCCACGTCATTCATTACCTGACAATAAGACAATGGATCCTCAACACCATCATCAGGTATGACGATCTGAGTTTCAGTTAAACCCAAGTAACGGTTAGGTTGTATAACAACTCTCCCACTGCGTCGAGGCTCTCTCACTATGTGAGGAAGACAAGATTGACCAGAAGAACTGGCTCCTACATCAACTCTTGTTGAAGGACCAACTTCATCAACAACTCTTGTTGACTCTTCAGTAGCTTATCCTAACACTAATTTGCTACGTGGTTTATGATCTCTCATGTGATCTTCCTCCAAGAAAGTGACGTTTGTCGATACAAACACTTTGTTTTCTTGTGGGTCGTAGAAAAGACCACCTCTCGTTTCCTTAGGGTAACCAACAAATTCTCATAATCTCAAACGAGGTTCCAATTTTTTAGGATTTGTCACAAGCACGTGTGCTGGACAACCCCAGATACGGAAGTAACGTAAACTAGGTTTACGCCCCCTCCATAGCTCGAAAGGTGTTTCAAAAACACTTTTCAAGGGAACATTGTTGAGAATATGTACTGCAGGCTCTACTGCATACCCCCAAAACGAGCTAGGCAATTGAGCATAGCTCATCATCGAACGAACCATGTCCAACAAGGTTTTATTTCTCCTTTCTGATACACCATTTTGTTGAGGTGTACCAGGGGCAGAGAGTTGGAATTGGATTCCATGTTCTATCATATAATCTTGGAATCTTTGATCCATATACTCTCCACCTCGATCTGATCGATATGTTTTAATAGTCTTACCTAATAGGTTTTCAACTTCAGTCTTAAACTCTTTAAACTTTTCAAGAGCCTCAGACTTATGACCCATTAGATACAATAAACCATATCTAGAATAATCATCTATGAAAGAGATGAAATATTCATAACCTCCTCGAGCTTTTACATTCATTGGACCACAAAGATCCGAATGTATCAACTCTAGAGGTTCTTTGGCACGATAACCTTTTCCAGTAAAAGGTCTCTTAGTCATTTTACCCTCGAGACACGATTCACAGGGTGGTAATGGATCATCTTCCAACTCGGTTAGAAGTCCATTCTTTACCAAACGACCGGTCCGATCGATGTTAATATGACTAAGACGTAAATGCCAAAGATATGTATTGTTACTTTTTGGAGAAATTCTTTGCCTTTTATTTTGAGCTACAGCAGTTTTAAACATTTCATGATTTAAAATTTCTTTTGTGTCGGTTGGTCTTAACACATACAAGTTATTTTCTAACTTTGCTGAACAAATAAGTACACCATTTCTATAAATAAGCACTTCATTAGATAGAAAATTAACAGTGTACGATTGTTCTAACAAACAGGAAATAGATATCAAGTTCCTCTTTATCTTAGGAACTATATACAAATTATCCAAAATAAGAAATCTATTCCTGAAAAATAACTTTGCAGCTCCCACTTCACTTGCTGAAATGGCATCTCCTGTTCCAACCTTGAGTGTCATCTCACCATCTTCAAGCTGTTGACAATCATTTCCCTGAAAAGAAGAACAAACATGATTAGTTGCTCCCGAATCTAGTATCCAAGCATACTCATCATGCTCAACAAGACAAGTTTCTAAAACAAGTAAATCAAATTTACCTTCGTTTTCTTTCTTCTTCTCAGCAAGGTGTCTAGGGCAGTTCCTTTTCCAGTGTCCATTCACATTGCAGTGGAAGCACTTGCCCTTATAGGCCACGACCTTGGCCTTCCCCTTGCCCTATACATCTTTAGCAGGAGCCTTCCCCTTGTCACCCTTCTTCTTCTGTATTTGCTTCGATGAAGAAGCTTGAGGTACAGGTTTAGTTCCTGAGGATGAACCCTTCAGGAACTTTCTTTTGAAATGGGCCACATTGGCCTCTCCTTTAGCAACACCCTTGCCCTTGCTTTTCTGCATGGACTGGTAAACCTGTAGCTCATTCAGAAGGATGGTTAGGTTGAATTGAATCTTATTCATGCTAGCATTTGTTCGAAACTGCATGAAGCTCTTTGGAAGAGACTCCATGATAAACGCAACCTGACTCCTCTCGCACACGACCCCGCCATTAGCCTCCGCAATATTGAATTGGTTCATCATGTCGAGAACGTGTTCCCGAACAGACTGACCCTCTTCCATGCAGGCATTGAAGACGTTTTTCAAAGCCTCGTGGTGGAGCTGGTAGGATGGTAATCCAAACATCTCCTGAAGGGAATTCATAATCTCCCTTGCTGTTTCCACGTTCTCATATCTCTTGGCCAATACTTCAATTAAGTTGGCCAAGATGTAGACACGAGCCTTTTCGTTTGCCTTAGTCCATCGGTCGTATGCATCCTTTATCGGTTGGGATGCATTGCGAGGGGAAACTGGAGGACACTCCTCCGTTAAGACGAACCAGAGATCTTCAACAACCAGAGTCGTATTAAGGTTGGATTTCCACATAGGAAAGTTCTCGCCGGTAAGTTTTTCGTTTTTTAATAAAGCGATGATTGAGGAAGACATTGCTGAAAAAACAAACATTTACCGTATTAGTTATCTTTTCCTTAACCCATCACACAAGCAATACAAACAATTGCACAAATTCAATCAATTTTGCAAACAATCAATCAAAGAACCCTAATAAACTATTGATTGTGTTTAGCAATGATGCTTTAGAGGTTTAGAGGAACAACCACCGAAGGGTGATCAGCTACTCCTCCTCGAAAATGAGACACTTCTCAGTCAACTCTAATTCCAGAATAACTCATATTCCTATAGACGTTAACCACTGTTGTTCGAGCAAGGACTTGTTAACAATTTAACTTATCCCCATAAGTGTAACCCTCTCACTTTCAGATCTCAGAGGCACGCACCAACAGGCTACTGTTAGGAAAGACAACTGTTGGTAATTAGCCTAAGTGACCCTATCCTTTTCAGGAGTTCACAGTGTTCCGAGTTCTATGATCAGGCCCTCCGAAGGGGTGGTTGCTCCAGGGCAACACACAGGCGGATCATAAGACTCTCATGGTGTGACCTAGGGGTGGAGACCGAGGGATACGTTGACACGTGTCCCGCTCTCACTTACTATGGACAGTTTATCCATTCATCTTGTTATTGACCCATGCAAACACTTTTCGAAGGGAGGTCGCGCTTGAAGCGACACGAAGCCGAGCATGGATATCACGTTGTGAATATAAGGACGTAGGAGCAAAACTCGATTTAAATCAAGTTTTGAAAATTTCCTCCCACTAAAGTGACCTACCTTATATTTAGGGTTTATTAAACTTAGATAAATCCGACTAAGTCAATCTATCTAAGTCTAATCCTATTATAACTATTATAATAAGATATTTAGTCTAGTGTCTAGGTGAAATAAACATATTTAATTAACCTAGTGACCATTATCTAACATTAAACTATGATCAATTCAACTCCGGTGTTCCAGATCAGTTCCCAGGTAGGAGGTGTTCCGTAAACCGTCAACTTAAATACCTCCAACCTTAGACAGAACATCATTGGTAGAGTTCCCTTGTAATCATAGTAATGTTGGTCCTTCTTAGTTAATTAAAACTATTTTAAAAAATTCTAATCCTAGTAGAATATGACCTTAGGTCTAATTAATTTTAACTCATTAAAATTAATTAATTAACCTATGGTCCTATGTGGGCATGCATATCTTGATTATAGATTGACGGTTTCTAATCATTAATTTTAAACTATTCAAAATTTAATGATTAGCCCTATAATCATGCATACTATAGTTCAATTTAATTAACAATCATATTCTAATTAATAAATTAAATTATGATTTAATTTGCATTGCATGAATCTAATATAACTATTATATTAAAACTATAGATGTTTCATGCTCAATGCAACTTTGATTTCCTTATTAATAAATATAACAATTATATTATTGCCAATCAAGGTAAATCATAGTAGCATGCTGGAAACAACTTATTAAATATAACTATTTATATTTAACTAAGTAATTTCATGCATCATGCTATTCCATTTTCATGAATTTAATATAACTCATATACATTAAATATCTCATGAAAATCATCCATGCATTTCAAACCATATATTATAATCTAATTATAACATACATAATGCATGAGCATGCTTTATAACCTAAGGTGGGGTTTCTAATATGACATCCATAAAGCATATTAAATAGCTAATGAACCGGTTTTTTTTTTTTAAAAAAAGCTAATGAACCGGTTTAATTGACCCCTAGGATAAAATAATGCCAAATTACAATAATTAAGCAAATTCTATCCTATTACAGTCTTCTGTCGCTCCAGAATTAAGCTGAATCACTCGAACCGTCCCGAACCGACCCGAATCGGATGCCAAAAACCCGAACCGCTCCTGAATCGGCTGAACCAGACCAAATATGTGACGCCCGACGTTAGGAGGGGTACATGAATGAACTGAGATCACATCCGAATGAGAGGGATCCTGAAGACATGAAAACATGGTCAAGATAAGCTTAAAAGAAATGATAGATACTACTTATACCAACAAGGTGCACCTTCCTTTTCGGTGGTTCAATCATAGGAACTTTGACGTTAAGCGTGCTTGGCTTGGAGAAGTTCTATGTTGGGTGACCTCTAAGGAATTTTCCTAGGAAGCATGTGAGTGAGGACACAACATGCTAAAAGGACCCCGTGTTTGTTTGTGGGGACAGTCTTCACTCTTAGAAGGAGTTTCAGACAAGTATGGCGACGTCGCCAGGTTGTAGGGGAGTGCCGGGGCCGTCAGGTGCTGAATCCGGATTCTAGATCCTGGGCCTGGGACGTTATAGTTGGTATCAGAGCTCTAGGTTATAGGTTCTGTAGACTTGTTTACATCGTAAACCTTAGGTATGTCCATGGCTTATCAGCAAGCATCCGGTAACGCCAGGTACACATTTGTTTAACCTTGTAGCCTGTAAATGTTATATATATTGAAAAGGTTCGTGTTGTGGAAAAATATGAATGATGTTCTGTAACTGTGAAGTATTTAAAGGAATCGAGCTTGTTTAGTAAGAGGATTAAAAATTTTGTGTAATAGATCATGCCTCCCCGTGAACGAGGTCGTGAAAGAGGCCGTGGTAGGGGCCGTACAACCCCTGAAGCAGTTGTGCCATTAATGGGGCATGGAGATAATCTACCAGAAGATCCGCAAGTTGAACAGTCGGACGAGCAGCTGGCACTTGCGGCAGAACCTGTCATAGTGGATGCCATCCAGGCAATTGTTCAATCAGCAGTTCAGGCGGCAATTGCAGGCGTGATTGCGGGATAGCAGGCCCAAACGCCTCAGAACAATGAAGCCCTGTCGCGAGAGGCAAGGTGTTTAAGGGATTTTAGAAAGTGGGACCCCCGTTCGTTTGATGGAGCATCAAGGGACCCCATAGTGGCAGAGCTGTGGCTGTCTTCCATCGAAACTGTCTTTCGCCACATGAACTGTCCGGAAGACCAGAAAGTTTACTATGTCGTGTTCCTGTTGCAAGACAACGCCTTAATTTGGTGGCAATCGATCGAGAGGACTATAGATGTCAGCAACGGACCTGTTACCTAGGCTCAGTTCAGGGATGAGTTCTTTAGGAAGTATTACCCTGTAGCCTCCCGTTTCAAGAAGCAAGCAGAGTTTGTGGTTCTTAAACAGGGTAGTCGAATCGTAGAGGAATACGAGACGGAATTCGCCAGACTATCTCGATTTGCTCCCGCCCTGGTAGCTACAGAGGCTGATAAGGTTGAACGATTTATCACGGGCTTAAAGGAAGAGATACAAGGCAATGTGGTAGCCCATCAACCACAAGACTATGCCACAGCAGTCAGGGTGGCAGAGCTGATTGATTGACGCCCGTCAGTTGTCTCTCCCGAACCTTCCTCAGGTCATAAGCGAAGATACAATCAGATGAGCCCGAACACACAGCGAGGTCAGCGTTACCCTAGACGAGGTCCGACTCAGGACCGTCGACAGAAAGCACAGAATTAGTCAGTGCCTAATCAGGATAGGCCGTTATGTCAGTCGTGCGGGAAGTACCACTGGGGTCGTTGCCTGGCAGGGACCCGTGTATGCTTTAAGTGTGGTCAAGAAGGGCATATTGCTCTGAATTGTAATCAGAAGAAATCTAATTATGCCAACCAGTCGTCTAGTTCAAATCAGACATCTGGAGTAAGACCAGCACAACAGCAGGGCAAGATATTTGCCACCACCCAACAGGAGGCTGAGAACCTGAATGCAGTAGTGACAGGTATCATCCCTATTCTCGGTCATTACGCTTTCGTGCTGTTTGATTCAGGTTCAACCCATTCTTTTATTTCTGCATCATTTGTAAGTCAAGCCAACCTAGACCTAGAGCCGTTAGGCTATGTTCTGTCAGTCTCAACCCCTGCGGGAGTAACATTGTTAGCTAGTGAAGCAGTGAGAGCCTGTCATATGTTAGTGTCTGATCGACCGATGGATGTGACATTGATCGCCCTTGACATGAGTGATTTTGATGTTATCTTGGGAATGGAATGGTTGGCTTCTAATTATGCCAACACAGATTGTTATCGTAAGGAGGTTGTCTTTAACCCCCCGTTAGAGGCGAGCTTCAAGTTTAAAGGATCGATAATCAAAGGTGCCCCAAAAGTAGTCTCTGCAATGAAGGCGAGAAAATTGATTGGCAAAGGAGCTTGGGGCCTACTGGCTAGCGTGGTTGACACAAGGGGCACCGAGGTATCGGTGACCTCAATACCGGTAGTGAGGGAATTCACAGATGTATTTCCGGAGAATCTGACAAGACTACCGCCAGCACAAGAGCTTGACTTCTGCATTAAGCTTGAGCCATGGACTAATCCAATTTCTAAAGCCCCATATAGAATGGCTCCAGCAGAGTTGAAGGAGCTTGAGCTGCAGATTCAGGAGCTGCTAAATAAAGGTTATATACGCCCCAGCGTTTCGTCGTGGGGTGCTCCGATTTTATTCGTGAAAAAGAAGGATGGGTCCATGCGTCTGTGCATCGACTATTGGGAGCTGAATAAAGTGACAATAAAGAACATGTACCCTTTGCCCAGGATTGATGACCTCTTTGATCAGCTTCATGGTGCAACAATATTTTCTAAGATAGACCTATGGTCAGGATATCATCAGTTGAGGATTAGAGAGGAAGATATACCTAAGATAGCTTTCAGGACCAAGTATGGGCATTACGAATTTACAGTGATGTCCTTAGGACTTACTAATGCTCCTGCAGTTTTTATGGACTTGATGAACAGGGTATTTAAGGAGTTCCTCGATTCGTTCGTAATTGTCTTCATTGATGATATCCTTATCTATTCCAAGACAGAGGAGGAACATGAGGATCATCTCAAGAGAGTTTTAATCACCTTGAGAACGAACAAGTTGTACGCCAAATTCTCTAAATGTGAGTTTTGGCTACAATGAGTTTCCTTTTTAGGGCACATGGTGTCGAAGGAAGGTGTCACAGTAGACCCAGCCAAAATAGAAGCAGTGACCAATTGGTTCCGACCCACTTCAGTTAGTAAGATACGGAGTTTCTTGGGATTAGCAGGCTATTACCGTCGTTTTGTGCAAGGCTTTTCCTGTATAGCCGCACCTCTAACTCATTTAACTCGGAACGGTACTCCATTCGTGTGGAATGAAGTTTGTGAGGCAAGCTTTCAAGAGCTTAAGTGAAGACTAGTTTCAGCACTAGTACTCAGAGTACCCGATGGTTCAGGAGAATTTGTTATTTACAGTGATGCATCAAAGAAGGGACTGGGTTGCGTGTTAATGCAACACGGTTAGGTCATTGCTTTTGCGTCTCGTCAACTGAAAGATTATGAGAAGAACTACCCGACCCATGACTTGGAATTGGCAGCAGTGGTATTTGCCTTGAAGATTTGGAGGCACTATCTATACGGAGAGAAAATACAAATCTTCACGGACCACAAAATTCTGAAATACCTCTTCACCCAGAAGGAGTTGAATATGAGGCAGCGGAGATGGTTGAAGTTAGTAAAAGACTATGATTGCGACATCCAGTATCACCCAGGCAAGGTAAATGTGGTCGCAGATGCCCTCAGTAGGAAGACTGCTCATACGTCTGCCTTGATTATGATAGGAATGTAAGTAAGGTGTAATTAGGAATATTGGCAAGGGTATTTTAGCAGTTACTTAGGGAGTTGTTAGAGTATGGAGTTATAAATAGAGAGAGTTGGGAAAGGGGAAGGGAGGGAATTGAGTAGTGAATGGTTACTCTTAAGTGTGCTCAAGAGAGGGAGGGTCCAAGTACGGTTCTATTCCGGTTCTTATCAATTTGGTATCAGAGCAGTTCGATTCTTTATGACATGGAGTTTGACATGGAGTTAGAGAAGGTTAGCAAGAAGATGGGAGAGTTATGGAATATCTTCAGTGAAGCAACAACGAAGTTGGAACGGAGTTTCAGAAAAATAAAGTAGAATTTCGAAGAATTTACAAAAGAGTTTTCAGCAATAAAAAGAGAGATTAGATTGGCCAAGGAAAAGAGACAGAAATCGAGAAATCGATACAAGGCAAGAAGAAAAGCAAAGTTGTCAGAGACTTCAATGAATAACAAGAAATTGATTGACAAAGAAACGATGAAGAAAGAAAGTAAGAGAAAAAGCAAGAATCGATTGATAAAGAAGAAATGCAGTAAGTGATGGTTGGCAGAAAAACAAAAGAAAATGAAAGCTTTCCAAGACTGTGTTGGTTGGCAAAAAGAAGGGAAAAAGAACAAAAAAATGGAGAATCCGCCGAAAAATACCGACGAAGAAGGGAGATCCATTTATAAGTCGTCGGAATGCGAAAACCATGTACGAATGGGCAAGAAGGAGATCGGATATGGCGAAGAATAAATTTTCGGAGTACGAACATTGGTCGGCGACGATCTCGTGGCAAGAAGAAAGAAGCTTCGAGTCCGTCGATGGCGAATACTGGAGAAGAAGAAAGAAGCCTGTTGGAACTGGAACCCTAACTTCTGTCACGTGAAAGTTCCGAAGGTGGGGACATGTAGATTGTTGGTTGTTTGTGGGCTGTTTTTTTTAATAAATGGCATGAGGCCCATTTAGTTTCTAGGGATAAAAAGGAGCAGGAGACATATGGGTTTTGGGCCAGATTCTCTATTTGTTCTTAACCCCAATATTTTATCCTTTTTGGCGAAATACTACCCGGGTAATACTACCCTAATTACCCAATATCTAACTCTTTCAGCCGCCGCCACCTACGTTATCTCCACCGACCACCTCTGCTTACCAGTTACCACCAGCCGCCGCACTTGGTTGTTCGGAGCATCGACTAAGTTTTCATTCCTGCTTTAAAAAAAAGCAAATGAAAGAAAAATTGTTTTTTCTTTTTGTTCTAATCCACACCTTGAGGACAAGGTTTGTTTAAGGGGCCGGTAATGATAGGAATGTAAGTAAGGTGTAATTAGGAATATTGGTAAGGGTATATTAGCAGTTAGTTAGGGAGTTGTTAGAATATGGAGTTATAAATAGAGAGAGTTGGGAAAGGGGATGTGAGGGAATTTAGTAGTGAATGGTTACTCTTGAGTGTGCTCAAGAGAGGGAGGGTCCAAGTACAGTTCTATTCCGGTTCTTATCAAATGACTACTCAAGCTCATACATTGGATGACTTGGAATGTGCAGAGATTATAGTTGCAGTGGGTGAAGTTACGACACGTCTAGCTCAGTTGATAGTTAAGTCAAGCTTGAGATAGAGGATCATAGATGCCCAACTAAGTGACCCTGACCTCGTTATTAAACGCAGTCAAGTAGAGGCAGGGTAGGTGAACGAGTTCTCCCTATCTTCGGACCTCGGCTTGTGTTACCAAGGCTGCTTATGCGTACCTGGGAATGCCGACCTCAGGCAGGAGTTATTAGCGGAGGCACATAGTTCACCGTTTTCAATTCATCCAGGAAGTACGAAGATGTACCATGACTTAAAATAGTACTACTAGTGGCAAAACATGAAAAGAGAGATAGCGGATTTTGTCAGTAAATGTTTTGTTTGCCAGCAAGTGAAAGCCCTGAGACAGAAACCAACGGGCTTGTTACAACCGTTGAGCGTCTCGGAGTGGAAGTCGGAGCATATATCCATGGACTTCATTATAGGATTGCCTAGAACAGCCAAGGGTTACACCGTGATTTGGGTCGTTATCGACAGACTCACCAAGTCAGCGCATTTTCTCCCTGGGAAGCCTACTTATACTATTGAAAAGCGGGAACAATTATATATGACGGAGATAGTCAGGCTTCATGGGGTGCCGGTATCAATCGTTTCAGATAGAGACCCTCGGTTCACGTCTAACTTCTGGAGGAGTCTGCAAAGAGCCTTGGGTACTCAGTTGCATCTCAATACAGCTTTTCACCATCAGACAGATGGTCAAACTGAGTGATTGAACCAAACTCTAGAGGATATGTTGCGAGTATGCATTCTGGATTTCTCAGGTAGTAGGGATGCTCACCTGCATTTAATGGAATTCGCTTATAACAACAGTTATCAAGCAACCATCGGTATGTCACCGTTTGAGGCTCTCTATGGGAAAAGATGTAGGTCCCCTGTTTATTGGGATGAGGTCGAAGAACGTGAGTTGTTGGGGCCTGAATTACTCCAAGCCTCCAGTGAGGCTATTCGCACGATCAGATCAAGGATGTTAACAACTCAAAGCCGACAGAAGAGTTATGCGGATACAAGGAGAAGGGATTTAGAGTTTGATGTAGGCGATCATGTTTTCTTGAAAGTAGCTCCAATGAAAGGAGTTTTGAGGTTCGGAAAGAAAAGGAAGCTCAACCACGCTTCATCGGTCCGTTTGAGATTTTAGAACAGATTGGTCCGGTAGCTTACTTTCTGCCTTGTCGCCTTCTCTTTCAGCGGTTCACAATGTTTTCTATGTTTCCATGCTGTGAAAGTATTTGGCAAATTCAGCCCACAGAGTGGACATTGAACCTTTGCAACTGAGCGAGAACTTGACATATGAGGAGAAACCTATGCTAATTCTTGATAGAGAGGTGAAGTTCCTTCGTAATCGTGAGATAGTGCTCGTAAAGGTCCTTTGGCAAAACCATTTGTCTGAAGAGGCAACCTGGGAGAGAGAAGATGAAATGATGGCCAAGTATCCAGAGATGTTCTAAGGCTAGCAACTTTCGAGGACGAAAGTTCTTTTAAGGTTAGTATGATGTAACAACCCAAATTCAAAAAGAAAAAAAAAAGAAAAGGGAGAAAGTGGACTGGTTTGCCCGGTCAAAAGGGAAGAAAGGGGGGAAAGTTTCCCCCCAAAGTTTTCGGTCAGTGGACCGTTTTTTTTTAAAAAAAGAAGAAAAAAATATGAGATCTCCTTCGATAACCCTCTCTCTCTCATCTCTCACACAGCCTCATCTCCCTCTCAGCTCTCTCTCTCTCGTCTGCACGCCGCACACCGCCGTCTACTCTGTCGTCGTCGCCGGTGAGTTATCTCTCTCTCTCTCTCCCTCCCGTTTCTGTTCCTTCGGTCACACACTCTCTCTCTTTACTGTAAGTTCCAGTCGTGTCGTGCATCACTGTCGCCCTCGGTCTCCTCTCGCCACAGGGAATTGCCACCACCGCCGCCGGGAATCGCCACCATCGCCGTCGGTGAGTTTTCTCCCTCTCTCTCTCTTCTGTGGATCTCATCTCTCTCGGCCTTACTCTGTAGCTCCGCCGCCGCGCCGTGCAAGTTGCCGTCGTGCACCAAGAACAGCCGTTGCCACTTTTAGTCGATCAACTGCACGTCGCTGCCGTCGCACGAATCTGTACGCTGCCGCCGTTCAGATCTGTTCGTTCCTGTCGCTCAGATCTGATCGCCGCCGCAGCCACACGCATCTTGAACGTTTGATCAATCGTTTAGTGGGTAAGAAAGACTCAATAGGATTTGGACCTTTAAATTCGTTTTTCAAACCTTTAATGGAATATCCATTGACGTTGGATCTTAATCTAAGGTATTCGTAGTAAGTGGTGGTCAAATCCTTAAAGGCGGAGCGAAATTTGGAAACTGGGAAGCAAGCGTTAGTTTCGTTTGGGTGAGTTTTCGATCCTCTCAAGTCTTGTGTCTTTAGGAAAATGATTGAGATTGGAATGCCTCTAATGTGAGAACCTTGTGTGTGTTATTAGCTTACTTTTTCACATAACGTGGTTGGCGCTATATCAAACTGTTTGGTGTTTTCAATCAAGCTTTAGTTACCTCAAGGTAAGTTAACTTGCTGAACTAAATTATAATTTATGCATTGGTATGACAGTTGTGCTTCGATTTTGTTATATGTTTGAGTTGAGACTAAGATGTTATGAATGCTTTATTTTCAAGAGTATGGTTGTTGTGTATTTGTGCTATGAAATAGATACGAGTGCATGATTGTGATGCATTATAGTTGGCTGGCAATGTGTGTAGACAGTGAGAAGTGGTGGTTTCTCTGTTTAGAAGTGTTGAGTGTCTGTTATGTTTTCTGTAATTGTCTGAGTTGGGATGGTGCAAGTCGGTCTAGCTTGTCAGTAATCTCTGAAAAAGAAAAGGATTTTATTGATTAGGTTGCAGTTAAAATTAGCCTACGTGTTAAGAGACCTTAAAGGGAAAAAGGGTAAGAAAGGTAAAAGAATAGGCTAGTTACTCTAGTAGGGGGGTCGTGTCAATTAATCACCTAGGACTGAGATGTACTAGACTGAAATGAGGAGCTAAATGGACGGAATTTTGCTTCGCAAACTAGGTGCCATTTACTAACTGTGGAAGTTAAATTTCGACTTAAAACCCATGGACGCCCCACCAGTGAAATAGTAGTTAGAGTGTTATGTGCACATTAGTGCCTTGATGGGTGAGACTTGGCTCCACTGACTGGGTGCCTTCTACTATCAGTAGGAGTAGAGATCTCCAAAAATACCCACCTGAGCACCTTGAGTGAGTTGGCAAACTTATGTAGGTAAATTAATTGACCACGAGACCCATACTACAGTATGAACAAAATGACATGAAATGGAACGAGATGACATAACCTTTAGGCCCTTAGCCCAAATAACCTCTTGAAACCTTGGTTGTTGCAAGTTTAGCAGTATTGTTACTTACTGAGTATTTTGAAATACTCATTGTTTTCCCTAACATGTAAATGTAGGTAAAGGCAAGGGCATACAAAATGCGTGACAGAACGTTTCTGGATGAGCCATGGAATCTCGTAGGATAGACTTCCGTTTTTTATCATGTATTTAATACTTGCTCTTATTTTCACCTTGTTATGTTTTGTTTTTTTAGTACTAGTTCCGCTTTGAGGTTTTTCATTGAAATTGTTACAGTTTTGGTTGTTTTTGTTTTAACTGGGATCCCAGGCTGAAAAGTCTCACTGATTTTCTAAGCATGTTTTACTCTAAACGTTGTTTCATCGTATTCTTTAAAAGTAAAATGAAATGCATGTGGTAATAGCCCTAGGATCTAGACTTGAAATGTAGGGTCGTTACAGATGGTATCAGAGCGGAACCTCTCCCAGTAGGATGTGATTCGGGGACGAACCATGGCGGATGCTAGTGGGCATGTGACGCCCGACGTTAGGAGGGGTACATGAATGAACCGAGATCACATCCGAATGAGAGGGATCCTGGGGACATGAAAACATGGTCAAGATAAGCTTAAAAGAAATGATAGATACTACCTATACCAACAAGGTGCACCTTCCTTTTCGGTGGCTCAATCATAGGAACTTTGAAGTTAAGCGTGCTTGGCTTGGAGAAGTTCTATGTAGGGTGACCTCTTGGGAATTTTCTTAGGAAGCATGTGAGTGAGGACAGAGTTGTTGGGTTTTATGCCTTAAAACTCGTAGATAGTAAATGAAACAAATTAATCGATCTCAATAAAGCGTTATTTGAGTTTGCATTAATAAACCCTAAATCCAATAAACTAAGATCCAAGGTTGTTTAAATGAAACTTGGACTAGTATGTGGAGACATACGGGGATCGGTCTCCGAGCAACAACCTAAATGGTCTATAGTATAGGGATAAGGCTGGGTACCTTATCCTGGTGACACTATGTGATACGACCCACCTTGTATCCGATACAGATGCAATGATCCAAAGCATCCATGTAGGAGACATGCGGGTGGGGGTATCCTATGCAATGAGTTTGCATAAGCCCAGACCGCGAAATAATAACCACTAGATGTAACGTCGTTGACTAGTTTAGGTTTCTATTTCAATAGGATGACCTAGGTAACTCAATCTCAATTCTGAGTCTGTTATGAACTCCTTTTTAGGAGGGATTGTCCTTAGATTTGTATGGGTGAGAATGGCCAGTTTGCCAACTCAATAATCCTACCATTTCAGGGGAAAGACCGAATAGGGGCTGGGAACATAACAGTACAAGATAGAATTCACTCCTTCCCCTATTGGGGCAAGTAGATGTGTGTTCCCTTAAGGGCTGATTCCGGGGCTTGAACAAAGGCGCGCCGTCCTCTCCTAGCCCGAGAGAAACTTCTGTTTAGTGGTTGGACCCTAAACAACTTGTTCATTAGAGGGATCAATGGTACTTAAGGATCCAGAGGTAACCTAGGGGTAAAACGGTAATTTGACCCAGTTGGTGTTACGAACACACGTGAAGGATTGACTTACTGCATTGGTCGATATCCGTGGACACAAAATATTCTACAGTGAGAAGAGTGCAGCTGTGGGTTGATATCGAGCAGAAATGTCGCTATTTTAGTCCCAATTTATTAGGCTTTTTAGTGTTTTAATTGTGTTTTTATCGAATATATTTAATATATTTTGTTAATTGGTCTTTAGGAGCAAAATTATGGATTTTGGAGAAAAAGTGCCCAAAAAGAAGTCATTTAAGCCCAAAATCTATGCATGGGTCAAGGGGGGAAGCCATGAAGGTCAACCATGAAGATGAGGCCCAAAGGAAGTGAAGGGAGGCCCAAATTCAAGCCCAAACCCGTAGCTGAAAGTTCTGGAATTCGCCTAGCGTCGAGACGCTGTAGGGACAGCATCGCGACGCTGTCGCATTTCTTGGCCGGCAAGTCGATGACGTCACAGCGTCGCGACGCTGTGCCAATAGCGTCGTGACGCTACCCCATTTTCGAGCCTATAAATAGCGCCCCTTGGATCCATGTTTTAGCATTAATCATCATTTCTTCCATTCTTTCCTTGCTTGCTTTGGCTCCTTTGGAGCCTCTCTCAAGGCTTTTTAGCCTTTTTGAGAGTTCTTTAGTGGGAAAACTTTGGGGGGAATTTTGGGAGCATTCTAGGAGGCTCAAGGAGAGCTCGGAGGGACTCCAAGCGTCAGCGAAGGGGTCTTCGACGGTCAATTCATTTCCTTTTATTGTGCTCTTAATTATGTTTTTCATTGTAAATTTTGTGGATATTGTAGCTATGAATAGCTAAACCCCAATTTGGGGTCTTGAAATGAAATTATAGTTCAAATGTTGTTATAATTGCCTATCTCTTGCCCTTTTTCCTAATTATTTGTATCGATGTGCTTAATGCTGTTTGCAATCTGGCCAATTGTGTATTGATCTGATTCTTAATGGAGACTCGACAGAGAGAAGTTAGGATAGATCATAATCCATGCAACTAGTTTAATTGTCCGTCGTGACAACGGAATTAGTTGATTAAACTTAGATTCCTAAAATGAATCAGAGAGTAATAATTAATGAATTTTAATAGCGCTAAGGACACTTAGGTTGTTAAAATGAATTAATTACAATTAGGGGAGACCGACAAGAGAACCTATGTGATTAATGGAGATTCTAGGATTATAATTAGTTGGGCAACAAGATAGGATCATTATAATAAATGTTTAGCTAAAATTGATTTTCAAGACCCCACTTCCCATTAAAAACTCTTTCTCCATATTTTATTTTCTTTGATTGATCAAATTGATTTCTTTAATTGCTTTGATTTTTAAATTCTCTTTAATTGCATGTTTTGGTCCCTAGATATTATTTCTCCCAAGTATTTTTAGTGTTCAAAAGAATCTTTGCTTGCTTAAATTTCGCTTCGCCTCCCTGTGGATTCGATACTCGGTATTACCTACCGTTTTATATTACTTGTGACGACCCGTGCGCTTGTGGATAATCGCCCAACATGGGTCTTTAGTGGAGTGACCCACAGTTAACGAATATTGATTGACTCGGTTAATGAGTTTAGCTGATCAATCTCGTATCATTAGAGCTTCTGATCTGTAGGTCCATTAGGTCCACCTGCTAGCTCATAACAGGTTCTGAGATAATATAGTCTTGAATATTAAAAGGGAATTTAGGTTAATTGTATTTTGATACAATTAATATAATGTATGGAGATACATTATAAGTTTAATTAGTGAATTAAACTTTTATTTAATTTTGGATATGATTCAAAATTAATTAATGTGGGAATTATGAATTTAATTAAATATTTGATATTTGATTAATTCATGAATTAATTAATTTAATTTAATTTAATTTGGTTAAAAGTGGTTTAATCAAATTAATACTATAATTTATGATAATGTGCATTTTGATGCACATTAAAACTATAGGTTAAATGAGAGAGATAAAATTGAATATGATTCAATTATAAAATTAATTAAATATTTGATATTTAATTAATATGGAGCCAATTTACTTCAATTGAATATTATTCAAATTGAATTAAATACTTTATATTATAATTCACTTAATTAATATTGATTTAATTAAATTAATTATAATTCATTTAATTAATATTGATTTAATTAAATTAATTATAATTAATTAATTAAATAAATATTTATTATTTAATTGATTGATGGCCAAGATCGTTTGGATTAGATCCAACGGATGAGATCAAGTAGGGTAATAACTCCCTCCCCACTTATCGTAAAGTGGAGAAAGGGTTACCCAGCTAGCCTCCTCATTCTCTCATTCTCACGCAAAACACAGAGAGAGATCTCTCAAATTTTGCTCTCTAGTTTTCTCTAAAAAATACAGCAACTTGCTTTGCTGAAAAATTCCCTCTCTCAAGGCGTGATCGATCCCACAATCGAGTTCTCAAGGTAACCCAAGAGGACAGCAGGTGAATTCGAGTGGTTGTGTTCGTTGGGAGATAAAAAATCGAGACTTTTGAAGCATAGTGCAGTGTTTGCTCTCAAAATCACATAAGTTTTCTTAGTTCTAAAATAGTTTTAGATCTAAAATTCCAACATGCTTGATCTATTTTTTAGAAATAAGTTTCTAATTTTATTTTGCCAATGTATCAGTTTTTCTTTAACGGAATTGTAAAACGAATTGGTCTTGATTATTTCCGCTACCAAAGAGATTTCAACCCTTTAAAAGCATGCTAAAAGGACCTTGTGTTTGTTTGTGGGGACAGTCTTCACTCTTAGAAGCAGTTTCAGACAAGTATGGTGACGTCGCCAGGTCGCAGGGGAATGTCGGGGTCGTCAGGTGCCGAATCCTAGGCCTGGGACGTTACAAAATAGGTCTCAACCCAGCCCATACAGGCGAACCAGACCAGTTCAAACTGCATCTGCACGTCACGGAGCCCTAATCGCGCAAAGCACGAACTCGCAACAACGTCGAGACGCTGTGCGGACAGCATCCCGACACTGTTACACTTGGAACCAGAATCTGGGCGAAAACAGCACTATTCTTCGAATTTTTGGCTTCGTTTGGCTGCGATCTTCATCAGCAAACAACCTAATTCTAGACCCAGACTTACAAGACTCGATTTACATAATAATGCCCAAAAACACAAGGGCCTTTACATGATCAAATCATAAAAAATATGTAAATCTATGGCCACATTAAACCTAAACAGTTCATAGCAACGTTACATTCACAATGCACAATTAAATCCCACCATTCAAGCCTATCGCAAATTCCAAATCAATGTTTAAAATTTGAGATGGCTCTGATACCAATTGAAGGGATAAAAAGCCCTAGGCAGCGGAAGCGTATTAGAGACCTTAACTCAAATTTAAACGTCGATTGGAATACCAATACGACGACAAAATATTTACAGCAACAAGAACATATTAAAGCTACTGTAAATGACTATAAACACATGCTAATTACGAATTTAAACCTAGACCTAATCTAGATGCAAACCCTAGAAGGCATTAGGGTAAAGAAAACTTACTAGTGATAGAAGCCTTGACCGTTTTCGCCTTTTCCTTGCTTAGAAACTGAAATTACAACAGCCCAAGAACACCTTTCTTGCTTGAAATTTCACCACGAACACCACCAAAAGACTACACCAGTATTCTCACTAGGATTTTGTGTTGGCTGCTTGTGGGAGTAAGAAGCACTAGGGGAATGGAAGAATTTTCTTTGTGATTACCGTAGAATCGAGAGAGAGTAGTCGATTGAGAGGCTTAGTCCACGAATGAATGTTAACTTCCTCCAAAAAAAACCCTCCTTCAATTGTGTAACCCTCAATTAGTGGGAAGACCATGTTTTTTCAGTTAACAAAACTGATAAGAAGATTAACTAATTGATAAATAAAATTAATAATTAATCATATAATTAAATTAACAATTAATTTAATATTATTTATATAAATATTCCCACATAACCTATAGTTTTAATGCAATTCAATTAAATCAAATTTAATTTAATTAAATTAAAACAACCATTAATTAATTCAATAATTAATTAATACTATAATTAAATATCATATATTTAATTATATCTCTCTCATATAACCTATAGTATTAATGTGCATCCAATGTGCATTAATTTTAACCTATAGTTTTAATATAATCCAGTTCATATTTTTAACTTAATATTCGAACTCCTTCGAATATTCAATTCTCCCTTTAGAAATTTACCTCAATGCCCTAAATGAGCTAATGGTGGGACCTAATGGACCTACACATCAGAAGCTCCAACGATATGAGATTAATTGGCTAAACTCATTAACCAAGTTAATCAATGTTCGATAACTGTGGTTTACTCCACTATAGAACCATAGCTGCACTCTTCTCACTGCAGATATATATCTGTGTCCACGGATATCGACTAATAACGGCAAGTCAGTCCTTCACGTGTGTTCGTACCCTAGCTAGGTCAAATTACCGTTTAACCCCTAGGTTACCTCTACATCTTTAAGTCTCAATGCTCCTCTAATGAACAATCTGTTTGAGGTCCAACCTACAAACAAAAGTCCCTCTCATGCCATAGAGAGGGCATGACCCATTGTTCAAGACCCGAAGACACCACTTAAGGGAACACACCTCTACTTACCCTAGAGTCGGGAATGAGTGAATTCCATCTTGTGTGATTATGTTCCCAGCTCCCCACTCGGTCTTGTCCCCAAAATGGTAGGGTTATTGAGTCGGCGTGTAGGCCACTCTCACCCATACAAATCAAAGGACAATTCCTCGTGAACAGGAGTCCATAACCCACTCAGGATTGAGACCAAGTTGCCTAGGTCATCCTAGTGAAATAGAAACCTAACTAGCTAACGGTGTTACAGCTAGTGGTTAACTATTTCGCAATCCGGTCTTATGCAAACTCATTGCACAGGATACCCCTACTCGCATGTCCACTACACGAACGCGTTGGTTCATTGCGTTTGTATCAAAATACAAAGCGGTTCGTATCCATAGTGTCACCAGGATAAGGTACCCAGCCTTACCCCTATACTATAGACCCTTTAGGCTATAATTTGAACAACGATCCCCGTATGTCCCCACATACTAGTTCAAGTCTCATGCTAACAGCCTAGGATGTTTAGTTTATTGGATTAGGGTTATTAAGACAAGATTACACAATGCAAACAAAATAAATGAATAATACATCATTTTATTAATGTTCGGTCAAATGTTACATTTACTATCTACGAGTTTTAGGGCATAAAACCCAACATTTAGAGTCAAAGCTCTGACACCAAAATGATAAAGGAATCAAAGATGCTCTGATACCAAATGATAAAGGAACTATCTCAATTACGTTTGAGAACTCCCCTAATTTTAGGTGAACCCCCACAACAATAATAAGAATAACCCCATTAACGAAATGATAAGACAACCCCAAGAAAGTTAAACAGATTTTGCTTGGAAGAACGATCAAAGATCAAGAAGAAAGGAGAACTTGTTCCTAACTTCAAGATTTCGAACTCTTCACAATCTAATTGATCAGACTAGATTGAAAGTTCTAAGCATACATTCTAAACACAAGAACACAAAGAAAGCATAAAAGCTTGAGAGAGACTAAACTCAATCTGAAATTTCCATTCAAATTCAACTTCAACTTGTTTCAAATGACAAATTACGTCCCTATTTATACTAATTGAAAAGACATCATGAAAGGACACAACCCTTCACCTATGTAGCCTAGATTCAACCCTTAACCCTTAAAATTCATACATGAACCATCATAAATACAAGTACATGAATTAAATAGGTACATAATGCATTAAATATGATGGATGAATCTGGATCTTTTTAGATTCATTATGCCTCTTGGTTGAAAGGATGTCTTTGTTTTTTTTTTTTTTTTTTTTTTTTGAAAATGATTAAATGCATTAAAAGAAAATCAAACGTTTACAACTACCTCCTTCGAAATAAGGGAGGCCAGCCAAATTGGGATATTTAAATCCCTACAAAAGAAATCATCTTCCAGCGTGGAAGAGACCCAAAAAACCCAATCCCTGTCGACAACATTGGCCGATAGGCTTGCCGGCGCTAATCCCGCCGCCGCTCGCGCCAGATGGTGCGCGACTAAGTTTCCCGCCCGTGGGCATTTAACGAAAGTAACGACATTGCATTCTGAGACCAGACCATCAATGGCATTCATCACCAATTTAGATTCAGAGAGATCTTCAATTTCGTGGTTTAGAGCTCTGATCACTTCCGAAGCATTCGCCTCCACAATGATCGGGGTCGATTTGCTTCTGCCTTCTTCCTGGTAAGCTTTGATTCCCTCCTTGATTACTAACATCTCGAGGGATTTAACTGACCATCGCCTATCGATCTGCTTATAGCCGAAGCCTAATGGACATCCTGAGGAATCACGATAAATCCAGCCAATTCCTCCTCTTTTTCGCTCCTCGTTCCATGAAGCATCTGTGTAAAGTTTAACACAATTGAGGGGGGGGGGGCTTCACGTATCCTGATTCCGCAGGCTCTCCAAGCTCAGCAAATCCAGGTTTGAATTTTGCCTCTTCTTCTGCTCCTCTAGGTTTTGCTTGATGATTCTTGATATCTGATTGAAATCTGGCTTATCTTTGATGAGGGCTGCCTTGTTTATGCAATTCTGACCATATCATGACTGCTGCTTTTTCTGCTTCCTCCTTGCTTGATTTCTCTGTGATTGAGTCCCATATTGAGAACATGCCTTCTTCCTCCCTGCACAGAATCGAGCCTTTTGTTAGTTCTGGCAAAAGCTTATCCCAAAGCTTCCTCACCTTCTTGCAATACCAAAGTGTATGGCTAGCATCTTCCTTTGCCTTCATGCAGAAAACACATAATGGGATAATATCCATTCCTTTTTTAATGAGATTTAATTTTGTAGGGATGAAATTATTTAGGATTTTCCAATGACAGATGTTGGTTCTTGGTAATATGTTAAGATCCCATATTTTCTTCCATTTGCCATTTGCTCTGTCACTGGAACCCGATGCTTCTGTTGTTCTTTGTAAATTCAAAGCTAGATGGTAGGCGCTTTTGACACTGAAAAATCCTTTTGAGTCGAGGTCCCATATGATCTCATCCTTTTCTCCGTTCTGGCCCAAGGGGATAGCAAGAATATCCTCAGCGTCCGAGGGAAGGAAATCTCGGTTTATACGGCTTGAATCCCAATCCCCATTCTCCTTGATGAGATCTTTAACCCTTCTGCCTCTCAACTCTTCAGGGATCAGCATTGGGGTTCTATTGCCCTGCCGAATGATCCAAGGGTCCTGATCAATATATATATATTCCCCATTGCCTACCCTCCATCTGAATCCCTCCTTGAAAAGATCCCTCCCCAAACCAGGCTTTTCCATATTTGAGACGAATTGGTTCCCACTGGCGCTTTAAGATAATCTCCGTTCCTAAAATATCGACCCCGAAGGATTTTAAACAGGAGGCTCTCGGGGGATTTTAGGATCCGCCAGTTTTGTTTTGCCAACATCGCTTGGTTAAAGAGGCTTATGTCTCTAAACCCCATGCCTCCCGACTCTTTGCTTTTACATAGATTTTTCCACTTCAACCAGTGCAGTTTCCTTTTGTCCCCCACTACTCCCCACCAGAATTTTGCACACATTTTGTTGATGTCATTGCAAGTGCTTTTTGGGAGCTTAAAACAGCTCATAGTATAGGTGGGGATTGCCTGGATGATGGCTTTGATCAGAATCTCTTTGCCTCCTGCTGAGAAGAGTTTTTCGCTCCATCCTTGCAGGAGATTCCCAACCTTTACCCTAATTTTCTCGAATATTTTGGTCTTTTTTCTATTGTTTTGAGATGGCATTCCAAGGTAGGTTCCCAACTCTTCGGTTTGCTTCACTCCTAGAGTTTCCCTGATCTCCTGGGCCTCTTTTTTCTTCACATTCTTGCTCACCATAAACATGGACTTGTCCAAATTTATGACTTGTCCTGAAGCTTTCTCATAGAGTTTGAAGGTCTCCTTTAAGGTTTGACACTCCTTCCTGTTAGCCCTGCAAAAGATGAGACTGTCGTCAGTAAAGAAAAGGTGAGTAATACTAGGACAAAAATTATTAATACGGAACCCTTTAAGGTTTTGATTTTCAACTTCCCTGAAAAGAAGTCTGGAGAATCCTTCAGCGCACACCAGAAAGAGATAGGGAGACAGTGGATCCCCTTGTCTGAGCCCTCTCGATGGTTTGAATTCCTCCTGCGGGTTGCCATTAATAAGAACAGAGAAGGAGACTGTTTCCACACATTTCATGATGTTTTTGACCCATCTACTACCAAACCCCTTTTAAGAAGCCTTTCCCTGATGAAAACCCATTCCACTCTGTCGTAGGCTTTGCTCCTATCCAGCTTCAATGCTACATGGCCTTCTTTCCCTTTTTTCTTGTTTCTGATAGCATGGATACACTCGAAGCCTATAATTACATTATTAGAGATCAATCTCCCCAGAACGAACGTCGCTTGGGTGGGGGATATGATTGTTTCCAGGACCTTCTTGAATCTATTGGCAAATGTTTTTGCAATGATCTTGTAGCTGACATTGCAAAGACTTATCGGCCTGAAATCTTTCATTTGCTTGGGGTCTTTCACTTTAGGGATTAGAGCTATGATCGTCTTATTCAGGGGTCTTATATCAGCATCTTCATTCAGAATTTGCAAGCAGACTTTGATTGTTTCTTCACCCAATATCCCAGTACCCTTGATAATAAGAGGCATTAGCACCATCTCTTCCAGGGGCTTTATTGGGACTCAAGCTTTTGACCGCCAACTCAATTTCACTACAGTCCACCACATCTCTGATATCCCTCAAGTTCGGGTTTGATGAGTGAAAGAGCTTTTGGAAATACTTTGTCGCTATATTCCCAATTTCCATTTCATCTTCTTCCATTTCATCATCTTTTGAAAGGATGTCTTTGTTAAGCTTGAAATGATGCAACTTTTGACCATAGTAATTGATTGAGTTGGTTGGTCACTTATTTCCTTATGAGCTTCCTTTTTTATTTCTTTTCTTTTTAATTCTTTTAATTCCTTTTACAACTAAAAACCCAAAAATAGGCTTCCAAGAATAGACACTCCCCAACTTAATTCCCTTAATTCAGCGTGAATATTTCAACACTTAACCACCCATGCAATCCAACGCTGACTTAGAATTTTATCGAGCTTTAGGGAGGAAAATTATTAATCAAGGACACATTTAACTCCAAAAATTACCCAAATGTCATGGTATAAACTTAATAATTCCATAAGTACAAGCCAAAATAAAAATTACATTTCATTCGACTAGATACATGAAATTTAAATATACCAAAATGCACGGGCGTCACAATTTGAGTGAATCAATTTTTAGCTCAAAATTTTAATTTCATTCCAATTGAACTTTTTAAGTTTAATAAGAGGTGAAACTAGTAGCTTTTTCAAAAATTATGTTAAAATATTATCTAAATACCAAACTAATAAATTAATCACATTAAAATGATAAAAAAAAAAATTGAAAAAAAAAATCCAATAGTTTTCTAAACTTTCCTTTTTATCTATCACATCCCCAAAATTTTAAAAGTTTCTAATTGGTATCTAAACTTCAATTTTATATCTAACAGTCGATCAACTTTCAATTTAGTGTCTAATTGATTTATGAACTTTTAATTTTATATCTAATAGATTTTTTACCTATTCGACGTTTTTTTTTTTAAAAAAAAAATTCACTGTTATATTATAGACAAAACTAAAAATTTGTGACTATTTTATGTCCAATATAAATTTATAAATTTTTAATAGATTTTATGTCCAAATCCAAACTCATGTTTGGAGCAAAGGGTTGCATTCCAAATCCAACCCTATCTGTTACCCTAATCCAAACTCATTTCAAACCAATGTTTTCTCTTCCTTTTATGAAGTTGGTGGGACCCACTATTTTTCTTTCTATTTTTCTTATAATTTTGGTGGTCCCACCATTTCTCTCTCAATTTTTCTTCATAATTTTGATGATTCCCACACCATTATTCTCTCCATTTTCTAATAACTTATTTCTTCATTAATCTATATTTAATGAACAATTGTATAATATATATAAAAATTTATAATTATAAGATAAGAAAAGTATATTTTAGACGATGGTTAAAACATCATTTTGACCCCTATATTTTCGGTTTTGTTTTTTTGTTAGTCTCTATACTTTCAAATGTCCAATTTCAGTTCTCTACTCTCAATGAAGCTTAAAATTTGTGTCTATAATTATTGATGTTTTTTCTTGTACAATTATTATTATTATTATTATTATTATTTATTCAATTCCAATAAAATTTAACTTTAAACTTATGATAAGGACAAATTTTATGCTTTATTGAAAGTATAGGGACCAAAATGGTTTTTTTTTTTTTTTTTCACAACGACCAAAATGGTATTTTAACTTTTAGATGACTTATTCATATAAATCTTTTTAGGGAAAAATACACTTTTAGTTCCTGAGGTTTGGGTTAGGTTTCATTTTGGTCCCTAAGTTTTCAAACTCGACATTTAACCCTTGAGGTTTGGATTTCATTTCATTTTAGTCCCTCCATCCATTTTTCCGTTAGATTTTAACAGATGGCTGACGTGGCACCTATTTTTTTTATTTTAAAAATATTTTAAAATAAAATAATATAAATTAAATAAAAAAATATTATTTTTTATTCTTTTTTTTATTCTTTCTCTCTCCTCCCCCTTCTTCTTTCTTCTTCTTCACCACTACCATCACCTTCTTTTTCACCACAACCACCACCACTGGCGACAGCGCTGGACCGCCGTCGCTGGATTCCCCCATTCTTTCTCTTTTTTTCTCCTCTTTCCTTTTTCTTCTCTCTCCTCCCCTTTTTTCTTCTTCTTTTCTTTTTCAATCGTCGTCTGTACAGCCACCATCAGCTTTGTTTCTCGCCACCGTCGATCTCTACCCAGATCTCCGTTTGTATAGCTCATCTTCGTCACTCATCTCCGTTTCTTCGACTAGATCTCTGTTTCCCACTGTTTTTTTTTAAAGAAAACGGCTGGAACGAGCCCAAATCTGGACTCGTTCCAGATCTGAACGAAGGGTAGTCGCAAGCCCTAATCGAGGTTTGTACAGCTGCTGTCGGCTCCGTTTCTCGCCGCCATCAATCTCTACCTAGATCTCCATCTGTATAGCTCACCTCTGTTTGTATAGATCATCGTTTTTCCGTCCATATCTCTGTTTCTCACTGTTTTTTTTTATAAAGAAAACGGCTAGAACGAGCTCAGATCTAGGCTCGTTCCAGATCTGAACGAAGGGCAGATCTGTAACGCGCGGTAGATGAAAAGAAGGGAGAGAGAGATCTGAAACAACGATGATCGGGGTGAAGCAGCGGCGAAAAATGGGTTTCGTTCAAGCTGGAATCCAAGGGTTTCATGTTGGTGATCGAAGAAAAGAAGAAATGAAAGGAATGGAGAAGAAAGAAAGGAGAAGAAGAGGGAAAAAAAATCTTGCTACCGGCGACTGGTATGGTGGGCTGGTTTTGTGTTGAAGAAGAGGAAGATGATTTGGTGTTGAAGAAGAAGAAGAGTGAACAAGAAGAAATATTTTTAAAAAATGATATATTATTATTATTTATTTATTTTTATTTTAAAAATGCAAAAATAATTTTTTTAATAAAAAAAATAGTGTCGCGTCAGCAGTCCGTTAGTTTTTAACGGAAAAATGGATGGAGGGACCAAAATGAAACTAAAACCAAACCTCATATGCTAAATTGTTGAGTTTGAAAACTCAGGGACCAAAATGAAACCTAACCCAAACCTTAGGGACTAAAAATGTATTTTTCCCATATTTTTAAATAACATTTATTTTTAAATTATCGTATCAAAATTAAAAAAATATATTTTGTTATTTTGAAATTACTAATATTCAAAATAAAAAAAATAAATTATATTTAATTTTGAATTAATTGAAATAAAATGAATAATATTTAATTTTAAATTAGCTATAGTAAAGAGAAAGTATTTAATTTTCAAATTACCTACACTAAAAAATATATGTTTATCAATTGGAACTAATCTTTTTGTATATTGCAACTTATTTCAATTTGAACATGGTTGGAACAATTTCATAATACAAAATGGGATAAAATATTTGCTAGGTAGATCAAACCTAGTAAACCAAATCATAAGAATTAGAGATTAAGAAAAAAACAAGTAGTTAAAAAAAAGGTAAAAGAAAATCGTCAGTCCAAATCCAGTTCAACCCAATCCTACACACCAAAAACATGCTTCAGAATGTGGTCGAACCCAACCCAACGCGCAAAACACAGGCTTCAACAATCTTAGAATTTTTGTTTTCAGACCATGAATACGATAGTATTTCGATTTATAGGATTTTTTTATTCTAAACTAATGCACCAACTGCCCCCTAAATAATCATTTCATCATGGTTTAACGGAAGTTCAACATATATATATATATTTGAGAAAACTTTTTTCTCATGGAACATATCTTTCCCTCTCTGCCATTGTCCCAAGTCCAACCCAACTCAAAAGGACATTTTAACCTCACCTTTGTCCAAAACCAGGGACATAACAGTCATTTCATGAGATATAATGTCCAAAAATTGGGAACTGAAAAAGGAAGAAAAATAAAAGTCATAAGTTTGACAAGTACAGAATCAGAATGCCTGGCGTCAAAGTGAGACCTATTTAATTGGTTTTGCTAACGTCACATACTTCTCTGCCACGTGGCGCTCATCAATAGCATCAAGAACTGGGACCCCTCCACACCCACCTTCGATGGAGGGAGAACTTTAATTTGTTTTGTGGAATCTGGGGTTAAGGCCACCGACACTTTGGCACGTGTGAATCGCACGTGTGTTAAATGGAAAAGCAAGCGCACTAGTGGGAATTGGAATGGCCGTACTGATGAGACAGTCCACGTGTGAAGCGTGTGGAGGGCCGGATTTCTTGCTGACGCAGTTGCGATGTTTGCGGTGTAACCTACTGCGGTCGTAGTGCCGGGAATACTTTTTTCCCAAAACCCTAAAACAATTGGAAAAAAAAAAGAGTTTGAAAAATAGATAAATAATTTTTGTTTACCATAAATTTAACCCGATGCATCCATTTTTATCCTAAATAGGGTTTATTGGACTTCAAAACAAGGTTTTTAATTTTTATCAAACATGTTAGGATTCAATTAATAGTTTCAAACATTGCAAATATGAATTTAATATCAATAATAAAAATTTTAATTTATTTTTAAATGGTAAAATGCTTTATTTGTTAGTTTAAATATCTTTATGAGTTTTTATATTTATAATTCTTTATAAGAAATGCTTTATTTATTGATTTAAATGTCAAGACATTGACATTTTGTAACGCCCCAGGATTTTAATAGCTACCCTAGCGATATTACTAACTCCTAACCCAAAACTAACTGTGTGCACCGAAAATTTCGACAGCATAACGACATACATAGGACTAATCCAAAATTTCTCTTTAACCTGCTAAGCAAAGACACTTCTAATTAACATTATCCAATGCCTCCACTATACTACATCCTAGCAGAACATTCACAGAACCAACAGCCAGCCAGGCCTCGCATAAGCAACTACTAACTAAACCAAAACACAACTTTAACAAAATCTTAAAACGTCGATTCATTCAAAACAACTTAGTAATTAAAAACTAAATGAATAGATCGAGATCTTTAGAACAAAGACAACTAGTCCTAGAGTCTCACAAGAATGAATTCGAAACTAAAACAATTAGGACAACTGCCCAACCAATGAAATCAATACTATCCTAACCAAGACAAACAACGAGCTATCTGACATGAAAGTAAATGGAAACAGCGCAACTAGCTAAGGTCCTTCCTCGTATGCCTCCTCTGCATCACCATGGTCCACGCAGTCCTCATAACCTGCAAAATCTGGTAGTTGGGGGGAGAGAGAGGGGAGGTGGTCAGTACACTAAGGTACTGGTAAGCAGCCCCTACCTGAGAAGCCATCAAACAACAAACAAGCAAACAACATGCTCTTCATGCGCAAACAACATGCTCTTCATGCGCAAACAACATGCTTCTTAAAAGCGGTAAACACAATGTCATGCTCAAAAGCTAGTAAAAAACAAATGACTCTCCTAAGCCATAACTCATGCATCTCTCTATGCAACTCGTCAACCACTCAAGCTCCACAAGCTCACTCAACGCTCATATTTAGCCCTCACATGGCTCTCCACACATGATTTCCGCATCACGCTCCGCAAAACTCTCCAAGACTGACCCTTCGAGTTGCACCAACCCCTGACCATTTATACCCAGGGCATTGACACTTCTCTACAGAGCTCGGCGTTCAACCCTTGACCATTTATACCCAAGGCTTCGAACTGTGCATCGACCCTTGACCATTTACACCCAAGGCCTCGAAGACTAAGCAACGTATTGACCCTTGACCATTTATACCCAAGGCCTCAATACTTGCCTCAAGACTCATCACACCGACCCTTGACCATTTATACCCAAGGCCTCGTTGCTCCTCTTTATCTAACATTGGCATATCGACCCTCGACCATTTATACCCGAGGCATCGACATCCAATAGTGATATATCAGTCCCCGACCATTTATACTCGAGGCCCTGACGATCACTTTACTTTCCTCGAAACAATATCAGTCCTCGACCATTTATACCCGAGGCCCTGACATCTCAATCACAATGCTAGTCCTCTTTAGACCCATGGTGACATGTCACCCCTCGACCATTTGTACCTGAGGTGCACTGACATTCACCCACCTTGCCCTTTTTCACATTTTAGGTCCCTAACCTCTATCACACATCTATCTAGAATGCATATGCCCTGCAACGCTTCTAGACTCACGTACTATGCCCACCAAGCATATACATGCAACTACATGCTCTCGACTCATGCTTAACTCATGAATGCAAAATAGAACCAACATGCTTTACAACCAATCAACACGCAACAACAGTTCATGTCTTTCAAAGATTTCATATATATACATATATATTCAAAGAAACAAGAACAAGAGAACAATTGTAAAGCGAGTAAACAATCAGCATGCATCACACAGTCAAACAGACTTCATCAGATAAGAACTACTTACCAACAAGCACTCCTAAGCGAACTTAGAAACCAACAGGACGAACCGGAAGAGCCTAAGGAGCCCGAACTACAACCAACAACTTCTAAGGGTTAGGAAATAATTTTAAAGCACCCAATAGACTTGAGAAAAGGAACTAGAGGTACTGAAATTTACCGTTCAACGTCCGAAAGACCTCGAACACGTGTTGTCCAGCAAGCAAAGAGGTTTAAAACCACTTGCTTAGAGACCCTAGGCACTGGGTGTTCAAGTTCAAGGCTCCGCGGATGATGGGTCACAAGACAGGGATGATTTCGAACCCAAGACGACTCCGAACAGCGCTGGAAAAACAAGAATGAACCACGAAACTCAATTTAAACATCGAACAAGAGTGGGTAAACTAATTTCGAGCTTAATAAGTCATGGGTACTATCGAGGGCTTACCGAAAGGGCCTAAACACGACTGAAACGATCCTTAAATCAGCCCGAACGCGTCTAAAATGCAGGAACAACGGAGATTCTGCCTTCTACCCACGAATCTGACCGAAAACGCAAGGAAGACGGATTAAACTCGTTTTCTTTTTGCTGAACTTGATAGAAAACGAACGGACAATAAAGTTAGCTAACTGAACTAGAAGAAGAACACGAGAGGGGACAATGACTTAAGGCTAATCGCAAATGAGGAAGACGGGACGGCTGCGCAAGCTTGAACGGCGGCGAACAGCTACTGCCTACGAACGCGACGACGCAAGAGCGGGAGAACAAGGAGCACGACTTCGTGGGTTAGCTGCTGGCGGCGAACACGCGAGAGGGAGATGGTTGCGAAGCTCACGGCGGCAGGCTGGACATGCGAGGAAGAACGAACACGCGAGAGGGAGAGACGATGGGTCTCGCTGCCGGCTGAAGAAAATCGCGAGGAGAGGCTGTCACGGCGGCGCAACACACGGCAAGAGAGGGAGGGAGATGCGGCTAGAAAGCTCCACACAAGGGAGAAGAGAATTTAAAAAAAAAAGAAGGGGGCTGGCGGCTTGCTCACACACGAGAAGAAGAAGAGAGAAAAAGAGTTTTAGGGCTCACTTTCTTTTTCTTTGCTTAAATGAAAACCCTAAGAAAGAAAAACCCAATTAAATAGGAATTAGGCTCTTATCTAGAATTTCATTTAAAATCCCAAACTTATCTCCTTAAAATATTTGGGAAAGAAAATAGCCCAATTAATTTGGGATTTGGGTCTTTCGATATTTAAAATAAATATCAAATTTTAAACCTCAAAACTTCAGGAATTTAAAGATTTAATTAAAAATCTCTTTTCCCTAAATTGTCGAAATTTAATTTAACGACCCAAGGCTAAACTCTAATTCTAATTTTCAAACTAGATTAAAAAGCTCAACATAACTCAAAATAGATCGATTTCGAAACGCGGGGCATTACACATTTTCTTTGACAATGATATATAAAACTTTTGTCTCAAATTCTACAATTACTCAAACATAGAGGGTGCGTTTGGCGTTCATTTTGGAGGAGGTTGAAGTGATTAAAAAAGAATCTTAACCGTTTTTAGTGTTTGGTAAAACAAATTATAAATTAATTTTTATAAAAGTACTTTTTCAACTACGTTCTTTGTAAAATAAAAAAATTGTAGTTTTTTAGTTTAGCTTCCCTAAAAATCTAATTTGTAACTAACTATTTATCTTTCTCTACATTGTTGAGACGTTATTCATTTCAATCATTTTTTTTAATTTAAGTTAAATATTTTTATTCTATTATCTTATACTTAATTGAAATTACTTGTTTTTATTTTTATTTAAATTGAAATAATATTTTTTTTTCAATACAAGTAACAAATTATATTTCATAGCAAAATATAAAAATATTTTAGATTAAACATAACATTATATTTTAAATCATATGAAATTTAAAATAATTATCTTATATGTTTCAAAAAATAATTACCGTACCGTATAATAATTTTGAAATTATCTTATAAAACTTTGAAATTAAATATCAACATTAAATTTATTTATTGAAAAAATATAGTTAAGTTGTAACAATTTAGAATTTTAATTTACCAAACACCTCAACCTTCTTTTTCATCTATAAAGCTAAAATTTACCAAAGACTAATTTACTTCATAGTACAACTGATTTTCTTAAAAGCAAAGTTAACAGAAACTATTTTAGAAGCTACAACAATCCCAAACTAAGCCCTAGTTTCGCCCAACCAAGGATCCACATCATATTATAGCACTGATTTTCTCAATTATTAGAAATAAAAAAATGGAAACTGGCCAATTTTGAAGAAAGCCTCTTGGAATCGATTTTCTTCACGGTAATTGATAGCGTTCATTTATGTGCGTTATTTAGCTTTAAAAACTGAGCATTATTTAGAAAGCAAGTGTTTAGTGCCAAAAATCTTATCATTTGAAGAAAATTTTATGCAAAAGCTAGCAATGCATGTATGAAATCCTAAAATATGAAAATTGGGCTAAAAAGATTTTAAAATAAGGTATTTTATTAATAATGTGTTGAAGTTTAATGGTTTCGTGTAGGAGTCCAATTGTGCCATCATTTGCTCCTGCGTTTAGAGAGGAAAAGGAAGGATCTTGCAAAATATGGAAAAGCATGGAAAACTAAAGAATTGCGTCAAGTTTACAACTGCAATTGGAAAAATTCGATAGAATCCCAGGAATCTCGAGATTGATAGAATTTTCTTGAAAATCAAATATTCTGCAGCAAATCTCCTCGGATCAAGGGATTGCACTCGTAGAGGACTCTTCATACTGATCTCGGCAACTAACCCTACCTCCAAAGGTCTATAAAATGCGGCACAAGACCACGAAGACAACATATTTGATCCTAGTCTTAGATCCTACAAGCTTTGTAGCTTTTTGTTTTTCTTGTAGTTGTTATTCCGAGTTCTGGCTCCTTCTATCATCTGTCGACTTCTCCATTCGAAAGATGTAGAGAAGAAGGACTTGTCTCCCCTTGAAAAAGGTAAGAACAAGTTAGATAGAGAGGAGAAAGAACTAGATTGTTCTTTTCATTTATCATTCCCTTGAAATTGTTACTTTACATTATGTTTTTACTTTCTAGATAGAGAGGAGAAAGAACTAGAGTGTCCTTGTTTATTTATCTTAATAAGAATTTAGTTTATCTTTATCTTTCGTACACTTTTATTTCCTTGTCGTGTATTTTCAATTCCAATATGAGCTAAGGTTTACTTGGAGATTCAAACAATGTGGATATCTTAAAGTAGAAGAAAACCCCCACCTCTTGCAAAAGCAACTTTGCTCTCACTTAGAATTGTTTATTTTTGTTGAAGTAAGTTTCCTTGTTAGCTTAAACTGATCACTTATGTTAACATAGTTTGTGTTGAACACAATACTGAAAAGGTTGAGTTGAGTGCGCGGGTTCACAAAAATAATAGTGGAAAACAACCTAGAAATAGGACTTTGCTTCTTGAATCCTAAAAATAGGAATGGAACCACTAGAGTTATAAAGTTGTGTGCATGATTCATCTAAGAGTTAATTAGCCCTAGAAATAAGTGAACTAATTATTTCAGTCTCTTAAAGGCACCAAAAGCAGAGTTGAATAGGATTAGAACTTAACTCACAACTAAGTGGCTTACTGGATAAGTTGCGGGCGCAATTGGTTGCAATTTATTTGAATCGTACAAAATTCGGAAGAATGAGATGCGGGCGCATATAGGCAGCATTTGCCAATTGAACTTCACTTATTGAGCAAATTGCGGGTGCAAATGTGGGCACATTTTCTAGTGAGGTTGAAACAACACTTAGGGGGTGTTTGGGGGAAGGTTTTTTGGAAATAGGGGTTTTGGAAATAGGAGTTTTGGAAATAGGGTGATTTGGAAAATCTGGGGGTTTTAGAAGTCTGTGTTTGAGATGTTGATTTCTGAAATCTAATTTTGGAAGTCTGATTTCAGAAGTCTGTGTTTGGGGTGCTGATTTCTGAAGTCCGAGTTTCTGATTTTTTTTCTTTAAAAAAAAATTTATCAATGGTATACAATTGTTTTAAAATTAATAATTTAAAATTATCTTTCCACTAACTCTAGATTTGGGATTTTAACTCACAATTTTGATAAAAAAATCCAAATTCTAAAGAAGAAAAAATCATTTTCTACTGTTCAATTTTTTCCCACACTTGTTACATTTTTTTTTTTTCAATGTTATAAAATTCTTCTAAAATTAATAAATTAAAATGTTCTTTCCATTAATTGTAAATTTGGGATTTTAAGTCACAATTTTGATCAAAAATCCAAAGTTAAAAAAAAAAAAAATCATTTTCCATTCTTCAATTTTTTTCCACACTTGTTACATTTTCTGTATTTGTTCTGAACATAGATATTGTCAAAACTCACGGTCGAAAAATAAACCAAATTGATTAGAAAATTAATTTTGAAGGTTTGTCACTGCAAGGTCAAAAACTTTGTTACATTACAAAAAAAAAAAAAATAATAAGTTTTACATATATTAATTTGCAAATTGATCATTGTTAAGTTTGTCAATTGACACATAATTATCTTAACTTAAAATTGATTAAATTCTTTTTTTTTTTTAATTAACTCTAAGTTCAATAGGTTTTTTTTTTATAAACTTTCAAATTAAGCCCAATATTTAAAAATTAAATACACGCATTTGAATCTTATATTAACTCAACTATAGAAAACATTTTTTTTAGTTTTCTTTATTTAACTTGAAAATTGATTATGTTGTAATTGACTCAACGTTTGGTCTATTGTGTTTTTTTTTTTAAAAAATAAAAGAAAACTAAATTTTTGGCACAATTGAATATAATATGTGACTTTACTTTTTATTTTTCTTATTACCTCACTGCTGGGAAATCGAGTTCGTTTTTATTTAATTGCCTCCTATTTGAAAACGCATTGGAAAATTGATTTTGAAGGTTGAATATCCTACCTTATGACTTCAATCATTTGAAATTAACTAAAATGGTTGGAAAATATTTTTAAACAACAAAACGTTATTATTCAACGAAGGAAGTAATAACAAAGAAAGCAAAAAAATATTAAATCATGGAAATAATATCATATTAAAGAATAGTTAGTGTGTCAAATGTGAGAAGGAACGGTGCTGACGTAGCAGTTAAAAATATTAAAATAATATTTTTTAAATTAAAATAATAATAAACTTAATAATTAAATAATTAATAATTAAATAAAATAATAAAAATTATAAGAGTTAGTGGGGGTTTGGGAAATAGGGTTTTTCAAAAAAAAAGAAAAAAGAAAAAAGAAAAAAGAAACAGGAGTGATCTTGGAAAATGGAGAGAGAAATGGGAAGTGATCTTGGAAAATGGGGAGAGAAAGGGGGAGTGATTTGTGAAGTGAGAGTTTGGGAAATAGGGATTTCTAAAAATGGGAGCTCAAACACCAACTTCCAAAAATGGGGTGTTTTCCAAAACCCCCACTTCCAAAAAAGGGGGCCCAAACACTCCCTTAGATTTCCCTCCTTTATCTCATATCTCTTTCCCAGTTATTTTCATTTGTTTTTCATTTAAATAAAAAATCTAAGTCTTTCATCAATTTCTAGTGGTTATCATTTCTTGGTTGCAAATTTAGAGGATGTTCTTGTTTAAAGATTGAAAAGTGTATTGTCAACCATTCCCTTAGTATTCAATACTTGGAATACTCTCCACTTATTTCTTGGTAGTGTATACTTGCACTCAGATAACACACATTAGTAATCAAAAGAAGAATATGATATCCCTCAGATCTATTGAAATAAAGAAATTGGAACAAAGAGGGAGAAATCGAAATATATTGTTTCACCTTCAAATTATCGCATTGTTCCCCTCGTCATGATGGGTAATGGGGGATTTTTTTGGTGGAAATTGAAATGGAAATCTTTTTTTAGGTTTGGGATTTGAAGGAAGCCGACAATGATGAGGGTGTGGACGTGGTGGCTGGTTTTTTTTTGGCTAGAGACATGGAGTGGCAAATGATGGCAAAAAGGGAGAGAAATGAGAGAGCGTGGTGCGAAGAGGAAAAGAATTAGAGAGGATTTTACCACCTAACTCGTGTACATAGCACATAAGTTCGATCTAAGAAGTTGTGTACCATGTACACTGTACACGAGTTCCATGTGGCACCTAGGTGGCCTCCATGCGGTAGATCAATATGAGTTGATTGCGCCACCCATGTCACGAAAATCACATAAATGACGATGTACGTGATTTACCTCTTACTCGTGACCTAACGATTGATTTCCATACTCATGGACATGGTACACAATTTATGATAAAAAAATAAGTAATCAAGGAGATCATGAGGGAAGTCTAAAAGAAAAATACTAAGCTCAACCAGCTCAAATAAAGCTCAATGAGAGTCAACTCCAATTTAGGGTGTGTTTGGTTTAACTTTTGAAGTGTTTAATTTTGAAAATAAATCATTTTGAAAAAATTTCTAGTGTTTGGCAACCACTAAAAATGACTTATTAGAAAATGAGATTGATAAATAAACCATTTTGAGATAAACACTTGAAACCAACTTTTTAAAAAAAACTTCTTTAAGTAAACAATAACTTGTGTATAAAAACATTTGTGAGGAAATGCAATCAAACATATGAGTGTTTAAATTCTAAATAATTTTTATATAAAATGTTTTTTAAAAAATGCATTCTTTAAAAACATTTAAATTAAAATGTATTCCAAACGGACCCTTAGTTAAATCATGATACAATCATTATGCCACAAGTTCCAATGAAAAAGAGCTAAAGCTAAAAGATTTCAAGAAGTGTTGAATGCTTATAGCCAAGGCTACGGTGTTTACCTATGGTCAAGAGTTGCATCCTTTTAAGTTTGAAAAGACACATATTCACCCAAGAGACTTAGAGGTCGTTTGGGCGGGTGTTGGTTATAATAGAGGGGGCTATTATAGCCCATTCAGTGTTTGGGACATCAACAAAAATAAGTGGTGAAGTGGGTTATTTTTACGACCGTGTTGCTATAGTGACCATCATTCAACCCACCCGATTATTCTATTGATTCTCTACAGTAACTCTCTCCTCTCTTCTTCCATATGACTCCTTGACTTTTCCGGCGATCGTCGGCCGTCGCCGCCCGACGACTTTTCTGGCGATTGCTGGTGGATTGAATTTTTTTTTTCTTTTTTTATCTTTCTTCTCATTTTCCTTTCGAAAAATAAAGGAAAAAAAAAAGAAGAAAAGAGGTAGAAGAAAAAAAAGGAAAAAAAGAGGAAAATTTTTTCAGTCGTCGGAAAAAAGTGACCAGAAAATTCATCGGTGGTCGCCGAAAAAGTTGACGGCGTTAGGGTTAGAGGAAGAACAAGATGATGAAGTTGGAGGTTTAGGTTGAGGAAGAAGATGGAGATGGTGAAGATTTAATGGAAATGGAGGAAGAAGATGATGAAGATGAAGATGAAGATGGAAATGGAGGAAGAAGATGGAGGAAGAAAATGAAGAAGAAGAAGAAAATAAATAATAGGAGAAAATACCTTTTTGGTCTCTCATGTTTCAGGTTCGTTTCCAATAGGTCCATAGGTTTCAAAATCAAACAATCAAGTTCCTACTGTTTCAGAAATGCTTCTATTGAGTCCCTCCACCATTAATTTTTTTAACGATGCTGATGTGGCACGTTAAAATTAATTTATAAATTAAAATAATAATAAGTTATAATTAAAATAATAATTAAATTTTAAATAATGAAATAAAAACAAAAAAAAATCTCACTCTCGTTCTCCTCTTCCCACATCCATGATTCTCTCTCTACTAGTTTTCTTCCTCCACCGAATCCCTCACTCTTCTTTTCCTTCTTCCCCTTCCCGAATCCGTCATTCCATCTAGCTCTTTTCTTTTTCTTCTTCAAATCCTACCACTGCCTCCCTCTTCTTCTTCTTCAAACCCCACCGATGTTGCCCTCCCCACCATTTTCTTCAAGCCCCGCCGCCACAACCCTTATTCTTCTTAACCCAAACCTAAAATCAAACACACCCCCCACTCGAACATCGCCACCACTTGAAGTTCCTGCTCGTGTGGGTTTTGGTTGCTTTTTTTTTCGCTTAGATCTGAAGATTGGAGAGGGTTTTTGCTCAAATCTGAAGATGGGAACATCTTTTTCTTCAAACCCCACCGTCGCTGCCCTCCACTGTCTTATTCAAACCCCGCCGCCACAACTCTTCTTCTTCTTCATAACCCAAACCTAAAGTCAAACCCACCCCCACTCGAACGTCGCCGCAGCTTGAAGTTGCTACTCGTGTGGGTTTTGGTTGCACTTTTTTTTTTCTTAGATCTGTAGATCGGAGGGGGTTTTTGCTCAGATTTGAATATGGGGTACATTTATGTTTATGTTTTTGCTCATATGTGAAGAAAATGAGAGGATAGAAGAAGAAGAAAAGAGAGATGGATTCGGGGAGGCGAAGAAGGAGAACGAGAGAAAAAGGGATTTGGTTGGGGGAAGAACTAGAAGAGAGAGATTCTGGGGGAGAGAGGAGAGGGAGTGAGATTTTTTTTTTGTTTTTATTAATTATTATTTTAATTTAAAAATTAATATTTTAATATTTTTAACGTGTCACGTCAGCACCATTAAAAAAAATAACGGTGGAGGGACTCAACAGAAGCATTTTTGAAATAGTAGGGACTTGATTGTCCGATTTTGAAACCTAGGGACCTATTGGAAACGAACCTGAAACATGAGGGACCAAAAAGGTATTTTACCATAAATAATAATAATAAAATAATAAAATATTTTTTATTTAAAAAATTAAAAAAATATATTTTAACTCGTACTAAAATAATATGTACCTCAAACACATACTATTTTATCCTAGACTAATATAACCTGCACCGCAAACACAAACTATTTTATCTCAGACTAAAATAATCTACACTCCAAACACAAACTATTTAACTCCACAGATTATTATAACTCCTAGACTATAATAACCAACTTAGCGCCCCAAACAATCCCTTAATGAATCTGAAAATCCAAATTCATTATCATTTTTAATGCATTATGTACCTTTTAAATTCACATATTTGTATTTATGAATGTTCATGTAAGAATTTGAAGGTTAGAAGTTGAATTTAGACCACATAGATGATGGGTCATGTCCTTTCAATTAGTATAAAGTATAAACATGTAATTTTGCCATTTGAACACAAGTTGAAGCTAATTGAAATTTCATATTGAGTTTAGTCTCTCTCCAAGCTTTATGTTTTCTTTGTATTCTTGTGTTAGAATGCATATTTTAGAACTTCCAGTCTAGTTGTCTGATCAATTAGATTGTGAAGAGTTCGAAATCAAAGAGATAAGTACGAGTTCTCTCTTCTTCTTGATCATCGATCATTTTCCAAGTAAAATCTGTTTAACTTTGTTGGAGTTGTCTTATCAATTTGTTAATGGATAGTTTATTCTTATTACTTTTGTGTGGATTCATCTTGAATAAAAGGAGTTCTCAAGTGTAATTGAGGTAGTTTCTTTTAAAAATTTAGCTTAATCATGGTTGATGTCCACAATTTATCTACTCTACTTTTGGAAATAGTTTTGAAACTACCATATATTTGTTTTATTTTATTTTAAGTACATCATTTAAGAAAAAGGTAAAAATTACCATACTTTTCTATATATACAATTCAATCGAAATACGAACAAAATTCAAATTTATGGTGAAAATAAATTCACTATGCCATATTCCAAGTCACAATTGATTCTTTTTTCCTACCAATATTTAAAAATAGTTCTAACATTAAGTGTTTTTTTTTTCCTGTTTAAAAGATTCAAACTTGTAATAAATGCCAACATGAGTATAACTTAACTGACATAAAACTTAATTACCAATGATCTAGAGGTTTGTGATTCGAATCTCCCACCCCCACATGTTGTAAAAAAAAAAAAAAAACTTGTAATAGATATTTTAAAAATAAAGATCAAATTAGAATAAATATGAAATTAAAGAACTTCAATAATTTAATTCTTTGGGAAAATACTTTTTTGGTTCCTGAGTTTCAAAATGGACATTTTTAGTCCTTGAGTTTTGAAAATTAGGTTTTAAAGGTCCCAAAGTTTTTAAAATGAACATTTTTAGTCCCTAAGTTTTGAGAATTAGGTATAAAAAGTCTCTCATATTATGTTTTCAAATTTTTTAAATTGATATTTTAAAAATTTTTAATTAAAAAAACTATCCAATACTAAAAAGTAATAAAAAAATATCGATTTTAAAAAATTGAAAAGATAATACGAGGAATCTTTTAAACATACTGGTAAAGAACACGTGCAATGCATGTACAAAATTATAGTTCTAATTTAAAGTACAAAGGTAAAAATAAAACAAAATAAAATAGTTGTCTCATGACATTCTCTCATCAATAGTACTAGGAATGAGAAGAGTCCATATGTTTATTTTTAATAAAAAATAGAGGGGTACATTCATTAATAGCATAAAGTAAATTGAAAATTGAAAAGCAACTTAGTAAGCAACTTAGTGGTTCACTATCTTGAACCAACTCACTTTCCCTTTCTCAACATTTTTTTAGATTCTATACATACTTAGAAGAATGAGATAAAATAGGCATATATTTAAAATTTGGAGGGCAAAATGAGAAAATAAAATGTCTCCATATATCCACTTTTATATATACTAGATTTTTTTGAACGTGCGATGCACGTGGTTTCCCTTTTTAAAAACTAAATTGAATAAAATAATTGTGAAATTGTGTATTATTATATAATTTAACTTTTTTTTTTTGAATACATATGATTTAACTTAACAATATACTTTCATTATTGAATATGTATATTACACATTAGAGGCGTATATATTTCATTCAAATATTTAGCTTTTTCATGTTAATATAGATAGTCAAATTGAGAGTACTTATTCTTTAGGAAAAAATCAAATTTATTGAAATATATATATATATATATATATATAACATAAAAATAAAAATCTAAAACTATCAATATATATACACATTGAGTTGAATGGTGGAAAATGTGAGAAGACGAAAAGTGATGAACTTTAAAAAAAAAACTAAATTTTTGATTGGGAAAGTTAAATAATTAATTTACTTGTTGCTCAATCACTCAATAAATATGCATTTATATACTTGAAGTGGGGAAATGTTCAAAAGTTTAAGTATGATTTGAAGTTTACTGAAAAAAGAAAAAAAAAGTATGATTTGGAGTAAACAGTTTAATCAGTAAAGATAACTTGAACTTGAAATTTTAAGTATGATTTTATTAGACGATTGCAATATCAATTGATTTTTGAGAAATTTTCTTGGAAATTTTAATTTTAATTTGCATGCATATATTTATTAATAGGTACGTTTTTTAACCGTTAGTTAGCAAGTGAATAATTATCAATTGGTTGAGTTTGTTTAGGTAAATTATAATGATTTGTATTTAACACTTAACATCTGTAAAATATAATAATTTGTATTTAATACTCAACATGGTATATGTATTAAGAGAAAAATTTATATATATTCTTTAAAATTACTGAACAAACCTCGATTGATCAGTTTATTTTTTTCAATAGGTTCAATCATCTAAATGGTAGCTTTTCTAGACCAATACTAATCAATTTTTTAAATTATTTTAAACATTGGAATAAAAATTATTTTCGATATTGATAACTTGCAAAAAGCAAGTTATTTATCCTTTAAACTTAAGCTAAAACAAGGCCAAAAGAAACAAAGATGCGTTGCTTCGGCGCAATAAGAAAGGAAAATGTGATAATTTTATGCGGCGAGCTATATTCATGTATGCGGTGAGAAATTATAAAATATAAGGCACTAACGCAGCTAATATGGTTGTTTTCCAAAGTTTCTTCTCAGCTCAGGCACACATCCCAAGACGATCAAGATACAGACAAGATGGATGAAAGGACAAACGCTGACACAACTGATAAAACTAACGCAAGTGGGCTGAAAAAGGGCTGAAAAGTTGCAAGTTGGCTGATGATGATTGAAGCAAGTTGCTAATTACTTGGAGAAGTTAGCTTCCCTCGCCTATAAATAGAAGCCACCTGCTCAAAGAAAAAAAACCTCAGATATTGAGATTGAGGGACGAGAGTAGAGGACGAAGATCAAGGAGAAAGAGAAAACTGTGATTTAGAGTAGACTTGCGTTGGCAATGTATTATTGCATGATGTATTGTTCTGCTCGCATGGGCTAATTTTCTTCTTCAAGGCTTAGCGCAAGCACCTCATGCGGTGATAAGTATATTTTGTAAGTGCACATTTTGACTTAATGAAACATTAATTGCCTTCTACTTAGTTGCGATACTATTTTCATTACTAACTCCCGCTTGGCCAGCCGGATGCGGTAGCAGTATGCTAAATCCCTGACAGGTAATGCATGCGGACATCTCTAAGTAGAACAAGTTAGTGCATGACATGTAGTCTTGGTAGCATGAAAATACTACCGCTAAAAGATAGTGCATGCATGAGCTTTGATTGCGTTAAGACTAATGCAATCCCTTGTAAGTATTAGATAACTAAGCCCCACGCATGAACTAGCCAAATAACCAATTGATAGTTTTATGTCAAACGCAGAAGGACTACCGGAAGGGAAACTTATGATTTTTTCTCACTTAGGCATTAATGGATCAATTAACCAAAGTATGCACTACAAGATTCTTATAAACGCATGAGGTTGCAACCGCAACAACCTTGATACCATTCTCCTTAATACTCTTCCTTTCACTCTTGTCGCATGTTTTGTTTTCTGCAAGTTTTATTTTTCAAGCTTACCAACTCTATGAGTTATTCTTTTATATAATATCACACGTTTTTGAGTTTAGATCAGTAAATATTGTTAAAAACTTTGCAAATAACCCTTCCCTGTGGATTCGATCCTGGACTCACCAGGTACTACTTGATTTTGTCAATTTATACTTGGGTTGATTAAAATCCACGACAGATTTGTATTGAATTATTAAACACTCTGACGAACCATCAGATATAAAATAGTTTATACCATATTTTAAATTTGTTTTTTAGACAAATATTTTTACTGTAATATAATCTTTTTTATACATAAATTCAGATTTTATTTTATTATCAAAACTTTCATATTTAGAATTTTTTTAAGTTCGTACCTATATTGGAATGGACACATACTATTGTTTATATTACAGTAACGTAAAAGAATCAATAACGTAAAAGAAGGCTAACATTAGAAATTCTTTGAAGTTCTTACCTATATTGGAATAGACACATACTATTGTTTGCTTCTCTTCTCCATGTTCTAGAATCAAAGTTTATCTTCAATTTTGTTCACAATTTAAATCTCAATCTTCCCTCAAAAGAATTGAATGAATATATAGCAATAGACTTTATTAATTCCATTAAGTATACCAAAAGAGAAAATGAAGGATAGTTATTTTAAAAGTTGAACATGTTTTAAATATTTTTTTTTCGGTGAAAATATTTATAAAGCAAGAAGGATTCTTGAACTTCTTCAATTCAAATTTCTGACACCTTGGATCGTTTGGGATATGCAACTATATCATAATAAAAAAATAGACATATCTATAATAACGATGAAAATGAAATTTAAAAAAAAAAAGGTATGGAAGACACATACAAGAAAGATTAGGGAAGAAGAAAAAAGGGCAACCAGATAAATGGCAAAAAAAAAATAGCTGTTTTGAAAAAGGGCCATTCAGATTTCCAATTTGATAAATGACCAAAAACTATTTTTAGTAAACTCTCTTGGCAACAAAGTGGACAAAAATACCCCCTATCCAAATCTTAATTCAGAAAATAAAATAAACCAAATACACTATAATCAAGGGGACAGAATCTAGTTTCATTAACGATTAATTCATCTAGCAGCTCAAATAACAGAAACCCAAACTAAAATGGAATATAAATCTGCAACCTAAATTTAAAACAAGAGATTTGAATTCAAAAACAGAGAGAAAAAATAGGAGGACTCAAATTTAAACACTGTATATCCGAAAAAGTAAAAAGATTACCAGTTGCAATTAAGATTCAATAACAATGAAGAACAACTTCAACTAAAAAAAAATCCAGACACCAAATCAAAGAAGAAAAAATGAAAACCAGCTTGCATAAATAGATATTCAGTGTTAAAGTATAATCTGGAAAAAATGAAAATCAGCTTGCACACATGGGATGAACACCTAAAACATCAAATCATAATTAAAGTATCATCAGGAAAATTTGAAAAAAATTGATACCCAAATTCAAAGAAACCAGCTGACGCGTGGGAACACACTCACGGTAAAACCCTAAGGCATCATTGCTCTCTTGGGAACATACTCACGGTAAAAAAAAAAAAAAAAAAACCTTTCCCCTTCCTCATTTCCCCTTCCTCAACTTACCGTTTGTAAAGAGAACCCCTTCCCCTTCCTCCATCGTTCGATCCTTCGAGAGAAACTCTTCCCCTTCTACACCTTTCATCTACATCGTTCTTCTTCCATTCGCTTCTTCCATCGTTCTTCTTCCATACTTCTTACCTCCTTCAAGCTTCGTCTCATGCCCAAGATCCTCGAAAAACTTACACTGTAACTATGCGGACAACCGAAGAACATCCAAAAGCTCGAGCGAGTTTTGTCAACATCCAGGGTATGCATGCTTCAATCTCTACTGATTTTTTCTGTTTATGTAGATATGGAACATTTTTTTACTTAAAAATAGGACCCACCGTTTAATAAGAAAATGAAAAACGATAAAGTAGGGATGCTTTTACTGTTAACTATATCTGTGAGTTTTCAAAATAACCAAAGGAAGCGACAAAGTAGGGATTCTTTTTGTTTTTAAAAACTACCACACGCCGTTTAAAAATCTGTCAAACGCCGTTTTGAACCCATTTTAATAGCAGACATGGTGAAAAAGGAACAAAAAACAGGAACAAGAACTAGTGAACGACTTCGATCGGCTGGAAAAAACTGTGGGAAAAAGGTGCAAACGGATCCGAACCCCATAACCATCAACAGTGAAGACGAGGTAAACTAGTTTTTTGGTCTTGTTTGTTTCCAATTAAAGTGAGGTGTTTTTTGGGAATGTATGCAGGATACCACAGGACAAAGTGCTCCAATGGAGAAAAAAACAGAGAAGAAGACGAAAAAGAGAGACAGAGATAATCAAAAACCCGATCAAAAGAATAAGCGACCGAGACGTGAAAAGGTAAAATGAAATCTACTAACCTTAAGTTTACAACATGAACTACAACTATAATATAATAATTTGAAATCTGTTTGTGAAGCAAGAAGATAAAGGGGATAAACCTGAGGTAAAATTATACAATTATGGTGTAAATAAAAAAAAGTTAGGTTCCGGATTTATGAATTACTTCCTTTTGTAGGAGAAAGATAATTCGAAGATGATTGATGATAATGAGGAAGAAAGTTCAAACAAACTTTCTGAGCCCGAGGAGACGAATTCCAGTGAAGAGAAGTCAGACATGCAAACTGTTCAAGAAACACCTACCAAGAAACTGAAGAACGATAAAACACGATCAATGAAGGTATTCTGTTTATTGTATTCTATAAACATTGGTATACATTGTAATTTCATAATGACCCGTGAAACAAAAATGAATTGCAGGGGCCAAAGAAACAAGGAAGTATAAATGAAGTTAGAGGAACAACGAAAAGGAAAAACACCGCCGACGATGAGAATGAGGTAAGTAAATCATTTAGATCAATCTAATTAGCATATTGAGAAGGTAATTTATATTTGACTGATATATTATGACATATTGTTAATTATATATTAGGATGGAGAGTTTTTAATGCCGAAGTCAAAGAGGACTCAGCCTCTGAGAATAAATTTGCTGCTAAGGAATGACGTTCTAGAGAAAATAAAGTCCATACTACCGACTAGGGTACAGGAACGGTTTAGGAATAGCTGCTTTGGAAATTACCTAGATCTTTCCATAACTAACCAGTCCTCTCAACTATAACGCCCCGAGCATTTCAATGTGTTAATTCTCTTGTATTTAAGACCAAGGTTAATTTAATTATAACCTGGCTTGTATTTTGGGAGTTAATAAAGATCTTATTGTTGAATGTTATTCTTTTGGGTGCTAAGCATTATTAAATAAAAATCCCTCTCTAAGTTGTTGGACCTGATTTATTTTCGGTTGATAGATTTTAGCGTTATAATTTAGTTATACGCTGAATGTTGGGTTCGGTTGAGGGAAAATCCTATTTTTGGGCTTTTTGAATTATTCATTGGAATAAAGAAAAGAAAAAAAGAAATTCAAGGAGTTAAGGAAAAAGAAAGTCGTAAGCTCTCATCTCCCTCATCTTTCTCCATCTTTTTCTATTCTTGCGTGAGGCAGCCCCCCTTTTTTTAGAGTGCCGCCAGCCCCCCCTTGCCGGAGATTGCAGCACCGCCTGACCCAGCCCCTTGCCGTCGACGTGCCCCCGCCGCCCTGCTCGTGGTTGTCGCGCCCCCCTTTTTTCTTCTCCGCGCGCAGTCCTGCGTTGCTCGAGATCCCTCTCTCGGGTCTTCGTGTGGAGGTCGCATAGCTGGTCAGTCCCCGTCGAAGTCGCCTTGTCGCCGCCGGCCCCGGTCTCTCTGTTTCTCCGCGTGTTCTCCGCCGTGGGTGTTAGATCCGTTGCCCTTTCTCCTTGTCTTTGCGTTTTCAGCCAAAGACATCCGTGGGTAATCTCTTTCTCCCTCAATCTGAGTTGTTTTAGGCTCGATCTAAGAGTTCCTTGCATTGTCGTGGTTAGATCTCGCGGTGACAGCAGCTTGAAGTGTCGTCTCCTCCCTGTCTGTGTGTTGTTCGTCCAAGAAACCTCGTGGGTAAGCCTTTTCCCTTCCGTTCTTGTTGGTTTAAGGCTGATCTTAGAGTTCTTGTGCTGTTTGGTTAGATCTTGCACGGACAGCAGCTCGGAGTCTTCGTTTCCTCGCATTTTCGCCTCTGTCCAGCAGCGTCGTTGGGCGTTTCCGGCGTCATTTAGCGATTTCGGTAAGTTTTGGCCCTTATCCATTCTTGTTTAGTGTTTTAATGGAATGCCCATTAGTATTAGGTGCTGGAAAATTAAGTTTGAGTTGATTTTCTGATCTGCAGCGCCGTCTAGGTGTTCGAGTAAGTTCGAAACGCTTCGACTTGGATACCCACTACCCAAGGAGCATTCTAGCTCGCTGGTTGTGGTTTGTTAAACCCGTCTAGCGCGAAAGCGAGTCCGTTTGGTAAGGTTTCTTCGCTGTCCCTCGTTCGATAGCCTTTTAGTTAGGTTGCTCATTAGTTGTCTTCGCATTCAAAGCATATGGTGTCGCTACCCATTGCATACCTAGGTTCTTAGGTGTTGCCCCAACCCTTAAAGGTCCTAGAGCATGCATTTAAGTGAGTTATCATGGTTGTTCTGGTTAGAAGCAAGTAGTTCTTCTATGCCCATTAAGTCTCATTGCCTTTAGGTGTTTCTGATCCTTTATAGGTTCTTAAATCATGTTATATATGAGCTTTTCCTTGCTGTCCGTGGTTTAGAAGCATAGTTTATTGAGTTCATGTTGCTGTCCATAGCCTAAAAGTCATGCTAAGCCAAATCTCATTAGTTATCGAGGCTTTATGTGCATTGCCTGAGCTTTAGGAGCCCGTAGAATGTCGTTCATGCACTTTAGGTGGTTGTTGCTTGCTGTCCAGTGGCTGTATAACCTTAATATCGCCAACTAACAAATACCCCTGCCCGTAACGCCCTAAACGTGGTTGCCCATGGTTTAATGGCGTTGGGTTCTCAATTCGGGTTATGTTTAGATGCTGTCCAGCAAGGAAAATAAACCGTTATTGGTTCAGTCTCGCCCTTAGCAGCATGTTTTAGGGTGCTTTTCTTTAGTATAGACTTTCTTTAATAGTTGGTAGTTTGTTTGTAGCTAGAAGCTCGTTTTGGAGCGTGTTGTGCCGTTCCAGCTAGCGTTGGTTTGTAAAAGTCATCAGTAAGTAGTTTCTACTTACTCGATCTTGTTTGATTGTGTGAAGCACGGCGTTTGTTTATGTTTATTCTCATTCGTGTGTAAAGCATGTTTTGTTCTATATAAATGTACTGAAGTGCTTGTGTGGAGCATGTTTTATTGTTTGTACTTGTTCTGAAATGCTTGTGATGAGCATGTTATGTTGTTTATATTTGTTCTGAAACGCTTGAGATGAACATGCCCTGTTTAGTGCTTGAGATAAGCATGCCTTGCTGTGTTGTTGTTAAAGCATGTGGTGTTGGGAGTCAAGCATGTTGGTTAGGCTAGCTTGTGTCACGGGAAGTGTAGCATAAGTCTAGCGGTAGTGTTGCATGACGCGTAATTCATGTGTAGGTGCGCAGTGTGGCGCGTAATTCACGTGTTTGGTTTAGCGTAGCATGACGCGTAATGCATGCGAGTGGTTGCGTAGCATGGCGCGTAATTCATGTGTTAGGTGCGGAGCATGACGCGTAAATCATGTGTGGTCTAGCAGAGTCTGGGTGCATAGTGTGGGATGCATATGCATGATGTGGTTTTGGTGTTTGTGAGCATGTTGTGGTTTATTGCTTTGAGAGCATGATGAGTTCTACTGCTTTTGGAAGCATGATGTATGCGTGTGAGAAGCATGCTGTTTGAAATTGTTTGATGCCTGTGATCTAGCTCGTGTGAGCTACTTACCAGTACCGCGGTTGTACTGATACCCCCTTTCCCCACCTTCCCCCCCAACATTTTAGATGTTGCAGGTATCGAGGATGAACTGGACCTTGGTGGCGAGGAGGAGAACTGCGAGGAAATAATCCTAGAGAGTTGTTTTATGTTGTTATGTTTTTCTTAATTGCTTAGTAGATAGTTTGAGCTGTTTAAATTTGTAGTTCTGTGATGGTGAGGGGTCCACCTGAGAAATGTTTAGTTTTCGAGTTTATAAACTAGACTTGTTGGTTTTGGTTAAGTTTTATAATGTGTATAGCTAGTGGACTAGCTCTTTTTTTTATAAAATGTCTTCATGATTCCGCTGCATGGTTTTTGGTTATTTTATGTTGCCATAAGGTTTGTCTCGTCTAGAGGAGCTAGGCTTGTGATTCTGGCTGTAGTTTGGTGGAGCTTGGTTGGTTGCTTATTTGGAAGTGTTAAAATCTTTATCAGGTGTTTAAAAATTTTGGGACAACCAGTTTTACGCCGTTGTGCTGCCGAAATTTTCGGTACATTCGTTTAAAGAGTTGTCCTAAATGCTTAAGAGTCTAGAGTAAGTAGTAGCGCCGCTAGGCTAGAGGTTAGAAAACCTGGGGCGTTACATCAACTCCTATTGCATTTGATTCAAAGACAATGTAGACCAGAGAAAAAAAATGAGCTAAACTTCCTTATAGGGGGCAAGGTCCGTACATTTGGATTGAGGGAATATGCATTAATAACAGAATTGAACTGTCAGGAAATCCCAAAAATTGATCCTAAACAGATAAAAGGAGACCAACACACAAGAAAAACTTTTTTTGAGTTGGAGAAGTTGGTAAGTAGGAAGATCCTGCACATCGCATTAAATATGAGTAAAAGTGGCACCGATGACGAAATGTTAAAGGTGTCGCTTCTGTATTTTCTGGAGAACTTTTTACTTGCCAAACAAGAGACGGTAAACATCGAGATGGACCATGTAATTATGGTGGACGATGAAGAATTGTTTGCCTCATACCCTTCGGGGACGGTAGCTTATGAACTGCTGGTGGAGTTCATGCAAAAGGCGATAAAAAGCAAGTCAGCAACGGGGATATCGATGGGGGGATTCATTTTTCCAATACTAGTTTGGGCATATGAAACAATCCCAACCCTTACTACAGCTCAAAATTTCTATGCAAGACGAATGACATCACGAGCTCCTAGAATCCTCAATTGGGTTGCTGACACACAACCAAAGTGGAAAAACTTGGAGAGAAAGGTGTTCAAGTCAAGTGAGGTAATTTTGAAAATAATTGTTCTCTAAATTTAAACATATATAGATTATACACTGTAAATCAGTTAAGTAGTCTAACCTATTACACTTTGCTTAATACATGACATAGTTGGAGGTATACCCCATGATAGCTACCGATGAGGAAATGGAGATGCCCTACTTTAAACCGTTTGTTGATAAGGAGATAGAGTTTAGAAAGATGTTGGAGGAAGAACTATCAAAACAGAAGCCTGGGGCAAAAATAATAGATTTGGCTTCAAACAGATCAACACCAACCATCCTTGAGAATTCTTACATAAGAGAAAGACTCGACACCATAGAGAGTAACCTGAACAAAAAATTAGATCAGGTGATTGAAGCTATAAATTCTTTGGTGTATTATCTGAAAACAGAACATATGATGAGGACTGAGGATGTGAGTCGTGATCTGTACCAGGTACACTGTATTTGTGATTGACTGGGTTTGTTGTATACTGTATTTGTCATATATCAGAATATATCTGCCCATTATTTCTGCAACTAGGGATAAACAGGGAGCAACAGAGTTTGAGAAGGAGCTTGAGGAGTTAGAGGAAGAACAACAAGAGCTGGAAAATGAGAATGAGGTTTCAGAGAATGCAGACGACCCCAAGATGAAAGGCAAAAGGGATGATGATGAAGATGATGACCCTTCAGGCCAAATACAAAGGACATCTTTGCTGGGTGGATCTGCTATCTCCCTCATACATACTAAACAAGGAGAAGAAAAGGACGAACGGAAAAATGAACAAGATGAAGGAAAAAAAATGATGTAAAGGTAAGAATATTTGAACTCCCTATATATTACTGAAAAAAATATGTATTTCTGAGTCTTATGGTAAATGAAACAGGAGAATGATGTTGCTGAGGAACCGGACGAGGTGATTAATAATGTGATACTTTCAATCAATGAAGATGCTGTTTATGAAGAGTTCATGAAAACAATAAAGGGAAAACGCATTGCAACTGTATGAATAATTAAAAGTTTTGTTGTATTGTTATTAACTGTTCATAACTAACAATCATCTTTTGTAATAGGATGAATCCGAGGAATGTATGGGAGTAGGAACACTGATACACAGAGGACCAGCTGCAAAGAGAGTGCGAAAACTGACATACGAATCTGAACCAAAGGTAGAAAAAGATTACAAATTTGACTCTCTTGGTGTTATCTTATGTGATGTATTTTGATGATTTTATTGTAATAGGATAAAGGACAACCAAGTACTAAAACGAAACAATTCATTCCACCAAGACATGAATGGGGGAAACCAAGAAAGTTGATTATAGGAAAAAGTCCTGAGGTAGGTGAAATATACATGTTAATCATACATAGCTTAACGTGAAATAGAAGAAATAATTTATAATTAACGACTTTTGCAGGTGAAAAGAGGAAAGGTTGCAACGAGTCTAAACAAGACATCTAATGAAAGGAAATCAGCAGTACTAAGAGAGGTAAATTTACAGGATATTTTTGAAATGTTAATGGACACTGAGTATACTTGCTGTATAAACTTACTGTGTATTTCCGAATATTCCTTTTATCAGATAAATCAAAATATAAAACAAGCAGGTCGACCACCGGAGTATAAAAATGAAAAACAAAGGGCACTGAAGGCGACAGGAGCATACATAGATGCGTTGACTGGAGCATGGGAAGAACCGCCAAAACCTCCATTGGTTATCTACGAGCCATCCTTCAATCTCAATCTCACCCAGCCAACGCAAGAATAGATGCCTTTATGATGTGTCTAGGGATAGAGATCAGTTTGCTTTTGAAAGACTTGATGCTTGATTTAAATTTCGAATACCTAAATTCTGGTTATGTAATATTTTAGACTGCTTAGCCTTGAAACATTGTTTTGCTTGACTTTCAGATACTCATTTTGAAAACTTGCCTTTGAAAACAATGTTTTTTTTTAAACATTGTTTTACTGGGGCTATGTTTATGTTTTGAATTTCTTGAATTGGAATATATATTGCTTTGATAGGGTTTCACAATTACATTCTGAATTTTTGGAATGAGAATGAATTTGTTGGTATGAAAAAAATGCAATGTCAACAAGTTAGACTACTTAGCCTTGAAACATTGTTTTGCTTGACTTTCAGATACTCATTTTGAAAACTTGACTTTGAAAACAATGTTTGTTTTTAAACATTGTTTTACTGGGGCTATGTTTATGTTTTGAATTTCTTGAATTGGAATATATATTGCTTTGATAGGGTTTCACAATTACATTCTGAATTGTTGGAATGAGAATGAATTTGTTGGTATGAAAAAAATGCAATCTCAATTACTTCCTTGAACACATCAACGTTTGATGCTTGTTGGTATTCCTAAAATCTAATGACTGAAGATTTAGAATGTAAAAAATGTACCTATATTTGTACTAAATAATTAGGATGATTCGGATTGATAAAAATTGTAGTTAACTTGGGAATGCATTAGATAAAGATAAAAAGATATTGTAATATGATTAATATCAGATTGAAAGTACACTGTACTTGTTATATGATTAATCAACTCATTCCAACCATTGATCCAGCGCCAAAAGAAATGCAAAGACAGAGCAAGTATAAAACGACCCAAACTCTATTAGGTAACAGCACAAATACTGTGTAAACCCAAATCTTAATACAACGAATGCAATAGAAAAAAAAGGCTAACTTTAAGATAAGAAAATAACAAGATGTTGACATAAAAAAAGATAAAGATAAAGCATTCCCATCCTCAATTTGATAGAGGATTCTTACAAGATCTACGATTGTGTTCGACTTGACGACACCGACCACACTTTACTCTAGATCTTGTTTCGATATGAGATTGCATTCTCTTCTTCTTCGGCCTACCAGCTTGACGCTTGACGTTAGGCGGTTGGATAATGCATTCGTCTCTAGATGTAGGATGGGAGGGTTGATGGATCACACCAATTGGTGAAACATCTACACTGTATAACTGATTCAAATTTGAAAGATGGTAAAACTTATCTACATAAAGGTGTAGTTCGAGGTTCTTGCTACATAAAGCAAGACATGCATGACTACATGGAATCATGTCCAAATCCCATTGCCTGCAAGTACATGTTCGATTGAGAATGTCGACATCAAATTGTTTGTTGCGATCATGAACCTCAAATTGAAACTGGTTAACATGATATAGCTACAAAACAAGAAAAACACTTAGTTAGCAACACAAAGACTGATGACGAATATATATAGTTAATAAATCATGAACTCACATCCATTGTCCGACTATCTTTCAGAATGTCTCTGAGAACTTTTTCAACCGATGGAGAAAGGTGAGTTCGTTGAAAGGACGAGAAACATCGACGGTCGTAAAACCATGTTTGCATCAATCTCCGTATAGACTCAAGGAGAGGAATAATAGGTAACTCACGTTCATCCATCAACCGAGAATTCAAGCTTTCAGATATATTAGTAGTCATCATTGAATATCTTTTCCGAACAAAAAATGCCCTTGCCCATTTAGAACGACCAATCTCTTCTAACTCTGGCCTAATTGAAGGAACTATAGACTCTAACTGTCGCATGTAATACTCATACTCAATAACCGTGTAAGCTTTCGCGCACTTCATGAAAACTTTATCCATTGGTTTGGACTTGTGTTTAAGTTTCAAATTTTTTAACAAATGAAATGCACATATCCCATGTTCTGCAGAATCATAAACATCAAACACACCTTTCAGAATGCTACTATGCCTGTCCGATATAATAACTAATTGATCCGGTTCCCCAAGTGCAGATTTAAGATTACGAAAGAACCAATTATATGAAGCATCATTTTCTGAATCTACTACAGAAAATGCCAACGGAACAATCTGAGAATTCCCATCCAATGTACAGGCAGAAATTAGAGTGCCAACAAATTTTCTCTTTAAAAACGTACCATCAACTGAAATGACAGGGACACAGTATTTCCACGCATGAATGGAGGCAGAGAGTGACATGAAGAAGTATTTGAACCTTCCATCGTCGTCAAGTTCGTATGTTGTATATGTTCCTATAGAAAATACAGTGACGTAAGTCAGAACGTGAAAAGAAAATACACTGTAAATATTTTAGTACATGCATAACATTTTATAATTAAAATCACGCACCTGGGTTCTTTTCGATCAATGCAGCAGAAAATGTGGGGATAAGGGCATACGACTCTTCAGCAGACCCCCTAATAGATTTCAAGGCAAGATCACGAGCCCTCCAAGCTTTGTCATAACTAATGTTAACTCCATGCTTCTTCCTCATATAAAGGATAATGTCACGAGGGCGACACTTTGTCTTGTCATTTGAGTTAATCATGGACTTAACAATCTCACATACAATGAAAGCAGTGGCCTGCCTATGGTCATTTTTTACAACATCAAGGCAACATGAATGTTTGTCAACAAATTTCCAGACGATCCAAAGTTCACCATTCCGAAAGCGGGAACATCTAACATACCAATCACAAAATGGTTCCTTGCACCTAACAACTATTTGTTTACGGTTCGACTTCACGGTCCTAAATTGAAAGCTATGTTTTAGAGCAAATAGATATAGAACTTTCTTCACATCAAACTTTGATTGGAACACATACTTCTCTTCCATAGGTAAGTTTGTTGACAGCGAATCAATGTCACTGGAATCAATGAACTTAATTTTGTGCTTTTTCTGGGAGGGAATGAGAGACGAATCAGGATTTTGTTGCATACACACTGTATTTCCAGGTTCAGAATAGACAAAATCCACTACGATGCTAAATTCATTGGTGGTGCTGTTGGATATGGAAAATAAAAACCATGCAACATCTCTATCCTCACAGAGCCTAAGAACTGAGGGTTTGCCAGAAATATTACTGTACAAAGAGAGACAGTTAATTTTTCCATTATTCTGAGATGAAAGCTTACTGTTGATACAATTGATAAGTTGTTCAAATGAACAATCTGAATCCACGCACACTGTTGCCACCTTGAATCCAGTGTATTGATGGCAACTATCCCACACCCCATCATACCATAACGAAAGTAGAACAGAAGACATCTAGATTTCAAAAAAAAAAAAAAGATAAAACAATACATTAACGAACAAAAAAATCAACGTGAATTTTAAAAAGTGAGAACACACATTCAAAACATACCTATGGCCGCCCCAATGATGTTCGATCAACCTTGTTCGAAGAGATGATGAATCGAGAGAATTGATACTGTAAAAATATTCTGGACAACCAACAAAGGAATATTTCCCGAGGAACGGATGAAGAGAGATAACTTACGCAGTGAAAAACTTCTGGAAAACAGATTGCAGATGGAAGAGAGAGAGAGTTGATCCTGTAACTAAAAATCCCTTGATTCATGGAATGAGACGTTATAAAATTATTTTTGAAAAAAGAAATAAAGAGATACGGCTGCACAAATATAGGATAGACGTGGGGGATGGCTGAAGGGTAAAAATGTAAGTTTGTATCACACGAAAATAGGCTGGAAAAAACGGTATGGCCATTTTTCATTAAAAAATACAGTTTGACCATTTTTCGAAAGTACCCTGTAATTTCTGGCCATTTCTGAGGATTTCCCGAAGAAAAATTCACCAAAGCAATTACATTATTATTCCGAGCATTTTCTCTCAACAAATTGTCTAATTGATTATGGGCTTGTGTCTTCTAAATCCAACTTTACTACAACACTCAACGAAGTAGATGATGTTTCTAAATAGACGTAGATGCTGCTAGCGGTACCTCATAGTGAGCTTTTGAGTGACAAAGCACATAGATGAAATTGAGTGGAATTGTTCATTCTTTGTTGAAATATGAAGAGAGAGAGGGTGAAGAAGTTGTATAATCAAAGAAGAACCAAAAACCATAAGAGAGAGGGAGAGAAATGGTAGGGAATAAATAGGCTTTAAATGGTAACTGACGGATGGAAGTTGAAGTATAGGCGAGAGAGAGGGTGGAGAGATTGTAGGGAATATAATGAGTGGAGAAATGAATTTGAATAAGTTTTTTTTATAACGTTATGTGCATCCACGATTTGAGATTTAAGACGAGCAATGAATTTGATAGTTACGTTCTTTCCTTTTAATTAATTATTATTATGTTCATTTTTATGTTTTTATTTAAATATTTTTTTTAGCAATTAATTATCCCAATTTTGGTTTTTAAATGATATAATAAATGGAAAATGGGTTTTCAACACAATTTTGGTGGATGTATCATGAATTTTTAATTTGTAATTTTTAATAAAAGTTATAAATGAAGGGCAACGTAGGTATTAAGTAAAAAATCAAGGATATTATTGTCCAAAAAAAATTTCTTCCACATTCGTACGTTTATATATATTATAGATTATAGATTATAGATAGATATATAAGAATAGAGAAAATTTTGTTTATTCACAAATATTAATTATGTAAAACATATCAATTATCCATTAGAATGATCTTCAATATGAAAAAACTTGGTTGATTGCGTTTGTTTAATTTGTGAAGTAGATTTGACTGAAATAACCATATTGAACAAGTCTGTAGATGATAAAGCAAAAAATAATATTAATAAATAATTAAGGATAAGAAAAATAATATAAATTTCATATCATCTATCTATACAAAAAAAAAAAAAAAAGGGTAAGAAATGTTACCTAACATTTTCTTTTCTTCAAATTCACTCATATTCTGAATCATTGACACAATAGGAATTGATTCTTCAATTTTAGTAATTTCAGTGGCAGAAGATAATGTTAATTCTAATTTATCATGGACATTTACATATAGATTGTTGATTGACTTTATATTATCATTTCTTATAATATGAGTCTTATCTAATTTTTCAATTGTATTGTTGAACAATACTGCTTGAATCTTTGTACCCTAAAAAATTTAGATAAAGAAAATCATTATTATTAATAAAATTAGTATATAAAAAAAAAAAACAAAGAGTGAAAGATAAATAATTATATATTACCTTTTTTAAAATCTGTAGGTCATCACCAATGCGTCACCCATTCTCTCTAATAAAATAGACGATGGTTGATTGTAATCACCTCAAAAGACATGGTTTCAAGAGATGTTGATGGAAATATCATCGAAATAAGTTTGTATGAAATAATTCAATTGTGGGAAAGACTATATATACACGGATGATGTATGACCTAATCACAATAAATGAGGATATATTATTTTATGTTGAGATTGATTTTAATATAAAGTAATATAAAATCTTTGAAAATGTAAAAAAAAATTATATTTTTTAAATAAATAAATAATGATATATATATATTAAATCATAAGTTAAAAGATGTTTTGTTTTGTTTCATATTCTAATTCGATATATGTATTAATTTATTTTCTAATTTTTTTAATAAATCGTGAGATTTTTTTTTTAAATATGCATTAATTTTTTTTATTTTTTTAATAAATTAAAGTTTTTTTTGTTTTGTTTGATATTTTAATTTGAAATATGAATTAAATATATTTTTATATTTTATATTTTTTATTAATTTATTTATTATTTAATAAATCGTGAGATTTTTTTAAATATAAATTAATATATTTTTTTAATAAATTATGAGATGTTTTGAAATATGCCGTAATTGATTTGTATGCATTAATTTATTGTTTTTTTTTAATAAATTATGATATTAATTTCAAATTTAAAAGATATGGATATAGATTTTATAAAATTTATTCAAAGATTGTTTGATATCATATTTGTTCAAATATTTTATAAATTTTATTAGTTTATTATTTTGTCAATTAGAATCTAGAGATTTTATAACGTTTATTTCAATGATGTTCAATATAATAAATAAATAGAATCTATGCGTAAAGATTTTATAACGTTTATTCAATATAATAAATAAATAAATATGCATTAATTTATTATTTTTTAATAAATTATGATATTAATTTCAAATTTAAAAGATATGGATATATATTTTAGAAAATTTATTCAAATATTGTTTAATATCATATTTGTTCAAATATTTTATAGGTTTTATTAGTTTATTATTTTGTCAATCAGAATCTATGCGTAGAGATTTTATAATGTTTATTTAAATGTTGTTCAATATATAATAAATAAATAAATAAAAAGTGCATAAAAGAAATTTTCAAATTAAGAAGGGACAAAGGGAGAAATCAAAAGTTTCCCCTTAAGCTCCTTTTAGATAGTATATATATATATATATATATATAGATTTCTCAAAATTCAGAGACTAAAAAAGTTCATTTTGAAAACATAGGTACCTTTTAAACCTATTCCTCAAAACTCAGAGACTAAAAAGGTAAATTTTGAAAATTCAGAGACAAAAGACATCTATTCTCTAAAACTCATAGACTAAAAAAATATTTTTTCCTATATCTTTTTTATTTTAAAATTTATTAGAGATTTTTATACAGATGACCCTCTAAAATAGACGGAAATGATAAATGCCCCACCTTTTCAAAATAAGGATATATGCCCTTTTGCTTGTGCCAGCATCCTAGTAAAATTACCATTTTACTCTCTACTTTAACATTGCTCTCTCTCGCTACTCTCGCTCTTAATGCCTTAAATACACATTTTCTGTAACGCCCCAGGCCCAAGATTCAGAATCCGGATTCGGCACCTAACGGCCCCGGCATTCCCCTGCAACCTGGTCACGTTACTATACTCGTTTCGCTACTCTCGCTCCAACCTCTCGCTCTTAAATGCCTTAAATACACATTTTCTGTAACGCCCCAGGCCCAGGATTCAGAATCCGTTACCATACTCGTTTTAAACCACTTCTAAGAATGAAGACGAAGACTGTCCCCACAAACCAACACAGGGTCCTTTTAGCATGCTTTGTCCTCACTCACATGCTTCCTAGGAAAATTCCCAGGAGGTCACCCAACATAAAACTTCTCCAAGCCAAGCACGCTTAACTTCAAAGTTCCTATGATTGAGCCATCGAAAAGGAAGGTGCACCTTGTTGGTATAGGTAGTATCTATCAATTCTTTTAAGCTTATCTTGACCATACTTTCATGTCCTCAAGATCCCTCTCATTCAGATGTGGCCTCGGTTCATTCATGTATCCCTCCTAACTCGGGTGTCACACGCCCACCAGCTTCCGCCTTGGTTCGTCCAACTGTAACGCCCCAGGATTTTAAAACTAATCTTAGCGACATTACCAATTCCTAAACCAAATTAACTGAATGCACCGAAAATCTCGGTAGCATAATGACATACATAGGACTAAACCAAAATTTTTACAACACCTGTTAAGCATAAAAACACACTTCTATATAACCATTAGCCGCAACTACACATTCACAACATACAGATTAGCAACAGAACTCCAACCTCCAATTGCACAACCTCAATACGAGTCAGGTCTGGCATTCACAACCGACATTAGATTCACAACTCACTAGATAAAAGCATGCAACTCAATTGCTAGGACAACTTAGCTTTATAAAATAAAAAGAGTTCGAATGTCAAATGAAACTAAACATGACTAAGTCTAACTTCTCAAAACTAAACAACCCTCTGAAAACATCAAATTTAAAGCCTCTATCCTATCCAAAACAACTCAACAGCAACTTAATAATAATTAAGCAAAACTTTCCTCTCTAGACCAACAAAAAAAATGATCAATGAAAACTAAACCAGTGGGTCACCCTTCGTGAGCCTCCTCATCCGCATCACCAGACTCTTCGTACTCAAATTCACCTGCATCATCTAAAAATGTTGGGGGGAGAAAGGGGAGGGGGCCAGTACAACCACGGTACAGGTAAGCAACTCACACCCAGTGAGCCATCAAGCAAAAAACAACACATCAATCATGCTAGGCACACGCATCCAACATACTTTCAAAACAATAAACAACTAATCATGCTTCCTAAAGCGAAAACTCAACAACGAGACTCATGCTAACTCAACCGGATGACTCATGCATACACACAACATGCTATGCAACCCCACATGGTTTCCGCGCCATGCTCGCCTTCTTAGCACATGATTTACGCGTCATGCCATGCACCAATACACATGAATTCCGCGCCATGCAACGCAACTTAACACGTGATTTTCGCGTCACGCTCTGCACCAAAACATGATTTTCGCGTCATGTAACGCACTCACACCCAACACATGAATTCGCGTCATGCGCAGCGTACAATCACACGTGATTTACGCATCACGCTCCGCACTCACAACCCACACGTGATTTACGCGTCACGCTCCACACCAATAACATGATTTCCGCGTCATGTAGTGCAATCTTAACACGTGATTTCCGCGTCACACTCCGCTCACACAACCCAGCTCACCTCTCAATGTGCACACAAGACTAAAGCAACTTGACTCTTATGCAACATAACCAAAAATGATAAAAACAACATGCTCAAGGAATAAAGTTCAACATGTTTTTCATAGACAACAAGTCAACATGTCTCATATCAAACAAAACATACTTTTAAAGCAGATAAACAAGCAACATACTTCATGCAGTCAAACAGACTCAGACGAGTAGAAACTACTTACCAAAAGCTTATGAACGCTCCTAAAGAACTCCTTAAACAGCTCAAAAAGATCCAGATAAACTCCTAAACAGCAAGGATAACTTCTAAAGAATTAGAAGTAACCTATAGATTCATTAAATATGCTTGAAAGGGTTTAAAGAGACTTAAAAGAATTGATAGATACTACCTATACCAACAAGGTGCACCTGTTGGGTTTTATGCCCTAAAACTCGTAGATAGTGAATGTAAACAAATTGTATACTTGTTTCAATAAAGTGTTATTGAGTTTCTACAATAAAATGTTATTGTTAAATATTGCACAATTTGACCCAAATCCAATAAACTAAGATTCAAGGTTGTTTGTATGTAACTTGAACAAGTATGTGGGGACATACAGAGATCGATGTTCAAGTAACAACCTAAAAGGTCTATAGTACAAGGATAAGGCTGGATACCTTATCTTGGTAACACTATGAGATACGACCCGCTTTGTATTTGATACAGACGTATTGATCCAAAACGTCCATGTAGCAGACATGCGAGCGGGGGTATCCTATGTAATGAGTTTGCATAAGACCGGACCACGAAATAGTAAACCACTAGATGTAACACCGTTAACTAGTTAGGTTACTGTTTCAATAGGATGACCTAGGTAACTCAGTCTTAATCCTGAGTGTGTCATGAACTCCTTCTCACGAGGGATTGTCCTTTGATTAGTATGGGTGAGAGTGGCCTGCACGCTGACTCAATAAGCCTACCTTCTTGGGGACAAGACCGAGTGGGGGGCTGGGGACATGACAACATAAGATGGAATTTACTCCTTCCCGCTTCTAGGAGAAGTAGATGAGTGTTCCCTTAAGTGGTGACTCCAGGTCTTGAACAAATGGATCCCGCCCTCTCACTGGCCCGAGAGGGACTTTCTGTTTACTGGTTGGACCATAAACAGGTTGTTCATTAGAGGAGCACTGGTACTTAAGGAGCCAGAGGTAACATAGGAGTAAAACGATAATTTGACCCAACTGTAGTTACGAACACTCGTGAAGGATTGACTTACCGATATAGGTCTATATCTGTGGATATAGAAATGTTCTACAGTGAGAAGAGTTCAGCTGTGGGTCTTTAGTGGAATGACACACAGTTAATGAATATTGGTTAACCTGATTAATGAGTTTAACAAGTTAACCTCATATCATTGGAGCTTCTGATCTGTAGGTCCATTAGGTCCTCCTGCTAGCTCGTAAAGAGTAATTAGAAACAATTATATCTTGAGAGAATTTGAATAGTTCAAATTCATATTGGGAATTAAGTTAATTGTATGAGATACAAATTAATACAATGTATAGTGATGCATTAAAATATAAAGTCTAATTTGAGTTAAACTTTATTAAATTGAGAGATTAATATATTTGAAAGAGTTCAAATATATGATATTTAATTAGAAGATGAATTAATTAATTATTCAATTTAGTTTAAATTAAATGAGATTTAATTAAACTGTAGTCTATGAGGGAATTATTAGAATATGATTCTAATGTGTAATTAATTAAATATGGGTGATATTTAATTATGAAATTAATTAATTATTGGAATTAATTAATTGATTTAGTTTAATTGAATTAATTAAATGCGATTTAATTAAGTTTAATTAAGCTATATATTATGTGAGGAAATTACATTTAAATAAGACTTAAATGTGCATGAGATTAATTAATTAATATGATTAATTAATTAACATTTAATTAATTGATTTAATCAACTAATTAATTGATCTTGATCTAATGGTCAAGATTGTTTCCTAACCTCACATTAGGGTTTCCTCTCTTATCAAAGGAAAGGTTATGAGAACCCTAACCCTAAGGTCTCATTCTAGCCTCCCTCTCATATTCTCTCAACCCAAGAACTCTAGAGAGAATTTTTCTCTCTAAGAGTTTTTCCTATTCAAGATTAGGTAGTCCCACAACTACGTTCCTAATCTCAGAGTTATAGTGGGGAAACCCTTGTGGTGGTGTCCGTTGAAGAATTCAGAGTCGTCAGACGGAGGTATGTTTCTCATCGCTTAACTTTTTGCCAATGTATTGGTATTTTGTAGAACAAATTAATTTACGAACGGTCCAATTGCTTCCACTGTAACAGAATTGGGAATTCCAATCCTTCAGCACCTTCCTTTTCGGTGGCTCAATCATAGAAACTTTGAAGTTAAGCGTGCTTGGCTTGGAGAAGTTCTATGTTGGGTGACCTCCTGTGAATTTTCCTAGGAAACATGTGAGTGAAGACAAAGCATGCTAAAAGGACCCCGTGTTGGTTTGTGGGGGCAGTCTTCATTCTTAGAAGTGGTTTAAAACGAGTATGGTAATGTGACCAGGTAGCAGGGGAATGCCGGGGCTGTTAGGTGCCGAATCCGGATTCCGAATCCTATGCCTAGGGCGTTACAGATGGTATCAGAGTGGAACCTCTCCCAATAGGATGTGGTTCGGGGACGAACCAAGGCAGAAGCTGGTGGGCATGTGACGCCCGAGGTCAGGAGGGTACATGAATGAACCGAGATCACATCCGAATGAGAGGGATCCTGAGGATATGAAAGCATGGTCAAGATAAGTTTAAAAGAATTGATAGATACTACCTATACCAACAAGGTGCACCTTCCTTCTCGGTGGCTCAATCATAGGAACTTTGAAGTTAAGCGTGCTTAGCTTGGAGAAGTTCTATGTTGGGTAACCTCCTGAGTATTTTCCTAAGACCCCGTGTTGGGGTGGTTTGTGGGGATAGTCTGCACTCTTAGAAGCGGTTTAAGAAGAGTATGGCGACGTCGCTAGGCCGTAGGGGATGTAGGGGAATGTCGGGGTCGTGAGGTAGGGGAATGTCGGGGTCGTGAGGTGCCGAATCCGGATTTTGAATCCTAGGCCTGGGGCGTTACATTTTCATATAGAGAGTAAATTGGTAATTTTGCTAGGATGATGACGTAAGCAAAAGGACATATATCCTTATTCTAAAAAGGTAGGACATTTTTCATTTTGGCCTTTCAAAATGGGTCATCCACGCAATTATCCCAATTTATTATACTAATTATTATTACGATGATGGATTCAAGAGTGAAGAATTAATAATTAATCATGGATTAAAAATTAATTTAAGGAGGTTGTTTTTTTTTTTGAAATAATTAAAGGAGGTTGTTATATGGGAACATTGTACCGACCAATTGAATATAATAATAGCAAATAGAAAAGTGTTTATGGTGAAATGCCTACCTTTGCCTTTGCGCAACCTATTTTATTTTATTTTTATTTTTTTGAGAAGAAAAGCCTCATCTTGTTGCTAATAGTTTATAATTTTATTTATTTATTTTTTTCGATGGCACGTGATTTATAATTTTATTATAATAGATGTTTTATTTCTTTTAAACTTTGTTATAATTATCCAAAAAAAAAAAAAAAAACTTTGTTATAATCATGAAATTTTTACCATTTTTTTTAGTTCAACAACAATCGGAGGTGGAGAGATTCGAACCTCTGACATGGTGGTCGAGGATATATGTCAATTATCGCTGAACTATGCTCACTTTGACAATTATGAAATTTTTACTTGTTTTGTTAGAAGGGTAGAATTTTGTTCCCCTTATTCTCTTGCCCAGGTCCAAATAAAAAAAAATGAAAGTTATTAAGCACAATGATTTTTTTTTTTTTTTTTTTTGAAAATTAAAATTCTAATCTTAGTTTTATTAAATTTCTTTTCATGGAAGTTTTATTAAGTTTATTGGGTTAGTTTTTTAGTTATTGAAATTTGACCTTGATTAAAAAGATTTTTTTTTAAAAAAATAGATTAAAACACAGAGAAAGTTGTTATTAAATAAGTGGGTGTATGTGCCCACATGAGCATAACTCAATTGATATAAATTTTGTACTAATGACCAAGAGGTCTGTGATTTCTCCACCCTACATGTTATAAAAAAAATGTGCATGTTTAACTAAAAAAAGTCTAAACTAATTTTTTAAAGTCAACAAGAGTATGACTCAATTGACATTGAACATGTACCCTTGACCAAAAAGTTAGAGATTTGAATCTCTCACCCCACATATTGTAAAAAAAAAAAAAATACTATTTTTATTAATTAAAAAATTATATATCTAGATTGAAAAAATCAATGAATGACTGATTCATTAAGCCAAGATTTGATTAATAAATTTTAAGTTATTGAAAAACTATTTTATTGAAATTATATTTATATTATATTCTGGCTATTTTAAATAATTGATTCCCCTTCTTAAATAATGATTCTTTTAATTGATTAATTTTAAGAATATTTTAAAAAGTCTGTGTTTTTTCTTTCTGAAAAAAAGATATTAAGAAACTAACATTTTAAAAAATAAAACTATGAAATTTGACTTTCAATGTAAATTGATGAAGTTGTTATTATTGCTCTACACTTAGGATAGGAAGAATAATAAATATTAAAATGTGGAGAAGATTAGAGACAAGTGTTTTATTTCCTTTTGTTGGTTTACCAATCATTATTATTAAGGTTAAAAATATCATTTTTGTCATCGGTTTCATTTCATTTTAATCTTTGTATTTTCAAATATTTAAATTTAGTTCCTTACATTTAATAAAGTTTAAAATTGATACCCATTATTTTAAAGTTAATTTTTATTAAAATTCGTTAATAATAATAATAATTTTCATAGAAGAAAAGATGTGAACATATTTATAAAATTTATAAAAGAAAGACTAATGGAGACTATTATTAAAAAAAAAAAAAAACTAAAAGTAGAGACAAATTTTAAACTTTATTAAAAATATAGAGACTAAACTATGGACATTTCCAAATATAAGGACTCAAATGAAACGAAACCTAAAGTTTTAAAACGAAAATGGTAGTTTCTAATATTATTAATTTTATTTATTTCTTAAGGAATGTGCTACAAGGCTCTTTCACTTGAAAAAGTGCGTCTTCAATAATTCAACAAATTCAAAGTTGAGCTGTTCTATTCCTAGCTTGTCCTAAAACATTATTGGTGAATTATTTAATTAAAAGTGCATATTCTTCATATGGTTGGATTGTATTTTAATCTTTAATTTTTCATATCTATTATGTTTTAATTCCTAAATTCTTTTAGTCCTTTAATTTCACAGGAAGAATTGTACAAATTATTCTTGGAGTATGAGTTTTATTACAATCACATTCTTGAATTTTAAATTTGATCAATCAACTTTTGGTACATTGTTAAGTGTTGTAATTAGCTCTTTCAAACAATGTTGTAATTGTAATTAACTCTTTTGGCTAGTTATTGTTGAATTAACATTTAGTTGGACTTCACATGTGTGATTCATACCTGAGTAGAGAAGGGCAAACTTATTGTTGAGGACCTTATGAGGGCGGTCTCACTAAAGATTTATGGATGTGATTGCAACACTTGACAAAATTAATCGACTTTAAAATTTTTTAATATTAAAGTCCCGTTTGATAACTATTTAGTTTTTGGTTTTTGGTTTTTGAAAATTATTCTTGTTTTCTCCAAATTTCCTTACATAGTTATCATCTTTGTCAATGACACATTTGAGTTCCTAACCAAATTCCAAAAACAAAAAAAAGTTTTTGAAAACCACTTTTTAAAAATTTTTAAAAATTAACTTGGTTTTTGAAAATATTGGATGAAGGTAGATAACAAAACAAAACAAACTTGGAGGTAGTAGTAGTATAAGCTCAATTTTCAAAAACTAAAAATAAAAAACGAAATCTTATCAAAAGGAAGCCTAAATGTCAAAGTTTGAAGTTGGGATGTTAATTGCAAATCTTTTCACAATAATTCTTAATTCATTCTATAATTGAGACTACTTCCAAATCATAATTTAAAGAATTTGATTCTGGTGCCTTTGCAGAGAGAAGATATCTTTCCTTTCCTTTTTGTTGGTTCTTGTCGAAATTAACCCAGCCAACCATACTTAAGAAAAATAAAAAAACGAGGAAGAAGAAGAAAGACTAAAGAGAAGTGAGAAGACACAAGGATTATAGTGGTTCGACAACAATGATCTACCTCCACTTTTGAACACCAGAGAGAGCTTTATTTTTCATAAAAAAAAACAGAGTGTACAGCAATACAAGTTTTTGTATGTGTATCGGGCTGAACTTTCTTCTCTTTATAAGATTTATAACATAAAAGTCACATGCCTCTCACATGACTTACTTAACAACTTACCGACGGAATCTTTTAAAATAACAACTCAACGAATCAAATATTAACCATCAAAATCTCAACAGTTCTCTCTCTAGAGTTCAAGTGAGAAGAGCACTAAAGACATCATTGACTCTTTATGAATTTTGTGATCCCCATTCCACAGGAAGCATTTGATTTATGTTTTGAGATTTTTTTCTCCCTATTTTGTTTTGTTTTCTTTCTCTCTCTCCCTCTCTTTTGCTTTGCAGTTTTTTTTTACATTCGAATCAATAAAAGAATATGATCAACAAACTAAGCAGACAGCCAGATGGACTAAACTGTTACACCACTAGCAGACCCATTACACAATAACCAACTTAAACCCAGACTAGCAACTAGTTCTGCTCCCGCCTGCCTTAACTCCCGCCTCAAGCCAGTCCCCATCCTCGCACTTTAGACCTGTAAGTTCACAATCCAATTACAGCAAATTAGCACAGGAAATTAAACACACATTAACTCACTCCACACACCAGAATATCCTGTCTAAACACCCCAACCTGCAACCTGATAAATCTCAATCAAACCTACAGTTATATATTTAATATAGATGGTAGAAACTCAGTAGCTAAAATTTATCACAATCAAGTCCGTGCGCTCCAAATGCTAAGACTTATGCCTGAGAGAAGAGCTAAAGCATGCTAACAAATTCAGAAACAAATCAAAGTTAACCCCACGAAACCTCTCGCGTGTGCAAGTGCAAAGCCTCACCTAAAACAACCCCTACTAGTCCAAGAAAGGCTTATAAACTCCTCCACCTATCTTCCCCCTACACTGGCACTAAGGTCTCGCCTAGAAGCTAAATGGCACAAAAGAGGATGCGTTCTCAAACCTAGGGCCTGCAAGAGATAAACTCATTTACTAATTTTACCACACTCTAAAGGCGGGCTACTAGCTTTCACACTATAATGTAGGATACCATAACCCGAGTTTTACCCTCGGTGGGCCTAACTGAACACAGTGCAGACAACACTTTTTACCCCTTATTTTCCTTGGCTCTTACAAGCATGCTTTTATTGAGGAAACAAGGAACATATTTAAGTATCCCCATACATGCTCACGCCTCGTTTTACCACTCATATTTTAGCAGGTCTTACTATTCTTTCTCTTTTCTTTTTCTTTTCTTTTCTGCAGAAAAGTTATCTTAAAAGGAGTTTTTATTGAATTAAAACACACCTTTTAAATATCTTCTAAATATATAGTTTATAACATAATATTTAGATATATTTAATTTCAATTTGGTCCCTAATTTTTAGGTCCCATTTGATAACCTACTTAACTTTTGGATTTTTGAAAATTAAGCTTAAAATACTATTATTACCTATGAGTTTCTTCGTTTTATTATCTACTCTTACAAATGTTTATTCTAAATCTAAGTCATTTTTTAAAATTAAAACAAATTTTTGAAAATTTATTTTTGTTTTTAGAACTTGACTAAAAATTCAAACATTTTCTGAAAGAAAGATAAAACCACCTTAAAAGAAAATTTAAGAAGAAACAAGTACAATTTAGAAAAAAAACGATAACTATTGCAGTTTAATTACAAATGGTTTTATTTCTAACCATTTGGTATTTTTGAAATCATTTTCTAGTCAATAAGGCCTTGGTTTTTACTATTATTTTTTACAAAATAACTATATGGTCTTTATTATTATTTTGCCACATAATGTCTCTTCATTCAATACTTGTCTTAGTCAGCTTAATAAAGTTTTAATGCATGCTCATATACAATATTTTAATACATATTTATTTTTTAAAAAACATATATGTTAATACATATATTTGCAAACATCAATACACATACTAAAATTCTCAAAAAAAAAAAAAAAAAAAAAAAAACACATACTAAAAGTTCAAGTACGGTCACATGCATAACCTATAGTATTATTTTAATTAATTTAACTAAATAACCTCATTAATTAATTACTAAATTAAATATTTAGACCTACATTTTAATCATATTCAATTGTATTTCTCAATGTGCACCTAATGCGCATTAAATTTAACCTGTAGTTTTAATATAAATTCAATTCACATTAAATATTTGAACTACTTTAAATATTTTATTCTCTCATAAATTAATTTTGAATTATATCCAAATTTAAATTTATATTATAAAGTTTAATTAAATATATAAACTTTATATTATAATGTATGATACATTATATTAATTCCCTTAATAAGCCACTTTGAACATGAATTAATTGGTTAAGGCATATACCTTTGACCACGAGTTCAAATGTTTAAATCTTCCCATATATGATGTTGAACTAAAAAAACATTAGAAATTAAAAAAATCTAAATCACATCCTTTTAAAAGTTTGGTCACAAAGAATAAAACCTTAACCATGACCAAACTTAAACCATATAATTTTAATGAAAGTAAATGGAAGAAAACACACTAACCAAACACATTGTACCCTTACTTTAGAGGGAAACATCTTTTCTTTTACTTTAAATTTCATTTTTTAAAAAAATTTCCCACAGAGAATATTGAAAGTTTGTCAAGTTTGTCCCCTCAAAAAGACATTGAACTGAACATGTCTTGCCATTCACTATTTTAGCAAAGGCAATGATTGAGATGCAAAATTATTATTTGAGTGTCTAAATAATTCCCACATGATTTGTCAAATAATGCATCAATGCTTCCTATTTTGCTAGCCCTTCTATGATAGTACTCTCCAAGCTCTTAGCCAGATTTATTTTTTATTTTCCTTTTGAATTTTTTTTTTGGAATTTTACATTTTGAAGAACATTTTCCTAACTTTTATTGTATTCCGTATTTCTTTTTAGGGCTAATATATATCACAAAAAAGAGAGAACATTATATATGCAATTTCTTATTTTTCAAAATTTATAAAACCAACTAAAATATCATTCACAGTTTTCAATAATAGTTGAATTTTTCTCATTAATTTGTTTTAAGTTAAAAAAATCACCCAACAAAATTCAATAACTATTGCAGGATATTGTTAAAAGTAATAGGTATTAATATGTTTTAGTTCTATTTGATTCGCGTATTAATTTTGCCAATCTAAACGTAACTCAATGGATAAAATACCTATTACAATTTTAAAGCTTGAATGATTGTTGAACAAAAACAGATTCACGTGTTAATTTTTATAGTTTTTAAAATGCAACTATTAAGGTCTGTTCAATAACATTCAATGTTTTTGTTTCTTTAAATTATGCTCATTGACTAAGATTTTTCTTTATTTTCCCATCTATTTTATAAATTATATTTGTATAAATGTATTCATTGTGTCAAGAAACAAAAAGAAATACACGTATACTCAAAAAGAAAAAAACAGCTATACACTAACAATTAGAATAATTTGGATTTATTTTAACACCAAATAATAATGTACATAACATTAGAAAAGAAATTGAAACCAACATGTTAGAAGATCCAAAGTGCAACGATCTTGAAAGTATATTTTTTTTTACGGTTGAACACCATAGAGGAAATTGAGATTGAACCATCGACTTTTGAAATGCATTTCTAATTTCCACAGCAAGGGTTTATAGATAAAACAAGTCTCAACCCCAAATTAAAATGCTCATCTTCGTTTATTGTGGTGACTGTTGTAAGGGGACCGATTGGAAAAGCACAAAAGAGAAGAGAAGAACGAGAGCTGAGATAGAACGTGGGGCCAGTAATTGGAAATGGAATGTGATGGCATTGAAAGAATAGCATTTTTAATTATATTAGATGCTAGGTCTCGTGGTTATGCTCATCCAAGGCCACCCATGGTTACATGCTCATAACATCTCTGCATGCTTCCCTACCTTGTGTTGTATGCTTGTGAAGCTATGTTGTTTTACTTATTGCTTTGAAGTCTACAAATTGCTTTCCAAAACCTTTTCTCTTACCACACATGGGTAATGTTATTTCGAGTTGGCTAAGTTGGCTTTTGAACCAGAGCTAGTGTCGTCACCCAATCATCTCGAAGCTTTGTCGGAGTATGATTGTGATAGCTCGTATTAAAGCTCTGTGACGTCCCACACATGTTGGTGCAATTAATTCCGTGTGTTAAAGTCGAAATTTGAAATGTAATTTTTGTTTGGCTTTTATTTCGAAATTGTTAATTAATGGTCATTATGTTTGGGTAATTTTTGGAGTTAAAAGAGGTTATGTTTAATTAAATTTCCTCCCCCTAAAATTCATTAAATTCCTAAGTCAATTTTTAGTTGGATAATGGTTAGGGGTTTTGAATTTTATGCTCAATGTAGGGAATAGGTTGGAGAATTTACTATTTTTGGATATTTATTATTGGGTTCAAATTTATTAAAAGAAAAAAAAAAAAAAAAAAAAAAACCATCTCATCTCTTTCCCTCTCTCTCACGCGTGCAAGGCCCCTCTCTTTTGTTTTCATGTGACAGCCGCCCTCAACGATTTTTCCAACGACGTCGCCCCCGTCTCGTCGCCGGCAAGTAGTAGACCCGGCGTCTGATAGCAAAAATTATGAATTATTTAATTATTCAATTTAGTTTAAATTAAATGAGATTTAATTAAACTATAGTCTATGAGGGAATTATTAGAATATGATTCTAATATGTAATTAATTGAATAGGGAGGATATTTAATTAATTGTAAAATTAATTAATTAATTGAATTAATTAAATGTGATTTAATTAAGTTTAATTAAACTATATTATGTGAGAGAATTACATTTAAATGTGCATGAGATTAATTAATTAATATGATTAATTAATTAACATTTAATTAATTTATTTAATCAATTAATTAATTGGTCTTGATCTAACGGTCAAGATTGTTTCCTAACCTCACATTACGGTTTCCTCTCCTATAAAAGGAAAGGTTATGAGAACCCTAACCCTAAGGTCTCATTCTAGCCTCCCTCCCATATTCTTTCAACTCAATAATTCTAGGGAGAATTTTCTCTAGACGTCAACAGAGGTTTGCTTCTATTTCTCTTTTAGATTAGATCTTTTATTGTATGCTTAGCCTAAATAGATTTTATAGAATGTGTTTTGTAATTTTTGCCAATGTATTGGTATTTTGGTAGAAACAAAATTAACTACGAAATGGTCCAATTGCGCTTCCGCTAACGGAATTAGGGAGTTCCAATCCTTCACCTATCCTATCGAGGTGACAACAGAGGTGTGAATCCTATAAAGCCATCTAAAACCAACAAAACTACGCTAGGAAGGACTCATGCTCAATTTAGTCAAGAAAAATTTTGAAAAAAATTTAATGAAGTCTCTAAAGATGCTAGAATACATGCAATTCAACTACAAGAAAAATATATACTCATGCTTTTCTCATCCTAAAAATCTCATAATCAATTTTAAAGCAAGGTATAAAATCTCATATTTTAAAGCTTAAAAAATTTTCCTTAATTTTAAAATTGCTCGAACTCGGATCTCAGGTCAGTTCCCAGGTAGGGGGTGTTTCGAAAACCGTTAGCTTAAATACCTTCAGCCTTAGACAGAACTTCACCGAGAGAGTTTGGTTTTAAAATTGCTCAAAATAATAGGTCCAATGCTCAAATGCATGACCTCATTCCAATTAAACACAAAGCAATAAATCAAGCATGCATATAGAATATAGTCTGTGCGCAAAGATTCAATGAAAATCTAACATGCAAGATATTTCTTCTACCCCCAACCTAAGCGTTACATTGTCCGTAATGTAAATTAAACATGGAAAGTAAGGGACAAAAAGTAAAAGGGAACAAAAAACCTCCACTGTTTAAGCACGAGGTTGGCAAATATGAAAACTCCCACAATTGACAAAAATTGAAGAGATTTGGTGTAGTGATCCTACCAAAAACAAAAACAAAAATAAATTAGGAAAACAACTAAATAAGGAAAGAAAATAAAAAAGGAAGGGATAGAATTTTGGTTTTGCTTTCAAAAGCTAAATCTCCATGAAGCTCAATTCTTTTTCCTTGCTTCTAGTGTGCAACAAGCTTGCTCTTGCTAAAGGATTGTCACGAAGGCCTACAAGAAACAAACTACAGAAAACAAGAAAAAGGTGAAAAACACAAAAGGAAATAGAAATAAGACACCATGTTCCCTGACAACGGAGCCAATTTGACGGGTCAGAGTTGTCGAGGCTACTGTTGGTCAAATAAAATTTATAATCCACGGCACTACTACTATTTTGTAGCAATAGTGGCTGGGGTCGAACACAGGGAAGGGGACCTAGCAGTTATAGGATTTCGTGCTTATGAAAACAGGGGAGATTTTTAGAATGAAGGGCAAGGAAAATAATAAAATATTGAATTTAAATGGCACAAAATAAACATGCAGAAGAGAAATTAGATGGAAACAATAACATGAAAAGGGATCGTTGGATTGAGATTTATTATGCTTGATTCTAATTCGTTGGCTTCCTAGTTTTGTCTAATAATTATTCTAAACTGATTTTATTAGTCCGGTCCGCTTCTGGGTTACTCGGAGGACCCCCCCTACACTAACCTGTGCTAATTATCTTGCTAACCGTGAAATATGCAATTAATAAGATTAATTAATATAAACTCAATCGCTCACCACCCCTTATATATAATTTAGCAACCATCCAAGACCTCTGCAACGGTTACTAATTATATCTAACTAGTTAATTAACAAGCAATTTCGCAACTACCTATTAAAACTTGCTGCTTTGGGATCGTGGGTCCGGAATCGTAAGAACCAAATTCAATTGCAATTTAAATCTAATTCCTACAACATTTAACATGCATCCTAGGCCTATCAAGGGTCGTCTCGTGTAGAGTGGCTTGCCTCAACCTAGTGGCTATCTAAAAATAACTAATAGAATACACAAGCGGTAATCGCATAGGGTGTCAATCCTAATAGACTAGCCTCATGTATTGGTTTAGACGGGATAACATGAAAAACTTAATAAAAATACAGCAAGAAGAGCAAATATAACTCAGAAAACTCAGCCAATCTTATTAAGAATCAAGACATAAACCCAATCCAACGATCTAAACGAGATTAGCTACGCATAGATGAAGTAATAGCAACAATAAACATGAAAGAATCCATAAAATATGACCAAGAATGGTCTACAACAGTGCTGGAATGTAAAAGAGGCAAAGAAATCGTAAAAAGGACCAAAGTTCTAACCTAACAATAGACTAAAATTGAGGCTACATATATATAGAAAATACGGCAGCGTCGAGACGCTGCGAACATTACACTCCGGCCATAATTCGCGTCGGCGTCGACACGCCAAGGCCGGCGTCTCGACGCCAGCCTCAAATCTCAATTTGCTGCTCGGTTTTGACTAGTTTCCTCTCAGTATGGGACTTCAATCTTCGGCTTTTGGTGTCATTCTTCAGGCCCGCTTCAACACAATTGGGTCTTTTCACCTCCTCGCCGTCCAAGACACCGAGATGGCTCCAAAACTCCGTAATTGGCCCGAATTAACACCAATTAGCGTGATCGGCTCCTGACATAGCCTAAACTCAATTAACCTGTAAATAGGACGAGTAAAGCATAAAATGATTCCAACAAAGCTTAGATTAGAGGCGATAAAATAGGACTATTTAGGTCCTATCAAATGCCCACAACCTAAATCTTGCTAGCCCTTGAGCAAGGCACACACAGACCAAAGAGAAAGATGTGCATATAATTGAAAAGTGATTTAATCCTCAACACTCAAATATTCCAAAAACTAAAGCAATCAAGAGACATTTGCAAGAGAGACAAATGAGGAGACAAATAAAAAATTTTCATAGATTATCTTGCACAAGAGAGCTTCATCCCTCCTAATGAAGACTTTACTAGCCTGGGATTGGTTTACTCAACTCTCATCCTATCTTCCCCCTACACTGGCACTAAGGTCTTGCTAAAAGGCCCAAATAGAAAAAACTAGGTTGCTTCCTCTTGCTTAGGTGCCTGATCAAGGAAATCTTTTTTCTTTCTTTTCTTTTCTTTTCTTTTTTTTTCTTTTTGCATTTATTTTGGATGGGGCACTAGCTTTCACACTACAGTGCAGGGACCCATAACCCGAGTTTTACTCTTGGCTGGCCTAACTGATCACACTGTAGGTAGCACTTTTTACCCCTAGGCGTTTAAGCTCAATGCAAGCATGCTTTTTCTTTCAAAATAAAAATGACGAGCATATGATTTTTCTTTTAGCTCGCGCTCACTGACTTATTTTTTAACTTTTTTTTTTATTGCAGGAATATTTTCTTTTTCTCTCTTAGGCAACACTCCACACACTATTTTGCAAAAAAATTAGACTTTCTCGCTTAACCTTACACCTATCGGGGTGACAACAGGAATATGAGCTAAGTAACTCTCTCCTAAGCATTCGAGTCCTACTTTAAAGCAAGAAAGACACCCAACATGTGCAAGACATATCCAAGAAAAGTTTTAAAATGGCTCATTTTTTGAACACTCCCGGTCACAACTCATCGAAAGCAATAACTTTTCGAAAAAATTTGAGTCAATCCTAGGAAATCATCATCACTTAAACAAGCATATACACAACAAGCATGCAAGACATTTCATTAAGCACAAATGCTAGCCTGGCGCTCAGATGCTGAAGGCCCAATAGAAGTGTAAAGTACATTCCCCACCCCCAACCTAAAATTTACATTGCCCTCAATGTAATAACTCATGAAGAATTAAGACAATACAAAGGGAAAGAGTAGCACTTCCCTGAATATCGAACTCATGGGTGGGGAATCACGCTTTCTTATAAATGTAGAAACTTCGTTTTGGTATCGCCAATCCAAAAGAACAAACAAAATCAAGGAAAAGACATAAAAACAACTGATAAAAATAAACCTATCTAAGAATTGAAATGACAGAAAGCAATAAAATTTTGCAAATGTTTAAGGTCGTTTGCTCGACCACGCTCTCCTCTCTTCTCATCCGAAATCGATCTCCTTGATTTTCAGTGCATCATTTTTATTTCTCTTCTTTTTGATTTGCTCCTGCATAAATAAATTAAACTTGCACACAGAGTGCAAGGCATGGAAAAATTTAAACATATTATCGATCATCCCCAACATACTAACCAAAACACCTTTATATTTAGCAACAGACTGGTCAGCTATTAGAATTACAAAATCTAACTCATTCGATTCAGTACTAATAAGGTCAAGGGAAATAGAAATTGACTTAGAATCAACCAAAGCTAATTCATCAACTATTTCCATCTCTCCTATAATGCAAGGGGAATCACATGAATCAGACTCAGTGTATAAAGAAGGTTCAACCTCAGACTTACCGACCTCATTAGGCTTACCTTCTTGTGCTACTCAAAATCTTCGTTATCCGATGAATGGGAAGAATTTACCTCTCGAGCTCGCCATATGATGAGTCCGACATACGTTGCCAAGCTCGAAATTATCTCTCTAGCCTCACTGGGTGTTTTGTCAAGCGCATCACCACCACTCGCTATATCCAACATCCTTCTATCGTCAGGTGCTAATCCTTCAATGAAGTGCAACAACAGGGACTCCTCAGATAATTGGTGATGAGGAAGTGCACATAACCTTTTGAAGCGATCCCAATACTTGTGAAATTCTTCCTCAGGCGCTTGGGTGATGTATATGATTTCGTTGGTGACTTCAAGGTCTCCAAGAGATGGGAGATGACTTAAATAAGGAGCTACTAGGTCTTGTTGGGTTTTATGCCCTAAAACTCGTAGATAGTAAATGTACCTTTTGACCGAACATTAATAAAATGATGTATTATTCATTTATCTGTGTTTGTATTGAGAAATCTTGTCTTATTAACCCTAATCCAATAAACTAAACATCCTAGGTTCATAGTATGAGGCTTGAACTAGTATGTAGGGACATACGGGGATTAATGTTCAAGATTCAGCCTAAAGGATCTATAGTATAGGGATAAGGCTGGGTACCTTATCTTGGTGACACTATGGATACGACCCGCTTTGTATTTTGATACAAACGTAATGATCCAACGCGTTCATGTAGTTGACATGCGAGTGGGGGTATCCTATGCAATTAGTTTGCATAAGACCGGACCGCGAAATAGTTAACCACTAGCTTTAACACCGTTAGTTAGCTTGGTTTCTATTTCACTAGGATGATCTAGGCAACTTGGTCTCAATCCTGAGTGGATTATGGACTCCTGTCTGTGAGGGATTGTCCTTTGATTTGTACGGGTGAGAGCTGCCTGCACGCCGACTCAATAAGCCTAGCATTTTGGGGACAAGACCGAGTGGGGAGCTGGGAACATAATCACACAAGATGGAATTCATTCCTTCTCGACTCTAGGGTAAGTAGAGGTGTTCCTTTAAGTGGTGTCTCTGGGTCTTGAACAATGGGCCCTGCCCTCTCTATGGCACGAGAGGGATTTCTGTTTGTTGGTTGGACCACAAACAGGTTGTTCATTAGAGGAGCACTGGTACTTAAGGATAAAGAGGTAGCTCAAGGGTAAAACGGTAATTTGACCTAGCTGGGATACGAACACACGTGAAGGGCTGACTTGCTGTTGATGGTCGATATCCGTGGACACAGAAATATATCTGCATTGAGAAGAGTGCAGTTGTGGTTCTATAGTGGAGTGAACCACAGTTAACGAACATTGATTAACTTGGTTAATGAGTTTAGCCAGTTAATCTCATATCGTTGGAGTTTCTGATCTGTAGGTTCATTAGGTCCCACCGGTAGCTCATTTAGGGCGTTGAGGTAAATTTCTAAGGGAGATTTGTATTTTCGAAGGTGTTCGAATATTAAGTTAAAATATGAATTTGATTCATATTAAAACTATATGTTAAAATTAATGCGCATTGGATACACATTAAAACTATAGTTTATGTGAGAGAAATATAATTAAATATTTGATATTTAATTATACTATTAATTAATTGGTGAAATAATTAATTATTAGTTTTGATATAATTTAATTAAATTGCATTAAAACTATAGGTTTTGTGGGATAATTATATAAATGAGATTTATATAATTGATAATTAGATTAATTGTTAATTTAATTATATAATTAATTATTTATATTAATTAATTATTATTATTTTCCTATAAGTTAATATTAACTGAAGGGAATTAGTCAATCCCACTACCCTAGGCTTGCTCCACGTATTTGAGAGGTTATTAAGGGTTTTGTTTTCATCCGTTGACTATCTCCTGATCAGTTTTGACGATTATCCTTGAACCTCTCTCACGCAATCTCTCTCTCACTCTTAGCCCCTCTGCGTTTTTCATCCTCTAAGAAACACAGAGACAAAAATTCTCCCAAAAACCTTAAAGATTTTTGCTCCCACGAGCATCCTCAACCTTATTCCCAAGGAGAATACCGGTGCAACCGTATTGGTAGTGTTCGTGGGCGTTTTTACAGCAAAAGAAATGATCTTTGCTGCAGTTTTTGGGTAAATTCATCAAGGGAATTGGTGAAACGGACAAAATCTTCAAGCAAAGTAAGGTCTCCTAAACCCTTGATCATTAGGATCATTTAGAAAATTATTTTAGGGTATTTTCTAATAGATCTTGCATGTTTTATAATCGTTTTACAACAATTTTTTTTTTCTTGTTTTGTTGCTGTAAATATCTTTGCAATCCGTATTGGTTTTTCGTTTGGAATAAAAAATACAGTATGGTTTGATTGTTCTTCTGCTGCGTAGGGCTTTAATCCCTGCAGGTCTTGCATCATGCACCCGGCCATGGCACTCTAAGTTACCACACCGAGGTTATGCTGATTTCGTTGTTAAGCTCTGCAAAAAGAAAAATTAAAAAAAAAAAAAATCTTATAAACACTAGAAAACACACTTCCTCGACAATGGCGCCAATTTGACGGGTTAGAATTGTCGAGGCTCCTGCTGGTCAAATAAAATTTATAATCCACGACACTACTACTATTTTGTAGTAATAGTTTCCAGGGTCGAACACAGGGAAGGGGACCTAGCAGTTATAGGATTTTGTGCTTATGAAAACAGGGGAGATTTTTAGAATGAAGGACAAACAAAATAATAAAATACTGAATTTAAATGCCACAAAATAAACGTGCAGAAGAGAAACTAGATGAAAACAATAACATGAAAAGGGATCGTTGGATTGAGATTTATTATGCTTGATTCTAATTCGTTGGCTTCCTAGTTTTGTCTAATAATTATTCTAAACTGATTTTATTAGTCCGGTCGGCTTCTGGGTTACTCGGAGGACCCCCCTAAACTAACCTGTGCTAATTATCTTGCTAACCGTGAATTTTGCAATTAACAAGATTAATTAATATATACTCAATCGCTCGCCATCCCTTATACATAATTTAGCAACCATCCGAGACCTCTGCAACGGTTACTAATTATATCTAACTAGTTAATTAACAAGCAATTTCGCAACTACCTATTAAAACTTGCCGCTTTGGAATCGTGGGTCCAGAATCGTAAGAACCAAATTCAAATGCAATTTAAATCTAATTCCCACAACCTTTAACATGCATCCTAGGCCTATCAAGGGTCGTTTCGCGTAGAGAGTGACTTGCCTCAACCTAGTGACTATCTAAAAATAACTGATAGAATACACAAATGGTAATCGCATAGGGCGTCAATCCTAATAGACTAGCCTCATGTATTGGTTTAAACGGGATAAGATGCAAAACTTAATAAAAATACAGCAACAACAGCAAGTATAACTCAGAAAACTCAGCCAATCTTATTAAGAATCAGGACATAAACCCAATCCAACGATCTAAATGAGATTAGCTACGCATAGATTAAGTAAAAGCAACAATAAACATGAAAGAATCCATAAAATATGACCAAGAAGAATGGTCTACAACAGTGCTGGAATGTAAAAGAGGCAAAGAAATCGTAAAAAGGACCAAAGTTCTAACCTAACGGCAGACTAAAACCGAGGCTACATATATATAAAAAATATGGCAGCCTCAAATCTCAACTTGCTGCTTAATTTCTCGGTTTTGACTCGCTTCCACTCGATACGGGGCTTCAATCTTCAACTTTTGGTGTCATTCTTCAGGCTTGCTTTAACACAATTGGGTCTTTTCACCTCTTCGCCGTCCAAGAAATCGAGATGGCTCCAAAACTCCGTAATTGGCCCGAATTAACACCAATTAGCGTGATCGGCGCCCGACATAGCCTAAGCTCAATTGACCTGTAAATAGGACAAGTAAAGCATAAAATTATTCTAACAAGCTTAGATTAGAGGCGATAAAATAGGACTATTTAGGTCCTATCACCTTGATAAGAATAAATTAGCTCATGTTACAAAGAGAAAACATAGCGCAATACATAGAATCACACGGTGAGATAACTGCACTGACACTTGATTTCCTCTTCTCTGTTCTTTTCTCTCTCTTTCTCTCTCTCCGTTGTCGAGCTCCCTTTCTTCTGGCAAATGGGCGATTTTTATAGGCTAAAGATGCTGACTTCTCCAAGAAATTGGCTTGCGTGCCCCACCCTTCTCTTGCCAGCTTGCAAATCAGTCACACGTCAGAATGACCATCCATTCGACTGTCATCGTACTTTTTCACGCTCTGGGATCTGTGCCTGTGTTGAAGATAACTTGGACAAGGAAATAACTACAGAAAACTTGTGTTAGTGGATATAGATATGTGATTTCTTGCCGCATTAAGGAATACTCATTTAAAGATTTAATTACTGCAATTATCCGCTTTTATGCGTTTGACCAGCACATCTTTGATCTTTTCCAACCTTATTTAATTTAATTTTAGGAGAGAAATAACTTGCTTTTTGCAAGTCATCAATCGATCCTTGCTTCCATCTTACTAATGACAATGTCTTGTCTCTCTACTCTAGCTTGCACTGTAGTTACTGCTCCTTGCACATTGATTGACAAATTCCTAGTCTCATTAATGAACTTTTCTAACATATCCTCCAAAGGATTCTTTTTCTCTTGATGAATTGTTTCTTCTGGCTGAGATTCCACTTTAGATTTTTCATTGCTTACCTTAGGCAGAATTGGAATCTCTGATCCTGAGAGCTTGTTCAAAGCCTTAGTTAGAGCTTCAACTTGAAATTTCAAAGAACTCACCTCATCGGTTTCACACGGTCCCCCTTTTGGTTTGGACTCTGATTGTTCAGACGGCCATTGGTAAGTTGTTAGGGCCAACTCTTCTACTAAAGCTCGAGCAACATCACAATTTTGGCCAAAACGTTTCCTCCAGCCGCAGTGTCAAGAATAGTTTTACAATCACTCTTTTAACCATTATAGAAGAGTTGTACCTGAAGCCAGTATGGGTACCCATGTTGTGGGCATTTCTTTAACATATCCTTATAACGTTCCCAAGCCTCATACAGTTGCTCATCTTCCATTTGTCTAAACAACCCAATTTCCGTTCTGAGGTTTGTAATTTTTGTCAATGGGAAAAATTTGTAAGAAAAGCATTAACCAATTCATTCCAATTTAAAATACTGTTTGGAGTTAATGAGTCTAACCAATCTGTAGCCCTATCTTGCAAAGAAAAAGGAAACAGTTGTAAGCGAATAGCGTCAGGACCAACTCCACTAATTTTTACCATTCCACAGATATCCAAAAATGATCGTAGATGACTGTGTGGATCTTTTGATGGATGTCCCTTGAAAGCATTCTCTCGGACCATTTGAATGAGACTAGCCTTAAGCTCAAAATGCTCGGCAGCAATTGGCTCATATGCTATCCCAGAGTAGTTCAACGGTAACTTCGGCAAGAAATAATCTCGAATCGCCTTGTCTTCTTGATCTGCCATGATTAATTACAAAAGTTCTCAAAGAACAAATTATCCACCTTATAACTTCCTGATTATGCCACAACTTCTAAAAAAAATTAAAATGCAAAAATAAATTTCTAAATTAAAATCAAATACTTAATTCTCAATATTAATGGAAAAATAATCCAAGGGCAAAATACAGTTTTAGTCCTTGAGGTTTGAGTTAGGTTTCATTTTGGTCCCTGAGTTTTCAAACTCAACAATTTAGTCCCTGAGGTTTAGTTTTAGTTTCATTTTGGTCCCTCCATCCAATTTTCCGTTAATAGTTAACGAATTGCTGACGTAGCAAAATTTTTTTATTAAAAAAATTATTTTTTAAGTTTTTTAAAATATAAATATAATAAAATAATAAATATATTATTATTTTAGATTTTTTTTTATTTCTTTCCCCACTCACTCTCTCCTTCTTCTTCTTTTCTTCTTCTTCACCATCACCACCATCTTCACCACCATCCTGTCGGCCGTCACCGACCGTTGACGACCACCACTCGCCGGCAGCCGACGAACTTTTTTTTTTTTTTTTCTTTTCTTCCTCTTTTTCTTCACTTTCTTTCTTTCTATCTCTTCACTCTCTTCACTTCCTCTTTCCCTTCTCCTCTGTCGCCGACGTCGAAAACCCATGGCTCAGAATCACGCATCGTTCAGATCTGACTGAGAGAGAGCACCTCGTGCGCCGTTCAGATCAGACCAGAAACACATGGCTCGGAATCGCGCACCATTCTCACGCCGCCGCTCGCGACGTTTGTTCCGCCCAGATCTGGGTTTCGTTCAAGGATCTATCCTCGCGTCAGTCGACCGACCGTGCGTATGAAGATCTGTCCTCGCGCCGCTGTTAGAAACGAAACCCTCAGACCAAATCGAAGAGAGCCGCTTGCATCCGGTCGTCTGGATTCGAAACGAAACCCTCAGACCGATTCGCGCCGCTGTTGGAATTGAAGATATGTCCTCGCGTGAGGTTTCATTCTAAACGGTTGGGCTTCGGTCACCTCTCTCCCCGGGGGTTTCTCTCTCCTCGTCGCCGTCCGATCATCTCTCTCTCCCTGTCGATCATCTTGGAGTTTCGCTTCGAGCTTTGGTTCCGCCCGTCGCCGATAAGAAGAAAAAAAGATTAAAAACAGAAAAGAAAACATGAAAAAGGAGAGGAAAGAAAGTAGGTGAAAAAAAAAAGCCAGCCGTCAGCGTTGGTGGTTGTTGGCGAACGACGACGGTGGTCGTTGGCGAACGACGGCAGTGGATGGTGGCTTGGTGGTGGGGTGTGTGATAGGTGGATGGTGAAGAAGAAGAATAAGGAGGGAGAGGGAAAAAATAAAATATTAATTTTTTTTATTAATTTAATATTATTTTTATTTAAAAATTTTAAAAATTGTTTTTAAATAAAAAAAATAGGTGCCACGTCAGCAATTCGTTAGTTACTAATGGAAAAATGGACAGAGGGATCAAAATGAAACGAAACCCAAACCTCAGGGACTAAATTGTTGAGTTTGAAAACTCAAGGACCAAAATGAAACCTAACCCAAACCTCAGGGACCAAAAGTGTATTTTTCCCATAATCCAAATCCCCAGCAACGGTGCCAAAAACTTGTTGAGTGCAATCTGCAAGCACACGAGTCACAAGTAATATAAAACGGTAGGTATTACCAAGTATCGAATCCACAGAGAATTTGAATTAAATCCATTAATTACTAAGAACTATCTTGCTCAATTTTATTTAGAATTCGAACTCAAATGATCAAGTGAAAATTAAAGGAACTAACAAGAAGAAAAGAAACATGCAATTAAATGGAAATTTTGTATCAAGGGGATTCAACCTAGGGTGTTAATTAGCTTTTTGGATTTGTAGCTCAATTAAATGGGTACATGTAATTACTAGTCTTCAATTTCATAAATCTAGAAGTAATTTAAGTTGATTTCTCTCTCAAGTTCCTCCACATCTGATACTAACATAACTAATTTATGTGTCCATTTCCTTAGTTAATTATAGTATGACATTAAGCAACTTCGTCATCAATTTCTAACAACTTTTTTTGACTTTCGTGTCCCAAGCAATTGTTAGCCATGCAATTGGGATCTAATCTAACTTCTCTCTGTCAAGTATCAATTTAGACCAACAATTCAATCAATCTGTGATCAAGGGATTAAAAGCATTAAACATAAATTGCATAGATGAAATATGAAGAAATCATTACAATATCCAAATATTTAAGTTACATAATCCAATTGGCTAAATTAACGACCCTAAGTTTCAAGATCTACTAAAAAATGGGAATAAATTCAGCCCAACAATCTTGATTAGAGGTGTAAAATTCCCAGGTCGGGTTGTACGGACAGTCCGACCCGACCCGACCCGGTCCAGATTGACCCAAACTGGGTCGGGTTGGGTCGGGTCACCCGCGGTTTTACCTTGAACTTCACTTTTCTTGTGTCATTACTTTAAGTATCATTCATAATTATTTTGATTTTCAATTTCTCATTTACAAAACAAACAAAACACATTCAATAATAATATATCTTTTCCAACAACAATGGAATTTAAAACAAATGTATAAAACTAACTCATGAAATCTAGCATAATTACAAAAAATCTTCAAAGTGATTTTGGCTCGACATCCTTCAATCATTTTGCCCTGAAGAACCCTTGGCAGTCATATATTCACTACACCTCGCTTTTGCCACCATATGAAAACTCGAATCCACCAACTTTCAGTTTAGGTGGCTCGAAGACAACTTGAATTCATTTATCATCCAGTACCTTCAATTTACCTATAAATTCATATAGGTAAAACAAGTTTACCCCATAAAGTCATTCTTGATACAACTCCAGCTCCATTGTTACACTTCAAGAGGCTAAAACAAAAACAAGAATTGTTACTTGAAGTTCAGCATAAAATTAAATTCATATAAATAAACTAGAGAAATGAAATTTGAGAGTAGAAATTTAGAACCACTCAAGTTTTCAAAGGCAACTTCCATCTCATTGCGTATGTTTGTGAGTTCTAGACACAAGAAAAAGAAAAAACAATTAACTTGATAAAATGCAAACAATGTGATAAACAATTTTTGAAGACAAGATATGTCATTCATTAATCTTACCTTCATCAATTTCTTCAGCTCCATCAATTTCTTCACTCATGTCATCAAGAGGTTTAGATTGAATCCAATTTTGAGCACAAATGAGGGCCTCTGCAGTTTGAGGAGTTAGTGAACTTCAAAATGGATCTAATACCCGTCCTCCAGTGCTAAAAGCTGATTCAGATGGCACAGTAGATATAGGAATGCTATAGATGTCCCTAGCTACTTGGCTGATAATCTTGAATCGAGCAGAATTTACCTTCCACCAATTTAATATATCAAAATTTTCATCATCTACACAAGCTTCATCTAAATAACGAGCCACCTCTGTTTTACCATCATCTTGATCTTTTTTCTTACTTAAAAACACATATCTATCATGGACAGCAGCACGTACCTTATAAGATCCAGTTCCACTCGATGCATTAGAAGAGATAGATGGTATTTCACTCTGACATGGACAACTTGATGCTTCTATGGATGTAGATGATTGTGCTTGTGGATGTTCCTTTTGCACTGATATTCTTAAATAATAGTCATCACATAGTCGACGCAATGTTTCTTCGACCTTATTTGTCAATTTTTTTGCACTTTCTTCGTCCAAAAAATCATGAAAGCAATAACTCACATAATTCAACTTATATCTAGGGTCAAGAACAACAACAACATACAACAACAAATTAGTTTTCTCACTTGTAGTTATACCCCAGTATTTGTTGAACTTTGCTTGCATGCTTGATGCCATCTGACTTAACAACTCATTATTGTACATCGAGTATTCACGAATTATTTCTTCAACCAACAAAATTTCATGAAAGAAAATGTTTGAAGTTACAGACATAGATGTTGAGAACTTTAAAGTAACATCTAAAAAAGTCTTCAGGAACTCCACAAACCCTTTAGCATTATCCCAATCTTCAATAATAGGTATCTCACCTTCCGGCAAATATCTTGGGTCATGTTCTTCTAATCTTTCAAAAGTTTTTTGAAATTTAATTGCTTCATCCAACATAGTGAAAGTTGAATTCCATCGTGTTGGAACATCCATACTAAGACAACTTTTGGTCGAAATTTTATCTTATTTAGCAAAATCTTTAAAAGCTTGTAATCTTGCTGGAGATGATCTAACATACTTCACAGCATTTCTAATGCGAATTATAGACACATGTAAATCTTTTAAAGCATCACTAACAATCAAATTAAGAATATGAGCAGAACATCGCACATGGAGAAATTCACCATCCAACACTAACTCATTTCTTCCTTTAAACTTTTTAACCAAATATGTCAATGCTACATCATTTGAGCTAGCATTATCGACGGTGATGGTAAAAAGTCTATCAATCCCCCAACTTTGCAAACATTTTTCAATTCCTCTTCCTATTGTGTCTCCTTTAAGATTAGCAATTTGACAAAAAATTAGAATTCTTTTGTGCAAGTTCCACTCACTATCAATGAAATGAGCAGTTATCACCATGTAATTAATATTCTGAATGGAAGTCCATGTATCAGTCGTTAAACAAACTCTTTGGCCATTTCGAGTCAAGGCACTTTTCAACCTCTTTTTCTCCCTCATGTACAATTGAAAACAATCTTTTGCAACAGTGACTCGTGATGGAATTACAAACTTAGGATTTAATGCCTTACAAAATTTATGAAATCCTTCGCTTTCTACAAACTTAAAGGGTAATTCATCTAGTATGATCATGTAAGGAAGCATCATTCTACAATTCTCTTGAGTGAACAATGCAGCTATCAAGTTACTTTCAGAATCCCCCTCTCGTTCAACATAATCCTCTGACTTACTTGTATACTTCTTACATTTCTCTAAGTGTCTTTTCATATTTGTTGTCCCATTTCTCTTAGAATCACATGCATATGTAGTGCCACAATATTTACAAGCAGCTCTAGGATATTGAGGATCACATCCCTCTACTATAATAAAATGCTCCCAAGCATCTGAAGCTGGTTTAGTAGGTTTCCTTTTTCCTAACAATCCTACTTTACTACTCGTACCTAGATTAGGGGTATGACTTTGTTCAGAAGTCTCATTTGTAAAAGACGAAGTCATTCCTGGAATAAAAATCAAACCAAAATTCACAAAACAAGACCAAGCTATTGCAAAACCAATAATAACTATAAACTCAAACATTAATAACTATAAACTCAACTTCGTTTCTACTCTACATTTCCTCTTGACTTTTTGGTCCAACTAATGTTGGTTTTATTGGCTTTCTCTAATTTAGTATTGGGGAATGGGTACATGAATTTATTTTGGCTTTCTTCTAAGTTTCAATTCATTTGTATTACTTTTATTTGAAAATGAAACAGTCAATCCACTATTATTATTGAGATGCTTGTTGTTTTCAGAAATTTGGTGGTAGTTTTCATGGTTTCTTTTGGTAATGGTAGGCTTCTACTCATCTCTTTTTTGCACCTTGTACTAAGAAATGGGTACCCTGAAGGTAGGTTTTGAGTTAAATATATTATGTGAATTTCTTTATTTCAATTGGTTTATATAAGATGTATTAGCAAAACATGAAGCTTTGAAGCAAGTGAAAAAGAAAGTTTGATTGGGAAAAGAAGAATTGCAGCTAAAGCCTTACAAACTTCCACCAAAACCAATTCTGACGGTTGTAAGACTAATTAGAATGGTAAAATTTTCTACTTGACAAAAGAATTTCTACCCAATACAATAGCAATTTAAAATATCATATTAGTATACAAAAATTGGCCGGACAAGAAATTTTAGATAAAGAAACAATGCAATCAACTCTAGCACCATTCTAGCACATTCTGAGTAAATTCATGGTAGAGAATACAAACTAAGAATCAAGTGAGAATTAATCTAAGGAAGCAAGACAAGTTGAACAAAAAAGTAATCAAGTTAACCTATGTTTTCTTAGAGTAAATGAAGTAAACCATTTTTACCTTGACACTATTCTTCTTAGCAATTCTCCACCTTCACACAACCTGATATCAAAAGTTACTTAAAGAACACACTTATAGCTTGAAATTGCTTCCTAGCAATTCTTACTTACCGAAAGTGCTTACTAAACACTACAAACTCACCATTACTTAAGAAAAACCAAATCTATAAAACACACTTATAGCTTGAAATTTCATTAACGAAAAATCCTTAATTACCTTCTTTCCAGGTGCAATATCACTCCCTCCAACTTCTGTTCCAATGGATAGAATCTGATAGAAACATATTAAATAACATCGATTATCAAACACATTCCCTCACAGGAATAAATACAGAGACATTTAGCAACTGTAATAGAAGGAATTTCCCCACCTCTCCCACGAGATACCGCTCAAATTTGATAGCTGATTTGGGAAGCAAAACTGCACCAGCTGATTTTTGCCACGATAAAGCATCTCAAAATTTTGGAACATTTTACAGTTTTCAATACATCCAACAAGTTCTACGAGTTACAGAAGAATTCTATTGAGCTTACCTCAGGAAGCTCCTCAAGACGAACGAGAACTCTATTAGCTTGAGGAACCACCTGAAATCCACAAGCATCATAAAACGCCAAAAATAAGCATTGAAATCAGTAACACAAGTTCAATAACACATTAGAAAGAAAAAAGAATCTAATATCGTAAACAGGGTCGATCTCCGTTGAAGAATTAGAGACTCACTGTGTACGACGAAGCCGAATCGCCTGACTGCTGCGCACGCGAAGACGCTGCCGGAGAGAACGAGAAGATCGAACCGCCTGACTGCTGCGCACGCGAAGGAAGAAGACGACGACGCTGCCGGAGAGAACGAGAAGATGGCGCCGCAGAGAGGAGAAAAGACTGAGAGAGAGAGATAGAACGAGAAGAGCGATGGTTAAGTAAATCAGAACCCTAACTCTGCGTTTTCGTATTACGAACCTTTATACTCGGTTCGGGCCAAAACATTCAAGGACCGAACCGAACCGGTTCGGTTCGGTTCGGTTTTTTTCACCCCTAATCTTGATTCATGGTCCTAACTCAAATATAATAAGAAATTACAGAGACATTAAGAAGAAATAACCGTTGTGTGTTGATCCAAAGCTCCCGTCACGATCATCTCAAGTCTTAAGCCTTGGAATCCCGATCCATTCCACCTTTATTCTCTCATTTCCACTCACTTTTTACTCTCTATTGAGTTAGGGGAGAACCCCCAAAAATTGGATGCCTCCAACCATTGGGAAATGACCAATTTATAGAGGGAGAATCGAGCATAACTTGCTGCCCACACCTACCAGAGTCGAGACCCTGACGTCACATCGTCTCGACGTTCTAAGGACAGCGTCTCGACATTGGTCCTTCTAGAAGCCTTCTTTGGACGATAGCTTGGTCTTCAATTCTTCATTCCCTTGGGCTTTTGGGCCTTTTCTCCAATTGCATTCTTCTCTTTTCTTCATTTATGGTCGAGAGCCTCTAAATTTGTCCTGATTTGAGTAAGATTCTCGGTTTTGCTTTACAGCTCGATTTTCTACAATTTCAACATAAAAAGTCATTAAAGCTCACAATTAACGCATAAAACTAGCCAAAATAACTAGGAAATAGATAGCATAATTGCATGCTATCATAAATCTTGTATTTTTTCAAGAGGTGGTGCATTATGACATGGGTCTTGGTTAAACACCATAATGCCACCTTGTTTACACCTAAAACCATCTCTTCAATTGTTGTCTTCATGTAGTTCATTGAAATTGCATCTTTTCTTTCTTAAAAGGAGAGGGGATTAGCTGAAGATGGGTGCTGAGAGATTAAGATGATGTTGGAAAATTGGTTTTAAAAAACACAGCTCACAAACTCACAAACTCTCTCTATTTTCTTCTCCAATTTCCATCACAAATGACTCCCACAAGTCATTCTAGGGTTGGAGGATAGCGGGGAAGACACTAGAGGTCGTCTACAGCCCGATCGTGACAAGAAACAACCAACGAAGTTCCTAGAATTCATCTAAAAGGTTGGTTCATTTGAATACTCTATTTTCGGTTTTATTTTACGCATGTTTTCATAACTAAAATTAAAATAATTTTGAGTGCTTCGATCCAAATTGCTTCTGCTAGTGTCTCGTACACTCCTTCAATTGGTATCAGAGCATGATTTAGGCACTCAATTTCGTTTAATTTTAGCTTGGTGTGTTGATTTTTCCATGTGATGAATGTTTGGGAGCTAAAATGGACTCATTATGGTTTTGGCATAAAATTAGTCTTTAATTTGTGAATTAAAGTTGTAATTTTATGCATGTTTAAGGGCATATATGTCTTAGCTTGAGTATGGAAAAATTTGGGAGTCGGTAGAGTTGAAATTAGGATGTGATCGAAGGAAGAAGTCAAGTTGTTCGTGCTGGTCGAGAACAGAGGCTGTCTCCAATCACGTCAGCGTCTTGACGTTGATGAATAGATTAAAAGGCGCGCCTAGATTCAAATGGTGAATCGGACCGGTTCAGCGGCGGTTTGGTCTGGTTCACCTCTTCACAGGTCGGTTGAGTTCCCATCAGACCGGTTCAAGCCCATTTAGCCCCCTTTGGTTCGGTTCAAGCAAAATCCACGTGGTTCGGGCCGGTTTGAATGGTTCGGGAGCGGTTCGAGATAATTTTTCAACTATTATTGTAATAATTTAGTTGTTTGCTTGATTAGGATGCCAAAATCGATCCATTTTAGGGTGTTTAATTTATTATGCATATCGGATGTATGTTTAAATTAAATTAGAATCACATATGCATATTGTATACCATATAGATTTAAAATCCCATGATAGGAAAGTATGTTTCATGCATTAGTAATTATTATAAGTGTTATAATAAAATGGAATGCATGGATTAGGGTTTCATGTTTAGATGCATGTTGTATGTTTTAGATTCGTGTGGCTTGATAACTGCCCAAAAGGTAGTTATTTAGGTCTCATTTCTATATTGATTTGTGTGTCTTTTGTGCTTAATAGGGTTGCTTTTAGATGTATATTATATGTTTTAACCCATTTGGAAAAATGGAAACTTTGGAAATCATTTTGTGCAGAATCTGTTGCTGGGCGACTTGAGGGAGCAAAATCTGTGCTGCAGCAAAGCTGGGAGCAAAACTGCCACGTCACAGCTCGTTATCCAAATTGCCAAACTGAATTCTGTTGAGTTTTTCTCGTGATAAAGGAGCAAGGAGAGCCTTACACGTGTCCAGGTTGACCTAAGTCAAGCCTCCTATCCTTCTATAAAAGGGAGTAGCCGCCCAAGTCAAATTCATTCCACGTTTGGGAGAAAACATTCCATTCTTGGGAAGTTCCTTCCACCTTTGGGAGCCGAATAGAGGAGAGAGATTGGAGACCACCTAGAAGACCATTATTGCAAGCTGATCGAGGAGATTAGCATTTCCTTTTATTATCTTGTAATTATGGACATGCCTACTGAGATTGTAGCGTGCGTTTCCATGCATATTATGAACTAAGTAGCTTAGGCGTTGGTTAGGAAACAATGTGATTGCCGTGCTTAACTTTAGTAATAAATATTGATCATTGCATCTTGATTAATTGTTGTGTTCATTTCTATTTTATGCCCGCTTGGCCAGCCGGTATGAATACCTCTCTCTAGTTTCAGGGATGATTTAGAGAGTGTGTGGCGATTAATCACACTACGATCATTGTGTATTGGTGAACGCCAGTGACTGAGCTAGGGATAGCCAGTTGCCTAGTGCTTGATCGGTCGTACTTCATTGGGGTTGAAACACATTCCAAAAAATCCGGAGTTCCGGGAGGAATCCGCTAATAATACTGCGAGAGTTTGCACGATCAATAATGTTGCTAGAGCATCTTTTAAAACAATTACTAAATCCTGACCAGCGTTGATAGCGAGCATAGCTAGCTAGTTTTCCCTAATTAATTTAGCTAGTCTTTTATAATTTATTGGCCAAAATGATGCGTTTTTGTGTTGTATTTGTAGGAAATAAATATTTGAGCTAATTGTGTGTTCGGGACATGAAAAAGGGCTAAAAGATCGAAAAAGAATCAAGTTGGAAAAAGTCAAATTCAGCCCAGCTGATTTAAAAAAAAAAAAAATTCATAGCGTCGCGACGCTAGGACCAGCGTGGCGACGCTCTCGACAAATTTTCCAGCGTCGCGACGCTGTCCATAGCGTCTCGACGCTATCGACAGATTTTCTATAAATTCCTCTTTTCAACTACGGATTAGGGGAGTCCAATTGGTGAGATTTTAGCCCTAATTTCGACTAGAGACCTTTTGTGGGAGCTAAAGGCAAGGCCAAGGAGCGGAAATCAAGCGAGAAGACGTGGAGATCGTGACGGGGACGTGCGGTGTCGGCGGATTCGAGTTTTCCTTTCCCTTTCCCTTAACTCTTGTAGTTTTTATGGCTTTTCTTTCAATTAGTGTTTGTAGTTTAAAGACTATGAATTGCTAGTTGTTTGTCTTAGGGATTGATGTAGTTTCTTAAATTGTTGGATTGAATTTTGAGTATGAATGTGTTCTTATTCTATTCATGCAATTTTATGTGTAATGCTTTCAATTATTTGATCACTAATTGGATGATTTAAGTGTTGAATCTAACTCGGGAGAGAGGATTTGGCCTAAGACTTGCTTTGTTCAATTGCATGACTAGAGTAGAAATTCTAAGTTTGTGACGGGATTTAGAATATCTCTAGAAGTATAACAAGGACCGAACCGAATAATGCCTTGCATGTTAATGAACTTAGATAGGGATATCAAGTTAGTTATATGCATGAGAATCAATTATACTCGGGAGAGGTAATCGTGATAAATGTTTCCTTGGCTTGTAGAATAATTGCACGGTCAATTCATTCCTATTAATCAATCCTCAATCTTAATCAACGAAATCAATTCCCTAAGAGTCTTTCCATTTGAGTCTCCACCTTTATTTTATGCTTTTTGTCTTTAGATTTATCTTTTATCATTGAGTTTTGCTCCCTAAATAAAATTGGACAAGATTATTCACGGTACTTAATTTGCTAGAAAACCAATCCAGAGGACGACACTCGTTTTACACGAAAACACTATATTATTACTTGACCCGTACACTTGCGCTAAGCAAATTGCGCATCAAGTTTTTGGCGCCGTTGCCGGGGATTGGCATATTTAGTTAAATTAATATTGTGGAAAAATTGTCTGGTCTTAGTTTAGGGTGTATTTTATTTTTTGAATTGAGCATATGGTTGTTTATTTTTTGAAAAAGTTTAAAAAGTCTCCCTTTTTGGGCACTCATGCTTACAACTCATCGAAAGCTTGAAAATTGACCAGCGTCTGTTTCTAATCTGTCTGCCTATCCGTTTACTTTTTGTTCTGTCATTTATTTTGCTTCAGCATTATTCTTATAAAAACCAATCATTTTTACCATCTTTGAAACCATTAAAGAGTTATACAAAATAGATAAAGTGGAAGCTAGTTCAGGCCTTGGATTGATAAAACTTATTACTTGCTGTGGACTGTGTATACTTGCACAGAGTTCTAGAGTCCTTTTATACTATATTTTTACTCACTCTAGGAACCCAACAAGTTTTTGGCGCCGTTGCCGGGGACTTGAATAAGTTTTTATTTGATCGCTTTTGTGTATGTGTTTTAGTGGTTTGGTGCTAGAACTTTTTGATTGTTTCTTTTGTTTTTGCAGGTGTGAGTTTGGTGCATGAGCGATCCGCCTGGGGTGAGGTTCGAGCTTGATCCAGAAATCGAGAGAACATTCAGGATAAGAAGGAGAGAGCAGCGTAGACAGCAAAATCAAATTGCTGACGTGCCGCATCTACTGCAGGGTCCTGAAGGTCTAGCGAACCCCCAGCAGAATTGTGTGCTGCAGCAAAACCCGCCGCTGGAGCAAAATGAGCAGCAAAATAATCAGGCTGAGAATCCTATCTTGGTAGCGAACGATAGGACCAGAGCCATTCGAGCATATGCTTTTCCAATGTTTGATGAGTTGAATCCAGGGATTGCACGTCCTCAAATTCAAGCGGCAAATTTTGAAATGAAACCGGTAATGTTTCAGATGTTACAAACCGTGGGGCAATTCCATGGTTTGTCATCTGAAGACCCTCATTTACATCTTAAGTCTTTTCTAGGAGTTAGTGATTCTTTTGTAATTCAAGGAGTGCCTAGAGATGCTCTGAGATTAACTTTGTTCCCGTATTCTCTGAGGGATGGAGCGAAGGCGTGGTTAAATTCTTTTGCTCCAGGATCAATTAGGACATGGGATGAGTTAGCTGAAAATTTTTTGAGTAAATATTTACCACCTAATAGAAATGTTAAATTAAGGAGTGAAATAGTAGGGTTTAGGCAACTTGAAGATGAGACTTTTAGTGAGGCTTGGGACAGGTTTAAGGAGCTTTTGCGAAAGTGTCCCCACCATGGCTTACCACATTGTATCCAAATGGAAACATTTTACAATGGATTGAATGCGGTAACTCAAGGTATGGTTGATGCTTCGGCTGGAGGGGCCCTTTTGGCAAAAAACTTTTAACGAAGCCTATGAAATTTTAGAAAGAATATCTACTAATAGTTGTTAGTGGTCGGATGTTAGAGGCACAAATAAAAAGGTTAAGAGTGTATTAGAAGTTGATGGTGTGTCCACCATTAGGTCTGATCTTGCAATGATTGCTAACGCTCTTAAGAATGTGACAGTGATTACTCATCAGCAGCCGCCGGCTGTGGAGCCTGCTGCAGTGGTGAACCAAGTTGCAGAGGAAGCTTGTGTCTATTGTGGTGAAAACCACAACTACGAGTTTTGCCCCAGCAATCCAGCTTCTGTGTTTTTTGTAGGTAATCAGAGGAACAACCCGTATTCTAACTTTTATAATCCAGGTTGGTGCAACCACCCCAACTTCGCGTGGGGAGGACAAGGAAGTAATATGCAAGCACAGCAAAAGGTGAACCAGCCGGGATTTGCTAAAGCGCAGGTATTGCCCCAGCAAAATAAGCAGGCTTTGCCCCAGCAAAATTCGGAAAATTCTCTCGAGGCAATGATGAAAGAATTTATGGCTCGTACAGACGCCGCAATTCAAAGTAATCAAGCTGCAATGAGAGCCCTGGAATTGCAGGTGGGTCAGCTAGCCAATGAGCTGAAGGCAAGGCCTGGAGGGAAACTTCCTTCCGATACTGAACACCCTAGAAGGGAAGGTAAGGAGCATGTAAAGGCAGTGACTCTTAGGAGTGGTAAGCCACTAGAAGAAAGAAAAGAGCCTAGTAAAACCCAGGGTATAGATAATAATTGCGATAGAAATAATGTTGTTGTTGAGAAAGAGTTGGAGTTAGGTCAAGGTGCTGGAGGCAGCAATAAAGATGCTGGAGCATCTGGTTCTGTTCCAGATGCGGAACCACCTTATGTGCCGCCCCCACCTTATGTATCACCTCTACCTTTTCCACAAAGGCAAAAGCCTAAGAATCAGGATGGTCAATTTAAAAAGTTTTTAGAGATTCTTAAGCAGTTGCATATAAATATCCCGTTAGTAGAAGCTATAGAGCAAATGCCTAATTATGCTAAATTTCTTAAGGATATTTTAACTAAAAAGAAGAGGTTAGGTGAGTTTGAAACTGTATCTCTTACTGAGGAATGTAGTGCTATTCTTAAGAATGGGCTACCACCCAAGGGTAAGGATCCAGGATCATTCACTATACCTGTGTCTATAGGTGGAAAAGAGTTAGGTAGAGCACTCTGTGATTTAGGTGCAAGCATTAACCTTATGCCTCTTTCGGTCTATCGAAAGCTAGGTATTGGTGAAGCTAGGCCTACCACAGTTACACTCCAGTTAGCTGATAGGTCTATCACATATCCTGAGGGGAAAGTTGAGGATGTCTTAGTAAAGGTAGATAAATTCATATTTCCTGTTGATTTTATTATCTTAGACTATGAGGCTGATAAAGATGTCCCAATTATTCTAGGACGTCCATTTTTGGCTACTGGTAGGGCGTTAATAGATGTTCAAAAAGGGGAATTAACAATGAGAGTCTGTAATGAGGAAGTAAAATTTAATGTGTTTAAGGCCATGAAGTATCCAGACGAGATGGAAGATTGCTCTTTCATTAGGATTCTGGAGAACACAATTGTTGAGACAACAATGGAGGATTCGGCTAGCAAACATTTGGAAAATCATGGAGAGGTTAGTGTAGAAGATTTAGAGGTTTTAGAGAGAAAAAATGAAAAAGAAGTGTTTAGGTGTGAGGGAGTTTTTGAGTCCTTAGATTTAGATCAAAGAAAGGCTCCCCCGATTAAGCCATCCCTGATTGAGGCACCTACTTTAGATTTGAAGCCCTTGCCGGATCATCTAAAGTATGTGTATCTTGGGGAAGGTGAGACGTTGCCTATTATTGTTGCATCAGATTTAATGCCGGAGCATGAAGGGGCCTTAATAAAATTGCTGCAGCAATACCGCAAGGCAATAGGTTGGACATTGGCTGACATTCAGGGGATTAGCCCATCTTTTTGTATGCACAAAATCACAATAGAGGAGGGATCCTTTAGGAGTATTGAGCAACAAAGAAGGCTTAACCCTGCAATGAAAGAAGTGGTTAAAAAGGAGGTGATTAAATGGTTGGATGCTGGCATCATTTATCCAATTGCAGACAGCAATTGGGTAAGCCCTGTCCAATGTGTTCCTAAGAAAGGAGGTGTCACTATGGTGAGCAATAAAGACAATGAGTTGATCCCAACTAGGACAGTAACTGGTTGGAGGGTTTGTATGGATTACAGGAGGCTTAATAAAGCCACCCGTAAGGACCACTTCCCTCTGCCATTTATTGACCAGATGTTGGATAGATTGGCTGGTCAGGCCTACTACTGTTTCTTGGATGGTTATTCTGGGTATAACCAGATTACTATTGCTCCTGAGGATCAGGAAAAAAACCACTTTCACCTGCCCTTATGGGACGTTTGCTTTCAGGCGAATGCCTTTTGGCCTTTGCAATGCTCCAGCAACATTTCAGTGGTGTATGTTAGCAATTTTTTCTGATATGATTGAGTCCACTGTTGAGGTATTCATGGACGATTTTTCAGTTTTTGGAGGGTGTTTTCAGAATTGTCTAGATAATTTAGGTAAGGTGTTAAAAAGATGTGAGGATACCCATCTAGTTCTTAATTGGGAGAAATGCCACTTCATGGTGAAGGAGGGCATAGTGTTGGGTCATAGGATTTCTAAGAATGGTCTAGAAGTTGATAGAGCAAAAGTTGAGGTTATTGAAAGGTTAGAACCACCGAATTCAGGAAGGGGATTCGGAGTTTTTTAGGTCATGCGGGATTTTATAGAAGGTTCATAAAGGATTTTTCCAAAATCAGTAAACCTCTTTGTAACTTATTGTGCACTGATCATGTTTTTGACTTTAATGCAGATTGTAGGAAGGCTTTTGAGACATTGAAGGCTGCTTTAATCTCAGCACCCATTCTTTGTGCACCTAATTGGAATTTACCATTTGAGGTAATGTGCGATGCGAGTGATGCTGCGGTAGGTGCTATGCTGGGGCAAAAGCAGGGCAAATTTATCCATCCTATATATTATGCATGCAGGATTTTAAATGAGGCACAAGTCAACTACACAATTACTGAAAAGGAGTTGTTAGCTGTTGTGTTTGCCTTTGAGAAATTCCGGCCATATTTGGTTGGATCCAAAGTCACGGTGTTCACGGATCATGCAGCAATAAGGTACTTAATGTCAAAGAAAGATGCAAAGCCTAGACTAATTCGTTGGGTTTTATTATTGTAGGAGTTCGACTTGGAGATAAAGGATAAGAAGGGATCAGAGAATGTCATTGCAGATCATTTGTCTCGTCTTAATCCATCATCATCTTTGCTGGAGCAATCTGCCATTTCAGATTCTTTTCCAGATGAACAACTCTTTGCTGTTCAGGTAAAGGTAGTCAGGGATGTCCTTTGGTATGCTGATATTGCCAACTTTTTGGTAAAAGGAGTCACTCCTATTGACATGGATTGGAGGCAGAAGAAAAAGTTTAAGCATGATGCAAAATTTTTCTATTGGGATGAGCCATTTATGTAGAAGCAATGCTCTGACGGTATTATTCGTAGGTGTGTTTCAGGTGATGAAGCAAAGGAAATCTTGGAGCAATGTCACTCTTCGCCGTATGGAGGCCATTTCAGCGGTCAGAGGACAGCTATGAGGATTTTGCATTGCAGATTCTTTTGGCCTACCTTGTTTAAGGATGCCCACTGGTTCTACAAGCAATGTGATGCTTGCCAAAGGAGAGGAAACTTGGGGCCTAGAGATGAAATGCCTCTTACATACATTTTAGAAGTTGAATTATTCGATGTATGGGGTATTGATTTTATGGGGCCATTTCCCCCTTCTAATGGCAATGTTTTAATCTTATTAGCAGTAGATTACGTGTCCAAGTGGGTGGAGGCCATTGCATGCCATCAGAGTGATGCCAAGACGGTTTCAAGGTTTCTCCAATCGCACATATTTGCGCGGTTTGGGACACCTAGAGCTCTAATAAGTGATGAGGGTACACATTTTGTTAATAATATCTTAACTAAGCTTTTAGCTAAGTATGGAATCAAGCATAGGATAGCTACCCCCTATCACCCACAGGCTAATGGTCAGGCTGAAATAAGTAATAGGGAAATTAAATCAATTCTAGAAAAAGTAGTCCATCAATCTAGAAAGGATTGGTCTTTTAGGTTGGATGAGGCTCTTTGGGCTTATAGGACAGCCTATAAGACTCCTCTAGGTATGTCTCCCTATCGGTTAGTATATGGGAAAGCTTGTCATTTACCATTAGAGCTAGAACATAAAACGTTTTGGGCTTTGAAAAAATTAAATTTTGATCTGAGTCGTGCAGGGGCAATGAGGATGCTACAGCTTAACGAATTGGAGGAATTTCGCCAATTTTCTTATGAGAATGCGAAAATGTATAAAGAAAAGACTAAGTTGTGGCATGACAAGAAAATTAAGCCTAAAGAGTTTGTCAAAGGTAAACAAGTTTTGCTTTATAATTCTAGATTGAAATTGTTTCCTGGGAAACTAAAGTCCAAATGGTCAGGTCCGTTTGTGGTGATTGAGGTTTTCCCCCATGGAGCAGTTACTTTGCAAGATGAGAAAGATGGAAGAGTATTCAAGGTGAATGGACAGCGTGTCAAACATTATTGGGGAGAGGAGTTCCAGATGAAATATCCTTCCCTAAAGTTGGTTGATGATTGAGAGAGCAAGATGTTTGCAAGAGCATTTTACAAAGCAATATTTTGAGCTCCCAGAGTTTGTTTTAATTTAATTTTTCGCTGATTTATTTTTAATTTCGAGTATTCTAGAGTTAGTTTGTTTAATGATTTATTTTCAGTCTGTTGTTATTTTTAATTCCGTAGAATTTATTTTAGATTTTATCTATGTCTATTTGAATTTGATTTTGTTGGATTTTATATTCAGTTTATTTATTTAATTGAATTATCTTAGATTCGGTTTTATTAGATTTTAGTTTAGATTTACATTTTAATTAGTGTAGGTTTAATAAAGATTTTCCTCTAATTAATTCGGCTTTAAATAAGTAAAAAAAAAAAAGGATTAGATTTGATTTGATCGGTTAAATTTAAATTTGAATTTAAAAGATTTGATTTTCCTGCTTTGAAATTCAAATTTCGTATCCAGGACTCTTCAGGTTTAGAAAGTTGTTGCGGCAAAGTTATGGCTGGAGCGAATCGTCCGAATAAGAAGGGGTTTTGTTGGAGTAATTATTTTTACCGTTCGATTTTGAATTTTCTATGGGCAGGTAGATTGCATGGATGCTGCCACGTATCATGCAGGAATGATCCAACGGTCTGGCTATTTGACAACGCATAATTATTTACCATGGGCGTTTGAATTCCAGATTTTACCGTTGGATGGTTTAATTCTATCGGTTGCATGCGATTTAAAGCGGTAATTTCAGTTTAATGAAAGCAAGATCTTTTGGTTAGGATTTTATTTTGCTAAAGCCTTATTTATTGGCAACCCTCGGTACATTTCTCTTACTTCATCTTCTTGCTTCAATCTTTTGCTTTCGTTTTCACTTTCTTTCTCTGTTAAATCCTTGAGTCCTTCATGGCAAAAACAAGAGCGAGGAAAGAAAGAGAGAATGAGGAGGAAGAGGTATCTGTTACCCCTGAGGTGCAGAAGGTAAAGGCGAAGAAGAAAAAAACACCAGAGGAGAAAGAAGCCAAGAGATGAAGACGACAACAGAGGGCTGAGGAACAAGAAAAGGCAACAGAGGTTGTTGCTGCCACAATTGAAGAAGGAGACCCGCAAGAACCCGATGTACAGAACCCAGAGGAGGCTGAGCAGAGAGTCGAGGATACAGAAAAAGTTCAAGAGGAGCAAACAGAGGAAGTTCGAGAGGAAAATACCGAGGAAGTTCGAGAAGAAATTTCAGAAGAAGTTCAAGAAAAGCAGGCCGAGGATGTACAAATGCAACAGGCAGAAGATGTTCAGGTAACGGATAATGAGCCAGTGCAAGAGGCTCAAGTGGAGGTGATCATGCCAGAGGTACCAAAACGTCGCCGCGTTAAGAGGAAAGCAGGCCGCGCTAGGGTTGTCCGAACTGATACTCCTTCGCCTCCGACCACTGATTCTGAAAGAGAAAATGCAAGAAGAGAGGAACGGAAAAAGAAGGAAGCTGAGGACAAGGCAAGAGAAGAAGAAGCAAAGAAAGCGGAAGAGGAGATTTTGCTCAAACGAAGGGCGGAAAAGGGCAAAAGTGTGGCTGAAGCATCGGAAGAACCTGACGAGATTGAGGAATCGAGATTTCCGTACAATCGCTTCATCAATAACCTTGCTTGGGCAAAGTATGTTGAGATGCTGAGAAGGGACTTCCTGTTTGAACGAGGATTTGGCGATGATCTGCCACGGTTCTTGAGGACTGGAATAGTGAACCTCGGCTGGGGTCAATTTTGTGCGAAGCCGGAACCTGTTAATTCCAACATTGTTCGGGAATTTTACGCCAATATTGACTATCACGAAGAGGAGTGCCCGTTGACTGGAGCCCAAGAGCCATTAATGCTTTGTTCAACCTCCAGGACTTTCCACACGCAGGCTTTAATGAGATGGTGGTCGCACCATCTAACGACCAACTAAATGCAGCTGTCCGAGAGGTTGGCATTGAGGGGGCCCAGTGGAGACTGTCGAAGACGGAAAAGCGCACATTTCAGGCTGCTTATTTGAAGAGCGAGGCCAATACATGGATGGGTTTCATCAAGCTACGCTTACTGTCGACAACTCACGACTCAACGGTGTCTCGAGACCGGGTTTTGCTTGCCTTTGCTATTCTTCGTTCCATGAGTATTGATGTGGGTAAGATAATTTCTTCTGAGATTCTTGATTGCTGGCGGAAAAAGGTGGGGAAGCTGTTTTTCCCCAACACTATCACAATGCTATGCCGAAGGGCAGGGGTGCCAGAGGATGAGGATGATGTGCCACTAATCGACAAGGGAATAATTGACACACCAAATCTGGCTAGGCTTCAAAGGACGCAGGAAGCACGCCAAGGAGATTTGGTGTGCGGCATCCACCAAATGCAGGAGCAATTACAGCTGCATTCCAGTAGGATGGAATTTGTTGAAAGGCAATTGCAGACCTTCTGGAACTATGTGAAAAGGAGGGATGTCGCGTTGAGGGTAGCCTTGCAGTCGAATTTTTCCAAGCCATATCTGGCTTTACCCGTATTCCCTGATGACCTACTGAACCCCTGGATCCCGCCCCCACCTGTTGAACGAGAAGAAGATGGTGAAGAGCAGGGTCAGGAAGATTGATGGATGAGATGATCTTCAGCGAGCATTTCTTTTGTTCCTTTATTTTTGTTTGCTCGCGCATGTTTGACCCTGCTTACTGTTCTGTTTGCTTGCTTAATTTTTGTTTTGAAAAAAAAAAGGAAAAATATATCTCTGCTTATGTAATTTCTTTTCATGTTTTTAATGAAATTTCCTAAATGTTTCTATTCTATGAGCACTGAGTAACTTTGACTTAACTAATTCTCTTTCTGGATTTTTGAAGCTTGGACTGGCTAAGCTTAATTAGATCAAGGTATTCTGATCTCCAGAAACCTTTTGCTTGAGCATTTTCTCTGGCATGGTCGTTGCTGCGGCAAAGAAAATTCTGGAGGTAGTGTTGACTTATGTGATCCACTTTAAGCTTAGGTCTAGTCCCACGCTTAGTTTTAGAATTCAGATAGGAAAATTTAAGTTTGGGGGTATAATTGCAAAAACTGATAATTCATTGGGGACAATGAATAATTCAAGTTTGGGGGACTTTTTGCTACTCCAATTGTTTTGCTCGAGCATTCCTCTCCTTCATTAAATAATTTGTTAGGTTATTGAGTAACCGGGGACATTTGTGATACCCACAGTTTGTCTTCGCGTCAAAAGGTAACCTAGGAAATGTGAAAAATGATGAAAAATTATTTGCTGAAAAAAGTGGTTGTTGAAAATTTTGCTGAGAAAATTCATGGAGCAAAAGTTTTGAAGGATGAATGATAGTCCAACAGTTTTTCTGTCTCCCAGAACTTAGGTGAGCTTCATCATAAAATGTTGCCATTCTGAGGGGCAAGAGATGGAATAACTAAGGATTTTTGAGCTTTATAAAGAGTATTTAGCCTAATTGGTGATGAGTTTGAGGCAAGGGTATACTGCACCATAAAGTGGGTCATCCCGTGCTTAAGAGCTTATGACTGTAGGGCTGCTTTAAGTCTGAAAAACAAAAATATAAACCCCTTGAAAATGTGTTTTGATATGTCTGATAATAAAGCTAAGATGTCGTAAGTTCTTAGAATTAAGTTAGAAGTGGTGATTATTTGTCCATGCCGGAGGAATTATTTTGCTGCATCAGAGCTTGGTTTTGCAGAGTGCTCAGGTAAAGGTTGAAGGTAGTGTTGGATTGTCTGGTTTGATTAAGCTGTGTTTTGTCTAATGTTTTGAATTCTTGAAGGGAAGGTTGGTTAGTATTGCTCGGGACGCGCAATAGTTCAAGTTTGGGGGTGTGATAACTGCCCAAAAGGTAGTTATTTAGGTCTCATTTCTATATTGATTTGTGTGTCTTTTGTGCTTAATAGGGTTGCTTTTAGATGTATATTATATGTTTTAACCCATTTGGAAGAATGGAAGCTTTGAAAATCATTTTGTGCAGAATCTGTTGCTGGGCGACTCGAGGGAGCAAAATCTGTGCTGCAGCAAAGCTGGGAGCAAAACTGCCACGTCACAGCTCGTTATCCAAATTGCCAAACCGAATTCTGTTGAGTTTTTCTCGTGATAAAGGAGCAAGGAGAGCCTTACACGTGTCTAGGTTGACCTAAGTCAAGCCTCCTATCCTTCTATAAAAGGGAGTAGCCGCCCAAGTCAAATTCATTCCACTTTTGGGAGAAAACATTCCATTCTTGGGAAGTTCCTTCCACCTTTGGGAGCCGAATAGAGGAGAGAGATTGGAGACCACCTAGAAGACCATTATTGCAAGCTGATCGAGGAGATTAGCATTTCCTTTTATTATCTTGTAATTATGGACATGCCTACTCAGATTGTAGCATGCGTTTCCATTCATATTATGAACTAAGTAGCTTAGGCGTTGGTTAGGAAACAATGTGATTGTCGTGCTTAACTTTAGTAATAAATATTGATCATTGCATCTTGATTAATTGTTGTGCTCATTTCTATTTTATGCCCGCTTGGCCAGCCGGTATGAAACCTCTCTCTAGTTTCAGGGATGATTTAGAGAGTGTGTGGCGATTAATCACACTACGATCATTGTGTATTGGTGAACGCCAGTGACTGAGCTAGGGATAGCCAGTTGCCTAGTGCTTGATCGGTCGTACTTCATTGGGGTTGAAACACATTCCAAACAATCCGGAGTTCCGGGAGGAATCCGCTAATAATACTGCGAGAGTTTGCACGATCAATAATGTTGCTAGAGCATATTTTAAAACAATTACTAAATCCTGACCAGTGTCTGTTTCTAATCTGTCTGCCTATCCGTTTACTTTCTGTTCTGTCATTTACTTTGCTTCAGCATTATTCTTATAAAAACCAATCATTTTTACCATCTTTGAAACCATTAAAGAGTTATACAAAATAGATAAAGTGGAAGCTAGTTCAGGCCTTGGATTGATAATACTTATTACTTGCTGCGGACTGTGTATACTTGCACAGAGTTCTAGAGTCCTTTTATACTATATTTTTACTCACTCTAGGAACCCAACATGGCTCGATTAGTATAAAGCGTTATATTAATAAACGAAAACGAACAAACATGCAGCATGAAACCACCTTAGCATAGTTATAGATTTATCATTATTTATAAAGAGTTATAAACCGATATAGACGTTAAAATCTATAATAAAATAATTGCATGCTCACTTAGGGTTAACGAACCTCAAACTCGAACGATTCGCATAAGAATAGGTCGATATATTGTAAAGCTAAGGTTACAACAGAACTCTCTCGGTGAGATGTTGTCTAAGGCTGGTGGTATTTAAGTTGACGGTTTACGGAACACCTCCTACTTGGGTATCGAGCCGGTACTTGAGTTAGGTTAACCTGAGTTTTATGAGCATGCGTGAGCGATGTAAGGTTTAAATGAGTTTATCACCTAGACATCGTAAGTATAAATCATTATACACACCTAGACGTAGGTTGCTTCTAAATGGTGCTTTATATAACTTGATTCTTGATTGTTATACGGGTTCTTCACCATTAGACGCATGTTATAGGACTAATTCATTAAAAGTTATAATAGTTATAAAAGTTAATGAATAAAAATCGTAAAACCTATAACAAAGAGTTGCATGCTAACATAGATCTTAGGGAACGAATTAAATTTAAAATGGTTTAAAATTTAATAGACCTAAGATCACGTTTCTAATAAGATTAGAAAATTTTCCTACTTAGTATTTTAATTGGTTTAAAATATGATTAAGTAGGATATAAGACTTTGGTTATAAGGGAACTCTCTTGGCAAATGGACCAGTACCTGAGTTGAATTAACCACGGTCTTATTAGCATGCAAACGTCGCTAGGTAATTAAAAGTGTTTAATTCACCTAAACATAAAGAATAAAAGACCTTATATAATAAGGCATAAACTTAGATAGATTCATTTAGCCAGAATTTACCTAAATAAAATAGACCCTATTCGTTAAAATACTCAGTGGGAGGAAAAGTATAAAACCAAGATGTATCATATCTAGTTTTTATTTCCACGTATCTCCAGATAGTTCACACCATGAGAATCATGGTCGGCCTCGTGTCACCATGGAAGTGACCTCCCTTCGGAAGGTGTTTGTATGATTCAATACGAAGGTGAACAGAGAGAGTGTTTATAGTAAGTGGGAGCAGGAAGTGTGTCAACAAATCCTACGATCTCTTCCACTGGTACATTTTGAGACCTCATACTCTGCCTACGTGTTGCCAATAGTGTAACCATCCCTTCGGAGGGCTTGAGCATGGGGAAGCAGGGCGAACTCCGTAATGGATAAGGTTTCTTGGGTTTTTCTCCAACATTATCTTTCTTGATCGTAGCTTGTTGGGGCGGACCTCTGGAATATGAAAGATGGTGGGTCACACTTACAGGAAATTATTAAAAATTTTAATAATTTTCTGACCGAACAACGGTAACTAAATGCTAACATGATAAAGAGTTATTCTGGTGTTAGAGTTTGGTCGAGAACGTCTAGGTTCAAATGAGGAGTGGCTGATCACCCCTCGGTGGCTGTTGGTCTAAACCTTTGAAGTATCGTTGCAAAAGAATTATGAATTATAGGGTGCGTAATTACTTTTGCTAAATTTGATTGGATATTATGTATAAAGGGTTTTAGTGCAATTTTTAATACAAGTTATTTGTTTATTTCAGCAATATGTTGAATTATCTATGTGCTTTGTCTGACGCCAAATTAAACGGTTTAAATCAGACTACTAAGAACGCTAACACTAAATGAGTCGCATACGATTTAATGGTCTTAAATGAGGAATGTCCTCAAGAAAACTGCTTAGCTTACGAGAACATAACTAAAGACTTGTTAGTCTTAGAGACGTGCATAGTGGACAACGATAGTTCGGCCTGGATACTCGATTCAGGGACCACTAATAACGTTTGTTCTTCGTTTAAAGGAATCAGTTCCTGGGAACAGTTTGAAGCTGGTGAGATGACTCTCAAAGTTGGAACTGGAGAGGTTGTCTTAGCTATAGCAGTAGGAAACGTAAAATTATTTTTCTAAGACTAAGATAACAAGTATATATTATTAGAGAATGTATACATAGTTCCTAAGATCAAAAGAAATTTGATTTTTGTATCTTGTTTGCTCGGACAAACTTATTCCGTATCTTTCTCATTAAGTGAAGTTTTCATTTCCAGAAAGGGAATTAATGTTTGTTCAGTGATAATGGAAAATAATTTATATATTTTAAGACCTATCGAGAGTATAACAATTAATAATACTGAAATGTTCAAGATTGCTACTACTCTGAGTAATAAAAGGCAAAGGATTTCTCCTAAAGAGAATACCTATCTTTGGCACCTGAGGTTAAGCCATATTAATCTCAATAGGATTGGAAGATTCGTTAAGAGTGAGATTCTAAGGGAGTTAGAAGACGATTCATTACCTCCCTCTACAAGGCAAGATGACTAAATGATCTTTTACTGGGAAATGTTATAGGGCCGAAGAACCTCTAGAGCTTATACATTCAGACATCTGTGGTCCGATGAATGTTAGAGCACGAGGAGGGTATGAATATTTCATCAGTTTTATTGATGATTATTCTAGCTATGGATATCTTTACCTAATGCATCATAAGTCCGAAGCCCTTGAAAAATTCAAGGAGTACAAGGTAGAGGTTGAGAACTTATTAGGTAAAACGATAAAAACACTTTGATCTGATCGGGGTGGAGAGTATATGGATTACGAATTCCAAGACTATTTGATAGAAAATGGAATAACTTCTCAACTCTTAGCATCAGGTACACCTCAGAAGAACGATGTATTAGAAAGGAGAAATAGAACCTTATTGGATATGGTTCGTTCTATGATGAGTTAAGCTCAGTTGCCTGACTCATTCTGGGGTCATGCAGTTTTGACTGCTGTTTATATTTTAAACAACGTTCCATCCAAGAGTGTTTTTGAAACACCATTTGAGTTGTGGAGAGGGCGTAAAACTAGTTTACGCTACTTTAGAATCTGGGGATGTCAAGCACATTTGCTAGTGACTAACCCGAAGAAATTGGAACCTCGTTCAAAACTATGTCTATTTGTAGACTATCCCAAGAAAACGATAGGTGGATACTTCTTCAATCCACAAGAGAATAAGGTATTTGTGTAGGGATTAAAGCCCTACATAGCAGAAGACTTATCAAAGGATCCAACCCAATTAAATGTTTGACAAGAATACCGATACGACGACAAAATTCACAGCAATAACACTCACATTAAAAACTGTAAATCTAGTCATAAAACATGTTGTTTTTAATAGAAAACTTAGATCTACTCTTAGAGAATGATCGTAATGATCATAGGAACAAAGGATACTTACTGTCGTTCGAAGTTTTGACCGAAAACACCAATTCTCCTGGGTTTTGCAGAAAATTGCAACAGCCACAAAACCTTTTCCTTGCTGGAAAATTCATCACACAAAACCACCACAAGATGACAGCGGTATGACTACTACAACCTTTGGTTGACGTTTCTTGTGGGAGAAGAATCTTACTAAGGATTGGGAGGAAACAATGTCTGGAGTTCTCTTTGGAATGGCACACTGAATCCACAAATGAGCGAGCGTGAGAGAGAGGCCAAAACGTTTTTAGCTTATCGATTGGGAGGGGGAGCGTTTTCCAAGGAACTGAACGCACGATCAAGTAACTGATATAATAAGTTACCTGATATTTTAATTTTAAATATAATTAAAATTAAAATCAATTTTAATTTAATTAATTTAATTAATATAATCTAAATTAAATAATATTTAATTAGATTATTCATTTAATGATTATTAAATGAACTTCACTCTTTTACCCTATAGTTTTAATATCATTTAATTAAATCAAATTTAATTAAACTAACTTAAAACTTATAATTAATTAATTCAAAAATTAATTAATCATAAAATTGAATATAACATATTCAATTATTTTTCTCTCACATATACTATAGTATTAATGTGCATCAAATGTGCATTAAGTTTAACCTATAGTTTTAATATGAATCCGATTCATATTAAATTTTTCTTAGTAAATTTACTTCAACACCTTATATGAGCTACCGGTTGGACCTAATGGACCTACAGATCAGAAACTCCAACGATATGAGATTAATTGGCTAAACTCATTAACCAAGTTAATCAATATTCGTTAACTGTGGTTCACTCCACTATAGAACCACAGCTGTACTCTTCTCACTGCAGATATATTTCTATGTCCATGAATATTGACCAATAATAGCAAGTTAGTCCTTCACGTGTGTTCGTAACTCTAGCTGGGTCAAATTACCGTTTTACACCTGAGTTACCTCTATATCCTGAAGTCCCGAGTGCTCCTCTAATGAACAACCTATTTGAGGTCCAACCTACAAACAGAAATCCCTTTTGTGCCATAGAGAGGGCAGGGCCCTTTGTTCAAGACCCGAAGACACCACTTAAGGGAACGCACCTCTACTTACCCTAATATCAGGAAGGAGTGAATTCCATCTTGTGTGATTATGTTCCCAGCTTCCCACTCAATCTTGTCCCCAAAATTGTAGGCTTATTGAGTCGGCGTGCAGGCCACTCTCACCCATACAAATCAAAGGACAATCCCTCGTGAACAGGAGTCCATAACCCACTCAGGATTGAGACTAAGTTGCCTATGTCATCCTAGTGAAATGGAAACCTAACTAGTCAATGGTGTTACAGCTAGTGGTTAACTATTTTACGGTCCGGTCTTATGCAAACTCATTGAACAGGATACTGATAGGACCTAAATAGTGCTATTTTATCACCTCTAATCTAAGCTTGTTAGAGTTATTTTATGCTTTACTTGTGTTATTTACAAGATCTTTGAGCTTAGACAATGTCGGGAGCTGATCACGCTAATTTGGTGTTAATTCGGGCCAAATTACGGAGTTTTGGAGTGATCTCGGTGTCTTGGATGGCGAGGAGGTGAAGAGACCCGATTGTGCTGTAGCGGGCCTGAAGAACGACACCAAAGGTCGAAGATTGAAGCCCCGTGCCGAGAAGAAACGAGAAAAGACTGAGAAATAAAATAACAAGTTGAGAATCAAGGATGGCGTCGAGACGCCGATGCGAAAATCATCCAGAGTGTAGAGTTCGCAGTGTCTCGACGCTGCATTTGGCGTCTAGACGCAGCCGAGTTTTCTATAAATACGTAGCCTCGGTTTAATCTGCCGTTGGGTTAGAAATTTGGTCCTTTTACGATTTCTTTTGCCTCCTTTACTTTTCAGTAATGTTGTAGACCTTTTTAGGTCATATGTTATGGATTCTTTCATGTCTATTCTTATTTTTACTTCATCTATGAATAGCTAATCGTATTTAGATCGTTGGATTGGGATTATGCTTTGATTTTTATTAAAATTGGCTGCGTTTTCTGGAGTTTATTGCACTGTTCTTGCTGTCTTTTCATTCAATTTTGCATGTTATCCTGTTTAAACCAATACATGAGGCTAGTCTATTAGGATTGACGACCCTATGTGATTACCGCTTGTGTATTCAATCAGTTATTTTTAGATAGCCACTAGGTTGAGGCAAGCCACTCTCTACGTGAGACGACCCTTGATAGGCCTAGGATGCATGTTAAAGGTTGTATGAATCAAATTTGAATTGCATTTGAATTTAGTTAATACAATTCCGGACCCACGATCCCAAAGCGGCTAGTTTAAATAGATGATTGTGAAATTGCTTAATCTAAAACTAGTTAGATATAACTTCGTGACTGTTGCGAGGTCTCGGATGGTTGCTATTTTATGTATGAGGGGTGGCGAGCGATAAAGAATATAATAATTAATCTTGTTAATTGCAGAATTCACGGTTAGCAAGTTAATTAGCACAGGTTAGTGTAGGGGGTCCTCTGAGTAACCGAGAAGCCGACCAAACTAATGGAATCATCATAGAATAATTATTAGAGAAAACTAGGAAGACAAACGAAATAGAATCAAGCATAAGAAATCCCAATCCAGCGATCCCTTTCATATTATTGATTTTCTTCTTATTTCTCTTCTGCATGCTTTATTTTACCTCTTTTAAATTCAGCATTTATTTATTTTCGCTTGTCCTTCTTTCCAAAAAAATCCCCCCTGTTTTATAAGCGCAAGATTCTACACGTACTAGGTCCCTTTCCCTGTGTTCGACCCTGACCACTATTTCTACAAAATAGTTGTAGTGCCGTGGATCATAAATTTTATTTGACAACTCGGAGCCTTGACAACTCTGGCCCCGTCAAATTTGTGCCGTTGTCGGGTAGGACGTTTTCTAGTATTTTTAGGATTTTGTGTTTTTAACTCTTGTTAGCATGGTTTATGATCACACGTTCTTCGCAGGGAAACGATCTTAGATTTGAACCTGAAATTTCTAGAGCGGAGACGAGATTTAGAAGGCAAGCAAGAAGAAGAAGAGTTTATAATCTCAGCGAGGTTGAAACATCAGCCATGGTCGAGAGAACATTAAGGCAGTTGGGAACGACAGATCTGAACCAGCAGCCACTCTGTATTACCTCCTTCGAGACGGCAGGTAACTTTGAATTAAAGTTAGGTTTAATACACTTACTCCCTATTTTTCGTGGTAGTGCAGGAGAGGACCCGCACAAGGTATTCTTATTGAAATAAAAACCTAACTAGTTAACGATGTTATAGCTAGCGGTTACTATTTCGCGGTCCGGTCTTATGCAAACTAATTGCGTAGGATACACCCACTCGCATGTCCCATACACGAACGCGTTGGATCATTGCGTTTGTATCAAATACAAAGTAGGTCGTATCCATAGTGTCACTAGGATAAGGTATCCAGCTTTATCCCTATACTATAGACCCGTCAAGCCGTATCCATAGCTAATCCCCATATGTCTCCATATACTATTCAAGACTCATCCCAAAGTCTAGGATGTTTAGTTTATTGGATTAGGGTTATTTTGGCAAGATGTACATAATATAGACAATAACTCGTTATTGAAAAAGCATCAAACAATACTTTATTTATGTTCGATCAATTGTTACATTTACTATTTATGAGTTTTAGGGCATAAAACCCAACAAACTCCCACTTGAACTAAAACTCTAGTCAATGGGAAGTAAATGCAATAATCTAAAGCTGGTAATGTACATTGTATATTACATACAAGTAATACAATCAACTAGGGCATCCTTATACCTATTGCACATCTCCCACTTGGTCTAGATTATACTATATACATATCTCGTAGACCTAGACCTTTTAGATGACCATCAAACAGTTTAGCTGAGAGAGCCTTCGTAAACGGATCAGCTATATTGTGTTCCGAAGCGATCTTGGTGACGATCACATCTCCTCGTTGAAAGTGTTAATATCTAAATTACGGAAGAAATTTTGGATCTTAGGCACATAACAAGCGCAATTTGATCAATCATTGCATGTTGTTTATGAGAAGAAAAACAGAGACAATTTACCAACCTCTTTTAAATGGAGAAATTGGTTGGATTCTTTTGTTGTTTTTCTTCACCAATCAATCACGAACTACCATTGGGTCTTCCTTGCTATCCTCAAGCCTTTGGAACAGATTGTGGGATCCTCAAGTGATGGAATTTGAAGAGAAAAGCTTGAAGAAAAAGCCTATGGAGGTGGGTTTGGTGAGTTAATATTTTGGGAGCAATTCACTATCTTTCAAGCTCTGATTTTTCAGCCTTCTTCTTCCCTTTTATAGAGGGAACAAAGATGAAGAAAAGCCCCTGAGATTGACACCAATTCATCAACAAATTAGTGGGAAATGGTGTGGCTTAAGAGAGGAAAGTGCATGGGTTTAGTCACCATACACTCCACCTCCAAAAAAATCAAGTTTTTTTTTTAATTTTAATTAATTGGGAAAAATACACTTTTAGTCCCTGAGGTTTGGGTTAGGTTTCATTTTGGTCCCTGAGTTTTCAAACTCGACAATTTAATCCTTGAGGTTTGAATTTCATTTCATTTTGGTCCCTCCATCCAATTTTCCATTAATAACTAACAGATTGCTGACGTGGCACAATTTTTTTATTTAAAAAATTATTTTTTTCATTTTTTAAAATAAAAATATATTAAAATAATATTAATAATATATATATTTTTTAATATTTGTACTTCTTCTTCTCCACCAACCTTCCTTTTCTTCACCACCCTTCTTCAACATCACCACCTCAGCTGCCACCGACGGCAGCGACAATTTTTTTTATTTTTTTTTCATTTCTTCTCCTTTTTTTTTTCTTATTTTCTTCCTATTTTTAGATTTGAAAATCAACACCCAAAACCTTCTCCTTTCTCCCTATTTTCAGATCTGAAAATCAACACTTCCAATGCACGAGAACGTCGTTGCTGCAGTCTTCGCATGAGAATGCCACGTCGCAGTCAAACTAGAACCTCACGTTAGATCTGAAACTCTTGAGTTCAGATCCACGCGTTTGTGAGTTTAGATCTGAAGCTCGTGAGTTCAGATCCGCGTCGTTCGTCGTCGAGTTCGTGAGTTCAGATCTGAAGCTTGTGAGTTCAGATCCGCTGGTGTTAAGGACAACTACGAACAACTGGAGGTTGAAGGGAGAAGAAGACCCAAACAAGTCACCGAAAAAGTTTTTGGCGCCGTTGCCGGGGAGGTTAGGTTTTTTTTAGGCAATATAATTCTCTGACATTGAAAAGAACGGACTGAGTATTAATTTAGGGTGTAAATATTTTCTTTTATTCTTTTTGTGCAAAGTTTTATTTTTTTTAAGTTTGATTAGCTTGGGGTTTTTGTACGCGAAGTGATAAGGAGGCTAATCTGGTTCCTCTAGATCTTGAGAATTACAAGACGATGAAAGCTATTCGTAGAGACAAAAGATTAACGGAAACAATGGCCCAGTAAGATAACGCTTCCAAGGCTATAAGAGATTTTCTGCAGCCAATTCTCCCGACCGAAAATTCTGGTATTGTCTATGCTCCGATCCAAGCAAACAAAGACGGGATTAATCCAGATGGCAAGGGACAATTGCTTTTAAGGACACCCTTCGGAGGATCCACATTCCCATCTTCGATCCTTTCTTGAGATTTGCGGAACGGTTAAGATGAACAGAGTTTCGGCAGACGTTATAAGATTAGGGTTGTTTCCATTCTCTCTTTAAGATAAAGCCAAGGACTGGCTAGAATCATTGGAACCAAGTAGCATAAACACCTGGGACGAGCTAGCTCAGGCATTTCTTATAAAGTTCTTTCCGCCTGCAAAGACAACCAAGCTCCGTACGGAGATTGGTACTTTCAGACAGCTTGATGATGAACAACTGTACGAGGCATGGGAAAGATACAAGGAGATGCTCAGGAGATGCCCGCAGCATGGCTACCCAGACTCGCTTCAGGTACAATTATTCTATAATGGTTTGAATTCTTCCACAAAAACTGTCCTTGATACTTCTGTTGGTGGGAGTTTTATATCCAAAACCGTTACGGACGCAAAAGAACTCTTGGAGGAAATGGCATCGACTAGCTATCAGTGGCCCACAGAGAGGGCATCATCATCAAAGAAGGCTGGAATTTATGAAATTGACGAGTCAAGCTCACTGAAGGCACAAATGGCTTCCCTGATGAATGCGTTGAACAAGTTGACTTCTTCTGACGTGGTTAAGTCAATTTCCACCTTAGCGGAGGGTTACTCAAAGAAGGAGAGCCAAGAAGTGGAAAAAGTTCAGTACATAGGCAACCGTGCATTGACTCAACCCCAAGGCCTACCGAATTTTTATCACCCGAATTTGCGCAATCATGAGAACTTTTCATATTAAAATAATAAGAATGAAGCAACCACCACTGAGGTTTGCTTCTACGTCAAGTTCGCCAGAAAAGAAGAGCAACCTTGAGGAGATGGTGGCACTCTTCATAAAGGAGCAGAAGGTGTTGAATGTAAACCTCCAGACGTTAGTGAACACCTTGGTAACGTCTGTAAACAACCATGACATAGCTCTAAAAAATATGGAAGTTCATATGGGGCAGATGGCAACAGCGGTAAATGCCCTTCAAAAGGGTAAGTTTCCCAGTGATACTAAATGAACCCCCGAGAGCAATGCGAGATGATTACACTACGAAGTGGGAGATGACTGGAGAGTTGCTCGGATAAAGAGAAGAAACAGAAGAAGGAAGAAAAAATGAGCCTAGATGAAGATGGAAGGACTGAGACACAAAAAACCTCCATAGTCAGGTCCCAAAGTCCTCCTTGCTGAGTTGATTTAAATTTTGATTCTACTAACAGTTTTGCAGGTGAAAAGAAGAAGTTAGATGAAAAAGAGAAGATGAAAGAAAAAGAAGAGGTGGTCCCATGCAGACATCACAATCGGGGGTCGCACATCAGCCCACCCAGGAGGAGGGGCGAATGTCCAACCTTTGATTACAGGGAGTTACCTTTTCCCCATAGCTTTAAAAATGTTAAACTAGATGATCAGTTTGCTAGGTTCTTAGAAATGTTCAAGAAATTATTTGATAATATACCGTTAGTAGACGCTCTATCTAATATGCCTAACTATGAGAAATTTATGAAAGAGATGTTAGCAAAGAAGAAAAATTTGAATAGAAAAGAAGTTTGTAGATTGTTAGAAAATAACAGCATAATAGTCTCAGGGAAGATACCTTTAAAACAAAATGACCCAGGGAGTTTTACTGTTCCCTGCATAATAGGAGAGGTGTCTTTTGATAAGACTTTATGTGATCTTGGAGCGAGTATTAATCTTATGCCCTATTCCCTGTACATGAAGATCGGACTCGCTGGACTTAAGGACACCAACATCACCCTCCACCTAGCGGATCGATCAGTCACCCACCCAATGGGGATAGTGGAGGATGTGCTGGTGAAGGTAAACAAGTTCATCTTCCCGGTAGACTTTGTTGTGTTGGATATGCAGGAAGATAGAGAGGTACCCATCATTCTTGGTAGACCTTTTCTAGCTACTTTTGATCCTATTGAATTCCTTGACGATGGTATGTTTGAAAATGAATTGTTGAATGATGTTGAGATGCTTGTTGTAAATGTTTATGAGTATAATTTGCCTGCTTTGAATTTAGAGGAGCATGAGTTAGATGAAATTTATGACATTGAAGAGTTAGATGATAGCTTTATAAAGTCTGATTTGATTGCTGAGTCTCATGAGCATGTAGAGATTATGCCTGACGAATGGTTAGTCTTAGTTGATAGACCACCCCAAGACACGAGACCAGTATACATTTTGATGCTTGATGACTCCGTTAACAACTGCTTTGTGAATAGAGACCTGGAGAAAAGTTTTGATACTGTTAAATTTTTCATGACTAGTTATTTTGATAATTTGTACAACGAGGACGGGCCAGGGGAAATGTTTTTTACTCCTCTGTTTGTGATATGTGCTTCCGCACGAGACTTTATTAAGGGCCCAAAGGAGGATGAAAACTTTGACTTCGAACCTCCATGAGCGTGCTGAGCCTCGTCTAGCTAAAGACATTAAAGAAAGCGCTGCTTGGGAGGAAACCCAAGGATTTAAAATTTTTGTTAGTTAGTTTTTTTTTTTGCAGTTAATAAATCCCCATTGCTTCGTGACCCGATTCTGTTTTGCAGGATCCGCGCAACAAGCCCCGAGAATCCAAAAAGATTTTCTTTCCTGACCCCGAATGATGAGGACGTTTTCTCCTGAACTCAGGGAAGTCTCAGTATTCCCTTTTTATGCTTTCTCATTTTAAAACATTGAGGTCAATGTTTAGTTTAAGTTTGGGGGGGAGGCTTTCGATGTGTTTGAGCATGTTTAAATTCTTCTAGATGCATGTTAGGATAGCGATGATAGCCGAGGATTTGGTTTTTGCGTTTTTTGGGGGATATGGTTTATATGATGTGGAATTTGGGAGCATAGCAGAAAAATGAGAAATTTTTGAAAATGTTTTGGTTAGTATTAATGTCTAAAGCATGCAATAAACTTATCTTTTGAGATCTTTGAAAATTTAGATTCTTATTATGGTTTTTATAAGTTTGTTGTCACTCCAATAGGCTTAGTCTCTAACATTAGGAGTTATGCTTGATTGTTTTAAGAACTAGGTGAAAAGAAAAAATGATATGCCTGCAAAACGAAAAGCAACACTAAAAAAGAATCATATGTTGAAAAAAGAAAATAATTTTTGCTTGCAAGAATAAAATTAAATTGGGGTAAAAAGAGCTACCTGCGGTGTTATCAGTTAGGCCAACCATGAATAAAATGCGGGTTATGGGTTTCTGCATCGTAGTGTGAAAGCTAGTTCCATTAGAATCATAAAAAGCAAGTTTGGGAGAATTCCCCTGAGAAAAAGAAAAGAAAGGCGCCCTAGTATCTTTGTTTGCAAGATAGCTAAATTCCGACCTATTAGGACTCTTAGCCAGTGTATGGGGAAAACTAATAGAAAAAGCCGTAAAACTAATCTAGGTTAGTAAAAGAGCCATTAAATAAGTTTTAAGCATGCTATTTGTTAATTCTAAGTTTCATTTTTGAAATTTCTTCATGAGTATGTTGTGCTTGCTTAGTCCACTTGCATGTTTTATGTATTCCCCTGAGAATTTTAAAATAATTGAGGCTAGAGCGATTCTTTTCATGCATCTGTAGAATTTATTTTGCTCGGGACTAGCAAAAGCTTAAGTTTGGGGGTGTGATAGCAAGCATAAATGTTGCTATTTTATCCTTAGATTTGCTAGCTTTTGTATGCATTTATTGTATCTTTATCATACAAATCCATTTAATTATGTAATTTTGTCCCTATGAGATTGTTATGAATTATTGGAGAAAAAGAGCCAAATTCCATGGAGTTTATTCAAGTTGGGTCAAGAAGAAAAGGGCCCAAGATCCATCATGTAAAGTATTTGGGCCAAAAGAATGGAGGAAGGCCCAAATTTCAGCTCAAATCCCCGTCTAGAAGGTTCTGGAACTGGGACAGTGATAACTCTCCAAAAGGGAGTTATTTAGACCTCATTTCTATAGTGATTCGTGTGTCTTTTGTGCTTAATAGGGTCGTTTTTATATGGATATTGTGTGTTTTAACCCATTTGGAAGAATGAATGCTTTGGAAGTTATTTTGTGCAGAATATATTGCTGAGCGACTTAAGGGAGCAAAATCTGTGTTGGAGAAAAGCTGGGAACAAAACTGCCACGTCACAGCTCGTTAGCCAATTTAACAAACTGAATTCTGTTAAGCTATTCTCGGATTTATGGAGCAAGGAGAGCCATCCACGTGTCTAGGTCAACTTAATTCAAGTCTCCTAAAAGGAGATAGCCGCCCAAGTCAAATTCATTCCTTTTTGGGAAGGGAATTCCATCCTTAGGAGGAACATTCCACTTTTGGAAGGATCATTTCTCCTTTCCATTTTGGGAGCCGAATAGAGGAGAGAGATTGGACACCAACAAGAAGACCATCAACTTCAAGCTGATCAAGGGAATTAATATTTTCTTGCATTATTTTGTAGTTATGGATATGCTTACTCAGATTGTAACGTGTGTTTTCATGCATTTTATGAACTAAGTAGCTTTAGGCGCTGGTTAGGGAACATGTAGTTGCCGTGCTTAATTTCTAGTAATAAATATTGATTTGATGCATCTTGATTAATTGTTGTGTTCATTTCTATTTTATGTCCGCCTGGCCAGCCGGTATGAATACCTCTCTCTAGTTTCAGAGATGATTTAGGGAGTGTGTGGAGGTTAATCACACTAGATCATTGTGTATTGGTGAACACCAGTGATTGAGCTAGGGATAGCCAGTTGCCTAGTGCTTGATCGGTAGTGCTTCATTGGAGTTGAAACACATTCTAAAAAATCCGGAGTTCTGGGAGGAATTCGCTAATAATACTGCGAGAGTTTTGCATGATCAATAATATATTGCTAGAGCATCTTTTAAAAGAATTACTAAATCCTGACCAGTACCTGTTTCTAATCTGTCTGTCTATTTGTTTACTTTCTGTTCTGTCATTTCTTTTGCTTCAGCATTATATCAAAACCAATCATTTTAACCATTCTTAAAACCATTGAAAAGCTAAAAAAAATAGATAAAGTGAAAGCTAATTCAGACCTTGGATTCGATAAATACTTATTACTTGCTGCGAACTGTGTATACTTGCACAGAGTTCTAGAGTCTTTTTATATCTTATTTTTACTCACTCTGGCAACCCCAACAGACAGCGTCCTGAAGGAAGGTCAAATCCCCGTCTAGAAGGTTCTGGCCAAAAGAATGGACATTTTTCCCATTCACCTTGTTATTGATCCATGCAAACACTTTTCGAAGGGAGGTCGCGCAAAAGTCGACACGAAGCCGAGCATGGACCTCACGGTGTGAACACAGGTGAACGTGAGAGTAAAACTCGATCTCGTTTTTATATCTATCCTCCCACTTTAAGATCTTAGAGGCACGCACCAACATGCTACCGAAGGGAAAGACAACTGTTGGTAATTAACCTAAGAGTTCTTATCCTCTTTCAGGAGTTCACGGTGCTCCAAATCCTATGATTGTGTCCTTCGAAGGGATGGTTCTCCAGGGCAACACGCAGGCGGACCATAGGACTCTCAGTGTGAACTAAGGGCAGTGATCGAGGGATACGTTGATATGCGTCCCACTCCCACTTAAACGTCCTACCATATATTTAGGGTTATTTAACTTAGATAAATACGACTAAGTCAATCTATCTAAGTCTAATCCAATTATAACTCTTATAATAAGAACTTTACTCTATATTCTATATAAATTAAACACTTTTAATTAACCTAGTGATATTGCATGCTAACATTTAATTATGATTAATTCAACTCCGGTATTCCGGGTCAGTTCCCAAGTAGGAGGTGTTCCGTAAACTGTCATCTTAAATACCCCAGCCTTAGACAGAACTTAACCGGTGGAGTTCCCTTATAATCATAGCAATGTTTTTCCTACTTAGTTAATTAAAACTAATTTTTTAATTCTAAGTAACAAAAAAAAAAAAAAAAATCTAATCCTATTAGAAATGTGATCTTAGGTCTATTTAATTTTAAACAAATTTAAAATTAATCCATTTTTCCTAAGATCCTATGTTTGCACGGAATTCTTTGTTATAGGTTAACGGTTTTTTAATTTTATAACACTTATAAATTTTAATGAATTAACCCTATAACATGCTACTATGGTGACATAAATTAATACTCGAATTCTAATTAATTTATAAACCATACACTAGCATACATGACATACAATAATATAACAATTATATTAAACTAAGGTAATGTCATACTCAATGCAAATTAATTTCCTTTAATTAATATAACTCTTAAATTAATTATACAAGAAAATTAAAATAAGCATTTCAATTTTCATACATTAACATAACATTTATATTAATAGCTCATGAAAATTAACAAGCACATAAATTACTTTCATAAATATAACTCTTTATATTCTTTACTAAAGTAATTTCATACTCAATGCTTCTCAATTTTCATCCATTTAGTATAACACTTTATATAAAATACTGATGAAAATATAATTCATACATAATTTAAACATTATAACAATTATAATAATAAATATGCATGAATATGCTTAACCTATGGTGGGATTTTAAGCTATATGACATCCATAAAGCAAAATAAATAGCTAAGTAGACAGGTTTTGGCATCCTAAGACAAAATACTTTAGATAAATTACAATAATTAATCTAAAATTGTCCTATCTAGCCGTGAACTGCCTCAAACTAGTCGCGAACTGAGTCTAAAACGCACGAACTGGCCTTAAAACTATTCAGACCACACGAACTGAGTAAGAAACAGTGCGAACCGATCAAAAACCGCCCAAACCGGTTGAATGTACGCTGGAATCGGTAAAAAACTGCACAAACTGGTCAAAACATGCATGAACCTGTAAACCCAAGACTTTCCTTGGATTATTTGCTCTTGTCACATATTGTGGGAAGTTGGATTAAAGTTGTTGTTTCATTGTTGAAGAAAAATGACAAAGCTTTTGGTTGAAGTTGTTTTTGATAATTTTGGAATTTATTAATTAAAAAGAAAAGAAAAGAAAGGAAATAAAGAAAAGAAAATAAAAGAAAAGAAAAGAAAAGAGAAAAAGGAAAAAAAAAAGAAAAGAAAGTGGAAAAAAAACTTTTGGTGCTAGTGGTTTTAAGAAGGGAATCCACCGCCTAAACCCATCTTCTTTTCATTTCCCATCAAAGTTGCAGAACCATTCGAGAGAGAGTTTGAAGCAAGAAGAAGAGGAAGCTTACTGGAGTTTTGAGGTTGAAGAAGAAAGGGGAAAGCTCAAGCAAATGCAACCATGGTAGAATCTTTGTTCAACCTGCCCATCTCTGGTTTTTAATTCAGTGTGAGCTGCACAAGAAGAATTAAGAGGTGAGGTCTGCCTTTCTTGAAAGTTAATTCATTTTCTAAAAAATTTCATCAAGAAAGCTTGAGCTAATTCATATGTTAAGTTAATGATTTTTTAAGAGAAATACAGAGCGCATAATTTTCGCACAAATCTGAAGAGTCTCTGGTTTTTTGAACGTCCCAGAGTGTATAGATTGAATTAGAAGCTCAATTTGGTATGGTTGGAAAGCTTATTCAATTAGCTATAACTATCATGAAGAACTCATGAGACAAAATCACTGGAAAAAGGTTTAATTTCAGGAGAAAAGTAGAGGGTAGCAAAAGACACGAATTTGGAATAACTATGTTCGGGGGATTGCTGGACAAATCCGTTAGGCATCTCATTTTCATTCCTTCCAGTAAGGTGTAGATGGTTCAAAAATAAAGAGTTTGATGCAAAGTATATTAATGTTGGTCAAGTATTGAGGAAGTTATGAGTGTTTTAAGTTAGGGTATTGAATCTGGAAAATTCTAGGAAAAGTGTGAAATGTGATTTTATTTCTTAAGTTTAGAATTTAGGAGCGATATCTTTTCTACGTCATCTGAAGCTTATTATAGAAAGACAAGACTATTTAAGGTTCTGATGCAGTTTTGGTTTGTTTGACAGGCCAAAAGGAAATAGGCCGAGTCTATAGGCCAGGGAACTAGCCCAAGGCTGTGAGTGACAAAACAAATTTCGAAAATGATTTCTAAACTGTTATTTATGATTAAATGTTTTGCATGCTTGAATCTGAACTTATGAATAATACATGATTTCTATGAATGATTTCAAACATAAGTTTATATGTGAGCACGTGATTATTGACTTTCTGAAAAGTAGTTGAAACGATATCATGTTAAGCAAAGTATGTATTAGCGAGTATTGTTTAAAGATTTTCAGTTTTCCACAAACAAGCTGAGTAAGCTTGAGTTTTACGAAAGAAAAAAATAAGCAGACATGTTGTAATGTTTTCATGTGATTTTCTGAGACTTCTATTGACTACATGACTGAGATATTGAGCCCAAGGCTGTGTGGTACTGTGTGCACACAGGTTATATTTCGTTGTTGACAATGAGTGTACTCCGTGACAACAATGTTGTCGTGAATGCTGGGCAGGCCCCACTACGACAAAAGATGATCGCAGTGTTGGGCGGGCCCCACTACATCGTAGAGCTAGTAAACGTTGGTTGTATTGGGCGTGCCCTACACAAAGATTTGTCATGTTAGTTAAAATATTTAACATACTTGATATGCCTTGCAAGATTTTAATGACATACTTGCTGAGTATTTAGAGAAAGTTGTCATCATTACACGTTTATATTTAAGGCTTTGATTAAACAAATTTATATGTTTAAGGTTTATCATCTGTTCTGATTTACGAATTAACAGTTTTAAATTTAGTCACTCACTGGGCTTCATAGCTCACCCTTTCAAAATGTTTTCCCACTTTCTAGGTAGAGATCGAGCTCCCGTGCTTGATAAACTGCCATAGTCTGCTAAAAGCTCTCAGATCGATTTCCAGTTGTGGGTGGAGTTGTACATCGAGTCTGTTTATATTGTAAATTTCTTTGTAAGGATTGGATAGTTTACGGTTTGTGTAAGCTCTAAATGTTGTGGTTGTGTAAACCCTAGTTGGATATGTTTTTGGTTGTGATGTCTTTATCAGGTTTATTTTCCAAAGTGAGTTAAGTCAGGGCTACATTTCATGTATGTCTAAGGGTTATCAAGGTTCCGCTATGTTGTGTTGCATGTAAAGTATTTCATATCTAAGGTTAGCATGTTTATCAGGTTCAAGGGTTCAGCAGAGTCAGCAGGTATCGTTAGAGGAGGACGATGTCCTTTGGCTTCTCTCTGTCTTTCGGACTAAGCTAGCAGATAGTTCGGGAGGGGGTGTGACAGAACCAGTCAAACATCCGATGAACCAGTTATGAACTGCGTGTTTTCGTTGGAACCGGTCAAATATCTCATGAACCAGCCAACCAGCATCGAACCGGCTGGACCGCGCCGAACCAAGCTGTGTAGGGTTGTCGTCAACTATTTCATCTTGTACCAAATGTTAACGTCAGCGACACCGTTTTTTTTTATTTCGATTGCAGCTGCTGTTTTTTTTCCAGATTTCCCTTCTTCCAGCCTCTGTTTTCTTTGGTTTTTGGCCAATTTTCTTTAATTCTTCATTGAATTTCACAAGAACACAAACGACACGGACTTACAGACTCGATTTGCCATTAAATGCCCAAAACAATAAGCCCTTACATGATCAAATCAATGAAAAAATTGAAAATCTAATGCCAAAACCTTAAACATCTACTACCAAACATTTCATTCATCAAATGCATAAAGGCTACCCACAAAAGAACCAATGCAAATTTTGAGAAACAAATTAGATCTACGATCGACTCTGATACTAATTGAAGGATTGGAATTCCTTAATTCCGTTAGAGGAAGCGAATTGGGATCGATTCGTAGTTAATTTTGTTTCTACCAAAATACCAATACATTGGCAAAAAAAACGTAGAACTATTCTATGATTTATTTATTAAGGCTAAGCATACAACATTAGATCTAATCTAAAGGGGAGAAACATACATAGCGTCGTTTTCGTCTTTGAAATATCAAGAATGCCTTTCTTGATTTCCGTCAACAATCGGGACACCACCAATTTGATCTTCTTGGCTATGACTCTGAGATTAGGAACGTAGTTGTGAGACTACCCAATCTTGAATGGGAAAAACACAAGAGGAAAAAGTTTCTCTTTGTGTTCTTGGTTGAGAGAATATGAGAGAGTGACTAGGGAGGATGCAAGAGTGCATTATTGTGGCCTTATGTTGTGTCATGTGTATCTCCTAAACTCTTGTTTTAGTGTTCTATTTATAGGAAAAAGGTCATGAATAAAATATTCACAAATAATCAATTATTTCCAAAATTGATTAATCATTTCTATAATTAATCATTTCCATAATTGATCAATTCCATAATTGATTAATTATTTTCATAAATGATTAATTACTTCCATAAGTGATTAATCATTTTCATAATTGATTAATTATTTCTAGAATTAATCATCTGCATAATTGATTAATTATTTCCATAAATGATTAGTTACTTCCATAAGTGATTAATCATTTCCAAGAATGATTAATTATTCAATTAATTAATTCTATAATTAATTAATTACCTAATTAAATATCATATATTTAATTTCATATCTTCTATTAATTAATTAATTACCCAATTAAATATTATATATTTAATTTCAGTCCTTTAATTAATTAATTCTATATATATGAATCAAATTCATATTAAAATTTGAACTCCTTCAAATTCTTTTATATCCTATAAATTTAATATGAATCAAATTCATATTAATATTTGAACTTCTTCAAATATTTATTTATCTCATATACTATAGTTTAATTAAATCACATTTAATTAGACTAAATTGAATAATTAATTAATTTACTAATTAAATATCATATACTTAATTTGTCATACATTTGAACTCCTTCAAATATATAATTCTCAATTAATAAAGTTTAATCACAAATAAAACTTTATATTATAATGTATACCCTTACATTATATTAATCATATCTCATAGAATTAATTTGATTCTCTTAACGAATTTGAAGAATTCAAATTCTTTTCAAGATAAATTTGTTCCTAATTACTCTTTACGAGCTAGTCGGCGCGGGGGGGGGGGGGGGACCTAATGGACCTACAGATCAGAAGCTCCAATGATATGAAGTTAATTGACTAAACTCATTAATCAGGTTAACCAATATTCAGTAACTGTGGGTCATTCCACTAAAGACCCACAGCTGAAGTCTTCCCATACTAGAGTGTTTCTGTGTCCACGGATATAGACCTATACCGGTAAGTCAATCCTTCACGAGTGTCCGTAACCACAGCTGGGTCAAATTACCGTTTTACCCCTGTGTTACATTTGTCTCCTTAAGTACTAGTGCTCCTCTAATGAACAACCTGTTTATGGTCCAACCATCAAACAGAAAGTCCCTCTCGGGCCAGTGAGAGGACGAGATCCCTTTGTTCAAGTCCTAGAGTCACCACTTAAGGGAACACTCATTTACTTCTACTAGAAGTGGGAAGGAGTGAATTCCTTCTTGTGTTGTCATGTCCCCAGCCTCCCACTCGGTCTTATCCCCAAAAAGGGAGGCTTATTGAGTCGGCGTATAGGCCACTCTCATCCATGCTAATCAAAGGACAATCCCTCGTGAGAAGGAGTTCATGACACACTTAGGATTAAAACTGAGTTACCTAAGTCATCCTATTGAAACAGTAACCTAACTAGTTAACGGTGTTACAACCAGTGGTTGACTATTTCATGGTCCAGTCTTATGCCAACTCATTGCATAGGATACCTCTGCTTGCATGTCTACTACATGGACGCTTTGGATCAATACGTTTGTATCAAATATAAAGCGGGTCGTATCACATAGTGTTACCAAGATAAGGTACCCAACCTTATCCCTATACTATTGACCTTTTAGGTTGTTACTTGAACATCGTTCCCCGTATGTCCCCACATACTAGTTCAAGTTACATGTCAACAACCTCGGATCTTAGTTTATTGGATTTGGGTCATATTGTGCAATACTTGACAATAACACTTTATTGTAGTAACTTAATAACACTTTACTGAAACAAGTATACAATTTGTTTACATTCACTATCTACGAGTTTTAGGGCATAAAACCCAACACATTGTATATTACATGAAAAGTAAATATACAAGTAATACAATAAACCTAGGGCATCCTTACACCCATTTGATAGAACCAAATTAGTCCTATTTATTTCTTATTAATCTAAGACTGTTAGAGTCCACTTTACTATATATTTGTCTATTTTGTAGATTATTTGTGCATTGAAGGCATCATGGACGAATCACACAATTTGGAGCTAATTCGGGCGATTTAGAGAGTTTTCGAGCTAACTTGAAGTCCTTGGATCTCGAGGAGGTGAGAAGACCCTGAGGATCGTGACGAGCCCGAAGGATGGTTCCAAGGGGTCAAAGGTTTGAGTCCCAAATCAAGCAAGCAACAAAGAAGACCAATAAAAGAATGAAGGCACGTTGGATAGAGGCCAAGTGTCGAGACGCCGTGAACAACCATGTATTCTTATTTTTAAGCAAATTTTAAAATTTGAGTGTTCATGTGTGGATGACAGTGTTACTTTTCTTGAATTATGAAAATTCATGACATGTCATCTATGCTTATCTCATTGCTTTTATTGAATTGTAAGCATGTTGCCTAGAAATTGAGTCATTTTAAAACTTTTCTAGTACTTTTCTTGCAAGAGTAAACCTTAGCATGCCTAGGATTAGTTTGCAGGCCTAGGAGCGAATTATAAATCCATATGCTTGTTGTCACCTCGATAGGTGTAGGGATGAGCTAGAGAGTCAAATGCCTACAAATTAGCATGTGTAATATCTTGCCTAGGAGAAAAGAAAGAAAATATGCCTAAAAAAAAGAAAAAGAGAGAAGATAAAGAAAAGAAAAGAAAAGAAGAAAAATAAAGAAAAATAAACGCGAGTTTAAAAGAAAATCATATGCTCGTCTATCTTATTTTTATTTTTGAGAAAAAGCATGCTTTGCAATGTTCATGAGCGATAAGGGGTAAAAAGAGTTGCCTGCGGTGTGATCAGTTAGGCCAACCAAGGGTTAAACTCGGGTTATGGGTCTCTGCATCGTAGTGTGAAAGCTAACGTCCCGCTTAAAAAGAATGCAGAAAGAAAATGTCTTTTATTTTTCAGGGACCTAGGTAATGAGAAAAACAGTCTAATTTGTTTTTTTGCTCATTGGTTAGTTCCTAGTGCCAGTGTAGAGGGAAGATAGGTTGAGGGTTATATAATCCAATCCAAGGTTAGTAAAATTGGTCCTAAGTAGGCTACGTGTGAGCTTTAACGAGAAACTTCATGAAAAATTTTAACTTGTCTCTTTAATGGGCAATGTGTGCATGATTCTTAATTGCAATGATTTTAGCATTTTTAGCATTGAGATTTGAGTTTAAGAACTGCAACTTTTGAATCCTGTATTTAGGTTTGTTTGTCTTGCTCGAGGACTAGCAAGGTTTAGGTTGGGGGTATTTGATAGGACCAAATTAGTCCTATTTATTTGTTATTAATCTAAGCTTGTTAGAGTCCACTTTACGCTTTATTTGTCTATTTTGTAGATTATTTGTGCATTGAAGGCAACAGCGACGAATCACACAATTTGGAGCTAATTCGAGCAATTTAGAAAGTTTTCGAGCTAACTTGAAGTCTGTGGATCTCGAGGAGGTGAGAAGACCGTGAAGATCGTGACGAGCTTGAAGAATGGTTCCAAGGAGTCAAACGTTCGAGTCCCAAACCGAGAAAGCAACAAAGAAGACCAATAAAAGAATGAAGGCACGCTGGACAGAGGCCAGCGTCTCGACATTGGCCCGTCTCCAAACCCTAGTCCCAGACGGCATGCCCAGCGTCTTGACGCCACAACTATTTTCTTTATAAATACCCTCGTTTTATTACACTGTTTAAGTTTGAGAAAGTTGTAATTTTTGGTCCCTTTTACGGTTCCTCTCTGTCTTCGACGTTCAAACCTCAATGTTGTATGTTTTCTTGTTGAATTCTCTTGTATTTCTTCATTTTTATAGCATAGGGTAACGGGTTTTAGTCGGCTTTACCGCCGTCTAAACCCGTTGACAGCGATTGGATGATTCTTGGGTTATAGAATGTGTGTTTTTTTAGTTTTATGTTCTGATTTTATCTTTCAATTTACTTTGCTATTGTATTTTGGATTTGGTTTGTAGAATAAGCAAGCGCAGTGGGTTAGATTGACGCCCTAACTCACAGCTCATATGTTTATTATATGTTAAACGTGTAGTACATAGACTGATTCATGGGCACAGGTCTCAAGAGCAGTTCTCAGACTTTGTTGCTCTGCATGATAGGTCTAGGATCCAAAATAGCGTTAGAAGTAATCTAGGCCTAATTATTTCTAATGTCCTAATCAATCCACTAGACTTAAGGCAATTTGTTGATTGTTTGATTTGATGGCTTAAGGCCTAATTATTTGGTTTGATAGTTCAATCAAATTAATTGGTTAATCAATTAGAGTCTAATTCGATGGACGTTGTATGATCGGGTTAGATGGCTTAGGTGAGCTTTGGGTCATTTCTGGGTTTAGATTAGATCGATTGAGCAATTAAGCAATTCAAGTTAGCCTTAAATAGGTAGGAAGACAATGATCAAAGTAAATCATTTAATCCCAATAATCTCTCCAATCGGCGTCGCATAAATTAATTAATTTTCTCGCTTGTTTATGATTCTTGTCTATTTAATTTATTCTCTCTTTAAATTCCTGCATTTTAATTCCTTGCATGTTTATTTCCCTAATATTCCAATCCCCCCATTTATCGCTTTCTGAACTAAAAATAAATAGGAAATACATAGCCAACCGCCACTCCCTATGATCGACCCCGACCACTACAACTGCAAGTAGTTTAGTGTTCGTGGATTATAAATTTGTTTTGACACCTGGGAGCTTCGACAACTCCCGCTCCGTCAAACTGGCGCCGTTGTCTGGGAGTGCAAACGATTAATTATTTTCTTTTATCGTGAGTTTTTAATTTCTAGTTTAGTTTAGTTTTTATTTTCTTGTTATGGCTGAGAGAACAAGTATAGACAGTGAGGTAAGCAAGTTCAAATCTAAACTTTCTGAGCTTAAAGCTCTCATTAGTCAGTTGATTACTCATATGGGTTTAGGTGGCTTCATGACAAGTTTTGTATAAATTTTAAATTTCTTTAAAATTAATCTAGTAAATCAAAATTTATCATTTATTTTGAATAAAATTAATCTAATTAAATTTATAGAGAATTCATTTGCATAATTAATTAAATAAATTTAATTAATTATGATTATTTAATTTAATATGAAATATCAAATTAAATAATTGCACCAAACCGAACGTCTTTCAAAACCGATCATTCAAATATGAATCATTATTCATATTCAAACCGAAATACGTGTCCTATACTTATTAATCATATTTAATTTACTTTAAATAATTCCAACTCTCTATATTTTTTAATTCATAATTAAACTTTATTACACGTTAAGCGTATCACATATAATTAACGGTAACTCCCTATTTGAATATTTCAAATTTCTTTCATCACTTTGTTCTAAGGTTGATTCCGAATGAGCTAGAAGGGGGACCTAATGGACCTATAGGGAGTTACCGTTAATTATAAAGGAAAGTGACTTATTTCTTGGTCTTGGTCTTATCCAAACTCATTGCATAGGACTCCCCATTTGCATGTCTTTACATGAACGATTCAGAATCACATCGTTTGTATTAAATACAAACTGGGACGCGTCTCATAGTGTCCCCAAGATAAGGCACCCAACCTCTATCCCTATACTATAGACTGTTTTGATTTTCTACTTGAACTTGATCCGCTTTTATGTCTACACATAAAGTTCAAGCTTTCAATATATAGCTATGGGTTCTAGTTTATTGGATTTGGGTTAATTAATGCATAATTTAAACAACCATTCAATAACCATTTATTGAATAACCTCAATGACGCTTTATCAGTTATAATTAACTTTGTCGTATTCATACAGTACAAATACATGTAAAATACAATAAACTAGGACATCCTGTATACGCATTACATATCTCCCACTTTCCCTAGATTATCCTTTGTACATAACTCGTAGGCCTAGACCATCTAGATGTCCCTCGAACACTTTAGCCGTGAGGGCCTTCGTAAATGGATCAACAATGTTGTGCTTCGAAGTTATCTTCGTGACAGTCACGATTCTTCGTAGCACGATCTCTCGAATGAGATAATATTTATGCTCCATGTGTTTGCCTCATATGTGGCTGGCAAGTTCATATTTGGAACAACTTCCAAATCCCATATGAACTTCCTAATCCTTAGTGCCATACACGAGCTTATAATCCCTTGTTCTTCTAAGATACTTGAGGAAATTTTCACTGCAGTCCAGTGATCTAAATTTGGACTGAATTGGTATCAACTGACAATCTCTACTGCATACCATATGCCAGGCATGACTACCTATTTCCGAGGCATAGGGAATATTTCTCATGTCCTCAATTTCTTGAGGGGTCTTTACGAGATAATTCCTTAGACAATTGAATTCCGTAACTGAAAGGCAACAAACCTTTCTTGGAATTCTGCATCTTATATCAAACCAATATCTTGTCGATATAATAATCTTGAGACATGACCAACGTTTTGTTCTTTTATGATTTCAAACGATTTGGATTCTAAGAAAATATGGAGCCATTTTCCAAATCTTTCATTCGGAACTTGGTTGCTAGCTACATCTTATTATTGTCAGCTAGATAACCTACATCATTCTCAATGAGTAGGATATCATCCATATACAAGACTAAGAAAGCTACTAAGTTGTTGATGATCTTCTTGCAGACACAAGGCTCGTCAACATTTTGTTCAAAGCCATAAGACTTGATCGAAGTATCAAATTTTATATTCCAGGATCTGGACACCTGTTTCAACCCATAAATAGATCGCTTTAAGATTGTAAACCTTTTGCTCCTGATCCTAAGCAATAAGCCCTTCTGGTTGAGACATGTGGGTACTCTCTTCAAGATTACCATTTAGAAAGGCAGTCCCGACATCCATTTGCCATATTTCATAATCATAAAATGTGGAAATGTATGGGAGTATCCTAATTGACTTGAGCATGGCAACAGGGGAGAAGGTCTCTTCATAGTCAATCCCCTCCCACTAGGAAAAATCCTTTGCCATAAATCTAGCTTTAAATGTCTGTACATTTCCAGCTACATATCGTTTCCTCTGACAATCAGAGTTTCAGTTAAACTCAAACAGTATTCATCAGGTTGAGAAACGACCCCCCCACTACGTTGAGAGTCTCCCAACAATTGAGAAGGACAGGGCTAACTCAATGTGTCAGCCCGATCAAAGACTTTTGTTGAAGGACTAGTTTCATCAACAACTCTTGTTGATTCATTTGTAGCTTTTTTGGATAACTTTAATTACCACTATCTAACTGCGTGGTTTGTGATCTCTAATGTGGTCTTCTTCTAAGAAAATTTCATTTGTCGATATAAATGCTTTCTTTGAAGAAGTATCCACCTCTCGTTTCTTTGGGATAACTTACAAATAGGCATATTTTAATTTTAGAACGATATTCTAATTTGTTTGGGTTTGTCTATAGCATGAATGCAAGGACTCCCCAAACTCTGAAATGACGTAAACTTGCTTTACGCCTTCTCCAGAACTCAAATAGTGTTTCAAAAATACTCTTGAGAGAACCATATTTACAATATAGACTGCAGTCTTTACTGAATAATCCCAAAACGAGTTAGGCAACTGAGCACAACTCATATCAAACGAACCATGTCTAACAAGGTTATGTTTTCCTTTTCGATACTTTATTTTTCTGAGGCGTATCGGGTGTTGAGAGTTTTGGGACATAATTCCATATTTTATCAAATAATCATGGAATTATGAGTCCTTATTATGTCTACTACGATCGAATCGAAGTATGTTTATCGTTGTACCTAATTGTTCTTAACCTTGGCCTTATATTCCTTGAACATTTCAAGGCTTCGGACTTATGATGTATTAGATAGAGATAGTGTACCTTGAATAATCATCAATTAAAAAACAATGAATTATTCATATCCTGTCTGAGCCTTTGTATTTATGGAATGCATTAGCTCTGAGGGTTCTTTGACACAATAACTTTTCCAGAAAAAGGTTGTTTAGTCATCTTGCTCTCAAGGCATGACTTTCTAGGAGGTAATGAGTCGTCTTCTAACCTGTTTAGAAGTTCATTCTTGACCAATTGAGATTTATATGGCCTACCCTCAAGTGCAAAAGATAGGTACTATTGAGAAACACGTTGCATTTTACTTGAGTCTCAGCGGTTTTAAACATCTTATGATTTATAAATCGCTCTAGACTTTATCGGTCTTGTATGTAGATGATATCCTACTCATCGGGAATGATGTAGGTTATCTAACTGACGTTAAACTATGGCTAGCAACTCAATTCCAAATGAAAGATTTGGGTGAGGCACAATTTGTTCTAGGGATCCAAATTGTTCGAAACCGAAAGAACAAAACGCTAGCCCTGTCTCAAGCGTCTTATATCGACAAATTGTTAGTTAGATATAAAATGCAAAATTCCAAGAAAGGACTATTACCTTTCAGGCATGGAATTAACTTGTCTAAGGAATAGTGTCCTCAGACACCTCAAGAAGTTGAGGACATGAGACGTTTTCCCTATGCCTCTGCAGTAGGTAGCCTAATGTATGTCATGTTGTGTACAAGGCCTGACATTTGTTATGCAGTAGGGATTGTCAGTAGATATCAATCCAATCCAGGATTCGATCACTGGACAGCCGTTAAAAATATCCTCAAGTATCTAAGGAGAACGAGGGACTATATGCTCGTGTATGGTTCGAAGGATTTGATTCTTACAGGATACACTGATTCTGATTTTCAAACCGATAAAGATTCGAAGAAATCTACATCGGGGTCAGTATTCACTCTAAATGGAGGAGCAATAGTATGGCGTAGCATCAAGCAAGGATGCATTGCAGACTCGACCATGGAGGCCGAATATGTAGCCGCTTGCGAAGCAGCAAAAGAGGCAGTATGGCTTAGGAAGTTCCTAATTGACTTAGAAGTCATTCCGAATATGCATCTGCCTATCACCTTGTATTGTGATAATAGCGGCGCAGTTGCAAACTCAAAGGAACCTCGCAGCCATAAGAGGCAAGCACATCGAAAGGACATACCATCTCATTAGGGAGATTATGCACCGAGGAGACGTGATCGTCACGAAGATAGCGTCGGAGCACAACATTGCTGATCCATTCACGAAGGCTCTCACGGCTAAAGTGTTCGAGAGTCATCTAGAAGGTCTAGGTCTAAGAGAAATGTACGAGAAATAATCTAGGTCAAGTTGGAGAATTGTAACCGGTATATCGATGCCTCAGTATACTGGGTATTTAGATGCCCTAGTTTATTGTATTTTTACTTTGTTATTAATACAAGTATTTATTCACCCACTGCTGTTATAGATTATAGTACATCCCACTAAACTAGAGTTTTAGTTCAAGTGGGAGATTGTTGGGATTGGTGTCCTAAAACTCGTAGATAGTGAATGTTAAACGAATTATATACTTATTCGATAAAGGCGTTATCGAGACTAATTCAGTAAAGTTATTACTGAATAAAGTAAATTGCACATATAATTACCTAAATCCAATAAACTAAGATCCATGGCTATAGGATGAACACTTGAGCTTTATGTAGAGACATAAAAGTGGATCAAGCTCGAGTAATAGCCAAAACAGTCTATAGTATAGGGATAGGGCTGGATACCTTATTCTGGGGACTCTATGAGACGCGACCCGCTTTATAGATGGTATAGACGATGTGATCCTAAATCGTCCATGTAGAGACATGCGAGTGGGGGCGTCCTATGCAATGAGTTTGCATAAGACCAGGACCGAGAAATAAGTCGCTCTCGCTTTATAACACCGTTTACTGATGAGACTGACTATTTCATATGATGACCTAGGTAACTCGATCTTAATCCTGAGCTATCTATGAACTCCTGTTTATTCGGGCTTATCCTTAGATCTGCATAGGTGAGAGTGGCTCAGTATCGCCGACTCAATAAGCCTCCCATTTCAGGGATAGGAACAGGTAGATAGCTGGGGACATAGTCGTGCAAGAAGGAATTCACTCCTACCCGAATTAGGGATAGTAGAGAGGTTGTTCCCTTAAGTGCTGACTCTGGGGCTTGAACAAAGGGATCCCGCCCTCTCATTGGCCCGAGAGGGACTCGGTTTATTGGTTGGACCATAAACCAATTGTTCATTAGAGGATCAGTGGAACTTGAGGAACTAGAAGTACTATAGGGGTGAAACGGCTTTTTGACCTAGCTATAGATACGAACAACCTGTGAAGGATCGACTTACTAATCATGGTTAAATCAAGTGGACGGAAATATATCTATAGTGAGGGGAGTGCAACGATCGGGCTATAGTGGAGTGTCCCGGTAGTTAACGAATGTTGGCTAGCTTGGATAATGAGATTAGTCGGTTAGCCTCGAATCGTTGGAGCCCATGATCTATAGGTCCATTAGGTCCCCCTACTAGCTCATATCGGAACAAAGCCTAGAACAAAAAGATAGGAAGCTTTGAATCGTTCAAAAATCGGGAAAAAGGATATTATCGTAAATTGTGTTTGACACAATAATTTAATTATGAATTAAATTAGAAAATGAGAGATGGAGTATTTAAAAGTGTTTTGAATACCATATATATGTATTAGGAATCATATATGATTTATGGCACTAGGTGATAAAGATTAATTGGATTAATCATGTAAAAATTACTTGGAATTGTACAAATTAATTGCCTAGAAATCAATTTCAATTTTGAATTGAAATAGGAATGAATTGCAAGCTGAAAATTGAGAATTTAGATTCAAGTTCAAGTGGATTCTAGGTGTACATCTCACAAGACATGCAACAATGCATGAGTGAGTTGTCTTTCCACTTTGAATGTTCATGCATAAGTGGATTTCCAACTAAATCCACCAAATACAAATTGAAATCTAATTTCAAGCTTGCAATTTAATGTTCATTTCAATTCCAAATTGAATTTAACATTAGGTAATTGATTTTGAGGCATTACAAAATGATTTCTTATGATTAATCCAATTAATCATGGGTCTAACCCCTTCAGGTTGATCTACAAGATCCCATACTGAATTAAAATGCATGGACTCGATTTCCAAGTCCATGGCTTTAATCCACTCGTTCTTGTCAACATCATCCATTGCCTGTTTAAAGGTTAATGGATCCTCGATTCCGTCATCAGGTATGACGACTGGAGTTTCAGTTAAACCGAAATAGCGATCAAGTTGTCTAACAACCCTCCCACTACGTCGAGGTTCTCTTATTTCTTGAGAAGGACGCGATTGACTCGAGGTGCCAGCATCATTAACAACTCTTGTTGATGTTTCTGTAGCTTCGTTTGATAGTTCACTTAAAACGACTTTACTTCGTGGCTTGTGATCTCTGAGGTGGTCTTCTTCTAGGAATGTAGCATTTGTTGATACAAGTACTTTATTTTCCTCTGGGTCGAAGAAGTATCCACCTCTCATTTCTTTGGGATAGCCTACAAATAGGCAAAATTTAGAACGAGGTTCTAATTTCTTTGGATTTGCTTCTAGCACGTATGCAGGGCACCCCCAAATTCTGAAATGTCGTAAACTAGCTTTACGACCTTTCCAGAGCTCAAACGGTGTTTCAGAAACACTCTTTGAGGGAACTACGTTCAAGATATAAACTGCAGTCTCTACTGCATAACCCCAAAACGAGTTAGGCAACTGAGCATAACTCATCATCGAACGAACCATGTCTAACAAGGTTCTGTTTCTCCTTTTCGATACACCGTTTTGCTGAGGTGTACCAGGGGCTGAGAGTTGGGACGTAATTCCATGCTCTATCAAATAGTCTTGAAAACTTGAGTCCATGTACTTTCCACCTCGATCGGATCGAAGTGTTTTTATCGTCTTACCTAATAGGTTCTCAACCTCAGCCTTGTACTCTTTGAACTTTTCAAAAGCCTCGGACTTATGATGCATTAGGTAGAGATAGCCATACCTCGAATAATCATCAATGAAACTGATGAAATATTCGTACCCTCCTCGAGCTCTAATGTTCATTGGTCCACAGAGGTCCGAATGAATGAGCTCTAGGGGCTCTTTGGCACGATAACCTTTTCTGGTAAAAGGTCGTTTTGTCATCTTGCCCTCAAGGCATGACTCACAAGGAGGCAACGAGTCGTCTTCTAACTTGTTTAGAAGTCCACTCTTGACCAATCTCCCAATCCTATTGAGGTTGATATGGCCTAACCTCAAGTGCCCGAGATAGGTATCTTGAGAAACTCTTCGCTTTTTAGGTTGAGTCTCAGCGGTTTTAAACATCTCATGATTTAAAATAGCTTTAGACTCAATTGGTCTCAAAACATACAATTTATTCTTCAAGTTTGCAGAGCAAACATCAATACCTCTTTTAGTTATGAACGCTTCATTAACAGAAAAAGAAATTGAGTAACCTTGTTCTAATAAACAAGATAAAGAAATAAAATTTCTTTTAATTTTCGGAACTATGTATACATTATCTAATATCATGTAACGTTCCTTGGTGAAGAATAATTTTACATCTCCCACTGCAATAGCCGAGATGACTTCTCCTGTTCCAACTTTAAGAGTCATCTCTCCAGCTATTAGCTGTTGCCAGGAACTCATTCTTTGAAATGAAGAACATACGTGATTAGTGGCACCTGAATCGAGTATCTAGGCAGAATCGTCGTTTTCCACTAAACACGTTTCCAAGACTAATAAATCACATTTAGAGTCGTGGATCATGTTTTTCTTGGCTATGTAGTTAGTTTGAGGACATTCCTCAGTTGAGACCAAACCTAAATTCTTTGCCACGTGTTTAGCGTTTAAGCAAGTATTCTTAGTCGTATGTACTAAACCGTTTAATTTGGCATTTGACAAAGCACATACGTTTTTCGACATATTGCTGAAACAAACAAATTAATCTATATTAGAAACATGCACTAAACCCATTAATCACATTTATCCAATCAGATTTAGCAAAAGCAATCATCGACCCATATATACAATTGATTTATTTTGCAACGATACTTCAGTGGTTTAGAATAACCGCTACCGTAGGGCAGTCAGCTACTCCTCCTCTGAATCGAGACAATCTCGGCCAAATACTATTCCCAGAATAACTCTTACTCCAATAGTTATTAGCTAACGTTAATTTGGTCAAGACCATCTTGTAAGTGTTACCCATCATTTTCAGATCGCAGAGGGCGGCCCCAACAATGCCACCGTAGGGAAGAGCTAATGTTGGGAATGGCCTTAGGAAATCCTATCCATTTCTGGAGTTTGCGTTGTTCCGAATCCCATGCGCAAGCCCTCCGTAGGGTGATCGCTCCCAAGGCTACTCGCAGGCAGCGCATAGGAATCTCACGGTGCAACCTAATGATGGAGACCGCAGGATACGTTTGACACGTTTCCTTCTCCCACTTACTATGAACACTTTCCCCATTCACCTTGATATTAACCCATGCAAACACCATCCATAGGGGGACGCTCCCAGGGCGCCTCGAGGCCAAGCATGGATCTCACGGTGTGAACTCAGGGGAACGTGAGAGTAGAAACTTAATATGAATATTTCGTTTCTATACTTTTCCTCCCACTAAAGTGTCGTAAGGTTTTAGGGTCCATTACTTAGGTAAATTCCGGCTAAATGAATCTATCTAAGTCTATGCCTTATTAAACAAGGTCTTTAAACTAAATGTCTAGGTGAATTAAACTTTTTTAATAACCTAGTGACATTGCATGCTAGTAAGACTTTGGTTAATTCAACTCAGGTTCCGAACCATTTGCCGGGAGAGTTCCCTTATAACCAAGGTCTCATGCCCTACTTACTCAAATTTTTAAAACTATTTTAAAAACTAAGTAAGACATATTTCTAATCCTATTAGAAAAGGCGATCTTAGGTCTACTTCATTTTAAACCATTTAAAGAATGACAAGATCCTAAGATCCTATGTTAGCATGCAACTCTTTGTTATAGGTTTTACGGTTTCTATTCATTAACTATTATAACTCTTATAACTTTTAATGAATAAACCCTATAACATGCTTTCTAATGGTGTTTTAAAGCATATAACAATCAATCATTCAAGTTATAAGAAAAGCACCCTTTAGAAACAACCTATGTCTAGGTTTGTATAACTCTTTATACTACGATGTCTAGGTGATAACACTTTAAAACCTCACACCGCTCACGCATGCTCATAAAACTCGAGTTAACTTAACTCAAGAACCGACTCAATGCCCAGGTAGGAGGTGTTCCGTAAACCGTCAACTTAAATACCTCCAGCCTTAGACAGCATCTTGTCGGGTGAGTTCTCTCGTAACCATTGTTTTACAAGATATCGACCTAAACTATGCAAATTGATCGAATCGTTGAAGGTTCATTAACCTAAGTGAGCATGCACTTAATCTTGTTATAGATTTTAGATTTCTATCTCTTTTTATAACAATTATAAAATCAATCCATAACAAGTCTAATTTTAATATAACACTTATAAACAAACTAAAGAAATTTCATGCTACATGCTTGGTTAATTTTATCTTTTAATAATTATAACTATTATAAGAATTAATCAATTTTAATTAACCATTCAAGCATGAATCTCCCTAAATTAATACAACTCTTATATTAATTAAACATGAAATTTCCCTCATGCATTTGAATTAATCAATAACACTTATTAAAATTAAACAAATGCATGAACATGCTTTCCTATGGTGGGGTTTTAAAACTATATGGCATGCTCATAATGCACATACATCCATTTAATTAAATCATACATTCACAATGCATAAAGTAATTAAATCAAGCTAAAATGGAATAGTTTGGCAATTTTTAAAAAAAACACAAGCAATTTCACTAATTATTACAATAATAATTAATAAATAAACTTTCAGCACGCCCGAGCTTCACGAACCATCCTGAACCGCTCATCCAAGCAATGAACCGGCCATGCAATGAGTGAAATGAGGCTGCAACAGACCGAACCGGACCAAAAGGTAGCAGCTGAACCGGACCAAAATTCTGGAATAGAAGAAGAAAAAAAAACTGCTGCTGGAATTTTCATTTTCTGCTGCGTCTTCTCCCGTTTTTCTTCGATTTTACAGCCTATATGGACTCTAATGACTCTATAAAAATTACAGACTATAGTACACACATTAACGCTCTTACATATCCGAGAAATTACAATTTCATGAAGGTTTGAATGCTCAAAAAATTGCCAAACCAGAACACTTCCATTTTAGCACACAGAAAATTCAATTTCAAAATGGTACCCACCAAAGCAAAATTAAAACGAATTAAGTGCTCTAATCATGCTCTGATACCAATTGAAGGTGTACATATTACACATGCGGAAGCAATTGAAGATCGAAAGCACTTAAGACATTCAATTTTACTCCTAAAGCATGCATGTTCTAGAAAAGACAGAATAGAGAGTTTAGAAAACACCAACCTTTGTAGCTCACTTATGTTGAACTCCTTGTGGTGTTTGCCTCTCCTATGCTCCTGGGACAACCTCTAGAGTCTTCCCTACTATACTCCGGGCCAAGAACGACTTGTGGGAGTCTATATAAGATAGGGAATGGGAAGGGAATGCTTGAAGCATCAAGCAATGGAGAAGAATGAGAGATGAAAGAACTTTGTGTCCAAATTCCAGCAGCATAACATTAAGGAAAATGGCTCTCATGGCTTTGAATTTGATTCAAGCTCCTTTTAAAGACATTCTCCATGCAAAGCCAAGCCTCAAGACACAAGACACATGGTGTATTTGCAAGTTCAAGTGGATTCTAGGTGTACATCTCACAAGACATGCAACAATGCATGAGTGAGTTGTCTTTCCACTTTGAATGTTCATGCATAAGTGGATTTCCAACTAAATCCACCAAATACAAATTGAAATCTAATTTCAAGCTTGCAATTTAATGTTCATTTCAATTCCAAATTGAATTTAACATTAGGTAATTGATTTTGAGGCATTACAAAATGATTTCTCATGATTAATCAAATTAATCATTCTAATCTTGTGCAATAAATCATATATGATTCCTAATACATATATATGGTATTCAAAACACTTTTAAATACTCCATCTCTCATTTTCTAATTTAATTCATAATTAAATTATTGTGTCAAACACAATTTACGATAATATCCTTTTTCCCGACTTTTGAACGATTCAAAGCTTCCTATCTTTTTGTTCTAGGCTTTGTTCCGATATGAGCTAGTAGGGGGACCTAATGGACCTATAGATCATGGGCTCCAACGATTCGAGGCTAACCGACTAATCTCATTATCCAAGCTAGCCAACATTCGTTAACTACCGGGACACTCCACTATAGCCCGATAGTTGCACTCCCCTCACTATAGATATATTTCCGTCCACTTGATTTAACCATGATTAGTAAGTCGATCCTTCACAGGTTGTTCGTATCTATAGCTAGGTCAAAAAGCCGTTTCACCCCTATAGAACTTCTAGTTCCTCAAGTCCCACTGATCCTCTAATGAACAATTGGTTTATGGTCCATCCAATAAACCGAGTCCCTCTCGGGCCAATGAGAGGGCGGGATCCCTTTGTTCAAGCCCCGGAGTCAGCACTTAAGGGAACAACCTCTCTACTATCCCTAATTCGGGTAGGAGTGAATTCCTTCTTGCACGACTATGTCCCCAGCTATCTACCTGTTCCTATCCCTGAAATGGGAGGCTTATTGAGTCGGCGATACTGAGCCACTCTCACCTATGCAGATCTAAGGATAAGCCCGAATAAACAGGAGTTCATAGATAGCTCAGGATTAAGATCGAGTTACCTAGGTCATCATATGAAATAGTCAGTCTCATCAGTAAACGGTGTTATAAAGCGAGAGCGACTTATGTCTCTACATGGACAATTTAGGATCACATCGTCTATACCATCTATAAAGCGGGTCGCGTCTCATAGTGTCCCCAGAATAAGGTATCCAGCCCTATCCCTATACTATAGACTGTTTTGGCTATTACTCGAGCTTGATCCACTTTTATGTCTCTACATAAAGCTCAAGTGTTCATCCTATAGCCATGGATCTTAGTTTATTGGATTTGGGTAATTATATGTGCAATTTACTTTATTCAGTAATAACTTTACTGAATTAGTCTCGATAACGCCTTTATCGAATAAGTATATAATTCGTTTAACATTCACTATCTACGAGTTTTAGGACACCAATCCCAACAGGTCTTTGTTGCGAGTCACACCGCTACTAATACCGCAAGTGCACGGGTCGCAAGTAATATAAAACGGAAATATTCTGAGTATCGAATCCACAGGGAGGCGAAGCGAAAATTAAGCAAGGCAAAAATTCCTTGAACACTAAAGATACTTGGGAAAAATAATATCTAGGGACCAAAGCATGCAATTAAAATGAATTTAAAAAACTAAGGCGATTAAGAAAATCAAATTGATCAATCAAGAAATAAAAATATGGAGAAAGAGCCTTTTTTAAATGGGAGGTGAGGTCTTGAAACTCAATTAATAGCTAAATAATTATTACAATTATCCTATCTCATTCCCCAACTAATTATACTCCTAGAATCTCGATTAATCACATAGGTTCTCCTGTCGGTCTCCCCTAATTGTAATTAATTCATTTTAACAACCTAATTGTCCTTAGCACCATTAAAATTCGTTAATTATTACGCTCTGATTCATTTTAGGAATCTAAGTTTAATCAACTAATCTCGTTGTCACTACGGCCAATTAAACTAGTTGCATGGTTTATGATCTATCCTAACTTCTCTCCGTCGAGTCTCCATTAAGAATCAGATCAATATACAACTGACCAGATTGCATACAACATTACGAGTATCCATACAAATAAATAGTAAACAGGGCAAGAGATAGGCAATTATAACAACATTTCACTATAATTTCATTTCAAGACCCCAAATTGGGGATGAGCTATACATAGCTAAAATATTAAAAAAATTTACAATGGAAAGCATAAATATGAGCACAATAAAAGGGAAGGAATTGACCGTCGAAGACCTCATCGCCGGTGCTTGGAGTCCCTCCGAGCAGACCTTGAGCCTCCTAGAGCGCTCCCCAAAACTTCCCAAAATTTTCCCACTACAAGAACTCTCAAAAAGGCTAGAAAGCCTTGAGAGAGGCTCCAAAGGAGCCAAGGAAGGAAGGAAATGAAGGAAGGAAATGATGATTGATGGTAAAAATAGACACCAAGGGGCGCTATTTATAGGCCCGAGTACAGCGTCTCGACGCTAGGCGAATTCCAGAACTTTCAGGCGCATTTTTGGGCTTGAATTTGGGCCTCTCTTCATTTCTTTTGGGCCTCTTTCTTATGGTTGACTTTTTTGGACTCCCCCTTGACCCATGTATGGACTTTGGGCTTGAATGGCTCTTTTTTGGGCATTTTTTTCACCAAAATCTATATTTTGCTCCTAAAGACCAAATAACAAAATATATTCAATAAAAACACAATTAAAGCACTAAAAAGCTTAATATTTTAGGGCTAAAATAGCAACATTTCTGCCCGCTATTAGTCTTTAAAACATATAGGTTATTCTTCATATTGCAGAACAAATATTGGCATCCTTTTTTTGGAATGAACAATTCATACATTAAAAGGTAACAGAATAGCCTTGTTCTAGCAAACAAGATATAGTAATTAATTGTTTTACTCAACAGGTCTTCTACTTCAGCCTTAAACTCTTTGAACATTTCAAGGGCCTCAGACTTGTATCCCATTAGGTACAAGTAACCATACCTCGAATAGTCATCTATAAATGAGATGAAGTATTCGTACCCTCCTTGAGCCTTTACATTCATTGGACAACAGAGATCCGAATGTATCAACTCTAAAGGTTCTTTGGCCCTGTAACCTTTTTCCAGTAAAAGGTCTTTTGGTCATTTTTCCCTCAAGACATAATTTACAAGGAGGTAGCGAATCATCTTCTGAATCACTTTGAAGTCCATTATTTACCAAACGACTGATCCTATCAATGTTTATATGACCAAGTCTTAAGTGCCAAAGATAGGTATTGTTACTACTAGGAGAAATACGTCGCATTTTTCTTTGAGTTTCTGAAGTTTTAAATAATTCGTGATTTAAAAGTGCTTTAGATTCGGTTGGTCTTAATATATATAAGTTATTTTCCAATTTGGCTGAACAAACAAGTACTTCATTTCTATAAATGAACGTTTCATTCATCTCAAAGGAAACTGTATATAATTGTTCAATCAAACATGAAATAGAAATTAAGTTCCTCTTAATCTTAGGAACAATAAACAAGCTTTCTAAAAGCAAAAATCTATTTCTAAAAAATAACTTCGCAACTCCCACTTCCTTGGCTGAAACGACGTCTCCTGTTCCTACCCTAAGCGTCATTTCACCATCTTCCAGCTGTCGAAAGGAATTATTTTCCTGAAAAGAAAAGCAGACATGATTAGTTGCTCCTGAATCAAGTATGCAGGTGAACTCATCATGCTCCACAAGGCATGTTTCTAAAACAAGTAAATAATATTTACCTTCCTTCTCCTTCTTTTTCTCAGTGAGGTACTTTGGGCAGTTTCTTTTCCAGTGCCCATCCACATTATAGTGGAAGCACTTGCCCTTGTCAGCCATAACCTTGGCTTTTCCCTTGCCTCGATCAGCAACTGCGGGAGCCTTCCCCTTGTCTCCTTTCTTCTTCTAAATTTTCGTTGAAGAAGAAGCCACAACTTTAGTTCCAGAAGGTAAACCCTTCTCAAACTTTCTCTTGGAGTGGGCAACATTTTCCTCTCCTTCTACCTATCCCTGAAGGAGTGAAAATCACTCGAGCGGAAGCGATTAGGGATCTTAGGCACCTATTTTCATTAATTTCTTAAGGGAAGCATGCTGAAAAATTGAACCGAAAATAGGGGAATAAAAAACTCACCTTTGAAGCTTCAATTCGTGAGTTTCGTTGGTTGTTTCTCTACACGATCGAGTCATAGACTACCGCTAGAGACTTCCCCGTTATTCTCCGGCCTTAGAAAGAGCTTGTGGGAACTCGAGTGCGATGAATTAGGAGAAGAAAATGTGGGTTTGTGAGATGTATTTCAGCCATGGTTTGAGAGAGAATTTCTTGCTGTATTCTTCTTCTTTTCCATCAAACAAACAGCAAGCAGCATAATCTTTCTCATGAACAAAGTGCAAGACATATATATGAAGAGGCAAATTCCAATTACATGTATTTTGATACTAAGTTAGGTGTCAAACCCAAACTTCATGCAAACCAAGAGTCATAGACTTATGTGGCTTAAATATGGATTTTACCTCTTGCATATAATCAATTTCAAAATTGACATTAATATTTGAATTAATTCATGTAATTAATTCAAATAATTAAAACTAATTTTAATTTTAATGTTTTAATTTTAAATAAAATCAATTCCAACAATCAATTTTAAGTAAAATTAAATATTTTAATTTAGTATCAAATATTAAATTAATAGCTCACACTATTCCCGACTTCTCTCAAAAACCAATTTCATGAACATGAATCCCTATTCATGTGTGTAATATTTAAATCATATTTAAATAATTATAACTCTCTCAAAATATAGTTTAATACACAATTGAATCGATATGCTAAATTATATCGAATATAATTAACTATATCTCCTTAAATCGAATTTGAACGTTTTCAAATTCTTTCATCAATTTGTTCTAAGGTTAATCCGTTTGAGCTAGCAAGAAGACCTAATGGACCTACAAATCATGGGCTCGAACGATTCGAGATTAACCGACTAAACTCTTTTAATTTAGTTAATCAACATTCGTTAACTAACGGGACGCTCCACTATAGCCCGTAGTTGCACTCCCCTTATTATAGATATATTTATGTCCACTCGATATAACCGTGATTAGTAAGTCGACTCTTCACAGGTTTTTCGTAACTAGAACTCGGTCAACTTGAAGTTACTTCTTGTTCCTTAAGTCCCCATTGAGTCCCTAATGAACAATTGGTTTGTGGTCCGACCACTAAACGTAATACCTCTTGAGCCAATGAGAGGGTGGTGCACCTTTGTTCACGCCCCGGAGTCAGCACTTAAGGAAACAACCTTTCTACTATCCCTTAAAGTCAGGTAGGAGTGAATTCCATCTTGCAAGACTATGTCCCCAGCTATCTACCTGGTCTTCTCCCCAAAATGGTAGACTTATTGAGTGGCGATGTTGGGCCACTCTCACCCATGCAAATCAAAGGATAATCTCGAATAAACAGGAGTTCATAGTTAGCTAAGGATTAAGATCAGTCGTTTGTACTAAATACAAAGTGGGTCGCATCTCATAGTTTTCCTAGGATAAGGTTGCATGGATAAAAGCCCTAGCTCAGCGGAAACGGTCAGAGGACCTAATCGATTTAAACGCCGATTGGAATACCAATACGACGACATTTAAAATCACAACAATAAAACAAATTTTAATGCTACTGAATAGGCTGAGAAACATGCATTAAACAAATAGAAAACTATCTAAAATAATTTTCTAATTGATCCTAATGATCAAGGATCAAGAAGATCTTACTTTGATTTGAAGATCTCGACCGTTATCACCATTTTTCCTTTCCGTAACCCAGAAAACAGAGGCCTCCAAAGACCTTCTTTGCTGGAAAATTTCGCGAACAGCGCCAATCAATCACACCGGTATTCTCAAGAGCCTTGTTGTCAAGGATTCTTGTGGGAGAATCAAGATTACTAAGGTTTTACAGAAAAAAAAATTCTCTCTGTGTATTTTTCTGGAACTTCACGAATGAATGAGATCTCTGAGAGAGAAAAGGGAAACCTCTAACCCTTAATTAACCTCTTACCTCTCGATAAGGAGAGGGCCAAAAGACTAGTAGCCACTTCCACGTTCAGTTAACTGATTCATTAATCAGTTATCTGATAATGTTGAATTTAATAAATTAAAATCAAAATTAATTTAATTTAATTAATATTATTAATTAAATTAACATAAATCAATTTAAACCACATTTAAATTCATTTCCCTCTTTATCCTATAGTTTAATTAAATCGAATTTAATTAAACTAAAAATAATAGTTTACAATTAATTAATTATAAAATTGAATATCATATATTCAATTGTGTCTCTCTCATATAAACTATAGTATTAATGTCCATCTAATGCGCATTAATTTTAGCCTATAGTTTTAATATGAATCAAATTCATATTTTGAACTTAATACTCGAACCCCTTTTGAATATTTATTCTTCTTTAGTAATTTACTTCAACGCCCCAAATGAGCTACCGGTGGGACCCAATGGACCTACAGACCAGAAGCTCCAATGATATGAGATTAGTTGGCTAAACTCATTAACCAAGTTAATCAATGTTCGTTAACTGTGGTTCATTCCACTATAGAACCACAACTGCACTCTTCTAACTGCATATATATTTCTGTGTCGACGGATATTGACCATCAACAGCAAGTCAACCCTTCATGTGTGGTCGTACCCCAGCTAGGTCAAATTACCGTTTTACCCCCGGGCTACCTCTTTATCCTTAAGTTCCAGTGCTCCTATAATAAACAACCTGTTTGAGGTCCAACCAGCAAACAGAAGTCCCTCTCGTGCCATAGAGAGGGCAGGACCCATTGTTCAAGACCCGGAGACACCACTTAAGGGAACACACCTCTACTTACCCTAGAGTTGGGAAGGAGTGAATTCCATCTTGTGTGATTATGTTCCCAGCTCCCCACTCGGTCTTATCTCCAAAATGGTAGGCTTATTGAGTCGGCGTGATGGCCACTCTCACCCATACAAATCAAAGGACAATCCCTCACGGATAGGAGTCCATAATCCACTCAGGATTGAGACCAAGTTGCCTTGGTCATCCAAGTGAAATAGAAACCAAACTAACTAACTGTGTTACAACTAGTGGTTAACTATTTCGTGGTCCGATCTTATGCAAACTCATTGCATAGGATACCCCCACTCGCATGTCCACTACATGAACGCATTGGATCATTACGTTTGTATCATAATACAAAGCGAGCCGTATCCATAGTGTCACCAGGATAAGGTACCCAGCCTTATCCCTATACTATAGACCCTTTAGGTTGTATCTTGAACATTGATCCCCGTATGTACCTACATACTAGTTCAAGCCTCATACTAACAGCCTAGGATGTTTAGTTTATTGGATTAGGGTTAATAAGACAAGATTACTCAATACTAACACAGATAAATGAATAATACATCATTTTATTAATGTTCGGTCAAAAGTTACATTTACTATATTCGAATTTTAGGGCATAAAACCCAACAAAGATACCCAGTCTTATCCCTATACTATGGACCATTTCGGTTATTACTCGAACTTGATCCACTTTTCTGTCAACACATAAAGTTCAAGTATTCATATCATAGCCATTGGTTCTAGTTTTAATGGATTTGGGTTATTTAATGCATTATTAAAGCAACCATTCAATAACAAAAATTGAATCATTTCAATAATGTTTTATAATTAACTTTGTTACATTTACTATCCACGAGTTTTAGGACATAAAACCCAACAGTCCCTTACTTTTCAGAAGAGACCAATAGAACTGTAGCTCATTCAGGAGGCTTGTCAGATTGAAGACAATCTTGTTCATCATCGCATTTCTGCGAAACTGTAGGAAACTCTTCGGGAGAGATTCTATGGTGAACGCAACCTGACTACACTCGTCTATGACCGCGTCGTTTACTTCTGCCACGTTAAATTGGACCATCATGTCCAGGACATGTTCCCGAACAGATGCACCCTCTTTCATGTTGCAGTTGTAAACGTACTTTAGAGTGTTGACAGGACCTCAAGAGGGTGTCGAATTCTCCGAGTTCCGTGGTCAAATAAATTTATATTCCACAACCTCTAAAGCTAGCTTGTAGCAGTAGTGGTCGGGGTGAACACAGGGAGCATGATTGTTAATTCGTCTTAATCAGGTTTATTGCGATGGTAGGACTAAAAAGGGGGGTTGGATTTGGATAGACTGAAATGCAAGGAAATATAAAATACTGAAAATTAAATTGCAGGAAAGTAAAGACAGGAAAGTAAAGGGGTGGTTGGTTAATCTCACCTTGTCGATCACTCTAACTGGAGACACTCGGATTCAGTACATTTGTTTTTACTCATGGATTGGCAAATAATGTTTTAAACGCATGTTGTCTATAGGTACTCTAAATCAATTGATTCGATACAACGTCCATCGACTCAATTACTAGCTATTAATCAACTAAACTCACGAACCCATCAAGTTAATTAATTCAGTAACTTCATTAAGAACAATATACCCCTAGAGCGTTAACCCAACGGACTCGTTGAACCAACATGCAATTGATCAATAAATTAACCTGGTCACGATTAATAAATTAACCAATTGTTGCTCTAGACTAGAACACTCATAATCAACTAGAGGGAAATCTAATTAATCAGAAGTATCGGTTTAGACCCTAAATCTATCGTGTCAGCAACAAAGTCAGAGTCTGCTCTTGGGACCCGTGCTCACAAATCAATCTAATGCTAACTATTGAACTAACCCTCCATTAGCTACTTGGAAATCAGTTCCTTAGCAAGTTATTAACATACGAGCTGCGAGTTAGGGCATCAATATAACCTACTGCGCATGTGTTGCCATCTAGAGTGGGGTAAAAATATGATAAAAATGCTCTCTAGACTATGCAAGTGCACATAGTCTGCAGCAAGTGATAAGTAATTGAGAGAGTGAGTTTGAGTGGAAATTTTGAAAGCATAACATTTCTCCAAAAAACCCATACTTCTCCATCTTTTAATCCCCTATTTATAGAGGATTTTCATGCATCTTAGATTCACCAATGTAAGACACATGGAGAGGAGAATGGCCTTAGTGGATTCAAGGTGTTCTATGGAGATTACATGCAAGATTGCATGTGGGAGGTGTTATTCCACTTTCTTCATCCATTCAAGAGTGGATTTAGTTGTGTAATTCCACTATCTCCATCCATGCAAGAGTTAATTTCTACTCTTGGATTTAATTTAAAATGCAATTTTCAATTGCCTTTCAAATTATCAGCTAATTGAACTATTTCAAATAATCATATGACATTAATCAAATTAATTAATATCACCTAATTTAATCCACTAATCTTGAATTTCCATAAATTCAAGATTGAAATCTCTATCTCAATTTTAATTAAAAAAGAATTCATAATCATTTTTAAATTAAAACAATAATTAAGTAAACAATTTAATCAATTATGAAATATTAATTTAATATCATATATCAAATTAATACTATGCACCTAATATGAACCCTTATTCATATATATGGTATTTAAATCATATTTAAATACTTTACTCTCTCAATTAATAATTTAATCCATAATTAAACTATTGTGTTGATAATATCGTATATAATCGACACTAATTCCCTAAACCGAATTTGAATGATTCAAACTTTCCTATCACTTTGTTCTAAGGTATAATCCGTATGAGCTAGCAGGGGGACCTAATGGACCTACATATCACGGGCTCCAACGATTCGAGGTTAACCGACTAATCTCATTAACCTAGCTAAGCAACATTCGTTAACTACCGAGACACTCCACTATAGCCCTGTAGTTGCACTCCCCTCACTGTAGATATATTTTTGTCCACCTCATATAACCATGATTATAAAGTCGATCCTCCAGAGGTTGTTAGTAACTATAGCTGGGTCAAATGTCCGTTTTACCCCTATAGTACTTCTTGTTCCTTAAGTTCCACTAATCCTCTAATGAACAATTGGTTTATGGTCCAACTAACAAACCGAGTCCCTCTCGGGCCAATGAGAGGGCGGGTTCCCTTTGTTCAAGCCCCGGATACAGCACTTAAGGGAACAACCTCTCTACTATCCCTAATTCGGGTAGGAGCGAATTCCTTCTTGAAGGACTATGTCCTCAGCTATCTACCCGTTCCTATCCCTGAAATGGGAGGCTTATTGAGTCGACGATGCTGAGCCACTCTCACCCATGCAGGTCTAAGCATAATCCCGAATAAACAGGAGTTCATAGTTAGCTCAGGATTAAGATCGAGTTACCTAGGTCATCACATGAAATAGTCAGTCTTGTTAGTAAACGGCGTGATAAAGCAAGAGTGACTTATTTCTCGGTCTTGGTCTTATGCAAACTCATTGCGTAGGACGCCCCCACTCACATGTCTCTACATGGATGATTTAGGATCACATCGTTTGTACTATCTACAAAGTGGGCCGCGTCTCATAGTGTCCCCAGGATAAGGTACCCAGCCCTATCCCTATACTATAGACCGTTTTGGCTATTACTCGAGCCTGATCCACTTTTATGTCTCTACATAAAGCTCAAGTGTTCATCCTATAGCCAGGGATCTTAGTTTATTGGATTTGGGTTATTTAACGTGCAATTTGCTTATTCAGTAACGAGTTTACTGAATGAATCTCGACAACGACTTTATCGATCAAGTATATAATTCGTTTAACATTCACTATCTCTGAGTTTTAGGGCACCAATCCCAACACACATAATGGTCTAGTGTGATTAAATGCCACACACCTCTCAAATCATCCCTGAAACTAAGAGGTGATATTTATACCGGCTGGCCAGGCGGGCACAAAATAGGAATAAGCACAACAAATAACCAAGATGCTTAAATCAACATAAATTGCATAGAGAATGAAGTACGACAATTACATGGATCCTAACCAACACCTAAGTAAATTTAGTTCATGGAGTACAAAGTAACACACACTACAATCTGAGTATGTGCATCCATAACTACAAGAAATTTACAAGAAAAGATTAATTCCCTTGAAGAAATCCGTAATTGAAGGTCTTCTTGAGGTCTCCAATCGTTCCTCTTTTATTCGGCTTCCAAAGATGGAAAGTAAGCCTCCACGAATGGAATGAGACTTTCCTCTCTCGAATTTGGAATGTTTTGGACTTGAGACGGCTACTTCCTTTTATAGAGTGGAGTCAACCCTAATTAGGTCAAATTATACACGTGGAGGGCTTTCCAAGCTTCCTAGATCCGAGATTAATTCAGCTAACGCCACCTCATTAATGAATCACGTGTGGCTCACGTGGCAATTTTGCTCACTGCTTTGCTGGATCATGGATTTTGCTCCCTTAAGTCACTCAACATTATTTTCTGCACAAAATAACTTCCAAAGCATCCATTCTTCTAAATGGGTTAAAACATATAATATTCATCTAAGAGCAACCCTATTTAACACAAATGAAACACAAATCACTATAGAAATAAGGCCTAAATAACTCCCTTTTGGAGAGTTATCATACCCCCAAACTCGAGCTATTGCGCGTCCCGAGAAATACTAACCAACCTTCCTTGAGAATTCAGAACATTAGTCATTGCATAACTCAATCAAAACAAATAATCTAACACTTCCTTCAACCTTTACCTGAGCATTCTGCAAAACCAAGCATTGCTGCAGCAAAGTAATTCTTTCAGAATTGAACAGATAATCACCACCTTTAGCTCAACCTTAAGAACTTACCACTGCCTAGCTCTATTATCAGACATATTTAAACACATTTTTAAGGAGTTTTATTTTTCCGTTCTTTAGACATAAAGCAGCCCTACAGTCATAAGCTCTTAAGCATGAGATGACCCACTTTATGGTGCAGTATACCCTTGTCTCAAACTTATCACCAATTAGGCTAAATACTCATTGTTAGCTAAAAAATCCTTAGTTATTTTATCCCGTGCTTCTCAGAATGGCGACATTTTATGATGGAGCTCACCTAAGCCCTGGGAGACGGAAAACTGCTAGATTATCATTCATCCTTCAAAACTTTTGCTCTATGAATTTTCACAGCAAAATTTTTCCACAATTTTTTTCTTTTCAAGAAGTAATTTTTTTTTTTTTTTTATCATTTTTCAATATTTCATAGGTCATCTTTTGACGCAAAGACAATCTGTGGGTGTCACAAATGTCCCTAGTTACTCAACAACCTAGAAAAATAATTATGAAGGAGAGGAATGCTCGAGCAAAACAAGCGGAGTAACTAAAAGTCCCCCAAACTTAAATTATTCATTGTCCCCAATGAATCAATATGATAATTATACCCCCAAACTTAATTCTTTTTCTATCTGAATTTAAACTAATCGCAGGACTAAGATTAAGCTTAGGGTGGATCAAATAAGTCAATACTACCTCAGAATCTTCTTGTCGCAGAGATGACCAGGCTAGAAGAAATGCTCAAGCAAAAGGTTTCTGGAGATCAGAACACCTTGATCTAATGAAGATAACTATTCCAAGCTTCAAAAATTCAGAAGAAAATGGTTAAGTTAGGAATGCTCAGTGTGCTATAGAACAGAAACAACTTCAGAAATTTCATTAAAAACAGAAAAAAAAATTACAAGATCATATTATATTTTAATAGGCCTAGAAAAACAGAAAGCAAAAACAGAAAAGCAGACATAACAAAAAGAAATTGGGGTCAGGAATACGCGAGCAACAAAAATAATTGAAGAAAAATAATGCTCGCCCAACATCTTTTCCTTGTTCAATCTTCCTGAACCCGATCATCTTCTTCCTTCTCCTCTCTTTCGACTGGCGGTGGCGGGATCCAAGGATTAAACAAGTCATCAGAGAAAACTGGGAAGGCCTGATATGGTTTTGAAAAATTTGACTGCAACGCCCTCCTTAGGGTGGCATCCCTCCTTTTAGCATAAGTCCAGTAGGTCCGAGCTTGCCTCTCAGCATACTCCTGCCTACTGGCTGAAAGTTGCAGTTGCTCTAAAATTTGATGGATGCCACACAATAGCCCCCCTGGCCGAGCTTCTTGTGTATGTTGAAGCCTTGCTAGGTTGGACGTGTCAATAATCCCCTTGTCAAGCAAAATGACATCGTCTGGAGTTGTGGGGACCCCTGCCCGATTACACAGCATAGTAATCGTATTTGGGAAGGATAATTTGTCCACCTTTTTGCGCCAGTAGTTGTGAATTTCACTGGAGATTACCTTACCAACATCAATACTTAGGGACCTCAAGATTGCAAAAACCAGGAGCACTCGATCTCGGGAGACTGTAGAATCGTGAGTTGTCGGTAGAAGACGAAATTTGATGAAGCCCAACCAGGTGTTGGCCTTTCTATTCAAATAGGTTGCCTGAAATGTGCGCTTCTCAGTTTTCAACAACCTCCACTGAGCCCCTTACATTCCAACTTCTCTCACAGCCACGTTCAACTAATCATTAGATGGTGCTACCACCATCTCATTGTATCCGACATGTGGAAAATCTTGTAGATTGAATAGAGAGTTGATCGCACCTGGGCTCCAGTCTACAGCAACCCCTCAGACCGTGGCTTGAAAACCTTCTTCTTCATCTATGTTCGCGTAGAACTCGCGGACAACATCGAATTTACTGGCACTGATCCCATCCGTGGTTTCTAATCCTGGCTCGCAAGAAATGTGGCAGGTCATCACTGAATTCCCTTTCAAACAAGAAGTCTCTCTTCAGCATCTCCAGATATTTTGCTCTGGCACGATCGTTGATGAAGCACGCGTAAGACATTCTTGGCTCCTCAGTCTTAGCCTCCTCTACTTCGACTGCTGCTTTAGCAACTCCTTTGCCCCTGTCTTCTTGTTGCTTCGTCGAGGCCTCTTCTTCACCCTTCTTTTCAGTTTCCTCTTTCTCCTGATCCACCCTTTCTGTATTCTCCTTCTCAGACTCTGTTGGGTTCCTAGAGTGAGTAAAAATGCGACATAAAAATGCTCTAGAACACTGTGCAAGTATACACAGCCCGCAGCAAGTAATAAGTATTATCAACCCAAGGTCTGAACTAGCTTCCACTTTATCTATTTTGTCTAACTTTTTAATGGTTTCAAAGATGGTAAAAATGATTGGGTTTTATAAGAATTATGCTGAAGCAAAGTAAATGACAGAACAACAAGTAACCAAATAGGCAGACAGATTAGAGACAGACGCTGGTTAGGTTTAGTAATTGTTTGAAAAGATGCTCTAGCAATATTATTGATCATGCAACTCTCGTAGTATTATTAGAAGATTCCTCCCGGAACTCTGGATCTTTTGGAATGTGTTTCAACCCCAACGAAGTGCGACCGATCAAGCACTAGGCAACTGGCTATCCCTAGCTCAGTCACTGGCGTTCACCAATACACAATGATCATTGTGTGGTTAATTGCCACACACTCTCTAAATCATCCCTGAAACCAGAGAGAGGTATTCACACCGGCTGGCTAAGCGGGCATAAAATGTAAATAGGCACAACAATTAACCAAGTTACAATAACCAATGAATATTATTAGAGATTAAGCACAGTAATTACATGCTCCCTAACCAACGCCTAAGGCTACTTAGTTCATAATAAGCATAAGAACATGAATTACAATCTGAGTAGGCATGTCCACAGCCACAAGATAATAGAGAAAATAATAATCTCCTCCACCAGCCTGGGAACGATGATGTTCTTGGTAATCTCCAATCTCTCTATACTACTCGGCTTCCAAGGAAAGTTGGAATGATTTTGACTTGGGTGGCTACTTTCTTTTATAGAAGGATAGGAGGCTTGACTTAGGTCAACTTGGACACGTGTAGGGCTCTCCTTGCTCCTTTATCACGAGAAAAACTCAACAGAATTCGGTTCATTAAATTGGCTAACGAGCTGTGACGTCGCAGTTTTACTCCCAGCTTTGCTGCAGCACAACATTTGCTCCCTCAAGTCGCGCCCAGCAACAGATTCTGCACAAAATGATTTCCAAAGCTTCCATTCTTCCAAATGGGTTAAAACATGTAATAAATATCTAAAACCAACCCTATTAAGCACAAAAGACACACAAATCAATATAGAAATGAGGCCTAAATTACTACTTTTGGGCAGTTATCACACCCCCAAACTTGAACTATTGCGCGTCCCGAGCAATACTAACCAACCTTCCCTTCAAGAAATCAAAACATTAGACAAAGCACAGCTTAATCAAACCAGACAATCCAACACTACCTTCAACCTTTATCTGAGCACTCTGCAAAACCAAGCTCTGCTGCAGCAAAATAATTCTTCCGGCATGGACAAACAATCACCACTTTTTAACTCAATTCTAAGAACTTGCCACAACTTAGCTCTATTATCCGACATATCAAAACACATTTTCAAGGGGTTTAAATTTTTGTTTTTTCAGACTTAAAGCAGCCTTACAGTCATAAGCTCTTAAGCACGGGATGACCCACTTTATGGTGCAGTATACCCTTGCCTCAAACTCATCACCAATTAGGCTAAATACTCTTTATAAAGCTCAAAAATCCTTAGTTATTCCATCTCTTGCCCCTCAGAATGGCAACATTTTGTGATGAAGCTCACCTAAGTTTTGGGAGACAGAAAAACTGCTTGATCATCATTCATCCTTCAAAACTTTTGCTCCATGAATTTTCTCAGCAAAATTTTCAATAATCACTTTTTCAGCAAATAATTTTTCATCATTTTCCACATTTCCTAGGTCACCTTTTGACGCGAAGACAAACTGTGGGTATCACAAATGTCCCCGGTTACTCAATAACCTAACAAACTATTTAATGAAGAAGAGGAATGCTCGAGCAAAACAATTGGAGTAGCAAAAAGTCCCCCAAACTTTAATTATTCATTGTCCCCAATGAATCAGTAAAATTTTAAATGACACCCCCAAACTTGAATTTTTCTATCTGAATTTTAAAACTAAGCGCGGGACTAGACCTAAGCTTAAAGCGGATCACATAAGTCAACACTACCTCCAGAATTTTCTTTGCCGCAGCAATGACCAGGTCAGAGAAAATGCTCAAGCAAAAGGTTTCTGAAGATCAGAATACCTTGATCTAATTAAGCTTAGCCAGTCCAAGCTTCAAAAATTCAGAAGAAAATTAGTTAAGTCAGAGTTACTCAGTGCTCATAGAACAAAAACATCTAGGAAATTTCATTAAAAATATGAAAAGAAATTACATAAGCAGAGATATATTTTTCCTTTTTTTTTTTCTCAAAACAAAAAGAAACAAGCAAACAGAACAGTAAACAGGGTCAAACATGCACGAGCAAACAAAAAGTTAGGAACAAAAGAAATGCTTCACTGAAGATCATCTCATCCATCAATCTTCCTGACCCTGCTCTTCATCAACATCCTCTCGTTCAATAGGTGGGGGTGGGATCCAGGGGTTCAGTAGGTCGTCAGGGAATACGGGTAAAGCCGGATATGGCTTGGAAAAATTCGACTGCAAGGCTACCCTCAACGCGACATCCCTCGTTTTGACATAGCTCCAGAAAGTCTGCAATTGTCTTTCAACAAATTCCATCCTGCTGGAATGCAGCTGTAATTGCTCCTGCATTTGGTGGATGCCGCACACCAAACCTCCTTGGCGTGCTTCCTGCGTCCTCTGGAGCCTAGCCAGATTTGGTGTGTCAATTATCCCCTTGTCTATTAACGGCACATCATCCTCATCTTCTGGCACCCCTGCCCTTCGGCATAGCATCGTGATAGTGTTGGGGAAAAACAACTTCCCCACCTTTTTCCTCCAGCAATCCAGAATCTCAGAAGAAATTATCTTACCCACATCAATACTCATGGAACGAAGAATAGCAAAGGCAAGAAAAACCCGGTCTCGAGATACCGTTGAGTCGTGAGTTGTCGGCAGTAAGCGCAGCTTGATGAAACCCATCCATGCATTGGCCTCGCTTTTCAAATAAGCAGCCTGAAATGTGTGCTTTTCCGTCTTCGACAGTCTCCACTGAGCGCCCTCAATGCCAACCATCTCATTAAAGGCCGCATGCGGAAAATCCTTGAGATTGAACAAATCATTAATGGCTTCTGGGCTCCAGTCCACGGGCATTCCTCGAACTATAACCTGAAATTCTTCCTGATCGTCAAGATTTGCGTAAAACTCCCGAACAATGTTGGAATTAACAGGCTCCGGCTTGCACAAAATTGACTCCAGCCGAGGTTCACTATTCCAGTCCTCAACAACCGCGGCAGATCATCGCCAAATCCTCGTTCAAACAGGAAATCCCTTCTCAGCATCTCAACATACTTTGCCCGAGCAAGGTTATTGATGAAGCGGTTGTACGGAAATCTCGACTCCTCAATCTCGTCAGGTTCTTCCGATGCTTCAGCCACGCTTTTGCCCTTTTCCGCCCTTCACTTGCGCAAAATCTCCTCTTCCGCTTTCTTCGCTTCTTCTTCTCTTGCCTTGTCCTCAACTTCCTTCTTTTCCCGTTCCTCTCTTCTTGCATTTTCCCTTTCAGAATCAGTTGTCGGAGGCGAAGGAGTATCAGTTCGGACAACCCTAGCGCGGCCTGCTTTCCTCTTAACGCGGCGACGCTTTGGTACCTCCGGCATGATCACCTCCAATTGAGCCTCCTGCACTGGCTCATTATCCGGTACCTGAACATCTTCTGCCTGTTGCATTTGTACATCCTCGGCCTGCTTTTCTTGAACTTCCTCTGTAATTTCTTCTCGAACTTCCTCGGTCCGATCCTCTTGAACTTCCTCTGTTTGCTCCTCTTGAACTTCTTCTGTACCCGCGACTCTCTGCTCAGTCTGTTCTAGGTTCTGTTTTTCTGGTTATTGCGGGTTTTCTTCAACTACTGTGGCAGCCACGTCATCCGTCGCTTTCTGTAGAGCCTCCTGATCCTCGGCCCTCTGTTGCTTCCTCCTCCTTTTCGCTTCTTTCTCCTCTGGCGTCTTCTTCTTTTTCGTTTTCGCTTTCTGTGCTACAGGGGTAATAGGTACCTCTTCCTCCTCATTCTCTCTTTCTTTCCTCGCTCTTGTCGTTTAAAATCGCATTCAACTGGTAAAATTAAACCATCCAACGGTAAAATCTGGAATTTCAAACGCCCATGGTAAAAAACTATGCGTTGTCAAATAGCCAGACCGTTGGATCATTCTTGCATGACACGTGGCAGCATCCATGCAATCTACCTGCCCATAGAAAATTCAAAATCGAACGGTAAAAATAATTACTCCAACAAACCCCTTCTTATTCGGACGATTCGCTTCAGCCATAACTTTGCCGCAACAACTTTCTGAACCTGAAGAGTCCTGGATACGTAATTCGAATTTCAAAGCAGGAAAATCAAATCTTTTTAAATTCCAATTTAAATTTAACCGATCAAATCAAATCTAATCATTTCTTTTTATTCTTGAAGCCGAATTATTTAAAGGAAATCTTTATTAAACCTACATTAATTAAAATGAAAATTTAAACTAAAATCTAATAAAACCGAATCTTAAGATAATCCAATTAAATAAACAAACTGAAAATAAAATCCAACACAATCAAATTCAAATAGACATAAATAAAATCTAAAATAAATTCTACGGAATTAAACATAACAACAGACTGAAAATAAATCATTAAACGAACTAAATCTAGAATACTCGAAATTAAAAATAAATCAACGAAAAATTAAATTAAAGCAAACTCTGGGAGCTCAAAATATTGCTTTGTAAAATGCTCCCGCAAACATCTTGCTCTCTCAATCATCAACCAACTTTAGGGAAGGATATTTCATCTGGAACTCCTCTCCCCAATAATGTTTGACACGCTGTCCATTCACTTTGAACATTCTCCCATCCTTTTCGTCCTGCAAAGTAATTGCTCCATGGGGGAAAACCTCAATCACTTTAAACGGACCTGACCATTTGGATTTTAGTTTCCCAGGAAACAATTTTAATCTAGAATTATAAAGCAAAACTTTTTGACCTCTGACAAACTCTTTAGGCTTAATTTTCTTGTCATGCCACAACTTAGTCTTTTCTTTATATATTTTCGCATTCTCATAAGAAAATTGGCGAAACTCTTCCAATTCGTTAAGCTGTAGCATTCTCATTGCTCCTGCATGACTCAGATCAAAATTTAATTTTATCAAAGCCCAAAACGTTTTATGCTCTAGCTCTAATGGTAAATGACAAGCTTTCCCATATACTAACCGATAGGGAGACATACCTAGAGGAGTCTTATAGGCTGTCCTATAAGCCCAAAGAGCCTCATCCAATCTAAAAGACCAATCTTTTCTAGATGGATGGACTACTTTTTCTAGAATTGATTTAATTTCCCTATTACTTATTTCAGCTTGACCATTAGCCTGTGGGTGATAGGGGGTAGCTATCCTATGCTTGATTCCATACTTAGCTAAAAGCTTAGTTAAGATATTATTAACAAAATGTGTACCCTCATCACTTATTAGAGCTCTAGGTGTCCCAAACCGCGCAAAAATGTGCGATTGGAGAAACCTTGAAACCGTCTTGGCATCACTCCGATGGCATGCAATGGCCTCCACCCACTTGGACACATAATCTACTGCCAATAAGATAAAAACATTGCCATTAGAAGGGATAAATGGCCCCATAAAATCAATACCCCATACATCGAATAATTCAACTTCTAAAATGTAAAAGAGGCATTTCATCTCTCGGCCCTAAGTTTCCTCTCCTTTGGCAAGCATCACATTGCTTGTAGAACCAATGGGCATCCTTAAACAAGGTAGGCCAGAAGAATCCACAATGAAAAATCCTCATAGCTGTCCTCTGACCGCTGAAATGGCCTCCATACGGCGAAGAGTGACATTGCTCCAGGATTTCTTTTGCTTCATCACCTGAAACACACCTACGAATAATACCATCAGAGCATTGCTTATACATAAATGGCTCATCCCAATAAAAAAATTTCGCATCATGCTTAAACTTTTTCTTCTGCCTCCAATCCATGTCACTAGGAGTGACTCCCTTGACCAAAAAGTTAGCAATATCAGCATACGAAGGGACATCCTTGACTACCTTTACCTGAACAGCAAAGAGCTGTTCATTTGGAAAAGAATCGGAAATGGCAAATTGCTCCAGCAAAGATGATGATGGATCAAGACGAGACAAATGATCTGCAATGACATTCTCTGATCCCTTCTTATCCTTTATCCCCAAGTCAAACTCCTGCAATAATAAAACCCAACGAATTAGTCTAGGTTTTGCATCTTTCTTTGACATTAAATACCTTATTGCTGCATGATCCGTGAACACCGTGACTTTGGATCCAACCAAATATGGCCGGAATTTCTCAAAGGCAAACACAACGGCTAACAACTCCTTTTCAGTAGTTGTGTAGTTGACTTGTGCCTCATTTAAAATCCTGCTTGCATAATATATAGGATGGATAAATTTGCCCTGCTTTTGCCCCAGCATTGCACCTACTGCAGCATCACTCGCATCACACATTACCTCAAATGGTAAATTCCAATTAGGTGCACAAAGAATGGGTGCTGAGATTAAAGCAGCCTTCAATGTCTCAAAAGCCTTCCTACAATCTGCATTAAAGTCAAAAACATGATCAGTGCACAATAAGTTACACAGAGGTTTACTGATTTTTGAAAAATCCTTTATGAACCTTCTATAAAATCCAGCATGTCCTAAAAAACTCCGAATCCCCTTCACTGAATTCGGTGGTTCTAATCTCTCAATAACCTCAACTTTCGCTCTATCAACTTCTAGACCATTCTTAGAAATCCTATGACCTAACACTATGCCCTTCTTCACCATGAAGTGGCATTTCTCCCAATTAAGAACTAGATGGGTATCCTCACATCTTTTTAATACCTGACCTAAATTATCTAAACAACTCTGAAAAGACCCTCCAAAAACTGAAAAATCGTCCATAAAGACCTCAACAGTGGACTCAATCATATCAGAAAAATTTCTAACATACACCGCTGAAATGTTGCTGGAGCATTGCAAAGGCCAAAAGGCATTCGCCTGAAAGCAAACGTCCCATACGGACAGGTGAAAGTGGTTTTTTCCTGATCCTCAGGAGCAATAGTAATCTGGTTATACCCAGAATAACCATCCAAGAAACAGTAGTAGGCCTAACCAGCCAATCTATCCAACATCTGGTCAATAAATGGCAGAGGGAAATGGTCCTTACGGGTGGCTTTGTTAAGCCTCCTGTAATCCATGCGAACCCTCCAACCAGTTACTGTCCTAGTTGGGATCAACTCATTGTCTTTATTGCTCACCACAATGACACCTCCTTTCTTAGGAACACATTGGACAGGGCTTACCCAATTGCTGTCTGCAATTGGATAAATTATGCCAGCATCCAACCATTTAATCACCTCCTTTTTAACCACTTCTTTCATTGCAGGGTTACGCCTTCTTTGTTGCTCAATACTCCTAAAGGATCCCTCCTCTAGAGTGATTTTGTGCATACAAAAAGATGGGCTAATCCCCTGAATGTCAGCCAATGTCCAACCAATAGCCTTGCGGTATTGCTGCAGCAATTGTATTAAGGCCCCTTCATGCTCCGGCATTAAATCTGATGCAACAATAATGGGCAACGTCTCACCCTCCCCAAGATACACATACTTTAGATGATCCGGCAAGGGCTTCAAATCTAAAGTAGGTGCCTCAATCAGGGATGGCTTAATCGAGGGAGCCTTTCTTTGATCTAAATCTAAAGACTCGAAAATATCCTCACACCTAAACAATTCTTTTTCATTTTTTCTTTCTAAAACCTCTAAATCTTCTACACTAACCTCTCCATGATCTTCCAAATGCTTATTAGCCGAATCCTGTATTGCTCTCTCAACAATTGTGCTCTCCAGAATCCTAATGAAAGAGCAATCTTCCATCTCGTCTAGATACTTCATGGCTTTAAACACATTAAATTTTACTTCCTCATTACAGACTATCATTGTTAATTCCCCTTTTTGAACATCTATTAACGCCCTACCAGTAGCCAAAAATGGACGTCCTAGAATAATAGGGACATCTTTATCAGCCTCATAATCTAAAATAATAAAATCGACAGGAAATATGAATTTATCTACTTTCACTAAGACATCCTCAATCTTACCCTCTGGATATGTGATAGACCTATCAGCTAGTTGGAGTGTAACTGTGGTAGGTCTAGCTTCACCAATACCTAACTTTCGATAGACCGAAAGAGGCATAAGGTTAATGCTTGCACTTAAATCACAGAGTGCTCTACCTAACTCTTTTCCACCTATAGACACAGGTATAGTAAATGATCCTGGATCCTTAGCCTTGGGTGGTAGCCCATTCTTAAGAATAGCACTACACTCCTCAGTAAGAGATACAGTTTCAAACTCACCTAACCTCTTCTTTTTAGTTAAAATATCCTTAAGAAATTTAGCATAATTAGGCATTTGCTCTATAGCTTCTACTAAAGGGATATTTATATGCAATTGCTTAAGAATCTCTAAAAACTTTTTAAATTGACCATCTTGATTCCTAGGCTTTTGCCTTTGTGGAAAAGGTAGAGGTGGTACATAAGGTGGGGGCGGCACATAAGGTGGTTCCACATCTGGAATAGAACCAGATGCTCCAGCATTTTTATTGCTGCCTTTACCTGCTCCTTACCTTCCCTTCTAGGGTGTTCAGTATCTGAGGGAAGCTTCCCTTGAGGCCTTGCCTTCAGCTCATTGTCTAGCTGACCCACTTGCAATTCAAAGGCTCTCATTGAAGCTTGATTACTTTGATTTGCGGCGTCTGTACGAGCCATAAATTCTTTCATCATTGCCTCGAGAGAATTCTCCGAATTTTGCTGGGGCAAAGCCTGCTTATTTTGCTGGGGCAATACCTGCGCTTTAGCAAATCCCGGCTGGTTCACCTTTTGTTGTGTTTGCACATTACTCCCTTGTCCTCCCCACGCGAAGTTGGGGTGGTTGCGCCAACCTGGATTATAAAAGTTAGAATAAGGGTTATTCCTCTGATTACCTACAAAAAACACAGAAGCTGGATTGCTGGGGCAAAACTCGTAGTTGTGGTTTTCACCACAATAGACACAAGCTTCCTCTGCAACTTGGTTCACCACTGCAGCAGGCTCCACAACTGGCGGCCGCTGATGACTAATCACTACTACCACCATCTCATTGTATCCGACATGTGGAAAATCTTGTAGATTGAATAGAGAGTTGATCGCACCTGGGCTCCAGTCTACAGCAACCCCTCAGACCATGGCTTGAAAACCTTCTTCTTCATCTATGTTCGCGTAGAACTCGAAGACGACATCGAATTTACCGGCACTGATCCCATCCGTGGTTTCTAATCCTGGCTCGCAAGAAATGTGGCAGGTCATCACTGAATTCCCTTTCAAACAAGAAGTCTCTCTTCAGCATCTCCAGATATTTTGCTCTGGCACGATCGTTGATGAAGCACGCGTACGACATTCTTGGCTCCTCAATCTTAGCCTCCTCTACTTCGACTGCTGCTTTAGCAACTCCTTTGCCCCTGTTTTCTTGTTGCTTCGTAGAGGCCTCTTCTTCAACCTTCTTTTCAGTTTCCTCTTTCTCCTGATCCACCCTTTCTGTATTCTCCTTCTCAGACTCTGTTGGGTTCCTAGAGTGAGTAAAAATGCGACATAAAAATGCTCTAGAACACTGTGCAAGTATACACAGCCCGCAACAAGTAATAAGTATTATCAATCCAAGGTCTGAACTAGCTTCCACTTTATCTATTTTGTCTAACTTTTTAATGGTTTCAAAGATGGTAAAAATGATTGGGTTTTATAAGAATTATGCTGAAGCAAAGTAAATGACAGAACAACAAGTAAACAAATAGGCAGACAGATTAGAGACAGGCGCTGGTTAGGTTTAATAATTGTTTTAAAAGATGCTCTAGCAATATTATTGATCATGCAACTCTCGCAGTATTATTAGCGGATTCCTCCCGGAACTCTGGATCTTTTGGAATGTGTTTCAACCCCAATGAAGTGCGACCGATCAAGCACTAGGCAACTGGCTATCCCTAGCTCAGTCACTGGCGTTCACCAATACACAATGATCATAGTGTGGTTAATTGCCACACACTCTCTAAATCATCCCTGAAACTAGAGAGAGGTATTCACACCGGCTGGCCAAGCGGGCATAAAATGTAAATAGGCACAAGAATTAACCAAGTTGCAATAACCAATGAATATGATTAGAGATTAAGCACAATAATTACATGCTCCCTAACCAACGCCTAAGGCTACTTAGTTCATAATAAGAATAAGAACATGAATTACAATCTGAGTAGGCATGTCCATAGCCACAAGATAATAGAGAAAATAATAATCTCCTCCACCAGCCTGGGAACGATGATGTTCTTGGTAATCTCCAATCTCTCTATACTACTCGGCTTCCAAGGAAAGTTGGAATGATTTTGACTTGGGCGGCTACTTCCTTTTATAGAAGGATAGGAGGCTTGACTTAGGTCAACTTGGACACGTGTAGGGCTCTCCTTGCTCCTTTATCACGAGAAAAACTCAACAGAATTCGGTTCATTAAATTGGCTAACGAGCTGTGACGTGGCAGTTTTATTCCCAGCTTTGCTGCAGCACAAAATTTGCTCCCTCAAGTCGCCCAACAACAGATTCTGCACAAAATGATTTCCAAAGCTTCCATTCTTCCAAATGGGTTAAAACATGTAATATATATCTAAAACCAACCCTATTAAGCACAAAAGACACACAAATCAATATAGAAATGAGGCCTAAATAACTACCTTTTGGGCAGTTATCAGACTCCGTCATTGATGGCGATGGAGTGTCCGTCCTAACCACCTTGATTCGTCCCGCCTTTTGCTTGCGGCAGCGGCGACGCGGTGGTTCCGACACAATCTCTGCCTGAACCTACTGGTCTTGAGTTCCTTTACCATTCCCTTGTTCCGGCACATCTTCTGCTTGTTTTTCCTGAACTTCCTGCTGAGTTTCGGTAGGTTGATCACCCTGCTCTGAATTTTTCCCTTCTTCCAGTTCTTTTGGCTGCTCTCCCTGATAGGACCTAAATAGTCCTATTTTATCCCCTCTAATCTAAGCTTGTTAGAGTTATTTTATGCTTTACTTGTCCTATTTACATGTTAATTGAGCTTAGGTCGTGTCGGGAGTAGATCACGCTAATTGGTGTTAATTCGGGCCAATTACGGAGTTTTTGGAGCCATCTCGATGTCTTGAGCGGAGAGGAGGTGAAGAGACCCAATTGTACTGAAGCGGGCCTGGATTATGACACCAAAAGCCAAAGATTGGAGCCCTGGATAGAGAAGAAGCGAGACAAGACCGAGAAAAGGAGTAGGAAGTCGAGATTAGAGGCTGGCGTCGAGACGCCGGTCTTAGGGTCTCGATGCTGACGCGATTCCGGGCCTTAGAAAAAAGTTCACAGCGTCGAGATGCTGTGCCCTGGCGTCTCGACGCTGACACATTTTCTATATAGATTAGGTCTCGGTTTAGTCCGATGTTAGGTTAGATTTTGGGTCCCTTTTACGATTCATCTGCCCCTTTTACTTTCCAGCACATTTGTAGACCATTTTTGGTCATTTACTATGTATTCTTTCATGTTATTTATCGCTTTTACTTCATCTATGCGTAGCTAAACTTCTTTAGATTGTTGGATTGGATTTATGTCCTGATTTCTAATTACATTGGCTTAGTTTTCTGGTTCTTATCTCATGTTCTTGCTGTATTTTCATTGAGTTTTGCATGCAATCCCATTTAAACCAATAAATGACCGTTAGTCAATTATAGTTGACGCCCTATGCGATTATAGCTTGTGTATTCAATCAGTTATTTGAGATAGCCACTAGGTTGAGGCAAGCCACTCTCTACGTGAAACGACCCTTGATAGGCCTAGGATGCATGTTAAAGGTTATATGATCTAGATTTAAATTGCATTTGAATTTAGTTCTTATAATTCCTGACCCACGATCCCAAAGCGGCTAGTTTTAATAGGTAATTGCAAAATTGCTTGTTAATAATCTAGTTAGATATGAGTAGTAATCGTTGCAGAGGTCTCGGATGGTTACTACATTATGCATAAGGGGTGGCGAGCGATAGAGTCTATATTAATTAATCTTGTTAATTGTCGAATTCACGATTAGTGAGTTAATTAGCACAGGTTAGTGTAGGGAGGTCTTCCGAGTAACCCAGAAGCCGACCGGACTAATGAAATCGATTTAGAGCAACCATTAGAGAAAACTAGGAAGCCAAGAATTAGAATCGAGCATAATAAATTCTAATCCAACGATCCCTTTTTATGTATTTGATCCTGTCTTATTTCTTCTCTGCATATTTAGTCTTCATGTCATTTAAAATTCAACATTCAGTTATTTTATTTTATTTTCTTGCTTGTCACTCATCGCCAAAAATCCCCCCTGTTTTCATAAGCATAAAATCCTACACTTATTAGATCCCCATTCCTTATGTTCGACCCCGACTGCTATTGCTACAAAATTAGTAGTAGTGTCATGGATTATAAATTTTATTTGACGACTTAGGGAGAATTCGACACCCTCCTGGCGGTCCCGCCAAGTTGGCGTCGTTGCCGGGGAAGGGTGTTTTCTAGTGTTTATAGGATTTTGTGTTCTTTTTGTGCTTTTTCATTTTCTTTTTACAGAGCTTAACAGCGAAATCAGCATAACCTCGACATTGTAAGTTAGTGTGCCATGGTCGAGTGCATGATGCAAGACCTAGTAGCTCCTGATTTGAGTCATCTCCCATCTCTTGGAGACCTTGAAGTCACTCGAGAAATCATATACATCACCCAAGCGCCTGAGGAAGAATTTCACAAGTATTGGGATAGCTTCAAAAGGTTATGTACACTTCCTCATCGCCCATTGTCTAAGGAGTCCTTGTTGTTGCACTTCATCGAAGGATTGTCACCCGATGACAGAAAGATGTTGGATATAGCGAGTGGTGGTGATGCGTTGGACAAGACACCGAGTGAGGCTAGAGAGATAATTTCGAGCTTGGCGACGTATCTTGGACTAATCATATGGAAAGCACGAAAGGTATATTCTTCCCATTCCTCGATTAGCCAAACTCTTGAGCAACTCCAAGAAGGTAAGTCGATAGAAATTCCAATGAGGTAAGTAAGCCTGAGCTTGAGCCTTCATTTGATTCCGAGTTTAGTTCATGCAATTCTTCATGCTTGATAGAAAAAATAGAAATAGGTGATGAGTTAGCTTCGGTCCATTCTTTACCAATTCTATTTCCCCTAAGCTTATTACTTCTGAATTGTATGAGTTAGATTTTGTAATTCATATAGTTGACCAGTTTGTTGCTCAAAATAAAGGTGTTTTGATTTATATGTTGGGGATGATGATTGATAATCAGTTTAAATTCTATTATACTTTTTCACTCTATGTGCAAGTTTAATTTATCTAAGCAGGAGCAAATCAAAAAGAAGAAAAATAAAAAGGATGTAATGAAAATCAAAGAGGTTGATTTCGGATGAGAAGCGAGGAGAATGTGGTTGCGCAAACGACCTTAAACATTTGCAATCTATAATTTTACTACTTTCTATCTTTTCAATTCTTATATAGGTTTATTTTTATTAGTTGCTTTTATTTCTGTTTCCTTGTTTTTGTTTGTCTTTTAGGATTGGCGGTACCAAAGAGAAACTTCTATATTTATAAGAAAGCTTGATTCACCACCCATGAGCGCAAAATTCAGGGAAGTTCTACTATTTCCCTATGCATTGTCTTAACTCTTCATGATTTATTACATTGAGGGCAATGTAAATTTTAGGTTGGGGGTGGGGAATTATACTTTAGACCTCTGTTGGGCCTTGAGCAACTGAGCGTCAGGCCAGCGTTTGTGCTTCATGAATGTCTTGCATGTTTGTTGTGTATTTGCTTGTTTAAGTGTTGATGGTTTCCTAGGATTTACTCAAATTTTTTTCAAAAATTTATTACTTTCGATGAGTTGTGACCAAGAGTGTTCAAAAAATGAGCCTTTTTACCACTTTTCTTGTATATGTCTTGCACCTGTTGAGTGTCTAATTTTCTTTAAAGTATGACTTCAATGCTTAGGAGCGAATTACTTAGCTCATATTCCTGTTGTCACCCCGATAGGTGTAAGGTTAAGCGAGAAAGTCTAATTTTTTTGCAAAATAGTGTGTGGAGTCTTGCCTAGGAGAGAAAAAGAAAATATGCCTGCAATAAAAAAAAAGAGTAGAAAAATAAGTCAGGGGTGGCGAGGCAAAAGAAAAGAAAGAAAAAAAAAATCATATGCTCGCCATCTTTACTTTGAGAGAAGAAAAAAAAAGAGCATGCTTGCATTGAGCATAAATGCTTAGGGGTAAAAAGAGCTACCTGCAGTGTGATTAATTAGGCCAACTGTTGGGTCTCCACAGTGAGTAAAAATGTAGTAAGAAATAAGATGTAAATAGACTCTAGAACTTTGTGCAAGTATACAAAATCCACAGCAAGTAATACGTATTTATCGAATCCAAGGTCTGAATTAGCTCTCACTTTATCTATTTTGTATAACGTTTCAATGGTTTCAAAGGTGGTTAAAATGATTGATTTTTATACAATGCTGAAGCAAAAGAAATGACAGAACAAAAAGTAAACAAATAGGCAGACAGATTAGAAACAGGCGCTGGTCAGGATTTAGTAATTGTTTTAAAAGATGCTATAGCAATATTATTATCATGCAAAACTCTCGCAGTCTTACTAGCGGATTCCTCTCGGAACTCCGGATTTTTTAGAATATGTTTCAACTCCAATGAAGCACTACCGATCAAGCACTAGACAACTGGCTATCCCTAGCTCAGTCACTGGCGTTCACCAATACAAAATGATCTAGTGTGATTAAATACCACATATTCCCTAAATCATCCCTGAAACTAGAGAATGGTATTCATACCGGCTGGCCAGGAGGACACAAAATATAAATGAGCACAACAAATAATCAAGATGCATCAATCAACATTTGTTGCATAGATATTAAGCACGACAACTACATGTTTCCTAACCAACGCCTAAAATTACTTAGTTCATAAAGCGCATAGAGACACACATTACAATATAAGTATATGCATCCATAACTACAAAGTAATACAAGAAAATATAAATTCCCTTGATTAGCTTGTAATTGATGGTCTTCTTGTTGGTCTCCAATCTCCCTCCTCTATTCGACTCCCAAAATGGAAATGAGAAATCCCTTCCAAGAGTGGAATCTTCCTCCCACGGATGGAATTTCCTTCCCAAAAAGGAATCAATTTGACTTGGGCGGCTATCTCCTTTTATAGAGTGATAGGAGGCTTGAATTAGGTTGACCTAGACACGTGGATGGCTCTCCTTGCTCCTTTATCCCGAGAATAGCTTCACAGAATTCAGTTCATTAAATTGGCTAACGAGCTGTGACGTGGCAGTTTTGCTCCCAGCTTTGCTGCAGAACAGAATTTGCTCCCTCAAGTTGCTCAGCAATACATTCTGCACAAAATAACTTCCAAAACATCCATTCTTCCAAATGGGTTAAAACACATAATATCTATCTAAAAGCAACCCTATTTAGCACAAAAGGCACACAAATCCCTATAGAAATAAGGTCTAAATAACTCCCTTTTGGAGAGTTATCATACCCCCAAACTTTAACTATTGCGCGTCCCGAGCAATACTAACCAACCTTCCCTTAAGAATTCAAAACATCAGACAAAGCATAGCTTAATCAAAACAGATAATCCAACACTAACTTCAACCTCTACCTGAGCATGCTGCAAAACCAAGCTCTGCTGGAGCAAAATAGTTCTTCCGGCATGGACAAATAATCACCACTTTTAACTCAATTCTAAGAACTTGCCATAGCCTAGCTCTATTACCAGACATATTAAAACACATTTTTAAAGGGGTTTGTATTTTTGTTCTTCAGACTTAAAGTAGCCCTACAGTCATAAGCTCTTAAGCATGGGATGACCCACTTTATGGTGCAGTATACCCTTGCCTCAAACTCATCACCAACTAGGCTAAATACTCATTGCAAAGCTAAAAAATCCTTAGTTATTCTATCTCTTGCCCCTCAGAATGACGACATTTTATGATGAAGCTCACCTAAGTTCTGGGAGACAGAAAAACTGATGGATTGCCATTCATCCTTCAAAACTTTTGCTCCATGAATTTTCTCAGCAAAAATTTCAACAATCAACTTTTTTCAGCAAATAATTTTTTCATTTTTCTTATTCCCTAGGTTATCTTTTGACGCAAAGACAAACTATGGGTATCACAAATGTCCCTTGTTACTCAACAACCTAGCAAAACATTTAATGAAGGAGAGGAATGCTCGAGCAAAACAATTGGAGTAGCAAAAAGTCCCCTAAACTTGAATTATTCATTGTCCCCAATGAATCATTAATTTTACGAAGTTTCACCCCCAAACTTAAATTTTTCTATCTGAATTTTCAACCTAAGCGTGGGACTAGAACTAAGCTTAAAGTGGATCAAATAAATCAACACTACCTCAGAATCTTCTTGCCGCAGCAACGACCAGGCTAGAAGAAATGCTCAAGCAAAAGGTTTATGGAGATCAGAATACCTTGATCTAATTAAGCTTAACCAGTCCAAGCTTAAAAAATTCAGAAGAAAATCAGTTAAGTTTGAATTACTCAGTGCCATAGAACAGAAATAACTTCAGAAATTTCATTAAAAATAAAGAAAGAAATTACATAAGCAGATATTTTGATGGCCTAAAGACAGAAAATTTAAAAGCAAGAAAACATAACATCAACAAAAAGTGGGGTCAGATATACGCGAGCAATCAAAAATAGGAAAACAAAAATAATGCTCCTTCAAAATCATTGCATCCGTCAATCTTCCTGACCCTGCTCTTCATCATCCCTTTCTTCTCTCTCAGCAGGTGGCGGCGGAATCCAGGGGTTCAACAAATCGTCAGGGAACACCCGAAGGGCTAGGTATGGCTTGGAAAAATTTTCCTCTAGCGCCTTCTTCAGGTTGGCATCACAACGTTTAACATAGCTCCAGAAAGTTAGAGATTGCCTCTCAGCAAACTCTTGCCTGCTGGCCGACAGTGCAAATTGTTCTAAAATGTTGTGAATGCCAAAAACAAGTCCACCCTGGCGTGCCTCTTGCGTACGCTGAAGCCGTGCTAAGTTAGGCGTATCGATGATTCCCTTGTCAAACAATATAACATCTCCATCCTTCTTCGGAACCCCTACTTTCTTGCAAAGCATCGTAATTGTATTCGGGAAAAACAACTTCCCAACTTTCTTCTTCCAGCATCCAGATATCTCACTCGCAATGATCTTGCCCACATCAATACTGAGAGACCTTAAAATTGCAAACGCCAGCAGAATGCTTTCCCTAGAAACCGTCGAGTCATGAGTCGTTGGAAGTAACCTCTGTTTGATGAATCCCATCCATGTATTTGCTTCCTTCTTAAGATAAGCTGACTGAAATGTCCTTTTCTCAGTTTTTGAAAGTCTCCACTGCGCCCCTTCAACACCAACCTCCCGCACAGCACCGCTTAATTGCTAATTAGATGACGCCACAGCCATCTCATTGTATCCTGCGTGGGGAAAATCTTGAAGGTTATACAGGGCGTTAATGGCACCAGGACTCCAGTCGACTTCTACACCTCGAACGATAACTTGGAAACCCTCTTCTTCGTCAATATTTACATAAAATTCGGTCACTACCTGCGCCTTCACAGATTCAGGCTTGGAACAAAATCACTCCCAACCATGGTTCGTAATGCCGACCCTAAGAAAATGTGCAAGATCACCACTAAATCCACTCTCGAACAGGAAGTCTCTCTTTAGCAACTTTGCTCTGGCAAGACGGTTGACGAAGCAGACATACGACAACTGTGGCTCTTCTATCTCGTCAGGTTCCTCCGATGCTGCAGCAACACTCTTGCCCTTGTCTGCCCTTTGCTTGAGCAACCTTTCTTCTTCAGCCTTTTTCTCTGCTTCCTCTCTTGCTTTATCCTCGACCTCTTTTTTCTCCTGTTCCTCTCTTTCTGCATTTTTTCTCTCAGAGTCAGTGGTTGGCGGCGAGGGAGTATCAATTCAGACTACCTTAACACGACCGACTTTTTGTTTCCGACGACGTCGTTTTGGCACCTCCAGCATGATCACCTCCACTCGAGCCTCCTGTTCTTGCTCATTACCTTTTGAAGACGCAACCTCTGCCTGTTCTTCTTGCAAATCCTCAGTCTGCTTTTCTTAAACTTCTTCTGCATTCTCTTCTCGAACTTCCTCTCTATCCGCAACTCTCGGCTCAGTCTGCTCTGGGTTTTGTCCTTCAGGTTCCTTCGTATTGCCTTCTTCAACTGCCTCGGCAGTAACCTCCTCGACTACCTTCTGTGCTATTTCTTGATCCTCAGCCCTCTACTGTCTTCTTTTCCTCTTAGCTTCTTTCTCTTCTGGCATTTTCTTTTTCTTCGCCTTTGTTTTTGGTACTTCAGGGCTAACAGGCACCTCCTCTTCCTCATTGTCTCTCTCTTTTCTTGCTCTCGTTTTCGCCATTGAAGACTCAAAGGAATTTACCACACACAGAAGCAAGAAGAAGAAAAAACACAAACGACAAAGGATGAAGCAAGAAGATGAAGTGAAAAAAAACTTACCGAAGGCTGTGATTAAATAGGGCTTCAGCAAAAAGAATCGTAACCGAAAGATTTTGCCCCTCATTAATTGGAATTACCATTCAAATCTCATGCAATCTGTAAAATTGAATCCATCAACGGTAAAATCTTGAATTTCAATCGCCCATGGTAAATAATTATGTGCTGTCAAACGGCTAAACCGTTGAATTACCCCTGCGCGACGCGTCGCAGCATCCATGCAATTTACCTGTCCACAGAAAATTCAAAATCAAACGGTAAAAGTAATTAATTCACATCAAAACCCTTTCTATTCGAAAGATTTGTTTCAGCCATAACTGTAAACCCGAGATTTCCCTTGGAATATTTTCTCTTGTCATCTATCGTGGTTTCATTGTTGGATTAAGATGTTGGAATTTATAAATTTAAAGGGAGAAAGAAAAGAAAGGAAATGAAAGGAAATGAAAAAGAAAAGAAAAGAAAATAAAAGGAAAAGGAAAAGGGAAAAAGGGAAAAAAATGAATGAAAGGAAATGGGAAAAAACCCATTCGGTGGGTAGTGGATTTGGGAAAGGCTCCACCACCGACAATCAACTACTTCAGCCCACTACCAGCCATTTTCTCCATCTTTTACCCAAACAAACTTCAGAGCATTTGAGGGAGAGAGTGAAGGAAGAAGAAGAAGAAGATTTTCGTGGTTTTGAGGTTGAAGAAGATAGGATATAGCTCAAGCAAAGGCAGCCATAGCAGAAGTTGAGTTCAACCTGTCTACCTCTGGTTTTTGATTCGGTTTGAGCTACACGGAAGGAACTAAGAGGTGAGGTTTGATTTTCTTGAAAGTTAATCCATTTTCTAACAACTTTCATGAAGGAAGCTTGAGCTAAATCTGATTTTCGAGAAAACCAGGAGGATCTCTGGTTTTCTCTGGTTTTTTGAGCATTTTGGGGTTTACAAGTTGAATCAGAAGCTTTATTTGGTATGGTTGGAAAGCTTATTCAATTTCCTACAACTTTCATGAAGAATTAGTGAGCCCAAAATGACTTGAAGTAGGTTTAATTGCAGGAGGAAGATAGAGGGTAGCAGAGAAGCTCGAATCTGCATTCTCTGTGTTCGGGGCATTTCTGGACAAATCGGTTGGGAATCTCGTTTTCATTTCTTGAGGTAAGTTGTAGAGTGTTCGAAAATGAAGCGTTTGATGTATAGTAAATTAATTTTGGTTAAGGATTGAGGAAGTTATGGATGTTGGAAGTTAGGGTATAGAATCTGGAAAATCTAGAAAAGTAGAATGTGAAGTGTGATTTTTGATTCAAGTGTTTACAATTCATGAGCATGGAAAGACAAAGCTATCTATGGTTCTAATGCTCGGTTTTGGATATTTGACAGGACAAGAGGAAATAGGTCGAGTCTACAGACCAGGGAACTAGCTAAGACTGTGAGTGACAAAACGAATTTCGAAAATTGTTTCCAAACGGTTGTTCATGTTTAGACGTTTTACAAGCTTTTCTATGAATGATACATGGTTTTTATGAATGGTTTCAAGCTTAATTTATGAGCTTAGATTTTCTAATGAGGTTTATAAATGAGCACGTGATTATTGAGTTTCTGAAAAATAGTTAAAACGACATCCTTTTAAGCAAAGCATGTATTACCAAGAATTATTTAAAGATTTTCGGTTTTTTTCCACGAGCAAGTTGAGTAAGCTTAAGATTTACGTAAGATAACGATAAGCTGTTTTAATGTTTTCATGTGATTTTCTGAGATTTCTATTGACTACATGACTGAGATATTGAGCCCGAGGCTATATGGTACCGTGTGCACACAGGTTATATTTCGTTATTGACGTTGAGTGTACTCCGTGTCAACGATGCTGTCGTGAGTGCTGGGCGGGCCCCACTACGACCAAGACGATGGGAGTGCTGGGCGGGCCCCACTACATCGTAGGACTAGTAAATGTTGGTTGTACTGGGCATGCCCTACACAACGTAGATCGGTCAAGTTAGTTAAAACGTTTGATGTACTTGATATGCCTTGCTAGATTTTTAATGACGAACCTGCGATGTTTTGAGAAAGCTTTTCTCATTGCACGTTTATGTTTAACGCCTTGGTTGAGCAGCTTTATACGTTTAAAGTTTTACCACGTGCTTTGATTTCTGAATGTACATTTTTAAATTTAGTCACTCACTGGGCTTCGTAGCTCATTCTTTTCAAAATGTTTTCCCACTGTTCAAGTAGAGATCGAGCTCCCAGTGCCTGATACACTGCCAATGTCTGCTGAAAGTTTCAGTTCAAGCTCTAGTACGTGGGTGGAGTTGTATATTGAGTCTGTCCATATTGTAAATGTTTCGTAAGGATTGGATAATTTAGTCCCAAAGGTCGTGGTTGTATAACCCCAGTTGTATATGTTTTTGGTTGTGATATCTATATTAGGTTATTTTCCAAACCGAGTTATGTCAGGGCGACACCTCGTGTATGTTACAAGGTTTTCAGCGATTCCGCTTTGTTGTGTTTCATGTAGAATATTTTATAACTAAGATTGGCATGTTCATCAGGTTCAACGTTCCAGGAGGGTCAACGGGTATCGTTAGAGGAGGACGATATTCGTTGGCTTCACGCCATCTTCCGGACTAAGCTAGCAGGTGGTCCGGGAGGGGGTGTGACAATAACTTTGCCGCAACAACCTTCTGATCAAAAGATTACCTGAAGAATCTTGGATAAGGAATTCAAACTCAAAATAGAAGAATCAAATCATAAAATTTTAAATTTAAATTAACTGCTAAAATCAAATCTTATCTTTTATTTTCATTTGAAGCCGAATAAATCAGAAAAAATCTTTATTAAATCTAAACCTATACAGAAATTCAAATAACCGAAAATAAAAACTGAATTAAAATCTAACTAAATCTAAACGGAATAAATAAAAACTAAACTGGCAAAAATAATAAAAATACTCGAAAATAAAATCTACTGAATTAAAAATATCATCGAACTTCAAATAAATCATGCAAAATTTAAACAACCTAAATCTACAATAATTCAAATTAAAATCAAACCAAACCAGCGAAAAATAAAATCAAACAACCACTGGGAGCTCAAAATATTGCTCTGTGAAATGCTGCTGCAAATATCTTGCTCTCTCATTCATCAACTAACTTTAGGGAAGGATATTTCGACTGGAACTCCTCTCCCCAATAATGTTTCACACGCTGTCCATTCACTTTGAAAACTCCCATCCTTTTCATCCTACAAAGTAATTGCTCCATGGGAAAAAACTTCAATCACAACAAATGGCCCTGACCATTTAGATTTTAGCTTCCCAGGAAACAATTTTAATCTAGAATTATAAAGCAAAACTCTTTGACCTTTAACAAACTCTTTAGGTTTAATTTTCTTGTCATGCCACTACTTAGTCTTTTCTTTGTACATTTTCGCATTTTCATAAGAAAATTGGCTAAAAGCTTAGTTAAGATATTATTAACAAAATGTGTACCCTCGTCACTTACTAGAGCTCTAGGTGTCCCAAACCGCGCAAAAATGTGCGATTGAAGAAACCTTGATACTGTATTGGCATCATTCTGATGGCATGCGATGACCTCCACCCACTTGGACACATAATCAACTGCCAATAAGATAAAAACATTACCATTAGAAGGGGGAAATGGCCCCATAAAATCAATACCCCATACATTGAATAATTCCACTTCCAAAATGTAAGTAGGAGACATTTCATCTCTAGGCCCCAAGTTTCCTCTTCTTTGGCAAGCATCACATTGCTTATAGAACCAATGGGCATCTTTGAATAAGGAAGGCCAGAAGAATCCACAATGCAAAATCCTCATAGTTGTCCTCTGACCACTGAAATGGCCTTCATACGGCGAAGAGTGACCTTGCTCTAGGATTTCCATTGCTTCATCACCTGAAACACACCTACGAATAATACCATCAGAGCATTGCTTATACATAAATGGCTCATCCCAATAGAAATATTTTGCATCATGTTTAAACTTTTTCATATGCCTCCAATCCATGTCAATAGGAGTGACTCCCTTTACCAAAAAGTTGGCAATATCAGCATACCAAGGGACATCCTTGACTACCTTTACCTCAACAGCAAAAAGCTATTCATTTGGAAAAGAATCTGAAATGACAGATTGCTTCAGCAAAGATGATGTTGGATCAAGACGAGACAAATGATCTGCAATGACATTTTCTGATGCCTTCTTGTCCTTTCTCTCTAAGTCAAATTCCTGCAATAATAAAATCCAACGAATTAATCTAGGCTTTGCATCTTTTTTAGACATTAAATACCTTATTGTTGCATGATCCGTGAACACTGTGACTCTTGACCAAACCAAATATGGCCGGAATTTCTCAAAAGCAAACACAACAGCTAACAACTCCTTTTCAGTAGTTGTATAGTTGACTTGTGCCTCATTCAAAACCCTGCTTGCATAATAGATAGGATGAATAAATTTGCCTTGCTTTTGCCCCAGCATAGCACCTACTGCAGCATCACTCGCATCACACATTACCTCAAATGGTAAACTCCAATTAGGTGCACAAAGAATGGGTGCTGAGATTAAAGCAGCTTTTAAAGTTTCAAAAGCCTTCCTACAATCTGCATTAAAGTCAAAAACATGATCAGTGCACAATAAGTTACAAAGAGGTTTACTAATCTTTGATAAATCCTTTATGAACCTCCTATAAAATCCAGCATGACCTAAGAAACTCCGAATCCCCTTCGCTGAATTCGGTGGTTCTAATCTCTCAATAACCTCAATTTTTGCTCTATCAACTTCTAGACCATTCTTTGAAATCCTATGACCTAACACTATGCCCTATTTCACCATGAAGTGACATTTCTCCCAATTAAGAACTAGATGGGTATCCTCACATCTCTTTAACACCTTACCTAAATTATCCAAACAACTCTGAAAAGACCCTCCAAAAACTGAAAAATCATCCATAAATACCTCAACAGTGGACTCAATGATATCAGAAAAAATTGCTAACATACACCGCTGGAAAGTTGCTGGAGCATTGCAAAGGCCAAAAGGCATTCGCCTAAAAGCAAACGTCCCATAAGGGTAGGTGAAAGTGGTTTTTTCTTGATCCTCAAGAGCAATGGTAATCTGGTTATACCCAGAATAACCATCTAAGAAACAGTAGTAGGCCTAACCAGCCAATCTATCCAACATCTGGTCAATAAATGGTAGAGGGAAGTGGTCCTTACGGGTAGCTTTATTAAGCCTCCTGTAATCCATGCAAACCCTCCAACCAGTTACTGTCCTGGTTGGGATCAACTCATTGTCTTTATTGCTCACCACAGTGACACCTCCTTTCTTAGGAACACATTGGACAGGGCTTACCCAATTGCTATCTGCAATTGGATAAATAATGCCAGCATCCAACCATTTAATCACCTCCTTTTTAACAACCTCTTACATTGCAGGGTTAAGCCTCCTCTGTTGCTCAACACTCCTAAAGGATCCCTCCTCTAAAGTGATTTTGTGCATACAGAAAGATGGGCTAATGATAGCGGGCAGAAATGTCGCTATTTTAGCCCTAAAATATTAAGCTTTTTAGTGCTTTAATTGTGTTTTTATTGAAGATATGTAATATATTTTGTTATTTGGTCTCTAGGAGCAAAATTATGGATTTTGGTGAAAAATGCCCAAAAAGAAGTCATTTAAGCCCAATTTCCATACTTGGGTCAATGGGGAGTCAAAAGAGGTAAACCATGAAGATGAGGCCCAAAAGAAATGGAGGAAAGCCCAAATTCAAGCCCAAAATCGCACCAGAAAGTTCTGGAATTCGCCTAGCGTCGAGACGCTGATCCCATTTCTTGGGCGTCAAGTCTACGCTACCCCATTTCCGAACCTATAAATAGCGCCCCTTGGATCCATTTTTTAGCATCAATCATCATTTCTTCTATTCTTTCCTTGCTTTCTTTGGCTCCTTTGGAGCCTCTCTCAAGGCTTTCTAGCCTTTTTTAGAGTTCTTTTAGTGGAAAAATTTTGGGGAATTTTGGGAGCATTTTAGGAGGCTCAAGGGAAGCACGGAGGGACTCCAAGCGCCAACGACGGGGTCTTCGACGGTCAATTCCTTTCCTTTTATTGTGCTCTTAATTATGTTTTTCATTGTAAATTTTGTGGATATTTTAGCTATGTATAGCTAAACCCCAATTTGGGGTCTTGAAATGAAATTATAGTTAAAATGTTGTTATAATTGCCTATCTCTTGCCCTTTTGTCTAATTATTTGTATGGATGTGCTTAATGTTGTATGCAATCTGGCCAATTGTGTATTGATCTGATTCTTAATGGAGACTCGACGAAGAGAAGTTAGGATAGATCATAATCCATGCAACTAGTTTAATTGCCCGTCGTGACAACGGGACTAGTTGATTAAAGTTAGATTCCTAAAATGAATCAGAGCGTAATAATTAATGAACTTTAATGGCGCTAATGACACTTAGGTTGTTAAAATGAATTAATTACAATTAGGGGAGACCGACAGGAGAACCTATGGGATTAACGGAGATTCTAAGATTATAATTAGTTGGGCAACGAGATAGGATAATTATAATAAATGTTTAGCTACTAAGTGATTTTCAAGACCCCACTTCCCATTAAAAACTCTTTCTCCATATTTTATTTTCTGTGGTTGATCAAATTTCTTTTTTAATTGATTTAATTTTTAAATTCTTTTTAATTGCATGTTTTAGTCCCTAGATATTATTTCTCCCAATTATTTTTAGTGTTCAAAAGAATCTTTTTGCTTGCTTAAATTTCGCTTCGCCTCCTTGTGGATTCGATACTCAGTATTACCTACCGTTTTATATTACTTGCGGCCCGTGCACTTTGCGGTCCAACAGCTAATTCCCTGAATGTCAGCTAATGTCCAACCTATTGCCTTGCGATATTGCTGCAACAATTTTATTAAGGCCTCTTCATGCTCTAGCATTAAATTTGATGCAACAATAATGGGCAACGTCTCACCCTCCCCAAGATACACATACTTTAGATGATCCGACAAGGGCTTCAAATCTAAAGTGGGTGCCTCAATTAGGGATGGCTTAATAGGAGGAGCCTTTATTTGATCTAAATCTAAAGACTCAAAAACATCCTCACACCTAAACACTTCTTTTTCATTCTTTCTTTCTAAAGAACAGACTTCTAAATCCTCTACACTAACCTCTCCATGATCTTCCAAATGTTTATTTGCCGAATCCTATATTGCTGTCTCAACAATTGTGTTCTCAAGAATCCTAATGAAAGACCAATCTTCCATTTCGTCTGGATACTTCATGGCCTTGAACACATTAAATTTCACTTCCTCATTATAAACCCTCATTGTTAATTCCCCTTTTTGAACATCTATCAACGCCCTACCAGTAGCCAAAAATGGACGACCAAGAATAATTGGGACATCTTTATCAGCCTCATAGTCTAAGATAATAAAATCAACAGGAAATATGAATTTATCTACCTTCACTAAGACATCCTCAATTTTACCCTATGTGATAGACCTATCGGCTAATTGGAGTGTGACTGTGGTAGGCCTAGCTTCACCAATACCTAGCTTTCGATAGACCGAAAGAGGCATAAGGTTAATGCTTGCACCTAAATCAGAGAGTGCTCTACCTAACTCTTTTCCACCTATAGACACAGGTATGGTAAATGATCCAGGATTCTTAGCCTTGGTTGGTAGCCCATTCTTAAGAATAGCACTACATTCCTCAGTAAGAGATACAGTTTCAAACTCACCTAACCTCTTCTTTTTAGTTAAAATATCCTTAAGAAATTTAGCATAATTAGGCATTTGCTCTATAACTTCTACTAAAGGGATATTTATATGCACCTGCTTAAGAATCTCTAAAAACTTCTTAAATTGACCATCCTGATTCTTAGGCCTTTGCCTTTGTGGAAAAGGTATAGGTGGTACATAAGGTGGGGGCGGCACATACGATGGTTCCACATCTGGAACAGAACTAGATGCTCCAGCATCATTATTGCTGCCTCTAACACCCTGACCAGACTCCAACTCTTTCTCAACAACAACACTTTTCTCACAATTATTATCTACATTCTAGGGTTTACTAGGCTCATTTCTTTCTTCTAGTGGCTTGCCACTCCTAAGAGTCACTGCCTTTACCTGCTCCTTACCTTCCCTTTTAGGGTGTTCAGTATCTGAAGGAAGTTTCCCTTGAGGCCTTTCTTTTAGCTCATTAGCTAGCTGGCCCATTTGCAATTCTAAGGCTCTCATTGAAGCTTGATTACTTTGAATTGCGGCATCTGTACGAGCCATATATTCTTTCATCATTGCCTCAAGAGAACTCTCCGAATTTTGCTGGGGTAAAGCCTGCTTATTTTGCTGGGGCAATACCTGCGCTTTAGCAAATCCCGATTGGTTCACCTTTTGCTGTGCTTGCACATTACTTCCTTGTCCTCTCCATGAGAAGTTGGGGTGGTTGCGCCAACCTGGATTATAAAAGTTAGAATAAGGGTTATTCCTCCGATTACCTACAAAAAGCACAGAAGCTGGATTGCTAGTGCAAAACTCGTAGTTGTGCTCTTCACCACAATAGACACATGCTTCCTCTGCAACTTGGTTCACCACTGCAGTAGGCTCCACAGCTGGCGGCTGCTGATGACTAACCACTGTCACATTTTTAAGAGCGTTAGATAACATTGCAATATCAGCCCTAATGGTGGACACACCATCTACTTCTAACACACTCTTAACCTTCTTATTTGTGCCTCTAAAATCTGACCACTAACAACTATTAGTTGATATTCTTTCTAAAATTTCATGGGCTTCATTAAAAGTTTTTGCCAAAAGGGTCCCTCCAGCCGAAGCATCAACCATACCTTGGGTTGTTCCATTTAACCCATTGTAAAATGTTTCCATTTGGATACAATGTGGTAAACCATGGTGGGGACACTTTCGCAAAAGCTCCTTAAACCTCTCCCAAGCCTCACTAAAAGTTTCATCTTCAAGTTGCCTAAACCCTACTATTTCACTCCTCAATTTAGCATTCCTATTTGGTGGGAAATATTTACTCAAAAATTTTTCTGCTAACTCATTCCATGTCCTAATTGATCCTGGAGCAAAAGAATTTAACCATGCATTTGCTCCATCTCTAAGAGAATACGGGAACAAAGTTAATCTAAGGGCATCTCTAGGCATTCCTTGAATTACAAAAGAATCACTAACTCCTAGAAAAGACTTAACATGTAAATGGAGGTCTTCAGATGACAAACCATGAAATTGACCCACGGTTTGCAACATCTGAAACATTACCGGTTTCATTTCAAAATTTGATGCCTCAATGTGAGGACGTGCAATCCCTGGATTTAACTCATCAAACATTGGAAAAGCATACGCTCCAATGGCTTTGGCCCTATCGTTTACTACCAAGATAGGATTCTCAGCCTGATTATTTTGTTGTTCATTTTGCTCTAGCGGCTAGTTTTGCTGCAGCACACGATTCTGCTCAGGATTCGCTGGGTCTTCTGGACCTTGCGGAAGACGCGACACGTTATCCATTGGATTTTGGTTTCTACGCTGCTCTTTCCTTCTTCTCTTGAATGTCCTCTCGATTTCTGGATCAAGCTCGAACCTTACCCCAAGCAGATCGCTCATGCACCAAACTCACACCTGCAAAAACAAAAGAAACAATCAAAAAGTTGTAGCACCAAACCACTAAAACACATACACAAAACAGATCAGATAAAAACTTATTCAACCTCCCCAGCAACGGCGCCAAAAACTTGTTGGGTCTCTAGAGTGAGTAAAAATTTAGTAAGAAATAAGATGTAAATAGACTCTAGAACTCTGTGCAAGTATACACAATCCGCAGCAAGTAATAAATATTTATCGAATCCAAGGTCTGAATTAGCTCTCACTTTATCTATTTTGTATAACTTTTAAATGGTTTCAAAGGTGGTTAAAATGATTGATTTTTATAAAATGCTGAAGCAAAAGAAATGACAGAATAGAAAGTAAACAAATAGGCAAACAGATTAGAAACAGACGCTGGTCAGAATTTAGTAATTGTTTTAAAAGATACTCTAGCAATATTATTGATCACGCAAAACTCTCGCAGTCTTATTAGCGGATTCCTCCCGGAACTCCGGATTTTTTAGAATATGTTTCAACTCCAATGAAGCACTACCAATCAAGCACCAGGCAAGTGGCTATCCCTAGCTCAGTCACTGGCGTTCACCAATACACAATGATCTAGTGTGATTAAATGTCACACATTCCCTAAATAATCCCTGAAACTAGCGAATGATATTCATACCGGCTGGCCAGGCGGGAACAAAATATAAATGAGCACAACAAATAATCAAGATGCATCAATCAACATTTATTGCATAGATATTAAGCACGACAACTACATGTTTCCTAACCAACGCCTAAAATTACTTAGTTCATAAAGCGCATAGAGACACACATTACAATATAAGTATATGCATCCATAACTACAAAGTAATACAAGAAAATATTAATTCCCTTGATCAACTTGTAATTGATGGTCTTCTTGTTGGTCTCCAATCTCTCTCCTCTATTCGGCTCCAAAAATGGAAATGAGAAATGATCCCCTTCCAAGAGTGGAATGTTCCTCCCATGGATGGAATTTCCTTCCCAAAAAGGAATCAATTTGACTTGGGCGGCTATCTCCTTTTATAGAGTGATAGGAGGCTTGAATTAGGTTGACCTAGACACGTGGATGGCTCTCCTTGCTCCTTTATCCCGAGAATAGCTTCACAGAATTCAGTTCATTAAATTGGCTAACGAGCTGTGACGTGGCAGTTTTGCTCCCAGCTTTGCTGCAGAACAGAATTTGCTCCCTCAAGTTGCTCAGCAATACATTCTGCACAAAATAACTTCCAAAACATCCATTCTTCCAAATGGGTTAAAACACATAATATCTATCTAAAAGCAACCCTATTTAGCACAAAAGACACACAAATCCCTATAGAAATAAGGTCTAAATAACTCCCTTTTGGAGAGTTATCACAAACCAAGAGTAAAACTCTTGTTATGGGTCTCTGAACTGTAGTGTGAAATCTAGTGCCCTATCCAAAAGAAAAGCAAAAAGAAAGAAAAAAAAAAGAGAGGAATTCCTTGATCAGGCACCTAAGCAAGAGGAAGCAACCTAGTTTGTTCCATTTGGGCCTTTTAGCCAGACCTTAGTGCCAGTGTAGCTGGAAGATAGGATGAGAGTTGAGTAATCCAACCCCGGCCTAGTAAAGTCTTCTTTAGGTGGGATGGAGCTCTCTTATGCAAGATAATCTTTGAAAAATTTTGATTTGTCTCTCTTGTGAATGTCTCTTGATTGCTTTAGTTTTTGGAATGTTTGAGTTTTGAGGATTAAATCACTTATCAATTATTTGCACAACGCCTTTCTCCTTTGTTTTGTGTTGCCTTGCTCGAGGACTAGCAAGATTTAGGTTGGGGGTATTTGATATGACCTAAATAGTCCTATTTTATCGCCTCTAATTTAAGCTTGTTAGAGTTATTTTATCCTTTACTTGTTCTATTTACTGGTTAATTGAGCTTAGGTCGTGTCGCAAGTCGATCATGCTAATTGGTATTAATTCGGGCCAATTACGGAGTTTTTGGAGCCATCTCGATGTCTTGGACAGAGAGGAGGTGAAGAGACCCAATTGTGCTAAAGCGGGCTTGAATTATGACACCGAAAGCCAAAGATTGAAGCCCCGAACCGACAAGAAGCGAGAACAGACCGAGAAAAGGAGCATGAAGTGGAGATTAGAGGCTGGCATCGAGACGCCAGTCTTGGCATCTCGACTCCGACGCGATTTCGGGCCGAAGAAAAAAGTTCGTAGCGTCGAGACATTGTGCCCTGGCGTCTCGACGCCGGCGCATTTTCTATATATATTAGGTCTCGGTTTAGTCCGTCGTTAGGTTAGATTTTGGATCCCTTTTACGATTCTTTTGCCCCTTTTACTTTCCAGCACGTTTGTAGACCATTCTGGGTCATTTACTATGGGTTCTTTCATGTTATTTATCGCTTTTACTTCATCTATGCGTAGCTAAACTTCTTTAGATCGTTGGGTTGGATTCATGTCTTGATTTCTAATTACATTAGCTCAGTTTTCTGGTTCTTATCTCATGTTCTTGCTGTATTTTCATTGAGTTTTGTATGCAATCCCGTTTAAACCAATACATGACCGTTAGTCAATTATAGTTGACGCCCTATGCGATAATAGCTTGTGTATTCAATCAGTTATTTGAGATAGCCACTAGGTTGAGGCAAACCACTCTCTACGTGAGACGACCCTTGATAGGCCTAGGATTTAGATTTAAATTGCATTTGAATTTAGTTCTTATAATTCCGGACCCACGATCCCAAAGCGGCTAGTTTTAATAGGTAATTGTAAAATTGCTTGTTAATAATCTAGTTAGATATAAGTAGTAATCGTGTCAGGGGTCTCGGATGGTTACTACATTATGCATAAGGGGTGGCGACCCATAGAGTCTATATTAATTAATGTTGTTAATTGCCGAATTCACCATTAGCGAGTTAATTAGCACAGGTTAGTGTAGGAAGGTCTTCTGAGTAACCCAGAAGCCGGTCAGACTAATGAAATCGGTTTAGAGCAACCATTAGAGAAAACTAGGAAGCCAATGAATTAGAATCAAGCATAATAAATCCTAATCCAACGATCCCTTTTTATGTATTTGATCTCGTCTTATTTCTTCTCTGCATATTTAGTCTTTGTGCCATTTAAAATTCAGCATTCAGTTATTTTATCTTATTTTCTTGTTTGTCACTCATCACCAAAAACCCCCCCTCTTTTCATTAGCATAAAATCCTACACTTATTAGATCCCTCTTCCTTGTGTTCGATCCCGACCGCTATTGCTACAAAAATAGTACTAGTGTGGTGGATTATAAATTTTATTTGACGACTTAGGGAGAATTCGACACCCTCCTGGCGGTCTCGTCATTCCCCCAGCCACTTCTTCAGGTTCTTTTGGCTGGTCTTCCTCAGCCACTTCTTCAGTGATATCCTCGATCAGTTTCCTCACTACCTCTGTTGCTTCAGCTTGTTGTTTCCTTCTCCGTCTTTTGGCCTCTCTTTCTTCTGGTGTTTTCTTTCGCTTTGTTCTCTTCCTCGTTGCCTCGGGCGTACCAGGCACCTCTTCTTCTTCAGTATCTTTTTCTCTTCGTCCTCTCGTTTTAGCTCTTTCAGACTCGCAGTATATTTTCACTCACAGTAATGGAAGAAAAACGAAAGAAAAATGGAAGTGTAGAATTAATGCAAGATGAAGATGAAATGAAAGAAAACATATCGTGGCTTTGGTTAGATAGGGCTCCAGCATTAATGATCCTAACCGAAAAGATCTGCCCCAATTTAATAAATTTACCGTTTAATTTGCATGTAATCATGGGAAATTAATTCCCACAAACGGTAAAAAATAATCGCTGGGTAAATGCTAATGTGCAGTCCAATGGCTAGACCGTTGGATCTTCCCTGCGCGACACGTGGAAGCACCAGATGCCCACGCATTTTACCTGCCGACAGAAAATTTAAAATCCAAACGATAAAATATTTATATTTTTAACCAATCTCGTAATATTCTGATGATACATTTGCTCTAACCAAAAGATTGCGAAAACAAACTGAGCAACAAAGATTTTCTTCGAGAAGAATCTATTACACAAAAAAATTCAATTTAAATTCAAACCGCCAAAATCAAATCAAATCTTATTTTTAGCCGAATAAATAAGGAAAATATATTATTAAAAACCTAATCTAAACAGAAATTTAAATAACGAAAATACAACTAACTAAAAAATAAATCCGACTAAATTAAAAATTAAATCGGCCAAAATAAATAAACCGAAAATAAAATCTACGAAAATTAAAAACCAATGAATTAAAATAAATCAGATAAAATTGAAATCAATAAAATCTATTTCAAATTAATTCAAACCATAATAAAATAAAATCCATGAAATAAAATAAAATTGCAACAACATTGGGAGCTAAAAATATTGCAATATGAAATGCTCTAGCAAAGCTCTCGCTCGCTCATTCGTCAACCAATTTTAGGGAATGATATTTCGAATGGAATTCCTCACCCCAATAATGCTTCACTTGCTGTCCATTAACTTTGAACACTCGCCCATCTTTTTCATCTCCCAAAGTAATTGCTCCATGAGGAAAAAATTCAATCACAACAAATGGTCCAGACCATTTAGATTTTAATTTTCCAGGAAAAAATTTCAATCTAGAGTTGTAAAGCAAAACTCTCTGACCCTTAACAAATTCTTTAGGTTTTAACTTCTTATCATGCCACCGCTTTGCCTTCTCTTTATATATTTTAGCATTTTCATAAGAAAACTGACGAAACTCCTCTAACTCATTAAGCTGTAGCATTCTTATTGCCCCTACACGACTCAAATAAAAATTCAATTTCTTTAAAGCCCAAAAAGTTATATGCTCAAGCTCTAACGGTAAATGGCAAGCCTTTCCATATACTAACCTATAGGGAGACATACCTAGAGGAGTCTTATATGTTGTCCTATAAGCCCAGAGAGCCTCATCTAACCGAAAAGACCAATCTTTCCTAGATGGATGGACTACTTTCTCTAAAAGAGATTTAATTTCCCTATTACTAACTTCGGCTTGACCATTTGCTTGTGGGTGATAAGGGGTAGCTATCCTATGCTTAATTCCATATTTAGCTAAAAGCTTAGCTAAAACATTATTCACAAAGTGTGTACCCTCATCACTCAGTAGAGCTCTAGGTGTCCCAAACCGCGCAAAAATGTGCGATTGGAGAAACCATTTAGACTCGTAGTCAACGGCCAATAAGATAAACACATTACCGTTAGACGGTGGAAATGGCCCCATAAAATCAATACCCTATACATCGAATAATTCTAATTCCAAAATATAAGTAAGAGGCATTTCATCTCTAGGTCCTAAATATCCTCTCCTTTGGCAAGCATCACATTGCTTGTAGAACCAATGGGCATCCTTAAATAAAGAAGGCCAGAAAAATCCTTATTGCAAAATCCTCATAGATGTCCTCTAACCGCTGAAATGAACTCCATACGGGGAAGAGTGATATTGCTCCAGGATTTCCTTTACTTTATCACCTGAAACACATCTTCGAATAATACAATCCTTATACATAAATGGCTCGTGCCAATAAAAGAAATTTTCATCATGCTTAAACCTTTGCACCTGCCTCCGATCCATATCAATAGGAGTTACTCCTTTTACCAAAAAGTTGGCTATATCAGCATACCAAGGAGTATTATTCACTACCTTTACCTCAGCAGCAAAAAGTTGCTCATCTAGAAATGAATCAGATATGGCAGATTGCTCTAGCAAAGATGATGTTTGATCAAGAACAGACAAATGATTTGCAATAACATTCTCTGATCCCTTCTTGTCCTTTATCTCTAAGTCGAATTCCTGCAATAACCAAACCCAACGAATTAATCTAGGCTTTGCATCGTTTTTAGACATTAAGTATCTTATTGTTGCATGATCTGTTAAAACCGTGACTTTGGAACCAACTAAATATGGGCGAAATTTCTCAAAGGCAAACACAATCGCTAACAACCCCTTTTTAGTAGTTGAATAGTTGATTTGTGCCTCATTCAAAACTCGACTTGCATAATAAATAGGATGGATAAATTTGCCCTACTTTTGCCCCAACATTGCACCTATTGCAACATCATTGGCATCACACATCACCTCGAATGGCAAACTCCAGTTGGGTGCACAAAGAATGGGTGCTGAGATTAAAGCAGCCTTTAAGGTGTCAAAAGCCTTCCTACAATTTGCATTAAAGTAAAAAACACTATCAGCACACAACAAGTTGCAAAGAGGTTTACTAATTTTGGAAACCTCTATTTTGGAAACCAGCATGACCTAAAAAACTTCGAATCCCTTTAACTGAATTCGGTGGTTCTAACTTCTCAATAACCTCTATTTTTGCTAGATCAACTTCTAGACCTTTCTTTGAAATTTTATGACCTAACACTATGCCCTCCTTCGCCATGAAGTGGCATTTCTCCCAAGATATACTTACACTTCTTTAACATTTTACCTAAATTATTAAAACAATGCTGAAAAGACCCTCTAAAAACTGAAAAATTATCCATAAATACCTCAACAGCGAACTCAATCATATCAGAAAAAATTGCTAACATACACAGCTGAAAAATGTTGTTGGAGCATTGCAAAGGCCAAAAATTCATTCGCCTGAAAGCAAACGTCCCATAAGGGCAGGTAAAAGTGGTTTTTTCCTGATCCTCAAGAGCAATGGTAATCTGATTATACCCAGAATAACCATCTAAGAAACAGTAGTAAGCCAGACTAGCCAACCTATCCAACATCTGCTCAATAAATGGTAGAGGGAAATGGTTCTTACGGGTGGCTTTATTAAGCCTCTTATAATCAATGCAAACCCTCCAGCCAGTTACTGTCCTAGTAGGGATCAACTCATTGTTCTTATTAGTTACTATAGTAACACCTCCTTTCTTAGGAACACATTGGACAGGACTTTACCAATTGCTATCTGCAATTGGATAGATAATCCCTGCATCCAACCATTTATTCACCTCCTTTTTAACAACCTCTTTCATTGCAGGGTTAAGCCTTCTCTGTTGCTCAATAATCCTACAGGAACCCTCCTCTAGAGTGATTTTATGCATACAGAAAGAAGGGCTAATTCTCTGAATGACAGCCAATGTCCAACCTATTGCTTTGCGATATTACTGCAGCAACTTTATTAAGGCCTCTTCATCCTCCGACATTAAATCTGATGCAACAATAATGGGCAACGTCTCACCTTCTCCAAGATACACATACTTTAGATGATCCGACAAGGGCTTCAAATCTAAAGTGGGTGCCTCAATCAGGGATGACTTAATAGGAGGAGTCTTCCTTTCATCCAAATCTAAAGACTCAAAAACATCCTCACACCTAGAAACTTCTTTTTCAACTTTTCTTTCTAACGAACAAACTTCTAAATCATCTACACTAATCTCTCCATGATCTTCCAAATGTTTGTTTGTCAAATCCTCCACAACTGTCTCAACAATTGTGTTCTCCAGAATTCGAATGAAAGAACAATCCTCCACTTTGTCTGGATACTTCATGGCCTTAAAAACATTAAATTTCACTTCCTCATTATAAACCCTCATTGTTAATTTCCCTTTTTGAACATCTATCAACATGAAATTTTATTTTATCTACTTTCACTAAGACATCCTCAATATTACCCTCTAGATATGCGATAGACCTATCAGCTAGTTGGAGTGTGACTGTGGTAGGACTAGCTTCACCAATACCTAACTTTCGATAGACCGAAAGAGGCATAAGGTTAATGCTCGCGCCTAAATCACAAAGTGTTCTACCTAATCCTTTTCCACCTTTTAAGACATGAATAGTAAATGACCCTAGATCCTTAAACTTGGTTGGTAGCCCACTCTTAAGAATGGCACTACATTCCTCAGTAAGAGATACAGTTTCAAATTCACCTAACCTCTTCTTTTTAGTCAAAATGTCCTTAAGAAATTTAGCAATATTTGGCATTTGCTCTATAGCTTCTACTAAGTAGATATTTTTATGCAATTGCTTAAGAATCTCTAAAAACTTCTTAAATTGACCATCCTGATTCTTAGACTTCTGCCTTTGTGCAAAAGGTAGAGGTGGTACATAAGGTGGGGCGGTACATAAGGTGGTTCCACATTTGGAACAGAATCAGGTGCTCCAGCATTATTATTGTTGCCTCCATCACTTTTACCAGACTCCAACTCTTTTCAACAACATTTTTATCACTATTCTTCTTTACTGTTGGGTTTTATGCCCTAAAACTCGTAGATAGTGAATGTAACCGTTGACCGGATATTAATGAAATAATATTGATATATTTTTTCATTAATTGTTATTAGTTATTTTATATTTGTCTTTGCCTGATAATAACCCTAATCCAATAAACTAGACATCCAAGGCTGTAATATGAGTCTTGAACTATATGTAGCGACATATGGGATCATTGTTCAAGAAACAGCCTAAAGGGTCTATAGTATAGGGATAAGACTGGGTGCCTTATCCTGGTGACACTATGGATACGGCCCACTTTGTATTTGATACAAACGCTGTGATCCAACGCGTTCGTGTAGGAGACATGCGGCTGGGGGTATCCTATGCAATGAGTTTGCATAAGACCGGACCGCGAAATAGTAACCACTGGTTATAACACCGTTAACTAGTTGGTTTTCTATTTCACTAGGACGACCTAGACAACTTAGTCTTAATCCTGAGTTGATTATGGACTCCTGCTCATGAGAGATTGTCCTTTGATTTGTATGGGTGAGAGTGGCCAATACGCCGACTCAATAAGCTTACCACTTTGGGGACAAGACCGAATGGGGAGCTGGGAACATAATCGTACAAGATGGAATTCACTCCTTCCCGACTTTAGGGAAGCAGATGAGTGTTCCCTTAAGTGGTTACTCCGAGTCTTGAACAAAGGGCCCTACCCTCTCAATGGCACGAGAGGGTTTTCTGTTTGATGGTTGGACCACAAACAGGTTGTTCATTAGAGGAGAATTGGTACTTAAGGAAATAGAGGTAACCCAGGGGTAAAACGGTAATTTGACCCAGCTGGTGTTAGGGACACTCGTGAAGGACTAACTAGTCGATATTGGTCTATATCCGTGGACACAGAAAATATGTCTGCAGTGAGAAGAGTGCAACTGTGAGTCTATAGTGGAATGAACACACAGTTAACGAATATTGATTAATGTGGTTAATGAGTTTGACCAATTAATCTCACATCGTTAGAGCTTCTGATCTGCAGGTCCATTAGGTCCCACTGGTAGCTCATAAAGTAATTTGAGGCAACTAAGTAATAAATGTAAATTGAAAATGTTCAATTTACTAAGGGAAACAAATATAATATATATTTATATATTATTATGAGAGAAATTAATATTTGAAGAAATTCAAATATAAATTTATGGATGTTTGAAAGAGTTCAAATAATGAATTAATTAATTTAAGGCCTAAAATGTGTTTGGGCAAATTAATTAATTCTAGGCCGGAAATTAAATATGTGATATTTAATTGGTGGTTAATTAATTAAAGAATTCATTAACCGGGAATTAATCAATTATGGAAATAATTAATCACTTAAGGAAGTGATTAATCATTTATGGAAATGATCTAATCACTTATGGAAGTAATTAGTCATTTCTGGAAAAGATTAATCAATTATGGAATTGATTGATCATGATTGATTAATTAAGGAATAAGATTGAATCAATTTTGGAAAAGATTGATTTAATTGAATATTTTATTCATGGCATCTCTTCTATAAATAGAACACTAGACCTAATTGGTCCAGGACACTTGACACTTTGCTCTTGCTCTTAGACTCTCAAGACAAGACCTAGAATTCTCTCTAGCCTCCCTCTTAGAGAAAGACTCCCACAAGTCTTTTGCCTCCTAGACCTAGAGTCATACTGGTGTAACCTCTGTGGTTATTGTGTTATTCAAGAAGAATTTTCCAGCGATCACAAGACAAAGGAGGCTGCTGCGTTTTGTTCGTTGGAGCATCGTTGGCGACGAACGGTCAAGTCTACAACGGAGGTTTGTAACGGTTCTTCCCTTTTTCTTTAGAAAAGCATGAAAATAAATTTAGATTTATTTTTAAGCATGTTTAAACTGATTTTCCAGCAACTTTAAAGAGTGTTTAAAGTTTGTTTGAGTTTTCGTAACGGTATTTTAATGTTAATTAATATACGGCGTAAGGTCCAATCGATGCGCTTCCGCTGCGTGGGGACTTTTATTCCCTTCATTTACATCCTGGGGTTCATTAGGCTCTTTTCTCTCCTCTTGTAGCTTACCACTCCTTAGAGTTACTGCCTGTACCTGCTCCTTACCTTCCCTTCTAGGGTGCTCAGTATCCGCAGGAAGTTTCCCTTGAGGTCGTGCCTTCAGCTCATTAGCTAGCTGACCCATTTGCAATTCTAGGGCTCTCATTGAAGCTTGATTACTTTGAATTGTGACATCAGTACGAGCCATATATTCTTTCATCATTCCCTCGAGAGAACTCTCCGAAATTTGTTGGGGCAATGCCTGCGATTTAGCAAATCCTTACTGGTTCTCCTTTTGCTGTGCTTGAGGGGCTTGCGAATTTCTTCCTTGCCCTCCCCATGCAAAGTTGGGGTGGTTGAGCCAACCTGGATTATAAAAGTTAGAATAAGGGTTATTCCTCTGATTACCTACAAAAAACACAGAAGGTAGATTGTTGGGGAAAAACTCATAGTTGTGCTCTTCACCACAATAGACACATGATTCTTCTGTAACTTGGTTCACCACTGCAGCAGGCTCCACCGCTGGCGGCTGCTGATGACTAACCACTGTTACATTTTTAAGAGCGTTAGCTAACATTGCAATATCAGCCCTAATGGTAGACACACCATCAACTTCTAACATTGCAATATCAGCCCTTGGTTGATATTCTCTCTAAAATTTCGTGGGTTTCATTAAAGGTTTTTGCCAAAATGGCCCCTCCCACAGAAGCATCTACCATACTTTGGATTGCTACGTTTAACCCATTGTAAAATGTTTCCATTTGGATACAATGAGGTAAACCATGGTGGGGACACTTATGCAAAAGTTTCATTTCAAAATTTGCTGCATCAATTTGAGGACGCACAATTCCTAGATTTAACTCATCAAACATCGGAAACGCATACGCTCGAATGGCTCTGGCCCTATCATTCGCCACAAACATAGAGTTCTCAGCCGGATTATTTTGCTGTCCATTTGCTCCAACGGTGGATTTGGCTGCAGCACATCATTCTGCTAGGGATCATCTTGACGTTCTGGAATTTTCGGGGGATGTGACACGTTATCCATTGGATTTTGATTTCTCCGCTGCTCTGTCCTTCTTCTCCTGAATGTCCTTTCAATTTATGGATCAAGCTCGAATCTCAGCCCAGGCGGATCGCTCATGCGCCAATCTCACACCTGCAAAAACAAGAGAAATAATAAAAAAAGTTATCGCACCAAACCACTAAAACACATACACAAAATAGATCAGATAAAAACTTATTCAAGTCCCCGACAACGGCGCCAAAAACTAGTTGCCTTCTAGAGTGGGGTAAAAATATGATAAAAATGCTCTCTAGAATACCATGCAAGTGCACATAGTCTGTAGCAAGGGATAAGTAATTTATCGTATCCACGAGGTTTTGAATAGCTTCCACTCTACCTATTTTATGTAACTTTGTAATGGTTTCAAGATTGTTAAAATGATTTATTTTGATAAAATGTTGAAGCAAAAGAAATAACAGAGGAAAATGTAAACGGATAAGCAGACAGATTGGAAACAGGCATTGGTCAGGATTTTTGTAATTGTTTTAAAAGATGCTCTAGGAATAATATTGATTAGGAAATTCTCTTACAGTCTTATCAACAGGATCCTCCCGAAATTGTGGATTTTTTGGAATGTGCTTCAACTCCAATGACGTGCTACCGATCAAGCACAAGGTGACTGGTTATCTCTAACTCAGTTACTGGCGTCCACCAACACATAATGGTCTAGTGTGATTAAATGCCACACACCTCTCAAATCATCCCTGAAACTAAGAGGTGATATTCATACCGGCTGGCCAGGCGGGCACAAAATAGGAATAAGCACAACAAATAATCAAGATGCTCAAATCAACATAAATTGCATAGAGAATGAAGTACGACAATTACATGGATCCTAACTAACACCTAAGTAAATTTAGTTCATGGAGTACAAAATAACACACGCTACAATCTGAGTATGTGCATCCATAACTACAAGAAATTTACTAGAAAAGATTAACTCCCTCGAAGAAATCTGTAGTTGAGGTCTCCAATCGTTCCTCCTTTATTTGGCTTCCAGAGATGGAAAGTAAGCCTCCACGAATGGAATGAGACTTTCCCCTCTCGAATTTGGAATGTTTTGGACTTGAGACGGCTACTTCCTTTTATAGAGTGGAGTCAACCCTAATTAGGTCAAATTTTACACGTGGAGGGCTTTCCAAGCTTCCTAGATCTGCGATTAATTCAGCTAACGCCACCTCATTAATGAATCATGTGCGGCTCACGTGGCAGTTTTGCTCCTTTCTTTGCTGGATCATGGATTTTGCTCCCTCAAGTCGCTCAACATTATTTTCTGCACAAAATAACTTCCAAAGCATCCATTCTTCTAAATGGGTTAAAAATATATAATATTCATCTAAAAGCAACCCTATTTAACACAAATGACACACAAATCACTGTAGAAATAAGATCGAAATAACTCCCTTTTGGAGAGTTATCAGCATGCTAATTATAAAAGCGTGAATCTAAAGCCACAAACAACAAGTAAAACATACATGATGCATAGTAAAACCCAAGAAGAATATGCATTCAGAACAGTAAACTCATTGAATCTCATAAAACTCAAATGTACTTACAATACCGAGGTTCCAACCACAGCAACCCAAGCTTGGACGGCCATAGACGAGCCTAATCTAAGCCCCCAAGGCTTGATTAACCTACCTAAAACTGATCTAAACTTTAGATAACTTCAAATTAGAGAGAAAAACGAGAAGAACGGCGAAAGAATCACTAAAAACAGAGTTCGTATGACCTAGATACGAAATAAACAAATTTATAGTGTAATCGTAGCGTCGAGACGCCATAAGTAGCGTCGAGACGCTAGGAAATTCTTCTTCCGCGCGTTTTTGTTTTGGCGTCGTGACGACGTGGCCGGTGTCTCAACACTGACGGTGATTTGGGCGCTCCTCTATTTATGTAGCCTCGAGACGCCGCGAGGTAGCGTCTCGACGTTACCTCTCAGGTCTCCCTTGTTTGGCTGCTTAAATTTTTGCTTCTTTTGATGTCATTTTCGAGTTCCGAGCGCACCACATAGGTCCTCTCACTGTCTTGACATCCCATGGACTTCAAGATGGATCGAAACCGCGCTAAAATCCTCGAATTAACACCAAAACAAAATATGAGCCCTGTCGAAGCACTTGATACCAAACTCCTACAAAACTCAACTTAAAACGAAATAATTATCGTAAAACTAACAAGATTAAGGACAAATAAACATGGGCAATTAGGCCCCATCAAATACCCCCAACCTAAACCTTGCTAGTCCCCGAGCAAGCATATAAAAATAAAAGTATAGCATTCGTTAGTTGCAATTTCATAAACTCAAATCTCAATGTCTAAAATGCCAAAGTTATTGCAATCAAGAATCATTCACATGCGGCCCAAATAAAGAGACAAATCAAAAGTTTTCATGAGATTTCTTGCTCAGGTTCACGCTTAGTCTACCTAGAGTCAGTTTTACAGGCTCGGGATTGGATTATATAACCCTCAACCCATCTTCCCTCTACACTGGCACTAGGAACTAACCAAGGAGCAAACAAAACAAATTAGACTGCTTTTCTCTTTACCCAGGTGCTCGAAAAATAAAAGACATTTTCTTTCTGCACTCTTCTTTTTCTGTCTCCTTTTGTTTTGTGGGGCACTAGCTTTCACACTACAGTGCAGGGACCCATAACCAGAGTTTTACTCTTGGTTGGCCTAACTGATCACACTGCAGGTAGCTCTTTTTACTCCCTTTATAACATGTTTTTTCTTGAAAATAAAAGTAATGTAAACGAGCATATGATTTTCTTTTTAAGCTCGCGCTCATTTTTTCTTCTTTTCTTCATTTTCTTTTTCTTTTCTTTTCTCTCTTTTTCTTTTTCTTTAGGCATATTTTCTTTCTTTTCTCCTAAGCAAGATATTACATGCTAATTTGCAGGCATTTGACTCACTAGCTCATCCCTACACCTATCGAGGTGACAACAAGCATATGGATTCTATAATTTGCTCCTAAGCTTTCAAACTAATCCTAGGCATGCTAAGGTTCACTCTTGCACGAAAAATACTAGAAAAATTTTAAAAAGGCTCAATTTTTTGGCACATGCTTATCACTCAATAAAAGCAATAAAGTTGGCAGGATGACACTGTTGGGTTTTATGCCCTAAAACTCGTAGATAGTAAATGAAACAAATTAATCGATCTCAATAAAGCGTTATTTGAGTGCTTCGGTAATTTGGTTATTGAATAATCGAGTTTGCATTAATAAACCCTAAATCCAATAAACTAAGATCCAAGGTTGTTTAAATGAAACTTGGACTAGTATGTGGGGACATACGAGGATCGGTGTTCAAGTAACAACTTAAATGGTTTATAGTATAGGGATACGGTTGGGTACCTTATCCTGGTGACACTATGTGATACGACCCACTTTTTATTCGATACAGATGCATTGATCCAAAGCATCCATGTAGGAGACATGCGAGTGGGGGTACCCTATGCAATGAGTTTGCATAAGATTGGACCGCGAAATAGTAACCACTAGATGTAACACCGTTGACTAGTTTAGGTTTCTATTTCAATTGGATGACCTAGGAAACTCAATCTCAATCCTGAGTCTGTTATGAACTCCTTTTTAGGAGGGATTGTCCTTACATTTGTATGAGTGAGAGTGGCTTGTTCGCCGACTCAATAATCCTACCATTTCTGGGGCAAGACCGAATGGGGGCTGAGAACATAACAGAACAAGATGAAATTCACTCCTTCCCCTATTGGGGTAAGTAGATGTGTGTTCCCTTAAGGGCTGATTCTGGGGCTTGAACAAAGGCGCGCCGTCCTCTCCTGGCTCAAGAGAAACTCCTGTTTAGTGGTTGGACCCTAAACAACTTGTTCATTAGAGGAATCAGTAGTACTTAAGGATCTAGAGGTAACCCAAGGGTAAAACGGTAATTTGACCCTACTGGCGTTACAAACACTCGTGAAGGATTGACTTACCATATTGGTCGATATCCGTGGACACAGAAATATTCTACAGTGAGAAGAGTGCAGCTGTGGGTCTTTAGTGGAGTGACCCACAGTTAACGAATATTGATTAACTTGGTTAATGAGTTTAGCCAATTAATCTCATATCGTTGGAGCTTCAAATCTGTAGCTCATAAAGGGTATTGAGGTAAATAAAGTAATTTGAAATGTTCAAATTTACTGAGGGAAACGACATAATGTATGGTGATACATTATAATATAAAGTTTATATTTTAATTAAACTTTATAATATAAATTAATTTTTAATATAGATTCAAAATAAATTTTTTGGGAGAATTAATATAGATTCAAAATAAACGACATGGGATGCACATTAAAACTATAGGTTATGTGAGAGAAAGATAATTGAATGGGATTCAATTATTGAGTTAAATTAAATATGTGATATTTAATTTAATGATTAATTAATTAGTGAATTAATTAATTAATTAATTATATTTAATTAAATTCGATTTAATTAAATTAATTAAATGAAAACTAGAGGTTATGTGGGAGATATAGATTTAATTATATATGATATAAATGTTATAATCAATTAAAATTAGTTTTAATTGAATATTATTTTAATTAATTAAATAATTGTTATTTAATTTATTTAAATTAATATATTAAATTTTATTTAAAATTAAATATCTCTTAACTGATTTGATCAATTAACAAGATATGTGGGAAGCATTCCACGTTCTTCCCCTTTCCCCCCTAACCGCACGCCTATGAAGAAAAAAGAGGGGTTCTGGCCTTTTGGAAAAGAGATACGCATAACAGTTCAAGCCTCTCTTTTTTTCTGATAGGGAAAAATTCTCTCTGAAGAAAAAAAAAAAAAAAGGTTCTTCCCTTCCCTTTTACAGAAAAGATTCCCACAAAATCTTAAAGGCCTCAAGCAATCCCTAAGCGAATACCAATGAAACCTTAGTGGTGGTGTACCTGTGTATTTGGGTGGAGAGATCTTAATTCAGAGAAGAATCATTGAAGCCCTCCTGAGTCTACAACGAAGGTTTGGGTTAACTCTTTTTCTTCTCTGTTTATTTTTATATCTAGGATTAGATCTTAGATTAAAGCATGCTTAGCCTTAATTGTATTGCAGTAGATTATTTTGGTTTACTGTGAATTGCCATCGTATGGGTATTTTAATTCTAAATTAAAATCTGATTTAATGGTCTGCTAAATGTCCGCTGCGCAAGGGATTTTATCCCTTCAGACACATCGTCGATTTTCATGATCATAGAAAAAACAACTAGATCATCCTAGCAATCATACTCAAAATCATGCTCAAAATTTTTAAGAATTGCTCATAAAATAGGTCCAATGCTCAGATGCATGGCCTCAATCGAATTACACACAGAGCAATAAAATAAAATAGGACTTTTCATTGGCCTTTGTCCAACGGTCATGCACATCCTTTGATGCTTGGGATGCATTACAAGCAGTAGGGGCTGGAGGACAATTCTCCATTAAGGCAAACCGTAGATCATCGACAAGTAGAATCATATGCAAGTTGGATTTCCACGTAGAAATGTTTTCTCTGGTTAATTTTCCATTTTTAAGCAGTGAGATTATAGAGGAATATATTGTTGAAATTTAAATTGACAACGATCGTATTAGTTATCTTTGCCTTAACCCATCACACGAGCAAACAATTGCATACAAGCCAATCAATTTAGCAAAACAAACAATCAAAAAACCCTAAAACTATTGATTTAGTTTTGCAACGATGCTTCAGAGGTTTAGAGCAACAACCACAGAAGGGTGATCAACTACTCCTCCTCTAAAATGAGACACTTCTCAGCTAATTCTAATTCCGGAATAACTCATATTCCTATAGATATTAGTCACTGTTATTTGGTCAAGGATTTGTGATAGGACCTAAATAGTCCTATTTTATCACCTCTAATCTAAGTTTGTTAGAGGAGTTTTATGTTGTACTTGTCTTACAGGTTCTTTGAGCTTAGGCAATGTCGGGAGCCGATAATGCTAAATTGGTGTTAATTCAGGCCAATTATGGAGTTTTGGAGCCATCTCGGTGTCTTGGACGACGAGGAGGTGAAAAGACCCATGTGTGATAGCGAGCATAGCTAGCTACTTTTACTTATTTAATTTAGCTAGTCTTTTATGATTTTTGGGCCATTTTATTGTGCTTTATTGTTTATTTTGTAGGAAAGCGATGATTAGAGCTAAAACGTGGAATTGGAGTTAATCGGGTGTTCGGGACGTGAAAATATGCCAAAGAACCGGAAAGTTCAAGCAACAAGGAGCCAAGAGAGGGCATTCTGCCCATCAGCGTCGAGACGCCACTCTTGGAGGGTCTCGACGCTGGTTTTCCTTAATTAGAAGAGGCGGCAGCGTCCCAGCGTCGAGACGCTGTGACAATAGCGTCTCGACGCTACCGTTATTTCCATTCCAGACGCTCGTGTTTTAGAGGCAGCGTCGAGACGCTGTCTGGATAGCGTCTCGACGCTACGATGAAAAATCAGTATTTATAGTTCTTTTCGGCTAGGTTTTTGGGGGGACTCTTTTGGATACTTTTGGAGCCGTAAAACAGAGGAGAAAACAGAGGATTGAGGCTGAACAAGAGGGAGAAAAGCGGAAATCAACCCATCGTACGTGGGGATCGTGACGAGGACGTTCGGTCTTGGCCTACATTGAGTTTTCTTTTCCCTTTCCTTTTCTCTAGTTAGACTTATGGCTTTATTATGTTTAGTTGAGCTTGTAATACAAATCATGAGTAGCTAAACTTGTAGCTTAGGGATTGATGTAGTTGATTGAGTTTATGGATTGATTTATGGTTTAAGTTGTGCAATGTTTATTATGTTTGTAATCTTGATTTAATGCTTTCAATTAATTGGCCATTAGTTGGATGATTTATGTTTTGAATCTAGCTCGGGAGAGGGGATTTGATATAGACATACTCAAGATTGCATGACTAAAGTTTATTTTCTAATTCGTGACGGTTTTAGATTAACTTTAGAATTGGTCAAAAGATCTCATTGCCTTGTATATTAATAAACTTAGATAGGGATATCAAGTTGGTTAATTTGCATGAGAATCAATTATACTCGGGAGAGGTAGTTGTGATTAAAGGGTCTTTGGCTCATAATTTCATTGTGCATAATAACTTACTCTTTAAAATCAATCCTAGACTAAATCGGCGAAACCAATTCCCTAAGTGTTTTTCCAATTGAATTTCCACTTTTTACTTGCTTTGATTTAGTTTTCATATCATTCACTCATTACTTTTTGATCCCTAAATAAAATTGAGCAAGATAATTCACAATACTTGATTTGCTTAAAAATCCAATCCAGAGGACGACACTCGTTTTTACGAACACTTTATTATTACTTGACCCGTGCGCTTGCGGTAAGGAAAATTCCACATCAAGTTTTTGGCGTCGTTGCCGGGGATTGGCACATTTAGCTAGATTGATATTGTGAAAAAAATTGTTTGATCTTAATTTAGGGTGTATTTTTACTTTTCTAGGTTGTTTGCATTTTTTTTTTCTTATTTGTTTTTCTTTCCATATGTGTTTTTCTATTTTAGGTTGTTTGATTTTTTTTCCATAGATAGATCTTTTTTCCTTTTTAGTGTTTTCTTTCCTTTGTAGATTAGTTTTTCTTTATTTGTTAGATTCCTTATTTGTGTTTTGCCATATTTATTTTAGCATTCCATATTAGGTTATTTTGTTTCCTTTTCTAGATTATATTTTTCCATATTTAAATTAGTTGTTTTCTTTTCTTTGTTTCTTTCCATAATTGTTTTCTTTCCTTTTTAGGGTAGATTTGTTTTTGTATGCGTAGTAGTAGAGAAGTGATACTGTTGGATCCCGAGATTGAAAGAAAATTCATAGGCTTCGAAGGGAAACTAGAGAAAATTTTCAAATGGCCGACCCAAATCCACCTGAGGAGCCTAGGCCTATTAGAGATTACTTCCAGCCCGTGTTTCAGGGGAAACAATCGGGGATTGTCTATGCCCCGATCAATGCCAACAACTTTGAGCTGAAGACCGGTCTCATTCAGATGGCTCGAGATTGTGCTTATAGAGGATCGCCCACCGAGGATCCAAATTCTCATCTTAAATCATTTTTGGACATTTGTGGGACGGTAAAAATTAATGGAGTCTCTGAGGATGCCATTCGCTTACGTTTGTTTCCTTTTTCTTTGCAGGATAAAGCACGAGATTCGTTGCAGTCCATTCCCCCTGGGAGCATCACCACCTGGGATGCTTTGGTCCAGGCCTTTTTAAAGAAATTTTTCCCTCCTGCAAAGACGGTCAAGCTGAGGACCGAGATTGGGACATTCCAACAACAATATGATGAGCAGCTGTTCGAAGCTTGGGAGCGATTTAAAGAGCTACTGAGGAAGTGCCCTCAGCATGGCTACCCCGACTGGCTCCAGGTTCAATTGTTTTATAATGGTTTAACTCCTAGTACGAAAACGATTGTTGATGCAGCTGCAGGTGGGACTGTGTTGTCCAAGACCGTGGAAAATGCTCGCATACTTTTAGAGGATATGGCCACAAACAGCTATCAGTGGCCATCTGAGCGGTCTACACCCAAAAAGATTGATGCTGGAGTGTTTGAGGTTGATAAAGTAAGTGCACTCCAGGCCCAGATGACTTCCCTTGCTAATGCTTTTATGAAATTTTCAGGTACAGGGAGTGCACAATCAATTGAATCAGCTGCTGCTTTGGCATCTAGACCTCAGGAGGAGACCATTGAACAGGTTCAGTATGTATCAAACTCTAATTTTAGGGTATATAATAATAATTCTACACCTACACATTATCACCCTAATAATAGGAACCATGAAAATTTCTCTTATGCAAATACTAAGAATGTTCTTAACCCTCCTGGTTTTGCCCCTCAAACTCAAGAAAATAAAAAGTTAGAAGATCTTGTTGGAGCTTTCATTGCAAAGTCTAGTAACAGGACAACCAAATTAGAGGAGGCAGTCTTTGCCATCAACACCACGGTGAATGGCCACGGTGCTGCCATCAAGAATATTGAGACTCAGCTGGGACAGTTGGTAAGTGTTGTAAGTACCATGAATAAAGGTAAGGCCCCAGCTGAACAGGAAAAAACTCAGATGGAGTACTGTAAGGCAATCACTGTGCATCAGGAGGAAGCTGAAGAGGAGCCTGAGTCTGAGGATTATGAAACGCCCACAGGGGAAGCTGAGGAGGACACATCAGCAGATGAGGCTGAAAAGCCTAACCTTGAGCCTCCTATTCCTTCTCCCACACTGATGGTTCCCAAGGAAAAGAAAAAGAAAAAGAAGAAAAAGAACAATCAGGTTCAGTTTGATAAATTTATGAATGCTTTTATGAATCTGAACATTAATATTCCTTTTGCAGAGGAATTAGAGATGCCACAATATAACAGGTTCATGAAGGAGTGGTTAGCAAAGAAGCGAAAGGAAAAGAAGGTTGACACCGTATATCTCGCTTCCACATGCAGCACCAGAGTACAACAGAAAATACCTGAAAAAGTAGCAGATCCAGGGAGTTTTTCTGTTCCTTGTAGTTTTGGTACCTATTCTTTCAGAGCATTATGTGATTTAGGTGCTAGCATCAATATCATTCCTCTATCTCTGTGCAAAAAGTTACACATAGGTGAGATTAAATCTACTCCTGTAAAGCTCCAATTGGCTGATCAGTCTGTGGTTAGACCAGTTGGCATTGTAGAAAATGTCTTAATCAGAGTAGGTAGATTTTTCCTCCCTATTGATTTATATGTTATGGACATGATAGAAAATCCTTCAATGCCTGTCATATTAGGAAGACCATTCCTCGCCACTGGGCGAGTGATTATTGATATTGAGCGCAGGGAGCTCACTGTAAGAGTCAGGAATGACAAAGAAATATTTAAAGCAGTTGAAGACTCTAAGGGACACTCGGACGTGCTTTTCATGGGCTACAAGAAAGGTGCAAGAAAGAGCACCACTGTTGGATTCACAGAAAAGAAGCCTCCTTGAAGCACGGCCAACACGTCGAGTAAATGACGTTAAACAAGCGCTTATGGGAGGCAACCCAAGTAAGTGTAGTTGTGCTTTTCTGTTTGCTTTTGATTCATTGTTTGTTTTTGTGTTGTAGGTCTTGTTTTCTGTCTCTCCTTTGCTTTCAAGCTTTCAAGATTTCAAGGAAGAAGTCATCCTCAATTCAGGCCAGTATTATTCACTCCTCTCATTCTTTTATTGTTCTCATGCTTGTTTATGCCTTACTTTCTTTATACATTGAGGACAATGCATGTTTTAAGTTTGGGGGTGGAGTAGCATGGTTGTGGAGCCCTTGAGCATCTGAGTTCGGGCTATAGTTTTGAGCTTTCTTTGAATTGAGCATATGGTTGTTTTCTGGATGCTATTTTTGCATGACTATGATTTCCTAGGATAGGCTTTCTTGTCAATTTTCAAGCTTGTGATGAGTTGTAAGCATGAGTGCCCAAAAAGGGAGACTTTTTAAAAATTTTCTAGGAGATGGCTTGCATGAGTAGAGTATTTGTCTTGGCTAGATTTGGATTTGAATGCTTAGGAGCGAATTATTGGGTTCATATGCTTGTTGTCACCTCGATAGGTGTAGGGTAGAGCTAAAGAGTTAATTTTTTGCAAATTAGCATGTTTGATCTTGCTTAGGAGAAAAGAAAAGAATACCTGCTTATCATGATCATGAAAGAAAAATCATTCTTGTTGTTATTGTTGAAAAAGAAAAAAGTCATGACTTATGCGCACAATATGCAATGGTTAATAAAGATTAAGGCAAAAAGAGCTACCCCTGTTGTGATCAGTTAGGCCAACCAGAGAAAACTCAGGTTAAGGGTCCCTGCAATGGGTGTGTGAAAGCTAGTGCCACATATACATGCTTCATTTAATTGTTAATTATAAGCACCTAAGTTGGGAGGAAAACAAACTAATTTGTTTCATTAACTCATTATTGAAACCTTAGTGCCAGTGTAGAGGGAAGATGAGCTGAGAGTTTAATAATCCAATCCCGGGCTAGTAGAGTCTGATCTTGTTGAGTTAGATCTCGCTTGTGCAAGTTAATTTTGGAAAATTTTTAATTTGTCTCCCTCATTGGTCCTTATGTGCATGTCTCTTGCTTGCTTGACTGTTGACTTTTGAGCCTTGAGGATTGAGTTATGATTATTGCATCCATTCTTCTACTGTGAGTTTGATTTGTAGTTTGCTCGAGGACTAGCAAAAGCTTAAGTTTAGGGGTATTTGATAGCGAGCATAGCTAGCTACTTTTACTTATTTAATTTAGCTAGTCTTTTATGATTTTTGGGTCATTTTATTGTGCTTTATTGTTTATTTTGTAGGAAAGCGATGATTAGAGCTAAAACGTGGAATTGGAGTTAATCGGGTGTTCGGGACGTGAAAATATGCCAAAGAACCGGAAAGTTCAAGCAACAAGGAGCCAAGAGAGGGCATTCTGCCCATCAGCGTCGAGACGCCACTCTTGGAGGGTCTCGACGCTGGTTTTCCTTAATTAGAAGAGGCGGCAGCGTCCCAGCGTCGAGACGCTATGACAATAGCGTCTCGACGCTACCGTTATTTCCATTCCAGACGCGCGTGTTTTAGAGGCAGCGTCGAGACGCTGTCTGGATAGCGTCTCGACGCTACGACGAAAAATCAGTATTTATAGTTCTTTTCGGCTAGGTTTTTGGGGGGACTCTTTTGGATACTTTTGGAGCCGTAAAACAGAGGAGAAAACAGAGGATTGAGGCTGAACAAGAGGGAGAAAAGCGGAAATCAACCCATCGTACGTGGGGATCGTGACGGGGACGTTCGGTCTCGGCCTACATTGAGTTTTCTTTTCCCTTTCCTTTTCTCTAGTTAGACTTATGGCTTTATTATGTTTAGTTGAGCTTGTAATACAAATCATGAGTAGCTAAACTTGTAGCTTAGGGATTGATGTAGTTGATTGAGTTTATGGATTGATTTATGGTTTAAGTTGTGTAATGTTTATTATGTTTGTAATCTTGATTTAATGCTTTGGAGACCATTGAACAGGTTCAGTATGTATCAAACTCTAATTTTAGGGGATATAATAATAATTCTACACCTACACATTATCACCCTAATAATAGGAACCATGAAAATTTCTCTTATGCAAATACTAAGAATGTTCTTAACCCTCCTGGTTTTGCCCCTCAAACTCAAGAAAATAAAAAGTTAGAAGATCTTGTTGGAGCTTTCATTGCAGAGTCTAGTAACAGGACAACCAAATTAGAGGAGGCAGTCTTTGCCATCAACACCACGGTGAATGGCCACGGTGCTGCCATCAAGAATATTGAGACTCAGCTGGGACAGTTGGTAAGTGTTGTAAGTACCATGAATAAAGGTAAGGCCCCAGCTGAACAGGAAAAAACTCAGATGGAGTACTGTAAGGCAATCACTGTGCATCAGGAGGAAGCTGAAGAGGAGCCTGAGTCTGAGGATTATGAAACGCCCACAGGGGAAGCTGAGGAGGACACATCAGCAGATGAGGCTGAAAAGCCTAACCTTGAGCCTCCTATTCCTTCTCCCACACTGATGGTTCCCAAGGAAAAGAAAAAGAAAAAGAAGAAAAAGAACAATCAGGTTCAGTTTGATAAATTTATGAATGCTTTTATGAATCTGAACATTAATATTCCTTTTGCAGAGGAATTAGAGATGCCACAATATAACAGGTTCATGAAGGAGTGGTTAGCAAAGAAGCGAAAGGAAAAGAAGGTTGACACCGTATATCTCGCTTCCACATGCAGCACCAGAGTACAACAGAAAATACCTGAAAAAGTAGCAGATCCAGGGAGTTTTTCTGTTCCTTGTAGTTTTGGTACCTATTCTTTCAGAGCATTATGTGATTTAGGTGCTAGCATCAATATCATTCCTCTATCTCTGTGCAAAAAGTTACACATAGGTGAGATTAAATCTACTCCTGTAAAGCTCCAATTGGCTGATCAGTCTGTGGTTAGACCAGTTGGCATTGTAGAAAATGTCTTAATCAGAGTAGGTAGATTTTTCCTCCCTATTGATTTATATGTTATGGACATGATAGAAAATCCTTCAATGCCTGTCATATTAGGAAGACCATTCCTCGCCACTGGGCGAGTGATGATTGATATTGAGCGCAGGGAGCTCACTGTAAGAGTCAGGAATGACAAAGAAATATTTAAAGCAGTTGAAGACTCTAAGGGACACTCGGACGTGCTTTTCATGGGCTACAAGAAAGGTGCAAGAAAGAGCACCACTGTTGGATTCACAGAAAAGAAGCCTCCTTGAAGCACGGCCAACACGTCGAGCTAATGACGTTAAACAAGCGCTTATGGGAGGCAACCCAAGTAAGTGTAGTTGTGCTTTTCTGTTTGCTTTTGATTCATTGTTTGTTTTTGTGTTGTAGGTCTTGTTTTCTGTCTCTCCTTTGCTTTCAAGCTTTCAAGATTTCAAGGAAGAAGTCATCCTCAATTCAGGCCAGTATTATTCACTCCTCTCATTCTTTTATTGTTCTCATGCTTGTTTATGCCTTACTTTCTTTATACATTGAGGACAATGTATGTTTTAAGTTTGGGAGTGGAGTAGCATGGTTGTGGAGCCCTTGAGCATCTGAGTTCGGGCTATAGTTTTGAGCTTTCTTTGAATTGAGCATATGGTTGTTTTCTGGATGCTATTTTTGCATGACTATGATTTCCTAGGATAGGCTTTCTTGTCAATTTTCAAGCTTGTGATGAGTTGTAAGCATGAGTGCCCAAAAAGGGAGACTTTTTAAAAATTTTCTAGGAGATGGCTTGCATGAGTAGAGTATTTGTCTTGGCTAGATTTGGATTTGAATGCTTAGGAGCGAATTATTGGGTTCATATGCTTGTTGTCACCTCGATAGGTGTAGGGTAGAGCTAAAGAGTTAATTTTTTGCAAATTAGCATGTTTGATCTTGCTTAGGAGAAAAGAAAAGAATACCTGCTTATCATGATCATGAAAGAAAAATCATTCTTGTTGTTATTGTTGAAAAAGAAAAAAGTCATGACTTATGCGCACAATATGCAATGGTTAATAAAGATTAAGGCAAAAAGAGCTACCCCTGTTGTGATCAGTTAGGCCAACCAGAGAAAACTCAGGTTAAGGGTCCCTGCAATGGGTGTGTGAAAGCTAGTGCCACATATACATGCTTCATTTAATTGTTAATTATAAGCACCTAAGTTGGGAGGAAAACAAACTAATTTGTTTCATTAACTCATTATTGAAACCTTAGTGCCAGTGTAGAGGGAAGATGAGCTGAGAGTTTAATAATCCAATCCCGGGCTAGTAGAGTCTGATCTTGTTGAGTTAGATCTCGCTTGTGCAAGTTAATTTTGGAAAATTTTTAATTTGTCTCCCTCATTGGTCCTTATGTGCATGTCTCTTGCTTGCTTGACTGTTGACTTTTGAGCCTTGAGGATTGAGTTATGATTATTGCATCCATTCTTCTACTGTGAGTTTGATTTGTAGTTTGCTCGAGGACTAGCAAAAGCTTAAGTTTAGGGGTATTTGATAGCGAGCATAGCTAGCTACTTTTACTTATTTAATTTAGCTAGTCTTTTATGATTTTTGGGTCATTTTATTGTGCTTTATTGTTTATTTTGTAGGAAAGCGATGATTAGAGCTAAAACGTGGAATTGGAGTTAATCGGGTGTTCGGGACGTGAAAATATGCCAAAGAACCGGAAAGTTCAAGCAACAAGGAGCCAAGAGAGGGCATTCTGCCCATCAGCGTCGAGACGCCACTCTTGGAGGGTCTCGACGCTGGTTTTCCTTAATTAGAAGAGGCGGCAGCGTCCCAGCGTCGAGACGCTATGACAATAGCGTCTCGACGCTACCGTTATTTCCATTCCAGACGCGCGTGTTTTAGAGGCAGCGTCGAGACGCTGTCTGGATAGCGTCTCGACGCTACGACGAAAAATCAGTATTTATAGTTCTTTTCGGCTAGGTTTTTGGGGGGACTCTTTTGGATACTTTTGGAGCCGTAAAACAGAGGAGAAAACAGAGGATTGAGGCTGAACAAGAGGGAGAAAAGCGGAAATCAACCCATCGTACGTGGGGATCGTGACGGGGACGTTCGGTCTCGGCCTACATTGAGTTTTCTTTTCCCTTTCCTTTTCTCTAGTTAGACTTATGGCTTTATTATGTTTAGTTGAGCTTGTAATACAAATCATGAGTAGCTAAACTTGTAGCTTAGGGATTGATGTAGTTGATTGAGTTTATGGATTGATTTATGGTTTAAGTTGTGTAATGTTTATTATGTTTGTAATCTTGATTTAATGCTTTGGAGACCATTGAACAGGTTCAGTATGTATCAAACTCTAATTTTAGGGGATATAATAATAATTCTACACCTACACATTATCACCCTAATAATAGGAACCATGAAAATTTCTCTTATGCAAATACTAAGAATGTTCTTAACCCTCCTGGTTTTGCCCCTCAAACTCAAGAAAATAAAAAGTTAGAAGATCTTGTTGGAGCTTTCATTGCAGAGTCTAGTAACAGGACAACCAAATTAGAGGAGGCAGTCTTTGCCATCAACACCACGGTGAATGGCCACGGTGCTGCCATCAAGAATATTGAGACTCAGCTGGGACAGTTGGTAAGTGTTGTAAGTACCATGAATAAAGGTAAGGCCCCAGCTGAACAGGAAAAAACTCAGATGGAGTACTGTAAGGCAATCACTGTGCATCAGGAGGAAGCTGAAGAGGAGCCTGAGTCTGAGGATTATGAAACGCCCACAGGGGAAGCTGAGGAGGACACATCAGCAGATGAGGCTGAAAAGCCTAACCTTGAGCCTCCTATTCCTTCTCCCACACTGATGGTTCCCAAGGAAAAGAAAAAGAAAAAGAAGAAAAAGAACAATCAGGTTCAGTTTGATAAATTTATGAATGCTTTTATGAATCTGAACATTAATATTCCTTTTGCAGAGGAATTAGAGATGCCACAATATAACAGGTTCATGAAGGAGTGGTTAGCAAAGAAGCGAAAGGAAAAGAAGGTTGACACCGTATATCTCGCTTCCACATGCAGCACCAGAGTACAACAGAAAATACCTGAAAAAGTAGCAGATCCAGGGAGTTTTTCTGTTCCTTGTAGTTTTGGTACCTATTCTTTCAGAGCATTATGTGATTTAGGTGCTAGCATCAATATCATTCCTCTATCTCTGTGCAAAAAGTTACACATAGGTGAGATTAAATCTACTCCTGTAAAGCTCCAATTGGCTGATCAGTCTGTGGTTAGACCAGTTGGCATTGTAGAAAATGTCTTAATCAGAGTAGGTAGATTTTTCCTCCCTATTGATTTATATGTTATGGACATGATAGAAAATCCTTCAATGCCTGTCATATTAGGAAGACCGATCCTCGCCACTGGGCGAGTGATTATTGATATTGAGCGCAGGGAGCTCACTGTAAGAGTCAGGAATGACAAAGAAATATTTAAAGCAGTTGAAGACTCTAAGGGACACTCGGACGTGCTTTTCATGGGCTACAAGAAAGGTGCAAGAAAGAGCACCACTGTTGGATTCACAGAAAAGAAGCCTCCTTGAAGCACGGCCAACACGTCGAGCTAATGACGTTAAACAAGCGCTTATGGGAGGCAACCCAAGTAAGTGTAGTTGTGCTTTTCTGTTTGCTTTTGATTCATTGTTTGTTTTTGTGTTGTAGGTCTTGTTTTCTGTCTCTCCTTTGCTTTCAAGCTTTCAAGATTTCAAGGAAGAAGTCATCCTCAATTCAGGCCAGTATTATTCACTCCTCTCATTCTTTTATTGTTCTCATGCTTGTTTATGCCTTACTTTCTTTATACATTGAGGACAATGCATGTTTTAAGTTTGGGGGTGGAGTAGCATGGTTGTGGAGCCCTTGAGCATCTGAGTTCGGGCTATAGTTTTGAGCTTTCTTTGAATTGAGCATATGGTTGTTTTCTGGATGCTATTTTTGCATGACTATGATTTCCTAGGATAGGCTTTCTTGTCAATTTTCAAGCTTGTGATGAGTTGTAAGCATGAGTGCCCAAAAAGGGAGACTTTTTAAAAATTTTCTAGGAGATGGCTTGCATGAGTAGAGTATTTGTCTTGGCTAGATTTGGATTTGAATGCTTAGGAGCGAATTATTGGGTTCATATGCTTGTTGTCACCTCGATAGGTGTAGGGTAGAGCTAAAGAGTTAATTTTTTGCAAATTAGCATGTTTGATCTTGCTTAGGGGAAAAGAAAAGAATACCTGCTTATCATGATCATGAAAGAAAAATCATTCTTGTTGTTATTGTTGAAAAAGAAAAAAGTCATGACTTATGCGCACAATATGCAATGGTTAATAAAGATTAAGGCAAAAAGAGCTACCCCTGTTGTGATCAGTTAGGCCAACCAGAGAAAACTCAGGTTAAGGGTCCCTGCAATGGGTGTGTGAAAGCTAGTGCCACATATACATGCTTCATTTAATTGTTAATTATAAGCACCTAAGTTGGGAGGAAAACAAACTAATTTGTTTCATTAACTCATTATTGAAACCTTAGTGCCAGTGTAGAGGGAAGATGAGCTGAGAGTTTAATAATCCAATCCCGGGCTAGTAGAGTCTGATCTTGTTGAGTTAGATCTCGCTTGTGCAAGTTAATTTTGGAAAATTTTTAATTTGTCTCCCTCATTGGTCCTTATGTGCATGTCTCTTGCTTGCTTGACTGTTGACTTTTGAGCCTTGAGGATTGAGTTATGATTATTGCATCCATTCTTCTACTGTGAGTTTGATTTGTAGTTTGCTCGAGGACTAGCAAAAGCTTAAGTTTAGGGGTATTTGATAGCGAGCATAGCTAGCTACTTTTACTTATTTAATTTAGCTAGTCTTTTATGATTTTTGGGTCATTTTATTGTGCTTTATTGTTTATTTTGTAGGAAAGCGATGATTAGAGCTAAAACGTGGAATTGGAGTTAATCGGGTGTTCGGGACGTGAAAATATGCCAAAGAACCGGAAAGTTCAAGCAACAAGGAGCCAAGAGAGGGCATTCTGCCCATCAGCGTCGAGACGCCACTCTTGGAGGGTCTCGACGCTGGTTTTCCTTAATTAGAAGAGGCGGCAGCGTCCCAGCGTCGAGACGCTATGAAGATAGCGTCTCGACGCTACCGTTATTTCCATTCCAGACGCGCGTGTTTTAGAGGCAGCGTCGAGACGCTGTCTGGATAGCGTCTCGACGCTACGACGAAAAATCAGTATTTATAGTTCTTTTCGGCTAGGTTTTTGGGGGGACTCTTTTGGATACTTTTGGAGCCGTAAAACAGAGGAGAAAACAAAGGATTGAGGCTGAACAAGAGGGAGAAAAGCGGAAATCAACCCATCGTACGTGGGGATCGTGACGGGGACGTTCGGTCTCGGCCTACATTGAGTTTTCTTTTCCCTTTCCTTTTCTCTAGTTAGACTTATGGCTTTATTATGTTTAGTTGAGCTTGTAATACAAATCATGAGTAGCTAAACTTGTAGCTTAGGGATTGATGTAGTTGATTGAGTTTATGGATTGATTTATGGTTTAAGTTGTGTAATGTTTATTATGTTTGTAATCTTGATTTAATGCTTTGGAGACCATTGAACAGGTTCAGTATGTATCAAACTCTAATTTTAGGGGATATAATAATAATTCTACACCTACACATTATCACCCTAATAATAGGAACCATGAAAATTTCTCTTATGCAAATACTAAGAATGTTCTTAACCCTCCTGGTTTTGCCCCTCAAACTCAAGAAAATAAAAAGTTAGAAGATCTTGTTGGAGCTTTCATTGCAGAGTCTAGTAACAGGACAACCAAATTAGAGGAGGCAGTCTTTGCCATCAACACCACGGTGAATGGCCACGGTGCTGCCATCAAGAATATTGAGACTCAGCTGGGACAGTTGGTAAGTGTTGTAAGTACCATGAATAAAGGTAAGGCCCCAGCTGAACAGGAAAAAACTCAGATGGAGTACTGTAAGGCAATCACTGTGCATCAGGAGGAAGCTGAAGAGGAGCCTGAGTCTGAGGATTATGAAACGCCCACAGGGGAAGCTGAGGAGGACACATCAGCAGATGAGGCTGAAAAGCCTAACCTTGAGCCTCCTATTCCTTCTCCCACACTGATGGTTCCCAAGGAAAAGAAAAAGAAAAAGAAGAAAAAGAACAATCAGGTTCAGTTTGATAAATTTATGAATGCTTTTATGAATCTGAACATTAATATTCCTTTTGCAGAGGAATTAGAGATGCCACAATATAACAGGTTCATGAAGGAGTGGTTAGCAAAGAAGCGAAAGGAAAAGAAGGTTGACACCGTATATCTCGCTTCCACATGCAGCACCAGAGTACAACAGAAAATACCTGAAAAAGTAGCAGATCCAGGGAGTTTTTCTGTTCCTTGTAGTTTTGGTACCTATTCTTTCAGAGCATTATGTGATTTAGGTGCTAGCATCAATATCATTCCTCTATCTCTGTGCAAAAAGTTACACATAGGTGAGATTAAATCTACTCCTGTAAAGCTCCAATTGGCTGATCAGTCTGTGGTTAGACCAGTTGGCATTGTAGAAAATGTCTTAATCAGAGTAGGTAGATTTTTCCTCCCTATTGATTTATATGTTATGGACATGATAGAAAATCCTTCAATGCCTGTCATATTAGGAAGACCGATCCTCGCCACTGGGCGAGTGATTATTGATATTGAGCGCAGGGAGCTCACTGTAAGAGTCAGGAATGACAAAGAAATATTTAAAGCAGTTGAAGACTCTAAGGGACACTCGGACGTGCTTTTCATGGGCTACAAGAAAGGTGCAAGAAAGAGCACCACTGTTGGATTCACAGAAAAGAAGCCTCCTTGAAGCACGGCCAACACGTCGAGCTAATGACGTTAAACAAGCGCTTATGGGAGGCAACCCAAGTAAGTGTAGTTGTGCTTTTCTGTTTGCTTTTGATTCATTGTTTGTTTTTGTGTTGTAGGTCTTGTTTTCTGTCTCTCCTTTGCTTTCAAGCTTTCAAGATTTCAAGGAAGAAGTCATCCTCAATTCAGGCCAGTATTATTCACTCCTCTCATTCTTTTATTGTTCTCATGCTTGTTTATGCCTTACTTTCTTTATACATTGAGGACAATGCATGTTTTAAGTTTGGGGGTGGAGTAGCATGGTTGTGGAGCCCTTGAGCATCTGAGTTCGGGCTATAGTTTTGAGCTTTCTTTGAATTGAGCATATGGTTGTTTTCTGGATGCTATTTTTGCATGACTATGATTTCCTAGGATAGGCTTTCTTGTCAATTTTCAAGCTTGTGATGAGTTGTAAGCATGAGTGCCCAAAAAGGGAGACTTTTTAAAAATTTTCTAGGAGATGGCTTGCATGAGTAGAGTATTTGTCTTGGCTAGATTTGGATTTGAATGCTTAGGAGCGAATTATTGGGTTCATATGCTTGTTGTCACCTCGATAGGTGTAGGGTAGAGCTAAAGAGTTAATTTTTTGCAAATTAGCATGTTTGATCTTGCTTAGGGGAAAAGAAAAGAATACCTGCTTATCATGATCATGAAAGAAAAATCATTCTTGTTGTTATTGTTGAAAAAGAAAAAAGTCATGACTTATGCGCACAATATGCAATGGTTAATAAAGATTAAGGCAAAAAGAGCTACCCCTGTTGTGATCAGTTAGGCCAACCAGAGAAAACTCAGGTTAAGGGTCCCTGCAATGGGTGTGTGAAAGCTAGTGCCACATATACATGCTTCATTTAATTGTTAATTATAAGCACCTAAGTTGGGAGGAAAACAAACTAATTTGTTTCATTAACTCATTATTGAAACCTTAGTGCCAGTGTAGAGGGAAGATGAGCTGAGAGTTTAATAATCCAATCCCGGGCTAGTAGAGTCTGATCTTGTTGAGTTAGATCTCGCTTGTGCAAGTTAATTTTGGAAAATTTTTAATTTGTCTCCCTCATTGGTCCTTATGTGCATGTCTCTTGCTTGCTTGACTGTTGACTTTTGAGCCTTGAGGATTGAGTTATGATTATTGCATCCATTCTTCTACTGTGAGTTTGATTTGTAGTTTGCTCGAGGACTAGCAAAAGCTTAAGTTTAGGGGTATTTGATAGCGAGCATAGCTAGCTACTTTTACTTATTTAATTTAGCTAGTCTTTTATGATTTTTGGGTCATTTTATTGTGCTTTATTGTTTATTTTGTAGGAAAGCGATGATTAGAGCTAAAACGTGGAATTGGAGTTAATCGGGTGTTCGGGACGTGAAAATATGCCAAAGAACCGGAAAGTTCAAGCAACAAGGAGCCAAGAGAGGGCATTCTGCCCATCAGCGTCGAGACGCCACTCTTGGAGGGTCTCGACGCTGGTTTTCCTTAATTAGAAGAGGCGGCAGCGTCCCAGCGTCGAGACGCTATGAAGATAGCGTCTCGACGCTACCGTTATTTCCATTCCAGACGCGCGTGTTTTAGAGGCAGCGTCGAGACGCTGTCTGGATAGCGTCTCGACGCTACGACGAAAAATCAGTATTTATAGTTCTTTTCGGCTAGGTTTTTGGGGGGACTCTTTTGGATACTTTTGGAGCCGTAAAACAGAGGAGAAAACAAAGGATTGAGGCTGAACAAGAGGGAGAAAAGCGGAAATCAACCCATCGTACGTGGGGATCGTGACGGGGACGTTCGGTCTCGGCCTACATTGAGTTTTCTTTTCCCTTTCCTTTTCTCTAGTTAGACTTATGGCTTTATTATGTTTAGTTGAGCTTGTAATACAAATCATGAGTAGCTAAACTTGTAGCTTAGGGATTGATGTAGTTGATTGAGTTTATGGATTGATTTATGGTTTAAGTTGTGTAATGTTTATTATGTTTGTAATCTTGATTTAATGCTTTGGAGACCATTGAACAGGTTCAGTATGTATCAAACTCTAATTTTAGGGGATATAATAATAATTCTACACCTACACATTATCACCCTAATAATAGGAACCATGAAAATTTCTCTTATGCAAATACTAAGAATGTTCTTAACCCTCCTGGTTTTGCCCCTCAAACTCAAGAAAATAAAAAGTTAGAAGATCTTGTTGGAGCTTTCATTGCAGAGTCTAGTAACAGGACAACCAAATTAGAGGAGGCAGTCTTTGCCATCAACACCACGGTGAATGGCCACGGTGCTGCCATCAAGAATATTGAGACTCAGCTGGGACAGTTGGTAAGTGTTGTAAGTACCATGAATAAAGGTAAGGCCCCAGCTGAACAGGAAAAAACTCAGATGGAGTACTGTAAGGCAATCACTGTGCATCAGGAGGAAGCTGAAGAGGAGCCTGAGTCTGAGGATTATGAAACGCCCACAGGGGAAGCTGAGGAGGACACATCAGCAGATGAGGCTGAAAAGCCTAACCTTGAGCCTCCTATTCCTTCTCCCACACTGATGGTTCCCAAGGAAAAGAAAAAGAAAAAGAAGAAAAAGAACAATCAGGTTCAGTTTGATAAATTTATGAATGCTTTTATGAATCTGAACATTAATATTCCTTTTGCAGAGGAATTAGAGATGCCACAATATAACAGGTTCATGAAGGAGTGGTTAGCAAAGAAGCGAAAGGAAAAGAAGGTTGACACCGTATATCTCGCTTCCACATGCAGCACCAGAGTACAACAGAAAATACCTGAAAAAGTAGCAGATCCAGGGAGTTTTTCTGTTCCTTGTAGTTTTGGTACCTATTCTTTCAGAGCATTATGTGATTTAGGTGCTAGCATCAATATCATTCCTCTATCTCTGTGCAAAAAGTTACACATAGGTGAGATTAAATCTACTCCTGTAAAGCTCCAATTGGCTGATCAGTCTGTGGTTAGACCAGTTGGCATTGTAGAAAATGTCTTAATCAGAGTAGGTAGATTTTTCCTCCCTATTGATTTATATGTTATGGACATGATAGAAAATCCTTCAATGCCTGTCATATTAGGAAGACCATTCCTCGCCACTGGGCGAGTGATTATTGATATTGAGCGCAGGGAGCTCACTGTAAGAGTCAGGAATGACAAAGAAATATTTAAAGCAGTTGAAGACTCTAAGGGACACTCGGACGTGCTTTTCATGGGCTACAAGAAAGGTGCAAGAAAGAGCACCACTGTTGGATTCACAGAAAAGAAGCCTCCTTGAAGCACGGCCAACACGTCGAGCTAATGACGTTAAACAAGCGCTTATGGGAGGCAACCCAAGTAAGTGTAGTTGTGCTTTTCTGTTTGCTTTTGATTCATTGTTTGTTTTTGTGTTGTAGGTCTTGTTTTTCTGTCTCTCCTTTGCTTTCAAGCTTTCAAGATTTCAAGGAAGAAGTCATCCTCAATTCAGGCCAGTATTATTCACTCCTCTCATTCTTTTATTGTTCTCATGCTTGTTTATGCCTTACTTTCTTTATACATTGAGGACAATGCATGTTTTAAGTTTGGGGGTGGAGTAGCATGGTTGTGGAGCCCTTGAGCATCTGAGTTCGGGCTATAGTTTTGAGCTTTCTTTGAATTGAGCATATGGTTGTTTTCTGGATGCTATTTTTGCATGACTATGATTTCCTAGGATAGGCTTTCTTGTCAATTTTCAAGCTTGTGATGAGTTGTAAGCATGAGTGCCCAAAAAGGGAGACTTTTTAAAAATTTTCTAGGAGATGGCTTGCATGAGTAGAGTATTTGTCTTGGCTAGATTTGGATTTGAATGCTTAGGAGCGAATTATTGGGTTCATATGCTTGTTGTCACCTCGATAGGTGTAGGGTAGAGCTAAAGAGTTAATTTTTTGCAAATTAGCATGTTTGATCTTGCTTAGGGGAAAAGAAAAGAATACCTGCTTATCATGATCATGAAAGAAAAATCATTCTTGTTGTTATTGTTGAAAAAGAAAAAAGTCATGACTTATGCGCACAATATGCAATGGTTAATAAAGATTAAGGCAAAAAGAGCTACCCCTGTTGTGATCAGTTAGGCCAACCAGAGAAAACTCAGGTTAAGGGTCCCTGCAATGGGTGTGTGAAAGCTAGTGCCACATATACATGCTTCATTTAATTGTTAATTATAAGCACCTAAGTTGGGAGGAAAACAAACTAATTTGTTTCATTAACTCATTATTGAAACCTTAGTGCCAGTGTAGAGGGAAGATGAGCTGAGAGTTTAATAATCCAATCCCGGGCTAGTAGAGTCTGATCTTGTTGAGTTAGATCTCGCTTGTGCAAGTTAATTTTGGAAAATTTTTAATTTGTCTCCCTCATTGGTCCTTATGTGCATGTCTCTTGCTTGCTTGACTGTTGACTTTTGAGCCTTGAGGATTGAGTTATGATTATTGCATCCATTCTTCTACTGTGAGTTTGATTTGTAGTTTGCTCGAGGACTAGCAAAAGCTTAAGTTTAGGGGTATTTGATAGCGAGCATAGCTAGCTACTTTTACTTATTTAATTTAGCTAGTCTTTTATGATTTTTGGGTCATTTTATTGTGCTTTATTGTTTATTTTGTAGGAAAGCGATGATTAGAGCTAAAACGTGGAATTGGAGTTAATCGGGTGTTCGGGACGTGAAAATATGCCAAAGAACCGGAAAGTTCAAGCAACAAGGAGCCAAGAGAGGGCATTCTGCCCATCAGCGTCGAGACGCCACTCTTGGAGGGTCTCGACGCTGGTTTTCCTTAATTAGAAGAGGCGGCAGCGTCCCAGCGTCGAGACGCTATGAAGATAGCGTCTCGACGCTACCGTTATTTCCATTCCAGACGCGCGTGTTTTAGAGGCAGCGTCGAGACGCTGTCTGGATAGCGTCTCGACGCTACGACGAAAAATCAGTATTTATAGTTCTTTTCGGCTAGGTTTTTGGGGGGACTCTTTTGGATACTTTTGGAGCCGTAAAACAGAGGAGAAAACAAAGGATTGAGGCTGAACAAGAGGGAGAAAAGCGGAAATCAACCCATCGTACGTGGGGATCGTGACGGGGACGTTCGGTCTCGGCCTACATTGAGTTTTCTTTTCCCTTTCCTTTTCTCTAGTTAGACTTATGGCTTTATTATGTTTAGTTGAGCTTGTAATACAAATCATGAGTAGCTAAACTTGTAGCTTAGGGATTGATGTAGTTGATTGAGTTTATGGATTGATTTATGGTTTAAGTTGTGTAATGTTTATTATGTTTGTAATCTTGATTTAATGCTTTGGAGACCATTGAACAGGTTCAGTATGTATCAAACTCTAATTTTAGGGGATATAATAATAATTCTACACCTACACATTATCACCCTAATAATAGGAACCATGAAAATTTCTCTTATGCAAATACTAAGAATGTTCTTAACCCTCCTGGTTTTGCCCCTCAAACTCAAGAAAATAAAAAGTTAGAAGATCTTGTTGGAGCTTTCATTGCAGAGTCTAGTAACAGGACAACCAAATTAGAGGAGGCAGTCTTTGCCATCAACACCACGGTGAATGGCCACGGTGCTGCCATCAAGAATATTGAGACTCAGCTGGGACAGTTGGTAAGTGTTGTAAGTACCATGAATAAAGGTAAGGCCCCAGCTGAACAGGAAAAAACTCAGATGGAGTACTGTAAGGCAATCACTGTGCATCAGGAGGAAGCTGAAGAGGAGCCTGAGTCTGAGGATTATGAAACGCCCACAGGGGAAGCTGAGGAGGACACATCAGCAGATGAGGCTGAAAAGCCTAACCTTGAGCCTCCTATTCCTTCTCCCACACTGATGGTTCCCAAGGAAAAGAAAAAGAAAAAGAAGAAAAAGAACAATCAGGTTCAGTTTGATAAATTTATGAATGCTTTTATGAATCTGAACATTAATATTCCTTTTGCAGAGGAATTAGAGATGCCACAATATAACAGGTTCATGAAGGAGTGGTTAGCAAAGAAGCGAAAGGAAAAGAAGGTTGACACCGTATATCTCGCTTCCACATGCAGCACCAGAGTACAACAGAAAATACCTGAAAAAGTAGCAGATCCAGGGAGTTTTTCTGTTCCTTGTAGTTTTGGTACCTATTCTTTCAGAGCATTATGTGATTTAGGTGCTAGCATCAATATCATTCCTCTATCTCTGTGCAAAAAGTTACACATAGGTGAGATTAAATCTACTCCTGTAAAGCTCCAATTGGCTGATCAGTCTGTGGTTAGACCAGTTGGCATTGTAGAAAATGTCTTAATCAGAGTAGGTAGATTTTTCCTCCCTATTGATTTATATGTTATGGACATGATAGAAAATCCTTCAATGCCTGTCATATTAGGAAGACCATTCCTCGCCACTGGGCGAGTGATTATTGATATTGAGCGCAGGGAGCTCACTGTAAGAGTCAGGAATGACAAAGAAATATTTAAAGCAGTTGAAGACTCTAAGGGACACTCGGACGTGCTTTTCATGGGCTACAAGAAAGGTGCAAGAAAGAGCACCACTGTTGGATTCACAGAAAAGAAGCCTCCTTGAAGCACGGCCAACACGTCGAGCTAATGACGTTAAACAAGCGCTTATGGGAGGCAACCCAAGTAAGTGTAGTTGTGCTTTTCTGTTTGCTTTTGATTCATTGTTTGTTTTTGTGTTGTAGGTCTTGTTTTTCTGTCTCTCCTTTGCTTTCAAGCTTTCAAGATTTCAAGGAAGAAGTCATCCTCAATTCAGGCCAGTATTATTCACTCCTCTCATTCTTTTATTGTTCTCATGCTTGTTTATGCCTTACTTTCTTTATACATTGAGGACAATGCATGTTTTAAGTTTGGGGGTGGAGTAGCATGGTTGTGGAGCCCTTGAGCATCTGAGTTCGGGCTATAGTTTTGAGCTTTCTTTGAATTGAGCATATGGTTGTTTTCTGGATGCTATTTTTGCATGACTATGATTTCCTAGGATAGGCTTTCTTGTCAATTTTCAAGCTTGTGATGAGTTGTAAGCATGAGTGCCCAAAAAGGGAGACTTTTTAAAAATTTTCTAGGAGATGGCTTGCATGAGTAGAGTATTTGTCTTGGCTAGATTTGGATTTGAATGCTTAGGAGCGAATTATTGGGTTCATATGCTTGTTGTCACCTCGATAGGTGTAGGGTAGAGCTAAAGAGTTAATTTTTTGCAAATTAGCATGTTTGATCTTGCTTAGGGGAAAAGAAAAGAATACCTGCTTATCATGATCATGAAAGAAAAATCATTCTTGTTGTTATTGTTGAAAAAGAAAAAAGTCATGACTTATGCGCACAATATGCAATGGTTAATAAAGATTAAGGCAAAAAGAGCTACCCCTGTTGTGATCAGTTAGGCCAACCAGAGAAAACTCAGGTTAAGGGTCCCTGCAATGGGTGTGTGAAAGCTAGTGCCACATATACATGCTTCATTTAATTGTTAATTATAAGCACCTAAGTTGGGAGGAAAACAAACTAATTTGTTTCATTAACTCATTATTGAAACCTTAGTGCCAGTGTAGAGGGAAGATGAGCTGAGAGTTTAATAATCCAATCCCGGGCTAGTAGAGTCTGATCTTGTTGAGTTAGATCTCGCTTGTGCAAGTTAATTTTGGAAAATTTTTAATTTGTCTCCCTCATTGGTCCTTATGTGCATGTCTCTTGCTTGCTTGACTGTTGACTTTTGAGCCTTGAGGATTGAGTTATGATTATTGCATCCATTCTTCTACTGTGAGTTTGATTTGTAGTTTGCTCGAGGACTAGCAAAAGCTTAAGTTTAGGGGTATTTGATAGCGAGCATAGCTAGCTACTTTTACTTATTTAATTTAGCTAGTCTTTTATGATTTTTGGGTCATTTTATTGTGCTTTATTGTTTATTTTGTAGGAAAGCGATGATTAGAGCTAAAACGTGGAATTGGAGTTAATCGGGTGTTCGGGACGTGAAAATATGCCAAAGAACCGGAAAGTTCAAGCAACAAGGAGCCAAGAGAGGGCATTCTGCCCATCAGCGTCGAGACGCCACTCTTGGAGGGTCTCGACGCTGGTTTTCCTTAATTAGAAGAGGCGGCAGCGTCCCAGCGTCGAGACGCTATGAAGATAGCGTCTCGACGCTACCGTTATTTCCATTCCAGACGCGCGTGTTTTAGAGGCAGCGTCGAGACGCTGTCTGGATAGCGTCTCGACGCTACGACGAAAAATCAGTATTTATAGTTCTTTTCGGCTAGGTTTTTGGGGGGACTCTTTTGGATACTTTTGGAGCCGTAAAACAGAGGAGAAAACAAAGGATTGAGGCTGAACAAGAGGGAGAAAAGCGGAAATCAACCCATCGTACGTGGGGATCGTGACGGGGACGTTCGGTCTCGGCCTACATTGAGTTTTCTTTTCCCTTTCCTTTTCTCTAGTTAGACTTATGGCTTTATTATGTTTAGTTGAGCTTGTAATACAAATCATGAGTAGCTAAACTTGTAGCTTAGGGATTGATGTAGTTGATTGAGTTTATGGATTGATTTATGGTTTAAGTTGTGTAATGTTTATTATGTTTGTAATCTTGATTTAATGCTTTGGAGACCATTGAACAGGTTCAGTATGTATCAAACTCTAATTTTAGGGGATATAATAATAATTCTACACCTACACATTATCACCCTAATAATAGGAACCATGAAAATTTCTCTTATGCAAATACTAAGAATGTTCTTAACCCTCCTGGTTTTGCCCCTCAAACTCAAGAAAATAAAAAGTTAGAAGATCTTGTTGGAGCTTTCATTGCAGAGTCTAGTAACAGGACAACCAAATTAGAGGAGGCAGTCTTTGCCATCAACACCACGGTGAATGGCCACGGTGCTGCCATCAAGAATATTGAGACTCAGCTGGGACAGTTGGTAAGTGTTGTAAGTACCATGAATAAAGGTAAGGCCCCAGCTGAACAGGAAAAAACTCAGATGGAGTACTGTAAGGCAATCACTGTGCATCAGGAGGAAGCTGAAGAGGAGCCTGAGTCTGAGGATTATGAAACGCCCACAGGGGAAGCTGAGGAGGACACATCAGCAGATGAGGCTGAAAAGCCTAACCTTGAGCCTCCTATTCCTTCTCCCACACTGATGGTTCCCAAGGAAAAGAAAAAGAAAAAGAAGAAAAAGAACAATCAGGTTCAGTTTGATAAATTTATGAATGCTTTTATGAATCTGAACATTAATATTCCTTTTGCAGAGGAATTAGAGATGCCACAATATAACAGGTTCATGAAGGAGTGGTTAGCAAAGAAGCGAAAGGAAAAGAAGGTTGACACCGTATATCTCGCTTCCACATGCAGCACCAGAGTACAACAGAAAATACCTGAAAAAGTAGCAGATCCAGGGAGTTTTTCTGTTCCTTGTAGTTTTGGTAC